>JAOWBP010000001.1:31170161-31207489 GCA_028571105.1 Tragopan temminckii
TCAAGAACAAGATGTCCTTTTATTTACTTGCCATGCCCTGTGACAAAGTTCCCACTGCTATTGTAGCCTATGTTAGTATAGATAACGTATTATCTTTTAGTTTAAATGGAAGAGAACCAGTTTGTGGAATTGAGGGGAAAAGCAAGACAAAGAGAACATGCATGAGAGAGAGAGACTTGTAGTACCTTCAAACAGGTGCTGGTAAATCAAGAGACAGCGGCCCCTCTGTTACAGACTAGATGCACTGCACTGTCTATCTGGTAATTCTGTTTCAAGGAGGAAGCCAACAAATGTTGTATCTTTCATGACTGCAGTCCTGTCTATACTTCTTTTCCCTTTATGCTGGATATTTGCTGATATAATATGAAAATTCCTAGGTCAAGCACCTTTAAAAGCCTTGAAATTCTTCTTAAATTCTGCTAAATGTGCACTAAATTTTCCATCTAATACAGCTGAAAATTAGCTTCATCTGTAGATGAACATCTTAGATTAGCTATTCATGTTTTACATACGATCTCCATAGATCTTTATAGATTGCTATATATTTTAGATCTATATATATTAAAGAGATCTATAAAGATCGACCAGTGAACCTAACCAAGAACAGACCGAGATTTTTTTTCTGGTAGTTTGTAGTTCAGTTGTCCTAACAGACATATTAATGCTTGCTGATGGAAACAGTCCATGAAGTGAAATCTCTATCATGGACTATAATGATCTGTTACTCAATAAAACTAGAAATAGAGTAAAACATTATTTCATGCTTTTTTTTTTTTTTTTTTTAATTGGTAGGGTTTGGGATGCTTATTTGTGGTGAGCAATTTCCTACATGCTGTGTGACAGGCTCAGCCACTGACTACAGAAAGATCTGCAGTATAAACAAAACTTCCTTGGAGACAGATGTCAACTGCTTCAAGTTTCTCCCTAAGAAGCTCAGCACACAATGGTTTCATCCAGGTTACTGGGTTTGTCAGGTTGATTTTGAGCTGTTGGTTCAGTTAGGTCTTCAGTGAACTCTTCACCTTTGTTTTAGGCCCCTTCAGCTGATTTGCAGTACAAAAGATTTATCAGCCAGTCCTGCTAGCCACCCACTTATGTACAAAAAATCCCAAATAATACCCCTTTATTTTCATTATTAACTAAATAGGTATTTTTGGTTTTCCTAGTCTGGTTAGGTATGTATTTTTCTCTATTTCCCTTGGTCAGAATAAGCATCATAACTGCAGTATGTTCCTTCTAGATCTGAGCAAGACATTGGAACAAGGAAAGCATGACTACCTCTGCAGCTTCTTTTTATCTCCTCCTCATTGGGCCTTCCTGTGGACTTACCAGAAATCTATTAAACAGTATCACAATATCCACCTTTGCATTCCATAAAAGCGAGGGTCCCAATAGGACTGGCTGAAAGGCAGTAATTCCAGCTTATGAAATATACTGAGGTTTCAGAACCTGTTCCAACGCGAACAAAACAAAAATCATCTGTGATACATGTATGAAGAAACCAAACCTATTCCAGGAGACCAATTGGAATTTTATCTGTAGCCTACAGTTTAGTAACTCACTTTGGGAATAAAAGAGAGCCAAACTCAGCTCCCCACAGAGAACCAGACAGTGAAGGAGTTGAGTTTGAGCTCTGCTACTTCCAGGTAAGTGCCTTTGTCTTTCTGATACGCTCTTGAACCTGAGAATCTCATTAATCGCTTTTTCAGAGAAACTGCTATGTTTTGCAAAATACTTTGGGTTTAGCAAAATAGCTGTCATGGAAGAAAAGAGCTAATCCAAACTTTGAAGTGACTGTAGCTACAGAGAGCAAAACAAGCCTCTCCTCAGATGTTTGGCCTCCTGCTCTGCACGCTGCTGTCAAAAAGCAGCTGTACAAGGTCACTGTTTCCACTCACACATGCATCAACATTTCAGGGTGCACACAACAGAACACTTGGGGGTTTTACAAGCCTAAATATTCTGAGATGCCAGTTCAACCTGGTGCCTTTCTTTACTTCAGATTTATGATTAGCACCTCTAGCCAGTAGTAACAAATGCAGCCAGGTGAGCATTCACACCTGATAGCTCAGCACTAAAACACGGCCGTACTTCCAGAGTTTAATTCACTCTAGAACTCAGCCTCATAGGACTTCCCAGCATTGCAAATCATTGGCACTTTTTACAAATGCAGACTTGGTATTTTAATATTGTGTATCTCCCTTTTTTTCTTTTAAAAACTTCCAGTAAAAGATGGAAACAATTAAATATTTTGCAAGGTGAAATAAATTTTGAGGACATGAGAACTAAATTACTCCACTAAAAATCTTTATAAATCATTCTAATCTACATATCATTTATATCTATTCCTTTGATAAAGATATGGAACCATTTTAACCCAATTTTGTAAGAAAGAAAGCCTTCTGTGCTTGGTCAGTGTTGTTTCCTTTTCCACAGCTTTTAGACCACTTTTTTTCCTAACCTGATATTAAAATAAAGGCTACAAAAGATATCATGAGAGTATACAGTCAGATATAGGAAAAAACATTCTCATGACTGTTGAAAGTCAATGTGGATTCCCCAGTGTATAATGAAGTAGAAGCTTTTGTGTTCATATAACTCATTAAAAAAATTATTAAATCATAAGAATAGAGTTATTGGAAACTAGATTTTCATGGTTATGGCTCTTACAGAACAATATAGCTTTTCTGGAGATACAAATTCGATAAAGAAGGCAGACAAGTGAGGTTCTGCTCTGAAAATTTATGGACAGACTGTACAGGTGTCTTTAGTTAAATATATGTTCTTTAGCAATAACGTTCGATACTATCAAAGCATTCACGAGAGCTGCAAATTCTGCCAAGAGCTTTGTATTTGAGCTAAATGCCCAATTTACAAGACTACATTCTAAAAGCAGTAAAAGCTACAAGTTGCAATATCTCACCAATAGAGGCCCAAGACATAACAAATGTGTTTGCAAAATGTGGTTGAAGTGCAGAAGATTATGCCAGCTTGTTGGCTCTCTAGCTGATGGGAAGCTAAGCTAGTCCACTTATTGGTTGTTTTGTGTTGTTTTGTTTTGTTCTCCCCAGAATAGTCGAACAGATATGTGATTTAACCTCCTTCACGAGACTGCATTTCCCAGGATGGAGGATGGTCCTGCTGTATCTTGAACATCCTCCTGGCTGCAGTGCAGAGTAAGAACATAGCTCAGCTGGTAAAGCCAGCTGTGAGGAAGAGAAATAGGGGATATTCTCACAACTTCCTTCCTAATCCACTGTCTTAACTTATTTTAACTAAAGTGTTCTGGTTTTGTTCAACACTCCACAAATTGCTCAATTTGGACATACTTTATCGGGGGAAAAGAAAAGATCACTTTTTTGCTTATATTGTTATAGGAAGAATATCATCTTAAATAGAAGTCCAGTGTTTCATGTAAAATAATTCAAGCAGCGAACTTACAAGCTTTCAGGATAATGATCCTTAGCTTATTCACTGAAATGAAGGAAAAAAATATATCTCAGGAGTTTCAAGAATAATTTTTTGAAACACAGATGTATATAGTATATAACTATAACAACACATAAATCCAGTACAAGAAGTAGAAAAGTCTACTTTTGAAAACACTGTTTCATTTATCTGTGGTTTCAAGCAACAATATTTGTCAGCAGAGATATGTCATGAATAGATGCAGTTAACTCTAAACTATACTTCATCTGTTGAATACCGTCTGCTTTTGCAAGTAAGTGTAAGAAATATTTTTCCATCTCTTAGAAAGGTCACAATGCTTTGGACACTGCATAGTAGCAGAGACTGAAAAGAATACTTTCACTGTTAAAGTTTTTTTTATTCAGCCTTTACTTTTCCTCACATTAACTTTATAACACTGTTTTATCAGGTTTTCAAGAGTATATCCACAAGCACTATTATTGCAGAATTTTCATGAAATGATTTTAATAACTCAGTTTCTTCTTGGTCACCTTGGTAAACACAGATAAAGAAGTAGCTGCTCTGCAGAACCAAATATTTTATGCTCCAACAATTCTAATTTCTTTGTATCCATACTTTATGTATAAGCCATATCTTGATATCACAGAATTACAGAATTGTAGGAGTTGGCTGGACTTCTGGGGATCATCTAGTGCAACCCCCCTCTAAAGCAAATTCCCTACAGTAGGCTGCACAGGAAAGTGTCCAGGTGGATTTTGAATATCTCCAGAGAAGGAAATCCCACAACCTCTGGACAGCCTGTTCCTGTGCAGTCACCTTCACAATAAAGATCTTCCTCATATTCGTACGGAAACTTCTGTGTTCCAGTTTGTGCCCATTATCCCTTATTATGTCGTTGGGCATCACCAAACAGAGTCTGGCCCCATTCTCTTGATGTACGCTTCAGATATAAGGGGCCTACACATGCTCTAGGCCCCTTATCATCTTTGTGGCCCTCTGCTGGACTCTCTCTAGAAGTTCCCTGTTCTTCTTGAACTGAGGAGCCCAGAACTGAATGCATTACTCCAGATGTGGCCACACCAGGGCAGAGTAGAGGGGGAGGATCACCTCCCTCAACCAGCTGGCCACACTCTTTTTAATGCACCTCAGGATACCATTGACATTCTTGGCCACAAGGGCACACTGCTGGCTCATGGCCAACCTGTTGTTAAACCAGGACACCCAGGTCCTTCTAAAGAAGGGTATAAATCTTTGAAGGCTTTTGTTGTTTTTGATACCTCTTCCTGCTTCCTACATTACACAATAAATTAGTTGTTAGTAGAAATGAATTTGACTCATCCAGTACAGTAGTAAAGTAGTGGCTATTGGGTTGCCAATGTGCAAAAGCTTTGGTTCCCAGGCCTTCAGCCAGCACAGACTAAACACATTAAAGAGATAACTTGCTCGTGATTGATGAAAGATGGGAAGAAGTCACACTAATGTACTATCTTGTGGGTTCGGTTATTTTTTAATTTGTTAGAATTTCATATGCAATTAGTGCATTTCAAAATGCAGAGATAGTACATTACTTCCATCCTAAACAGCATTCTAAAATTGGGCTGCATACAATTAGCTCCCTTGCCTAGCACATGGCATCACTGCATCAGTTTTGTACTATGTACATGGTGGTTTCCAAACTTCAACTGCCACTTTTTATGTAGAAGAAACTTGTGTTTTCCTTGGTTTGCAAGCCTAGCATACACCTATGCGTCCACAGTAAGAGCAGCTGTGATGGCCTCCAGCCATCAGTCTCCTTGATCACAAGAGAAGGTTAATGAACTCTCTTAAATGCATACCCATTCAAATTTAAACATGAATTTAATCTCAGCAAAGTCAGTGGTAATTCAATGCATAAAGAAAGTCAAGCAAAGGTTTGAAATATAAAAATAGTTTCAGGAAAAAAGCTGCATGCTTTCCTGCCACCTTCTGCTTTTGTTCCTCAGCCTCCAACCAGGTGGGACCAACAGTAGCCCAGGATCTTCTGGCCAACTTTCAATTCTTTCTCTTGAAGAAAGTTCACATTTATTTCATTTTCATTTCCAAATCAGAATAAGGTCTATTTTGAAATGGCAAATTACTACATAAAATGGAATTTCCTTTATGTCCAGCTCTACTAACGGCTTAGTGTTGCAGCTTAAACTAAAAAAAAAAACTGCCATGTGTTAGCAACACTAAAGGGTCAAACTAGACTTGATGTTGCTTTGTGATGCTCAAATGGGTAGTAAAATGCAATTATTTCCTTCTCAAAATGCCACGATGACTTTTTTCCACTCATTTATATAGTATCCTATTACACACTCCTTAAATGTGCAGAGGAGAGGCATTCCAGTGAAATATCCCTGCCATGAGATCCCATGAAAACTCACACTTATCTGCAGTATAAATATTTCTCTCTCTTCTAGCTCAAAACTTGGTTAATCAGCTTTTTTTTTTTTTTTTCTTAAGAGCTCACAGATTTTCTTTCCTACTCAAACTGAACTTAGGAAGTATATTTAAGCAGAGCTTTGAAATACTTAAGATTCAAGGTCACATTCCCCACAGACTAGGGAAACTAGTGCCACATATGAAGAATGCCAACGTGATTAGCGCTAAATAGTGATGAGCACACAAACATAATATGCACATCATGACATCTCCAACACCATCATTAACTGGTGCTGTAAAACAGTCATACTCCCGTGCTGACCAAGGCTTATATGAGCGCTGGAAGCCCATGGCATCGCTTTGATAAGCAGATGTGCACACTCTGAATGGAAAGTGAGCAAATGTTTTGTTCTCAGGGGGGACAAAATCTCTCCACACATTGCACTGCTCAGTGCCCACAGTATTTCCAGACCAGGCTCTTCAAGTGGCATTAAGGTCAGAGACGTCCTGATAAGAGGAGAAGGCGTGATTACTTCTGGAATTGTGATACCAGCTTCTTGCGGTACTATGACCTTTCCAATTGATTAAGGAGAAATATTTATGAATGCAGGCAGTAGGATAATAGAACTTCATTTCCTTTCTCAGCTACCTGATCGTGTAAATGGATTTCAAGACAGATTAGAGGAAATGAATATGCATATGCTGCTATCAGGCTGCTCTTTATCAGAAAAAAAAAATGCATTAGCAGGTTACAAATACCAGCGCCTGTTCCTCTGGTTTCATATAGCTCACAATAAGTCAGAGAGAGCTTTGAATTGCTGCTTAACTCAATCCAACATCTAGGTTGTCTACAAACAGCCTTTAATTAAGACTGCAGCAGTGTTTTGGTTTTAAATCCTAGTTTTGGAGGGAGAGAGGAGGAAGAAGGATCGATAAGGCCCCAGCTGTCTGCTAGTCAGGCCTTGCCCATAACCCTTTCTCCCCTCCTCCTGCACCTTGGGTCTCACTGTCAGGAGCCGCTTCCACCCCCAGAGTTGGACTGCAGTAACACTGTGGGTCAGCACAAACCATCTCTTACGGAAGCTGCTGAGAGATTTGCTATCATCTTCAGAGGAAACAAAACAAACTAAAAACAGCTTGGCTTTTGGCCTTTCAGCTAGTCTTATTTTGCATGCTTTTTGTATGTATGAGACAAGTCATTCAGTTCCATAATGTTTCTGATAATATTTCCAAAAGGGAACTTCTTCTCCTTTACTTTGCAGTTCTACCTTTTCATTCCCCATCCCAACCTGCTTAAGTAGTTACTCCTTTCTGATAACATTACTTCACTATTCACATTTAAATGCTTTTCTTCCCTCCTACTTCCACAAATGACTTTCACAAGCCATGTGTATTAAATTGTATTACCTTGCCTCATTTGTTCACATGCTGCTATCCTTTTAATAAATTCTTTGCGTTCAGTTCTGTTCCCATGGTATTGAAATACATATAGATACAAATAAACATTTATACATTTATTTTTTTAAAAAAAGCTTACAGTTGTAACCCCCATGCCGAAGAACTGAAGAGGCTTTGTGTTGAAGTTTGGTGAGACACTGATCTCAGCTATGCCATTCCTTATCCTATAGAAATCACTGCTTTAACAATAGCACACGTCTCATGACTAATTTGTCCTGCAGGAATCTTACCTGTGCTACCACTCTCTGCTCACCTCCATGGGCTATACCTTTAATGAAGCATTGGTGCTGGCAGAGGCTTCTTTCCTCATTCACATCTATGTGAAGCAGGTTGGAAAGCCAGAAGCACTCGATCCATTGTAACCATGGAAGGGAGTGCAAAAGATGGAGTATCTCATTTGCTGGCCATATCTACTTTAGCAGGATCCTCCTTGTCAGCTGGGAGCTTGTTTTACAAGGGGTGTATGCCAGCACATCATGAAGGCTAGTGGGCAATTTCCAGATAAAATGTTTTTTTGCTCAGAAAATACTGACTCACTGAAAATAAGACTTTCATTGTGTGTGCCAGCTTCAATGAAATACTGATTGGTAAAGGGTTCTCTGCAGGAGTATGGGATTTCTTCTCAAAACTGCAGAATACCAGCTCTGAACAGATAAAAAGATAGGTCTCAGAATGACATCTAAGATGAGAGAGGCCTGGGGCTCTGTTCCTTGCTTCATGCAGATGCTGCTCTGTAAGCACAGAAACTCACAAGTGCAATAGATGGAAAATTATGAAATGATATCTGGAATCCAAATCTTTCATTTTCAATGGCTTATCAGCTTCAGAACTTTGCACTCAATAGGGTCCAATAACTATTCTCACCATGATAATATATGTGGAATGTAGTTTTTCAGTGCTACACAAACACATGTTAGCGCTACTTTGGTAGTTTATGCATTAGAATCATATATGCATGCCTGACTGGCTCTGTAATATACTGTTAAAGTCAAGAATATTTCTAAATGATTGATATAAATCCAGCAGCATTAGGCCCCTCCAGCACTGTTCTGCTTGTTTACTGTGGAGTCTTTATAGAGATGCAAAGCACAACTTGATAGAAAATAAAATCTGAAACCTCTCTCTCCTACTGACATGTCAAATGTAGAAATTTCTGCTGAGTGGCTTATCCACTGCTCCTGTGGCCTCGCAGCAGTTTACCAGATCATCTCTACAGGACATTTATGTATGATTACGGCACATCATAACAGGCTCTGGGAAGACAAAACTCTCCTGGTGAGCCATCCCATCTTCAGTCCCGTATTCCTGCAGTAGGAATTGTATGGCAATGGGACTAGATGGAAGAGACTGGGAATTCGTTACCTGAGTCTCAAAGGGTATCCTGCAAAGATATTTTGCTGCAACAAAGATTTTTATTGCTTTTGTTGTTACATTCACTGAATTCACATAAGTGAGTCATAGATTAATTTTCTTATGTGGCTAACAACCTCATGCACTGGAGAGACGTACAGTATCATTTCTGTTAACTTGCATTAGGCAGTAGGATTATAGTCATAATATAGGTTGATCTGCCTGTCTTAGTTCAGGAGAAAACAGACGCATGGCAGAATCCAAAGTTTGGTCAGAATGGGGCAGTCTAAATAGCTAATGCTTGACTTCAGCAAGGATTTTGACACTGTCTTCTGTAACATCCTAGTAGCTAAGCTTAATAAGTATGGGATAGGTGAGTGAGGAGTGACGTGGACTGCGAACTGGATGACTGGCTGAGCTTAGAGTGTCCTGATCAGCAGCGCAGAGTCTCATTGGAGGCCTGTTGCTAGCAGTGTTCCCCAGGAGTCCCCAGTTCCCCTCGGCCCGGTCTTGTTCAGCGTTTCACCAGTAACCTGGATGAAGTGATAGAGTGCATCCTTAGCAAGTTTGCTGATGATAGCTGGAAGGAACGGCTGATACAGCACAAGGCTGTGCTACCATTCAGTGAGACCTGAACAGGCAGGAGAGGTGGGTGGAGAGGAACCTAATGAGATTTAACAAGGGCAAGTGAAGTGTCCAACGCCCGTGGAGGAACAACCACACACATCAGTACAGGTAAGGGGCTGACTCTACAGAAAAGAGCCTGGATGTTCTAGTTTAACAATAGGTTGTCCATGAGCCAGCAATATGCCCTTGTGTCCAAGAAGGCCAGTGGTATCCTGGGGTGCCTTAAAGAGTGTGGATAGCAGGTCAAGGGAGGTGATCCTCTCCCTCTACTCTGCCCTGGTGAGGCACGTCTGGAATACCATGTCCATTTCTGGGCTCCCCAGATCCAGAAAGACAGGGAGCTTCTACAGATAGTTCACTGGAGAGTGACAAAGATGAATGGGGCCTGGTGCATCTCCCTTACAAGGAAAGGCTGAGAGAGCTGGGACTGTTCAGCCAGGAGAAGAGAAGGTTGAGGGGAGACCTTATCAATGCTTATATACATCGAAAGCATGGGAGTTGAGTGGACGTGGCCATGCTCTTTTTGGTGGCACAAACTGGAACACAGGAAGTTCCATATGAGCATGAGAAAGCACTCCTTTACTGTGAGGATAACAGAGTACTGACAGGTTCTCCAGAGAGGTTGTGGGGTTTCCTTCTCTGGAAATATTAAAAATCCACTTGGATACTTTCTATGCTACCTACTGTAGGGAACCAGCTTTAGCAGGGGTTCGCATTATGTGATTTCCAGAGGTCCCTTCCAATCCCTACAATTCTGTGATTTTCTTTTTTTTAAAAAAAAAAAAAGATAAAATGTATTGCAGTCATAGCGCTGATGGAGCTTAGACATGTAATCCTCACTGATGACCTCCTGTTTATACTGCACCTTTTATCCAGATGGATTCAAAAGAAATACACAAAACTGTGTTTGTGTATACAAGACTTCACCCAGCACAAGCCTGTAGGTCCCTCAGGAATGGGGCTCTGCAGCTGTTTAAACAGTGCACAGACATACCCAGCAGATCAGAGGGCCTTCAGGCTGAGGCCAGAGCAGCAGCTTAGGCCCAAGCCCATTAATCCTCCTGAGTATTTGGCTACAGAGATATAGGAAAGTGCCAGCTTCACAAAGGTTCTTGGCTGCTGGCACATTTAACATCATTCTTCCACTTTTTGTGTCCTAGTTCTGAATTCAGAGAAGTAGCAGTCTCCTTACAGATGATTTGGAGTTAGGCTCCTCAGAGCAGATTTCACCGCTGTCTAATTTTAATCTAAGAAGTACACAGAAAAGGCCATCTTTGGCCCTGTTAATCTGTGTTTTTTAAATAGATGTTCAGTACATAGGAATTCAGAGAGGATGAATGCCTTCCCTACGCTGAGGTCAATGCCCAGCTTCATTTAGTATCTGTGGCATTAACCCATCCCCTGCAGCTGAGGTACCAAAGCAAAATATCCAAGTCACCATCCCTGGAGGTTTTTAAGAACTGTGTAGATGTAGCACTTAGGGACACAGTTCAGAGGGCATGGTGGTAATGAGTTGATGGACTAAATGATCTTAATGGTCTTTTCCAACCTTAATGATTCTATGAAAGCAATTTTTTATCGGTCAGCTGTTTGTAATGCAGCAGAGTTAGACATCACCTTGGTGTCTATTCTAGTTTGGTAGTTTCAAGAGCTTAAGCACTGCTGCATATGTGCAGAACTATAGTTCTGGATTTAGATTTATTAAGCTTGTCTGCATTTCTCTTTGAATTCTTGAGTGAGCTAGAGATCTAATTCTAGAAGAGATTTCATAATGAACTAAACAAATCTGGCCCTCCATGAAACAAGAAGAAACTAGAAGCCTGAGCCAGAAACAGTACTGGGAAGAATGGTGTTCTCCTAACCCAAATCCATTTGGGAATTCTCAGCAGGACCTTTCCCAGGGAGTTGTCACTGATGTTTCTCCTTCCAGAGGAGGGAAGGTTTGTCTCTTAGCAGCTATCTGCCTACTTTTGAAGATATTAAAGAAAAACAGGCACTTCCAGGCCTTCATTCTTCTGATCAAGCTTAGATAACTGGGGCAGGATACAATTTGGAAAAAAAAAAAAAAAGTTTTGGAGGTAGGCACATTCAGCTCAATCACTGGAGGCAAGAGAGCAATTTAGTTCACTTCACATTCACAACTACATGTGGTGGGCTGAACTACCTTCTCATCTCCTTTCAAAGCAAAGACCATCTCCACTGAGCACACCAGTCACTTAGCAACCTGGCTCACATTCAGACACATCCTGGACTCAGCCATCGGTCTGGACCCAAATCCTACCCCTACCTGAAGGCTGAGATGAATCATGGGCTGTTTCTCCTCAGTCATTACACAGGAATCACTGACAGCTGAGGGGAGCTTGGAGGTGATCTGGTAATCCTATCACATCAGAGTCTGTACCAGCACTCTACTACTTCTCACATTAAAAACACTTCTTGCTGTACTGCATGGTTCTTCTGACAAGGTCTTACTTGCAAAGGCTCTGCCTGCTCCTTGCTCCCAAACACCTAGCTGCAAACAGACAGCTTTGTGTGCAGACAAGGTGTAACACATAAGAAGGTTAAGGAGATTGTTAATGAAGTGATCCTGTAAGGTCAATCTTGTAATCATACAAACAGAGCTACTGAACTCACCAGAGCCACCAAAGGAAGGAAGGGAGATCAGCCCCTGGAGCTCATTTAAATTAAGATTCCAGTTCTGACTGCATGTTTCCTGGTGTTAACAGCACTTTGCGTGGGCTCATGTTAGCAAATGGGGACATAGTTACACACTTTTGATTAAACCTAAACAGAATTCGATAGTGCAACCTTTTCCTTATGTTAGAAATCTACAGCTGTGTGCCAAATATGCAAGATAAAAGAATATAACAAAACTGAAATAGTATAAAGATATGTTACAGAAAGCATACATTTTTATAGCAACATATTTTTTCCAGTTGATTCCACCCAGTCCAGCTCTCTTCAAATAATTGTCATTAATCAAATACAAATACAGGCCCCTTGGGTCTAACTCAGACTTGAAGCTAAACACATGTGTAAGCATTTGTTGGTCTGGAGTCTTAGTTGTTGCAATATTATTGAAAAACATTATAGAATACATTTTTTCCCTCCATCTTCCCTCCTCCTACCCAACAAATCAAATTACAGAGGTTTTGATCTAATCATTTTGAAAAATGTTTTCATATAGCAAATATAGTCTTACCCTCTTCAACCTTCAACCCCTCCCCCACCCTCCCCCCAAGAAATAGAAAGACAGAACAAATCTGCTTTTTCCATTGTCAACGGCAGATACAGTCAAGAGTCTTGCATTAAATCTTGCAGATGGACAGCAACTTCAGAGCCATGCAGTGCAACAGTTATGGAGGAATCAAGTAAGCTCATTAGGTGTTGGCTCACAGAAGTCAGGGAAAGCAGGAGCTAAGGTTCAGGTAGTCTGCTCCTCCCTGAGGCAGTTCCTCCAAAGACACAAGAAATGCAGCAGCCTTCCAGCAAACAACAAGCACCTGAATTTGGCCTCAGAACAAGCACCTCAGATTTGGCCAGCCTGTATGCTCAACTATTAAAACAGCATCACAACCCCACACATCACTGGATGAAATCTAATCGATTTCAGTATGATGTTTTATGGTTACAAAGATAAGCATTTTGCTCTGCTTTTCTACTATTCAGTATCTAAAAAGTTATATTCCTGAAGAAACTTTTGTATATATACACATGCACAAATCGAAACATGCACATTTATTGTATGCATACATAACATATTCACATATGCACACAGAGGAAAATTATTTTCTAACCCACAGCTTAAAAAGGAAAAAGTCCAAAGCCCAGGAACCCATGGTAACCTGATAAACTCAAAGAAGCCAAGAAAGCAGAAAGAAACATAAAAGCAGAATGTGGCCTTCCCCACACATTGCAGAGAACCTAGAACCCTTAGCATGGTCCCAGGCTGCAATAGCAACCTCAGCCATGTCTTTTTGTGGAAGCCTCCTTTCTGCAACACACTCCAACATTTTGCATTTCTCCTCTCCATGAAAGAATCTTTGGATATACAAAATCAACTAGCCCTGAACATATATATTTTTTCCCCATCTCTAACATACCATGACACATAGCTGTATTTCCAGCTCTCCCATAACTTGCTGTAGCAGAAGAATCTTCTATTTCTTTGTCTTTCTGTGTTAGACTTTCCAGGGAAACCCATGTTCTGGAATTTGTTCTGAAGTAGGATGTAACATCTGGGAGAAAACAAGGCACGTTTATGCTTCAGTCTTGTTCTTGAAGAAGTGCTTGCCCTGAGAATATTTCAGTGAGTAAACTTCCCACCTTCCCTTTAGAAACACAATACCAGCTTGAAAGAGAGGGTGCAGACTTCTAGAACAACAACAAATGAGTTTACAGATTTACATGGTATCTTTTCCACACACCTTCTGCAAAATTCAAACATTAACAGAATGACAGATGAATTACTCATGTTCTTTGAGATCAAGGAGCAAGGCCCTCTATGAGAAAAAAAAATGCACAGAGACCAAGGGTCAAGGTATGCCTCAAAAGTTCTCAGTTATCTATTTCACCACGAACCAAATGCAAGAACAGAAAGAGACTTCTTAATTCCACCCTTTTTCTTCCCTCTTCTTGTAGTAGGGGGATTTGCTTAATTCTTTACAGCTGACCCAGGCCTTCTACCCTGACAATCTTTGTGTTAAGTTTACGGCATGCAGCTGCGGTCCTTCTGCTCAGGGCAAGAATGTTAACCCTTCCCCTGACAATCCTTGAACTGGTTATTATACGCAGTCCATCAGATGAATCTGATTTGAGACACCACCAGATGGTTGTTATTTAGGTGAAAGCAGACTCAAATAGAATAATAATCCAAAATACTATTGGGTCAGTTACTGAACTACTGATCTGTGATTAGTAGTTGGAAAAAAGAAATATGTTGGCATGAAGAAGGGGCATGGAGGAGAATGTTGAGTTTGTCAGTCCGTTTGCATTCCTCCTTTAGAAGAGCTTTCAGATCTAAGCAGAAAGCTTTTTCTGCCATCAACTATCTTGTTGGGAGGCTTGGGTCAGTTTTTTTTAAATGAGCTGTTCTGAAACACAAACTTTCTTAAGGAAAGGTTGAACATAATTCATAGCAGAGCCAGAAAACGAGAGCCAACCTTCCACTGGCACTTCTGCATCTGAAAAGGGAAGAAAATTGACACCTGGAAATGCTGACATTTCGGAAAACAAATCTTAGCCATTTTGAGCACAAGTAGGATGCTGGCAAACAGCATGACATTGAAGTAGGAGGAATGTAGAAGTACTTACAAAACAAAACAGAGAGGACTATTAAGGAACAAATACATACGAGCATTCAGCAAAGCCATGGCTAATTAATTTGTATGACTGCCTTTCAAATCACGGACAGAACCTGGTAGATGCTACTCATCTTTCTCCCCATAACAACTGTACAGATATTAACATTAATGCCTGGAGTAGTCCACTGAAACTGTTGGCTTTATACAGCCTACCTCAAATCGAGATGACTGTTTCCTTTAGGACTGTGGAGATAGTTGATATTTCAGTTGGGAGGCCAAGTTATACACCAATTTGATTCAGGCTGAGCTGAGTTCAGATTTCCTTTGTATTTGCTTTCCTCACCAAAGTGAGAAACTGGAAAAGCTCTGCTTTACAGAAAATAAAGCAAGCAAATAAGACAAAGGACTTGGACCCTGATGCTGTAGAAGAAACCTCCATCATTCCATCCACCAAAACATTACCAAACCAAACCTCTGCAGTATAAATAAAAATATCAGCTTCTGTTCCATTCTCTGTCAGAGGTTCCTTTCCTGTTGGAATCATGATCAAGCAATGATCATGATCAACCTATGAGATATGACAGCATGCTATTTTACCAGCTCCCCCAGCACTTCCAGAGCCAACCCCTCCCTCACTTCAGGCGAGTGATATGGCCACCTGGCCAGTGTGCCTCAACTGAAGGTGGCCCTGGGGAGGTACAGGGAGGATTTTTCCATCCCACAGGACATGACGTGCAGGTTTTAGTTGTCTCTTTGCCCAATCTCTTTCCTGTAAACCCAACATCACCCAGTTGTGGTGATGAGGATGTCTGCCTATACAGAGGAGCACTGGAGGCACCAGCCGAAACAGCCTGGGTTAAGCAACCAGTACAGTTTTAAAAAAAGCTTTTCCTGCAAACTGGACAACATTTTCAACCTGATGTTCTTGAGATAGTTGTTTGTTCCCTGGATGAAATGCATAGACCCCTTCTAGCACTGGGTACCAAGCTAGCTCATCTGGTCCCAAGACCCCTCTCTCCACTGTTACAAAGGACTGAGCAGCATGACCATGCTTCCAACAGGGCATCATCAGCTAAGTCACCAGTAGGATGGGTGAACGCAGCCTAAACACTTCCACAACTGAGGAGTCCCTTTTATGCTGACCTGCTCTCCAGTAGTCTCCGCATTCTCCCTTATATCCTGTCATTCAGATGCCTTCTTCTTTCAAACTAGTTGACAAGCTGCTTAGGAAAGCAAATGATTTCTGAACAATCATATGCTCTACAGATTAGTAGTGCTTTATAACAATTCAGAGAACAAAAAGATATTTATATTATAACAACGTTTGGATTGCAAAAGCAAATAAAGCCCAGACACTATAAGGTTTACATATATTTAATCCAAGCAGAGGACAATTGGAATTAATTTAGTTCTTGCACTTTAATATATCATACATGTATACAAAAGGAATGCTTGAAAATCAAAAACAATTTGTAAGCAAAAAAAAAAAAGAAACCAAACCCAGAAACAAATCTGCAGCACTCAGTTTGCTCATATGGTGAGTGTATTTTTGTCCCATAGTACTAGTCCTGTTTTGTTGTTGTTTTTTTTTTTTTTTCTTTACTTTCTGTACTATTGTACCTAATCTGTTCTTTTTAATAGAAAACTTGAACAAGTTTGGGTTGTAGGAGACTTTCCTATATAAGAAAATAGCAGAACCATCATCACAGTTTGTAGACCCTTCAACTTAAACAGTATGCATGCATGTTATTTTCAGAGACACTGTTTTTCGTAAGTAAACCCATATACCAAAGTTTACAGAGCTGGAGATTTTGTGGGTCATAGCACAGAAGTAATCTTTCTCCCAAACCTGCATGTTGGTATCAAGTTGTTGGATTTTCATCTTGTTATTTATGGAGAAAGTAACCACAATCCTCCAAGCCTGTCACTGGAGACTACTTTCCCAACTCAGCTGAAAAGTAGTCATATCTGCGGGTCTGAAATCGCTGCAAGGGTGGAAGGCTTCGGTTTGTTTCTTGAAAGATGGGATTATAATGGAAAATAGTGTTAGGTTAAAGAAATAGCACTGGTGGTATAATTTGGCAGAAAAATAAAGGACGTCCAAACAAAAGGGTTTGAATTTCTGGAAAAATAATTTTAGTTTTGTGCCAATACTGTCTGGACTGAGCAAAAAAAAAAAAAAAAAAAAAAAAAATTTTTACACCTTTTTTGAAACTTGAACCCATTGCCTGCAGTATTTAAGAAAAGTCAGAATCCTAAGGAGTAAATTTCTTGGGTTGCCGTTTCCAATGAGTAAGTTTGATAAATAAAACTTAATTTTTACATCTGCCATGGATTCTGGGCTATGATTAATAGCTAGAGCATTGTGGCCAGTAGCCAATGTATGTATGTGATTACAGCAATCTTAAATATAGTACATTTTGAATAAATATGCCACATAACAGTATAAGAAACACCCCATGCATGCCTGGAAACAAAACTTTGTCCCAGCATCAAGTATTAAATCCTTATGAGAGTTAAACAGCACAGACATCATCAGGCAGGCTGACAGGAACACAGGGTGCCGCTGGCATCAGCTCAAATTTGGGAGCTCAATCACTGAAACACTGTTTCTGTTCATTTCGTTTCAGCTGATTTGCTGCATTATGGTTGTGGGGGAAAAAAAGATATTAGTTTAAAAATTAGAGTTGCATAACTCAGATTTTATGAGCTGTACAATTTTCCTCTTCTCTTCAAAGGGCAGCATGCTCTCACCTGTGCTGACAGCAGCAGGAAGATAACAGAGAGTCACTAAACTATTGTATGGCCACCACAGAATTACTCATGTCATAGAGTCCTGCAAGGAAAAATTTACTGGGATTTCAGAGGAAACACAGAATATCTTCAGAATCCCTTTATCTCTGGGAAATTTTTCTTCCTCCTCTCACCTTACCTTCGTGCTTTTACCCCTTCAGCAGCCTTGCTGCTGGCACTCCCTTCAGTATCTCCACCTTTCTCTTCTCTGCTGAAGAAAACTGATTGGCATGAGCAACATATGCGCAAGGCAATCTGTTTTAAGTAGCAGCAGCACAAGTGGAAGCTCCTGGAATTTCAGAGCTTAAACAGGGCTTGTTCAAGCCAATCAGTAATTTTAGCTTTAGTACTGGCCATAGGGGTCTTAACAGCTTTTTTAATGACAACTTGCTCCGTGTACCTGCCTTTTGTGCAACAGGTTTCAAGCTCCTGAGCTCCATTAGTCAGCCCCCTCGCTTTACAAAGCGGAAGATAGGCTTGCAGTGCTTTTAGGATGTCTTTGTTCTAGAGCACCACATCTGTCCTTAGCAGAAATCTCAGACACGAGCTTCTTAGTTCCACAGAACTGTTCAGGGCAGAGATTTTTTCAGATGATAGATACTCAATATCAGCTCCAGAACAGAAACTCAACAGTAATCCTGTTTTCTTTAGGAAAGGAGAAGGAAGCTATTAACAGCTGTCCTCTGCCTGCCTCCAAATGGGCCAGGTTTCACCTGCTGTCATTACATCCCTTGTCTAATTACATTCTTAATCACCGCTACAAGCAGGGCTCGCTCTGCTCTAAGTAGGGAACTCCAAGCCAACATTAAGCAGTATTGACATCCAGTGGAGAGTTAGAATAATTACAGGCATGCAGATAACCAAGTGCAAGAGTCTTGTTTATATTCTTAGCTCAGCTCAAAAAGAGCAGTCTGTTTACCTTAACCTGAAGATATGATCTTCCTAGAAGATATAAATGAACCTTATCATCTTCTCTTTGTTAGGAAAAACTGGAATAACATCATAAACATATTCTGCCGTTTCTTTCTTAAGGGACCTCTTTTGCGTGTAGCTGCCTTTCCTTCCACAGTTCTGTTATAGCTGTTAAAAATGATGCCTGGGCTGCAGACGTTGCTGCTTTCTTTAGAAATAAGATATCAAAGTCTGTGTCTGATTGTTTTCCAGGACAAACCTGCCTTTAAAAGCAGTATTATAAGACAATTTACAGATATGGAGTCTCAGACTTAATCATGATTCCTGAAGGTTAGAGAAGATGGACATACATGAATCACTGAAGTGTTTTCTCAGTGCTGTGGATGCAGCATGCACATTGCAACAGTATGAGATTTGGAGATTTTTGGTCATAATCTCATCAACACTAGTCTTAGAATTTAGTGACCTCCTCTGATCCTGATAGATTCATGTTCTTATCAAGTAAAGCTTGTTTAAAACATTCACTTTCTCCTGCAAAAGCAGTTGACTACTCATCATAAAACTAACAAGTTGTGAGATCGCAGCAATCGAAAGCTGAATAACTTCTGATAAAAGTGGTGAAAATCAGGTAAAAATCAGAGAGCAGGGTGTCCAGGTGTCCAGAAATGCAGATCTGTGGGAGTGTGGTGTACCCCTCTCCCAGTATATCCTTGGGAGAGATGCTTTTTTAGATGCTTTAAAGGCATCTGGCAGTATCTACATGCCATTACTATTAGACAGTCTCCTGAGGAGTTAACAGTAGAAGCATCCTAAGGGATTCCTGTGGAGGAAAGTCTCTGGTTCAGACTCAGTGCCTCCCTCTGTCCAGGTTACTCTCCATTAGCAGCTCTCCACAATGGTAACCTGAATGTAACTTTGTTCACCTGAGCCCAAGACATTTGGTGAGATTTATTTTCAAAAGCTTGGTCACACGCTGCTCAAGTGTGCATCCACCTTGCTTAAGATGCCAAAAGCTCCTGCCATCAGGAGCACCTGCCTCACAAAATATCCTCAGGTCAGGGCCTCCTTGAGGTAACGCTGCATGCAGTGAAGTGTCTTATGGCCTGCAGCCATAAAACATGAGTGTAAGCATCAGAGATGCTTGAGGAAGACTGCTTTTAACAAACATCCAGCTCCCAGGCAGTGCAGCAAACAGTATAGATAGGTAGCATATTTCAAATAGACAAAGAAAGCACGCAAAATGCAGTTTTACAGTATGATGTCTGCCTGTGTGTGTGTAAAACACCACTCTTTTTGTGAGATCAAGGTAACAGCAGACATTTTTGCTGGTAACTGTGCACACGCTGCCATTAATTCTCATGCTGTAGCCATCTCGTAGGTTAAGTTAAGGTATCCAGTTAATCATTCTCTCTTGCTACCTCCCAGGCTGATTCACTTGCATAATTTAATTGCTCCACCTGCACTTTAACTTAGGGTTTCTCCTTGTCACACAGAAGGACACTAATTAGTCCCTACTCTCAATAATGTCTACTCTTTCTGCAAAAGAAAATAATTCTGTTTAATATATTCATTAATTTGTCCTCAGTCCATAATTACTGTTGATTTTCCCGGTTTGTCTTGTTTCTATTTTGATTGCTCTTGACTTCTCTCAATTAGCTGATTACCCTGAGATCTTTCTCAGTATGAATGACAGGAAATGCACTACGAAGACCTGTACTTAATAGATTTCAGGTCTCTGATTAATTTGTTATGTTTCCAAGGAAAACATTGCAGGAAGCCACAAATTACAGGGTTTATAAAACAAGTACATAGAAGTGTGTGCATGAGACTATTTAAAAAAAAAAATAACAGAGATATTTGAGAAAGACCAGCAAGTTGTAAATAAAGTTCCATTTCTAAATACAAATTTAGCTGTACTACACCAGCTATTTTTCATGACAGGCACACCAACTGACTAGTAGGAACATCTTGGTGTTTAACAACCGAAGAGGTCTGGATCACTTCTGACAGAGCCATGCCCAAGTGCTGTCCCTCCAAACCAGCTCACAAACTGTCACCATCCGAGCGAGTGTCCATCATGCTCTGCTTGTTTAGTTTACTCCCTTCTTTCTTTGCTGGTGATATTCTCCAGCTTTCTGGCTGACATTAGGTAGGAAGGAGCCGCTTGCAGCTCCCAGATTAGGATGCAGGTCAGTGCCATGTGCACACCATGGGGAGAGGTAGCAGCATAGGAGCCAGCCTAGTACACAGCGCCTGTGGAGTGCCAGGGAATCTAGCACAGTGTTTCTTATGCATTCTTGAGCATTTCTTAAACCAATCAATGTTTGTGTTATAAGAAAACTTTATCACCACAGGCATTTGTGCTGATACTCTGGCATCAGGGCCAAGGGATAAGAGGTACTGACAGCTTCCTTACTGTGCAAATATAAGGGGCTATATACAGCTCTTTACCTCACACCACCCAATAAACACATGGTATTTTTGTTTGTATGTTTGCTTGCTTTTAATGACACATCTGAATCCCATTGCCTTCAAAGTAAAAGGACCAAATCATTCTGCCTGACTCTACGTACTGATTTTTTTTCAGAGTATGCAAATGCCCACCAGAGCTTACTGACATCCGTTCTTCTTTGCCTTAAAACTTGTGCTTGCATAGCCATTGGGTCTACATTGTTAGAAATGGGTAGTAGTCTCACTCTGCAGTCAATCCTTTTACAAAGTTCTGAATTCATTTGCAGTTGTTACAGATTCATTGGGGTTTTTTTGTTTGCTTTTTTTTACATCAGTATCTAATGTAAGTAAACCTAGAAACTCGCCCACTTGTCCCTATCATTGAAAATCATCCCTGTTATTAACAAGTTGTTGCTTTGAGTCAAATGCAAGTGTTGTATGGAGTCACAAGACTCCACATCCTGGAGATTTAAGATAAAAACTAACAATCATGAAATAACTTCCCAATTCAGCGTACATAAGCTTCAGAGTGGATTCATATGGCAAGCAGGAGATGTCATTCACAAAAGCTAACTTCTAAACCATCCCACTAACCTTTGGAATTTCACTTTAGCTCTGGACACTGGAAGTGATTTATGGGTTCTGTTTTTTGTCCCTCTCTTGCGACCATCCATCACCTTTTCAATTCTTGTGAGACCACATTAATTCCCCCGTACAATTCTCCACAGATTTCCCAGAGCTGGAGAGTTAGTTCCTTAATGATGTTGCAGAACGAGGTTTTGTTCACTATAGCTTCTTATCCCCTCAAAACCAAGAACTGCAGACTTGCCTTAGACCTTAACATTTTAAATTTTCATCAAAAAGAAAGAATTGAAGACAGTATTCCTGACCTCTCCCATTCTTATCATAAATCCTCATGTCTGATAAATGCTTAGCCTCCTTTTTCTTTCATGTGCCATAACATCTAAGATGCCAGAAATAAATGATTGTTCCATTCCACCCCTCTCTTCCCAGACTGCTGTAAGCTCTCAGAGCATTTACAGAATGTATGAGAGCTGCCGTCTCTACACCTAGAGGAGGATTCAAGATGCTGCCAGGTACTCTGTCTGTTGTAGCTGAAATAATCAAATGTCATTTAATCAGGATTTATTTAGAGACCATACAATCAGTGCAACTTTCCCTTTGCAGATCTTTTGTAAAGAATATTTGAAGTTATGCTCAACTAACTGGGATGCCTTCTCAGTCTCAGACACATGCTCCACTAGAGCACACAATGTCCTATTTGAGTCTCTGGTCTTTTGCTGCTTAAAAAGAGTGCTTCCTGTTGTAAGAATGTTTTTGCAGGATGTAATCTCTTGCCTATGCCTACACCAGTAAATAGGAAACCAGCAATGCAGGCTCATGCTCTGGTTCAGCACAACAGCGCTGAAGCATACAGTGCAGTGGCTGATGGTTCTCTCACACCTGCACCCAGGTCTGCTCCCACTGACATCTCTGCTTCGAGAGGGCTGTCAGCTTGGGGCTGCAGACATCACTGGTGCCACGCCAGCTGGCCCTTAGAGCAAAGAATGTGCCCTGGACTGTTCCAGTTAGTGGTGTGGGCTCTGCCTCTCAGACAGCATCAAAATATTTATTAAAAGTTATATCAGATTTATGGTTTCAAACAACTTGTTTATCTGTATTCTTTCCAAAACCTAATAGCCGGAAAGATGAGAATGCATTATGTGCTCCAGATGAGTCCACAGCCTGAATCAGTGCGACCTTGCAGTACTAGCCCCACCTATGTTTTTTGTAACAGAAAGCATAAAAGGTTGTTTGCAGCGGATTTGGTTACAGTAATTTAATTGGCTTATCCTAACCTCCTGTGTTTGGATGAGGTGACTCACTCTCTAGCTGTACCAATTTCTCTCTATGCACCGGGGAAGAACATAGCCGTTAAACATAGATACTGCTTAAAGTTTAGACAATTCACTAAAGACTGCTAGAGAAGCACTGGAATAGGCTCCCCGGAAGTGGTTGAGTCATCATCCCTAGATGTGTTTAAAAACCATTTGGACGTGGTGCTCAGGGACATGATTTAGCAGAGGGTTGTTAGGGTAGTATGGTTGGGTTGCGATTGGACTTGATGATCTTTAAGGTCTTTTCCAACCTGAGCGATTCTATGATTCTATGAAAAGGAGGCTGGAGGTCTGTGTCCATAAAGTAAGGAAGGATACCTGCTGCTGCTGTTATGGTGGGATACATTTTCAGCAGCAATTTAGCAATGGCCCTCTGCTCCCTCAGCGAGCCCAGGCTCGATGCTCAGTGGTACTTGTGATCTTGTTCCGCTTACTTGCTCAAAGCGACCTGCTAATTTATCAGAATGAGCGGAGTGAGCAAAAGTCTCCTTCACACCCTGTTAGAGGTTGCTCAGAACAAAGAGGCTTCTGTGCTTCTCATATGTGAGGCACCTTGTTAAAATTCTCCTCAAGAGCTGCAGCTATTACTAATTAAACTTCCTTACCATCAAAGTAGCCACATAAATCAGCCACACAATAATAGTTCTATGAAAAATACTTTATCAAGCCTTCTGAACACACTTTAATGCAGTGCCACTGAAAAATAACAGGAGATCAACAACTTTATTTCCTCTTGTCAAATGCTAAACCAACCACCTAGGTGAAAAACAACTTCGTTTTGATGCCTACAGCTGTGATTCAACCAACAGTCTTGAATACAGTGTGATAAATTCAGCTTCTGCCAAAGACATAAGTATATGCAAGTGGACTCAAAGAATAACTTATTATTCTGGAAGACCCACGTCTTGCTCTCAAATACCAGTCCCAGAGGTGCTGCAGTACATGCTGAAATGAACATGCACGTGATATGTTTGATCATATATCTGACTAATGCTACTTTTAGTCATCTTTATTGGTTGTTACATCCCCCTTTCTGCCAGTCTCATGTTGTTTTTTGTTGTTGTTTTTAATTCACTGTTGCTAAAGACCAAAATTATACCATTTTTCTGTAATACCCAGTTCTGAAGAGTTTCTGATTCACACCTTCTTGGAACCAATGTAGTATTTAAATTTACATTTAATTTTACCTTGACTTTTCTGTGGGCTGACCACTTCATATCTTAGTCCTGAACATCATTATTTTCTTACTGCAGATTCCCACTACATGCATTTCTTCTCCTTGTCCTGACCTGTTGTATATTGTTGATATCTTCAAGTTCTCTCTCAAGAAATTGGGATATAAATTAAGTCATGAAAAACCATAACAGTCTAAATATGCCCAGAAGTGTTTTACCTACCTCTGCTTAAGAGTCAAGTAGTAGAATGAGAAACTGAAGATGACTGAGATTGCTTTTTCTTTCATCTTGATTAATGTCTTTTGCCACTTAACAGAGATCAAGGCAGCTGGCCCAGTTTCTTGGCTGCAAGACACATAAAGTGTCTTAATTTCCTCTGTTACCTATTTTTCATACGATGACAGTGTCTGCATCTTCTGGGACTTTACAAAGAGGACACATATGCAAAATCATCCAGTGGAAAGTGTAACATTGTCTTGATTTAAGGATATGGCATCTAGACAAGAGCCATCTAAATTAACAGGGAAGCATCTATTCCTAGCCTGGCTCTGTGTAAGAAAATAGAAGTTGAGAAATACTCTAGTGAGAAAATTCTTTAAAGATCTACACTCTGGTATAATATTACTGAATGAAAGCTTAGCCTGTGTGAAATAATGTCAACATTGCCGCTGATTTCCATCAGCCCAGGGCTGCTTCCAAGATCTCCAACAGAACAAAGAATTTAAGGCTTGGGAGATTTTTTTAAAAAGAAAAATGGGTATTTGGAGGCTACTTCTGTATATAGTCATGCCAGCAGGTGAGGAGGAGGTCAGAGCTGTTCAGTGAATGGAAAAATTATGCACAGAAGAGGCTGTTTCACAGCTCTCAGAGATATACTAGAACTTTACTGATGAACACACAAGCTATTGAGAAGTAATCTTCTTCCTGCATATGGAAAAAGTAGGTGTGCTTTGGAGAAAGAAGCACTGAATAGCACAATCTTCTCACTGATAGAACTGCTGAAATCAGCACCAGTCATTTCTGGAAAGCAAACAGACTTGTGAGATGTCAGATAGAACAGGAATTGCAATGATACTGATCTGAGCTCCACCCACCCTGCCCGTGTAACTATGAAATAAACCAAAGGAGAAAATCAAAACTCTTTGTCTGTAAGAGTGATGGGATTTCTTCTTTTGACTAATGTCAGCTAGCAGACCCAACAAGAAAGAAAAAAAAAAATTGTTTATAGACCTTAAAACTTTCCATTTTTGATATTACTCACATATGAATTTCCTACAAAAAAAAAAAAAAAAAAGAGGGGAATAAATTATGCAGGCTAAACTAAAAATGAAAGAGAGCAAAAGCTCCATCTATGGTTCTATGGTGAGAAGAAAATGGAAATAGATTGCCGTTTGAGAGTGCTCTGCTGCAGTGATTTCTGTAACAAGTTCACAACCACATTCACAGGACTTTCACAGACCAGCTGTGCTCTGCAGCCCTTGGAGTGAACCTGAAAACATCTCAGAGTGGTGGAGTAGTTCCTGTACCACCTTTTTCCCAGGTGCAGTTTGACAAGTTATTAGCCAGTGCTCTTCTGCCTGCAGTTTAAGGAAGCAATTCTTCAGCAATTCCCAGATATTCCAGATGATCTGAGACACCAAAGAGTCAGACCTGATTTAGAGATGCCTTAAAACTAGCAACATTTCATGGCAGGAGTGCAGGGTCTTGGCGTTATCTGCTTACTTTCTGGCTGAACTTCGATCAGCATATTCCTACCGTTCACAAAGCATAAATGTCCAGTTTACCCTTGAGCAATGACATAACATCACTGATTGCAAATGGGCTTATCCATTGCTGCTTTCAAAGTCCATGAGAAATTCCTTCAGTTCTGTCATATGTTTAACTGGAAATGCATCAGAATCATAGAATCGTTAAGGTTGGAAAAGACCGCTAAGATTATGTAGTCCAATTATCATCACCACCATGCTCACTAACCATGTCCCTCAGTGCCACATCTACATGGTTCTTGAACACCTCCAGGGACAGTGAATCCACCACCATCCTGGACAGCCTGTGCCAATGCCTCACTACTATTTTGGAGAAGAAATTAGATTAAAAGAGAATCTGGGCCTCCTTCTGACTGTGCCTGAGGATCACTTTACTTCTGCACCAGTGAAGGAGTTCTCCACCTACTTTTCACACACTTGAGTTGGTCACAGATCTGTCTCTGTCTGTTTAGTGAACTTTCCAGAATATACATGATCTGTCTATCACTGAAATAAACCAATTAGTCCAACAGATGGAGAGCAATATTCAACAAGAAAACTTATTAATCTTGTTTCTTCAAGAAACTCAGTTGCAAATGTTTCCTTTTTACTGCATTGAGAAATAAAATGTCCTAAGAAGAGCTTGCATTCTCAGTGCCACCCTTTGCTCACCTGTCTTATCAGCAGGCTGCAGATCACAGCACAAAGCCTGCCTGTGCACAGGCACAAGAAGAAGTTGTCCATCCTTCTGCACAGCACACGCCAAGCCTGGCACAAAGTGAGACCTGCAGCCACTGCTGCTGCCCACACCCAGCTTCTAAAAAGCTCTTGCAGCGTCTCAGATTTCTCTTCAATAGCTCTGATTTTACCACTCTGCAGAACAGAGGATGATCAAAGGAATAACATCTCTTTGAAAAGAGATGCGATTAGTCCCTGAGAGAGGAAAAAGTCTCTCAGCAGGACTTGTGCTGTGTGGAGGAGAAGGCTGGGCTGCACGCCAGAGTGCTGTTAATTCTACCTGGAAACAGATTAAATTCTGGGTCATCACTCAGGACATGGAAGCCCTTTGCTCCTTCCACATTTTTAGCAGGGCTCTGGAGTTTTTGGCAGTGTTTTGCGCATTGTGCTCTATAAAGCAGTGTTAAATACTGCACAGTTATAGTCAGGAAACACCTCTAAGTCCCCTAATGTCAATTAGCTACTTCCTCTGCAAAGTCGTAAGCAGATGTAGGAGAGCTGCTCTCCAGGAATATATTTGCTAACAGGTGCATTATTAGGAAGGAAAGAAGTTGTTTACATTAACAGAAAGTTCCTTTCAAAATTGCTCATCCAGTGCTTTCTGCCTGCTGCTGGCCCTGCTGCTGCCTCTCACTTTTCACCCACACATGTTGGATAATTAGGGGTTCAAACGATGCATGAAGGGGCTCTGCTTCCAGTGACTCATATCTTCAGGGATTATCCAAGATTACCAGAAGGCTTATGATTCCCTCTGGCCCAGAGGAGAAGCTGTCTGTAACACATTGGTCTTCATAGACGCCATAAGATTAAAATTACAAGGACTGCTGACAGTAATGATAAATTACAGCAAGCCAGACCTTCAGCTGGTATAAACAGGGGCAGCTTCACTGAAGGCAGCAGAGCTTAGCTACATTATACCAAATGGACGATCTGGCCCGCTGCAAACAACTGCTGCAGAATGGCCTTTTTTCCTTTCCACTATAGCCCAGTTTCTTTCTCACCATGCATTCTCTGTAGGTGCAAAGGGCCAAGAGCACTTTGTTTGCCTAGGTTGAGATCACCAGGCATATGGATTTACATAAACACAAATCAGAATCCCAGGCTATGCTGACCTGGATCTGATTTTCAGTGAACTCTGTTTTAGCATGGGACTTACAACCACACATTTGTTTTCAACCTTTGCATTATAATAACTCTCATGCTCAAGCTGTACAGCAAATCCATCCAGATCTTGGGTGATGTTCTAATACTAAGAAACCATCCCTATTTCTAGCTCCACAGTCAATGGGTAATAAAGCACTCAAACCGGAAGAGGTTAGCTGTACAAACTACATTAGAAAACAGGAACTCTGATGAAAAATCAGTATTTGCAAGAGTATGTGTTACAGAACTTGAAATAAATTGGTGTGAAATAAGGCAGCTTGACGTGAGAAACCCACTGTGCTGTACTCTTCTATGGCAGAACTGGACACTATGTCTTCATCTGTTTTCACAAATGTAGTGGATTAAGACAAACTGAATGCTTTTATTGGCCTCAGGTTACAAACTGGAGATCCCTACATGTGCATGCAAGCAATTTGAAGATACTTCTAGAATTTGAGGATGAGTAAATCTGCTCAGTTGGACCAAAAGCCTTCCAGAAGTAGCAATGGGTACACAGAACAATGGCACAGATGCATCTGTTAGCAGTTCTGTGCAACATCTAGCATCCTTCAGATCAACATGGATGTGATTCTGTTGGATAACTCTACCCTTTCCCATTAGGGACAGCCAACACATGAATATATCTCGCCCAATTTGAAGTATCCTAGCACACTGTATGCTCTGTGAAAAGAATCATGGTGTGTTGGATCTATGCCATATCTGTATCTATATCTATACCTATACCTATACCTGTACCTATACCTATATCTATTCCTTCAGGGGAAAGCATCTGGCCCTCATGTTTTCCTTGGACATTTTGTAAATCTCCATGTATCTGGAAAGCCTGCATCCCATTTAAAAATGACTCACGTCAGAACTATGCCACACAAGGAACATCTCAGTGAAGAGATGACAAAGGTCACACTACAGCACAGAAAGGTGTATGAATACGAGGGCAGATCTCAAACACTGAGGCCAGGTCAGCAAAGCAAGGCCAAGTTGAACTCAACTCTGAGCTGGGGTTCAGTGTGGACAGGATGCCCTGATCCCACCATTGCTGAGACTGCATGGTGTTTACCGAGCCAGTTGTCCCCTCATTCTCCTCAGTGACCTAATACAAGTGCTATCCTTAGGATTCAGCATTTCAGAGAAAGGATCTAGAGTCATGTTAGTGCTTTGGCAAATGCTCTTAACCAGGCACACTTTCTTACTGCTTCAGCAACAGATACAGGGACTGAGTAAAGGAAAGATTATGGAATTTGGCTCAGAGCCCTTTAAAATGCACTTCTATGGGTAATTTAATAGCTGCATTATAAAATGTTAATGTTAGTATAAAAATCCGGGGAATTTCAAGCCCAAACCAGGTTAACTTTTTCCTTTTACCCCCTTTCCTCTTGAGAAGCTTGTTTTCTTTTTATTGCATTCCAATAACGAGAGACCATTTCACACAGGTACATCTGCAATATGTTACAGGCAGCACGGAATATTAAAACAACCTGTGCTACTGCTAGTGAAACTAATAAGGGAGGTAGAACTTTTCTCAGGCTGAAAGGAAAAAGGTGGATCTAACAGGATCTCCATTACTGAACTCCATTTCTGAAGATACAGCACTGAGCACTGCAGTCATTCCCAGTTTGTGGTCTTGTTTCAAACAGCAGCTCTGCCACCTGAAGAGAGGAACTGGGCAAAGCGGTGGTGGTGGTGGCAGTGCTGATGGTGGTGGGCAGGCGGTTCACATGAGGTTATGTTTAGATACGGATCAGGGTTTTAAAACAAAACAGTTAAGATAATAAAAAATGAGCAGAACGTAAAGCATAGGGAGAGGAAGTTTATACATTAATCTTACTGCACAGAGAGGAGCAAACCTGTCTATCCTAATCCTCTGTCCTCTGAATCAACGTGAGTGTGAAAGTTCACCTCCAGTGTTACAGAGTTCGTGCTCGGCGAAGGATCAGCTGTGAAATAGATTGCAAAGCCAGGAGTGAGAAAACAATTCAGCTGAGAAATGAAGAGGTGAAAGGGGGAAAATGAGCAGAAGGAACAAAAAGGGGGAGCGGGAAGGTTAGCTGAGTGAGAGAAGCCAGAGGAACAGAGAGAAAGAGCCAAATGGAAAAACAAGCAAATAGTTTCTTTTTTGGTTAAGGCTGCAGGAATTCCTCCTCCATAGAAAATTGACCATTTCCAGATTTATTTATTTTTTATTTCAATTTGGAAGGAAAAGTCAGAAAGACAAAAGAAATTTATAATGGAATTTTGTTAAAACAAAACAAAACAAAACAAAACAAAACGCTTTTTGTGGTTCTGGCCACCCACCTGCTTACGAGACTGGCTCCCAGCACAATTTCTGACAGAATCATCAATTCCACCAAAATGTCACTGTCCAGTGGAAACTGGCTCACTGGAAATACTCTGTCCAGCTGTATATCCTTGTGAAAGCCGCTGCTTTCAGCTATATAGGTACCCAAGGGGAGCTTGGCTTCAAGAATAAGAGCACAGTATGATCTGCTTGTGCACATAATTCTTCAGTTTAGATTTCAAAAGGGAAGTTACTAATGTGCAGTCCAGCTTTCCAAAAGCAAAGAAGCAAAACTGTTTTATTGCTGTACCTATACTGGTGGAGGAAAAGAGGGAAAATACAGGAGGAAAAGGACAAGACAGACACGTGTTCATTTAAATAATGTACCTCTGTGTGTGAGAGGAAATTCACAGAACTGAATTTATTTTGCAGCCCCTGAAGGACTCATAGCTCCACATTTGGTTCTCTCTACTCCAAGTATCCTAGTCTGTTACTCTTATTGTAATTTTGGTGAACAACTACTTGCTCCTTGCCAGTGAGTTGATCAAGACTCAAGTACTAAACGTCCTTCTAATTGACTCCTACTTTGTACTCTCCCTCCATGAAACAGATACCTTCACACTGGGAGAATTACACTGTGGTATCTTCCCAGTCTGCAATCCCAGGTAAAACTTTCTTTCTTACTAAGGCTTTGCCCTCCCAGTGCAGCTCTAGAAGACTTCTCACAGCTGCAAACTCTATTCATATTCTTAAAACCTCGCAGTTTCTCCAGGGCCAATCAGGGCAGGGAGCTGACGTAGTTGGGATGGGAGAGCAGGAATGGATGTGGGGATAGAAAGAGACTGGGATGATGGATGGGATTGCAGTAGTGGCATCCTGAAAACAGGCAGAACTTTAGCTGGGAGACAGGTCTATGGACAGTAAGTGATGGCACAAGGAAGGCTGGAAATATAGATTGCAGTGTTTGGAGAAGTTAGTAATGGAGAGGTTGAGCAAGAAGCAGCTTGGAGACCTGCATCTAAAAAGTGCTGGAAGAGTTGGTTTGAGAGGCAAACAGAAAAGTGCAGAGCGAGAAGAAGATGTTGGATGAAGAGTTTACAAGGCACAGTTCACCATTGCCCACCAACTCGTCACATGAGGCTCTTCATTCCTTTTACTGTGCTTAATTTTCCTGTATTTGCACACAAAATGATCGGACCCAACATGGCCTAGAGCAGGGGAGGAGTTGTGGCCCAGCACTGAAACCTAGACCTTATATTCAGAAAGTGCACTCTGAGGCTGGCATTGTGTCCCCACCATGTTCTTGTCAAAGCAGATGTGCATCGTCACATAACTCCATGCAGCTGTGGCTGGTCCTTGAGAAATGCACACTAATGTATATACAACTAGAAAAAAAAAGTACTCAACTATGAAGAGTCACATTACTCTGACTTGAGAGCTTAGATGTCTATATCCCTGCCTCTGAAAGCAATCCAGACTTGCATGTATAGATATTTGGCAGATGGATCATAGAAAAATATTTGACTCTACTATACATCATTGATAGGTTAGTTTATCTGAGGTAAGGGACATAACTCTGGCCAAGACCTTTTTTCTGCTGTATCAGTTCTTTGAAACTGATTTGGAAGCAGATCAGGTTTTCATTCAGATTCAGTGTTCATTTCCAATAAATTTATTTTCAGTACTCCTTATATTTATGCTTTTTTTCAGCTGGTTTTCCTTCCATTTGGCAATCAGTATGTGCAACTCTAGCTGTTAGCTTTTGGACCTCGTTGCTGCAATGGGAAATGGCTGAAGTCTTAAATTATGTTTGAGAGCTTGATCCCGCTTGAATAAAATCAAAGAGAGCTTTCCAGTAATTAATGTGAACAGCACAAAAATTAGAAATGAGGAATATTTTACTACTTCAAAATATCCTGGAAGTTCCATGGCCTTCAACTTTGGTAGATGTACACTGCCAGAGCACAAAGGTGGCATATAAGGCTGATTTATCACAGTTCAGGTTTTAAATTTAAATTAGCAGGCATACTTGCCATGAGAGGTGTTAAGTGTACTCTTACACACATACACTTCCTTACAAGTCCCCCATACTCATTGCCCTAGTATACTCCTGTACTCACTGTGCACTAAGAATGAACTCAAAGTATAGTTTCTTCTTGTTTGTCTTCTAATAATCTGCTTAATCATAGCTCCAGAACTTCTCAGGTTGCACCTCCAGAAGAAGTGCTCTCATGCAGATGATGCAGACTCTAGGAAAACAGCCGCTTTGTACTAACAGAACAAGTCTGGGACATCCTAAGAGACAGGGTACCACAATGCTGTTTGTAGCACACTGCTGATTTGCACAAAAAAAAAAAAACAAAAAAAACACCTTTGTTGATTGCCTTGGGTTTTTGACCTTAATCTGTGAACTCCCTGGAGGCAGAGACCATCTCCTTTTAATTGTGTGGAAACTCCTTAGACCCAGAGTCATGCTAACAGGAGCAAAACTACACAATAGGTATTGGATCTTCTTCCCGTAGTGATGTGTACTTTCTCATACAAAATGTCCCCTCAAAATCCGTCTGGACTTCTGCTGAGAATAAATGCTTACCATTGCAAAGAAAAGCTGTGACTGAAACCTTAAAGCTTTACTCTTAGCCAGACAGACAATAATTCGTTTGTATTTGATTTTTCATTAACTCCTTTTTTGCTGTTTAAGGGAATCTTCCCAGGGCTTTTTCTCGTATTAACCTTAAGATCTTTATCTTGCATGTGCTTTTCTTCTATATGAAGGGAAAAAGTGAAACCACATGAAGCCGGGCAATGCACCAGAAAACATTTATGAAATTTCTGGTGAAGTGTTTTGGCATAACTACATAACAATAACATACTATTTTCATTAACTTGAACAAACAAACCCAATAGATTATTAAAAAACAAATCGAAGAAGAAAGTACAGATGCGGTGTAACTTTACACTTTGACAATGCGGAGGACAGATTTACCAGCTTGTTTACTGCTTCTCTTGATGAAGGAGAACAGGCTAACCCAACAGCCATAGGCAGAAACTATAGCAAAGAATGTGGGGGGAAATCCCAGTCTATCTTTGCACTGGTGCCAGTAATTCAACAATATCCATGGTACTGCTAAGGATACAGCATTTGCTATGCTTTAACAAACATTCAGTTAAACTTGATGGTGATGTAGACAATGGATGCTCAGCAGAGAACCTGACATCACTTCTGAAGTGGCAGGAATGCGTTGTTCATTTACCCTCCTGAAAGAATGGTTTAATAATTCATCTAGAAGTATTTTCCCTCAGAAAACAATCCACTGGTGAATAATGAGGGAATGGTTTCAGTGTTATACTAGAGCATGTGCTCTGTGCAGTTGTTAGAGGGAGAAAATCGCTTGAGCGAGGGCTCAGCCCAAGTGTTCTACACCATTACGCTCGATGGTGCCACTCAAAGCAGTGCCATACAGTTTGTCTTGACCATGAGCAACAAGAAGCCATAAAGCCCCATTCACTTGGCAGGAAAGGGAGATTATTGTAAATCTGAGGATAAATCTTTTTTCAGGAAAAACTGAAGGCTGATTTATTTCACAGAGATCTCCGTGCTACACTGCCTGTACTTGTTTTCGTGCAGCTTGCTCATGTCTTGTGCTGGACCACACTGAGGACATAGATACATCCCAAAGACATGTATAAGAACAGTCCTTCCAGGAAGGAAGGAAGGACAACAGGAGGTGTAAGAAAGAAGCTCCACACAGCTCTGGTCCAAAGACACAAAAGGAGAAGAACCAGGAAGAAGGGGAATAAGCAGGATCTCAAAACTATTCAGTCACAGGTTGATATGCTAAGTAAACAAAAATTAAAGAGTTCAGAGATGAATTCTGTGAGGTTGTGTATAGGGGAGGACAGAACAGCTCAGGGTCACAGCTTCTCTGCTGTTACATAAGTGGGAATGTACCTCCCAGTAAATCCATCGCAGAGCTTTTAAAGGCTTTTATTTATGCTTGGACAGAATACTGGGTCTCATGAGACAATTAAAAAAGACTGATGGTGCATTTATAAAAGTCCAGCAGCTATTTCAAATACGAAAGAACAAAGAGCAGGCTGGGAGTCAGGGATCTCACAGTAAGAAAGCATTTGCCGGGAAGGAAGCGCGAGTCGGCTGTGTATCCTACATTAAAGCGGAGTCATTGTGAAAGAGTGATGGGTTTTGTGCGTTTTTTTCCTTCTCATGTCAGCTTGTACATCTGTTAGACATTTGTGTACTAGTTTGTAACTAGTAGAGCTATTTAAGCTGGTAAGGCATGCAAATACCCCAAAGACAACAAGTATGTTAACGTGTATAGCTGTTATGAAACTGGCATTTTCTGTGCTAGGCCAAAAATTTATCATCATTGTGGAGTTTCCATTAACTCAGAATGAATATAAATGTTGAAAATATTATTTGATTTCTCAGAAAATGAAGATCAGATCTGTAAAGTTTCTTTTTTCCCTCTTTTAAATAGAGGTGTTAAGCTTTCCACTGCGCTTTGTTCCAGCAGTGCTTCCTGAGCCGAGTCTCACATTTTGTGGAATACCCTGATTTGATCTAACTGCAAGGAATGGTTTCCCACTTTTATACATGGAAGTATTTTGGAAGAGGGTTTTGTTTTTGTTTTAAATGCAACCCTGCTGTTCCAGCTCACATTTTGTTTTCCCTAAGAGAAAAGAAAAATAACTGGAAAATGGGTAAGAACTGCATTGTTCCAATCCTACTTTCTGCCATTTCAGTTAATTACTGTATTGCAGAAGTTGGTGACACTTTTCAAGAAACTGAAGTGAGCTGACCATTGTGAAGGAAGAGAGGCTGACAGCAGAAGGGAGAGGCAAAGGGATAGTGCCTGAGAGGTAGAAACAAGCCACGAGCAAATTGCATTACCACAGCCCATTCCAGTGAGTTTTCTGTCCTCTCTTGTCTACCTCACTTTAACTCATTTAACTTAAAAAAAGACTTATAGTACTGTAAAAGAGTAAAATCTATCCCTTATAACAGACGATGTGACGTAGACTCATGAGGACAACCTTTGGGCCTTGAATTCCAGCTATGCAGGCAGGACCTCCATGCGGGAGCAAGGTGGATGTGGTACCCACTCAACCTGCAGGACATGGACTGCAGCCATCAATGCCCTTATGGCTCTACCTTGGCTTTCTGAATTCCTCTTCACCTCATCCTCTAGCTTGGCAGTGCTGAGCATCATGATGCTAAGCCCTTTGGAGTACTTGTCTTAAATCACATGGAAATATAAAGCCTCTTCTCACAGGTGAAATTCAGAGGCAAACACATGAAGACCTGCCTGGTGCTTACAAGCTTCGTAATGAAGCTGGTGATGTGCTGGCTATGATGGTCTCCCACTCCAAAGGAAGAGCCTGTCTGCTGCCTATAGAGCTATGCAAAGCTCATCCCATCCTGCTGAGGATTTTCGTATCTTGGATTTTGCTTTGTCACCAAATATCACATCCAAAAGAAATCTGCCCAGCTCTCCTCAGTGCCTGTGCCTGTCCAGACTGCTCTCCCCATTGATGGGAAAAGATGCTTCTGCTGAGGGATCTGTCTCACTGGATGTAGAGATGGATGCAGATTAAGCTGCTGTCAAGGTTCCCAGAGCCCTAGTTTTCCTCTAGCTTCTGCTCCTGGCAGCTGGGAGGGAATGGGGAGCAGTGACCCCAGAAAACTGAGTAATTTGCCTCTCTTGAACAAATTGGAAGGAAGCTAGACATTTTGTGATGGAAATTTTTCAGCTTCCCATACATTCCTCAGCAAAGTCATGCCATCCGTGTGGAAAGTTTTGATTGTGACTTGTCAATGAAGAAACATGCCATTGAGTAATTGCTGCCCTGGCTTTATTTGCAGTTGTTGTCCTGCTTTTTGGACATTAATGAGAATGCAGCCTTATGAGTCAGAAGCAGCTGGTGGGAGAGGACTTAACTGAGCTTACCTTTATTTCTTGTACTTGCAACTCAGATAAGATACCATGACCTCTTTCTCTTAACTTCTGTCTGCTTAGACCATCCCCCATCTCCAGCTGTGGACTAGCAGATAGCTAGAAATGGCTGATGCTCATCTTAACCAAAACAGAGACGTCAGGGGAAAAAAAAAAAAAAAGTATTGGTGGTGAAGAGGTTTGCTTTTTAAAAGATACTTGTGCTTGTCACAGTGGAATTAAGAAATCTTTTTCCCCTCACTTGATATATGGCACATTCCCACTCCTGTACAGCTGTCTGGATACGTACAAAAGTAGAACACTTTCAAAGTGTCCTAGAGAGTGGATCATCTTTTGTGCATGAGTTACAGGATGATAAAGTCTCTGTAATAATCATTTATTGTTTCCAATTTCCATCTGTATCCGGGTGTAATGTTCACAGATTCAAAAAGTTGGAACAGGCAGGTATGGGCTAAGTAGCCCACCTGGCTCCACTTATCCCCCTTTCAAATTAGAGGCAATGTAACCCAAAACCTCTATCTTCTGCTTTTTAACATTTCACACAAACTCATTTGGGAAATTTATTGTGGCTTTAAAAAGATCTGACTTTTTTATTTGGTGCGTCACACTGCAAGAACAGTACAGTACCTGTTAGCCAGATGGTACAGGAATAACAAACCAAAAGGTACCAGATTTCTTATTTAGAGTCTGCTGTGAAACATACGTATCAGATTCAGGTGATATTAATGAAAAAATAATGCTGGAAAAGTTACAAGCCATTATTCCATGCAGAAATGGCATTTTTCCCCTTTTACAAGCACTCTCCAGTTAAATAAGCTTTGAACTTTCAGCTCTTTCTGTTTGCGGGGGTTTGCTTATAACAGTCGTGTAGCCAATATGACGACAAGTTTGGAAGGGGCCCAGGTATTTTTAATCAGTGAGACCATGCGGCAAAGTATGAAACAGATTGAAACTGCTTTTGCCTTTACATGACCAAAATTTTCTATAACAATATAAAACCAGTGTAACCAACAGACCAAATTCCAGCAAAATTTACTGCTCCTTAGCAGATTAGGCTGCATGGCAGTCCTAATTGTCAGCCCTAATAGGATCTTGCTAAGGTTTTATGAAAGTCAATTTAGTTTTAGAGATCGTAAATGGTGTGGCAGCCCGGTCAGTGTGAGTCCTATCAAACAGCTGTACTGTCATATCAAAATTAATATCCAGTTTTCTTTCTTATTGCTATTAAGCCAGACCAGATGTTTGCTTTGACTCTGTAAACCCCTCGTAACAGGGACAAACAGGATGAAAGTCACTGGGGAAAACCAGCCCAGTGTCAACACTCGGAGCCAGGCGGTCCCACCCCACTCTGCCCCGCTGCGCACGGAGCAGCCACCCCTCCCACGGGTGCTCCAGTCACTCCATCTCTCCTTTGTTTGTTTGGAGGGAATGAGGTTAGAGTAGCTCACGCTCACATGAAAAGCACATACTAATCAAGCAGGACTTGGTCTGGAAATAGTGCATCAGAGTGTCCTGGACATTTTGAAAGCCATGTCTGCGCTGAAGTTTGACTGTTGGAGTTGTGCTTCAATTAGGAGTTTCTAGACTGGACTCAGTCAGTCTAGTGGAGGCCTAGCACAGCAGGATGTGCTA
>JAOWBP010000001.1:31217071-31230268 GCA_028571105.1 Tragopan temminckii
GCTTCATTGGCAAGTTGGTAATATTCCGAATGACTCCACTTATCCATTTAAACTCCATTTAAACATCCGTGGTAGCATATAATCATGGTACTTCAATTTCATTCCTTGGGGCTTTAGGAAATAAAGACAAATTGCCTAAATGTACAGAGAAACTATTAACTTTAGCTCTAGATGAAACTCTTGTGTCAAAGTTCCTGACTGAAGACAAAGAACTTTTTGCTGCTGATTTTAATGGCACCATAGTTTCAGCCAAAAAGATTCTAATGTATCATACATCATTATTTTGATGCAAGAGAACAATATTTTAGGAGCTATATCCCAAAAGGACTGTACAAAACAAAGACTTAACAACTTACTTTTATACATGTCTACCCCAGAGTTACATGCAGGATAAGATTGGTGTTCAAGCCAGCACACACTGTGCCAACTGTCAGTTGATGTCTATCACAAATCCTTAGCAGTAATGCTCAGTTTATAGAAGAGTGGAGCTTGCTACTTCTGGGAGCATGTATGAGATTTACTTTTCCCTTCATGTCCGTCTATGGATGGGTTACGGACTTATGCATTTTCTTTGGTCCAACAAATTTCAAATTCTTCTGGCACAGTTTCCAAGGTTCTTCAGAGGAATCTAGAGTTGTCTAATAGCTAGTTGGCTTCTTGGGGAACACAAAGGTCAGAAATCAGCTCCCACAGTTTGGTCTGAGTGCTAGAGAGAGTGTGAGTGTGACAGGACAGAAACTTTTCCCCTGGACATCATTTAAAAGAGCATCATTGCTGCAGCTGAGTTATATCTGAATCTAGTTCTGCCAGTTTGAAGCAATGGTAAAGGTCTCCACCCAAGGAAATCCTTTAGAATATTTATAAGCAATATGAGAATGGCTTTGTCAAGATGGGAGCTGTCTGCTTGTGCTTCAGAGACCCAGTTGTGACCACTTCAGAAGTCTGAAGTTGAAGAGCCTGGTACACGTTTTTCTCATGACCAGCTGTTTGAACATGTTTAAAGCTACGCCTGAAGATGAAGACAGGGCTTACTGGAACTGGTGGAAACAGCCAGTGCCTCAGACTCAGAGCTTAGGTCATCAGTATACTTTAGAAAGCTGCAGCATATCTCTACGGATATCATTAGGGATCTTAAAGGCCACTTCCATCTCAAACCATTCTATGATTCTATAATCTTCATAACTTTAAAGCAATCTGCTCCCTGGTGCTGTTTACTTTCTGTCAGGGTGCCTCCTGGGCCAGCAGCTCTTTGGGAGTCAGGACCGTGGGCCATCCCTACTTGGGACAGCCAGGAACGTCCTGGCAGCCCAGTGCCTGTCACAGCTGCAGCCAAAAGCAAGGTAGCTGGCACACTGAGGGAGACCCAGTGCTAAGCACCAGGCACTTCCCTTGAGGTTTGGGCCTGTGATTGAGCACAGATTTGTGTTTGTGATGATTCTGCTATGAGTGGTGTGATAGTTATGTGGACATATCACGTGGCAAGCTCAAATCTCAACATGACTTAAATGTTATCTTCAGACAAAATAAACTCATCAGAAACACAAACAAAGACATTTATTGCAAATAAAAATTCACATTCACATCATTAAATCTTACAAAGTGTAAGCAGGTCATTTTGCAAATTGTGATGTATCTGTATGTACAGTGGGTGCCATTTTTATCAGAACAGCTGCCGGGACATGCATATATTTATCAGAAGGTGCCAAGGCAAATATCTCTCTATCTACAAAGGTTTCAAATTGGCTGATGACATTGTTCTGACACTTCCACATTTTCATTTTCTTTGAATCTGGCAGTAGAGGCACATAGAAAACACCAAACCAAGAACCTGGAAAAGAAAAACATTTCTGGTATTACTTGGCAGTCCTAAAAATCCCAAGATACAACCGATACACAGAGGGAACATTTTGTTTGCAAATGTCTTGGATTCACATGCAGGCTAAATCTGCTATGCAGAAGATCTTTTCCAACGTAATTCTTTAAGAACATGACTGTAGCATATTGCCATTTAAGTGAAGTTGTTATGTACTACAGGTTAGACTGCAGATAAAATGGAAAATTTTCATTTGTTTGAAAGATGGATTGACTTTGTGAATGGGAAGTGCTGTAACTCTGGAATTTTAAAATGTTCAAGAAACTCAGAAAAAAAAAAAATCCTTTCTTTTCTAAAAAATTCAGAGGAACTTTCTGATTCCACTGAGTATTCTAAGGGTAATTTCTCTTTGAAATTTCTCTTTTCTTCTACCACTCTCTTATCTTTAATCTCTGCATATGCTCACAAGTGTGTATGTACACAGGCGTACATCTGTACACATGTACTTAGCCCATCTTTATTGACTGGCAAATGATCATGCAACAATTATTTTATATTCATCACTAATAGAATTGGGGTAGAAATTCCGAGTCCACTAAAGAAGGTAAAAAAATATTGGTAGGATCATATTCTGTGGTGGGAATTGCTGGGTGAAATTCCATAACCTGTGACAGACAACTTGTGAAATAAAAAATCTTCCTTCTGTGATTTAAGATTAAACAACCTGTAAAAGTGTTATTCAAAATAGGAAAGTATCCAAATGATATTTATGAAGCAGTGAATCCCAGAGTGCTTCGTTTATTCAAGGAGGGGACAGTGTAGAGCACACAGAACGTGTGAGTACAAACAAGACAAGGGTTTGCGCTTACAGCTGGAAGGAACCAACATAGTTTCCATGGTATACCATGTCCACGTTTGCACTTGTACCCAAGTGAAACTGGGCCATTTTTTCATGGAAATATTTCCTCTAACAGAATGACCTGAAACCATCAACAGTCCACAAGGGGTATGACGGAGCAGGCAGAGGGGGAAGGCTAGGGAAGAGCACTTTCCCTTGTCCGTTTCTTTTTATTTGATGTTTTCAAGAGGGCAGAGATGGCTAAGCATGTGGCCTTTTATTTGCTGTTACTCGAGACATATAATTTAATATCTTTGGAAAGGCTAAATCTTCAGTGAGTGTGAATTGCCAGCTGACAATTTGTGCCAGCTAAGGCTGTTCCCATATTATTTACTCTTTCTGTTTTCTAATCTTTTTATGATTGAAGTGGCAATCACCACAGCAAAATGATAACTAGAGGAAAGGGACGAATGATGGTCAGTGAACCAAAGGCTCTAACAAATAGGAATGCAGTAACTAGAGCAAAGTAACTTATGACTTTCTGGATGGATATATAATTTTATATTTAGATTACATTTTTAAAGACCTTCGTTTAATTCTTGTTATATTTATTTCATCTAGTTCCCCCCAAACTCTACATATGGGCAGGAGAGCTGATCCCTCAAGTATAGCAACTTAAATAACATGAAGTCTGTGTGGAGCAACAGTCTTCTGTCCTCCTGTCATCTCACAGTGCTGCAGCTGTGTAACTGTTCCCTGCTTACAATTATTTTCCTGGAAGTGTATATCAGAGCTGGGGCTCTAGCCCACTTCTCATAACATGAGTAACAGCTCTCTGCCAATGATGTTAAGAAGTTTTCACTCAGAATAACAAACTGAACTCTGCACAGCAATCTTCGTCATTCTGCTTTTCCCTCAAACATCCATCTGCAGGAGGGGGTAGGGGAGGAGGGAAACCACACAGGAATAGTGAAAAGAAGGAAAAGGACCAAAGAAAGCAACATGATGAAATCCCCTGCTTCTTTGCCATTTTATCCTAATCAAAGATTATCATTCATCAAGTAGTTGACTGTATCACCTCATTGTTTTTCCTCCTCTTTCTGGAGGAAATTTTGCATGTTAGTCTTCAATGAATGATGAAGAAATTAAAGTGCTCACGTTCCACATTTTTTTACTCGCTTGGATATATGGAGCAGGTGTGCACTCAGGCACATTCACACATCATCTTGATGGTTAAATTATGCCCTCAGACTAATAATTTCATATCGTAATTCTCCATAATAAGAGTATGCATTTTACAGACTACAAAGTTTTCGTATAGGATGTCTTTTTCCTCCAGTGAAGAAGGGAAAGAGAAGAACAGTTATTTTGCCGCCTGTGTGTCTAAGGCTGGGACTCTGCACACCCCTCTGTACACTGGGCTTGCTGTCAAGCCACTGCCTGGCTTCAGGCCAGTCTGATTTTTGCAGAAAAAAAGTGTGGAGATATGCTTATACAGACAACAGGGTGGTCTGGTCACACCTGAGTTTCTCAGCTCAGCAGCCATATGCAGTTTATAGGAAATAACAGTAAGATTGTAGCTAAGATTAGAAACGATTGTCCCTTGTCTACTAATTGAGCAAACCGAGTGCTCTAATCCTACTCCCAGTGTATTTCTAAGTAGAACATACTGCTTGCCAACCACTAAATACTTTAATAGTATATACTGGTACCTCAATAACTGCCATTCCAAATGCAATCCCCATTATTATGTCCATATTTTTCTGAAGGAAATCGAGAATCGCTGTTTTACAGGGCTGAAAAATAAATTCAAACAATTAATTATAGGTAAACAGGATTACCCTGATGTTGTTAGGAGCATATCCTCTAAAATATCTTCTCTCTTCTCTCTACATGGAAGAAAAACTATCTGAATTTACTCTAGTTTGTTGTTAACAATAACACACCTGTATGTACCTTGTGTTATGAGGCAGATATCTAGCCCTTGCCTTCCCAAATATAAAGATGAATTTGACTTTATTTTCTCACTAATCTGGTCTTCTAATTTGAGACCTCAAAGCCTATTAGTAAGATCAGCCTCAACTAACTATATTTGGATACAAACACAAGCTTAAATATTAATTTTGATGGATGATTGATGGTCTTGGACTGACTGAAAAGAAGAAAATGATCATACCTGAAGTATATATATGTATATATAGACATATGTATATATATATATGTATATATATATATATAAAGTTACTGTTCTTATTTATAAATGCATACTTCTGTTCTTATAAGGCCTACAAGTCCTTCAGATGTTGACAATACTCCTTTTGCAAACTGTGAAGCCAAGTGCAGCTTAAATCCATCACAACTACAGTAGTGTTCCAATACTACATATACTACCAGAAAATATATTGCATAGTTATATGCCTTCACCGTATTTCCTCCACAATAAACACATAGGTACTTTCCTTCCAATCCTTCTAAAAACCTCTTATTTAGGCTGACTCAGAACTGCACTTTTTTCTTGGATGACAAGAGTTGAATGTCTTTCGTAGAATCTAACACCACCATGAAATCTGTGTGTTCATGACAGCAATATCTTGCACCTGCAACAATTTGACTGATGGTTTCTTATGTGTTCTTTGAGGGTTTGCCTGAGGCCCAAAAGACATAAAAATGTGGCCCAAACACCCTCTTTTCATACATTATTTCCAGATTGAGTTTTGGCATCCTCTACTTAACCAGAGTTTTCCCATGCTTTAAAACAGTATTTGCTTCTGTGAGAATACATAGTGAAGAAATCCATTTTCAGGCAAGACATTTAGAATAGTGTACAATTAGCTTTGGACATTTGCTAAAATTTGCTTTGCACTGGATGCAGATCAGTGAACTTCATGTCACCAGCATTTTAAAATTGCAGCTACTTGGCCTAGTCTTCCACTATTTTTTCCCTGCTTTTCTTTGCATACATAGAGTTACATTTCCATGTAAAGAGACAGATAAATTGTGAAATAAATTGAGATTTCTGCTGCCCACCCACCAATTTTTGAGTATATCTTTCTGTTACACATCACCAGGCATTTTTTCCTTATTGTTGTATTAACTGCCACAAGCCTTTCAAAAGACCATAGTTGTTGCAAATTATGCTTTGAGTGAGCTGCCAGGAAGCCTACAAAATGAGCATGTTTTTTAGTAAAGGGCTAAAAAAAGCCCAAGGACTTGTATTTAATGCGCTCGCTTTTCAATATCCCTTAACCTCTGAGTCAACATGTCTAGCACCAAAATGAGCTGTGGTGGGAGCATCACCTTCCAAGGGAGAAGTGAGATCCAAAGAGTAGCTCATGTGTTGCTCTGATACAGAGGTGTACACTGACCCTGAAGCCATAGTAGCAGTTTTCACCCATATAATCAGAATTCTGGAGTCCTATAGGTAGTGGAGCGTGCAGCTGAAACAGAGACATCTCGGGAAGAGGAAGAGGCCACGTGTTTCAGGCTAAACTTTATCTTTTTGGGAAGAGATAGAACTGTTGTCTACACCAGTCACAACTCTCTTAAAGCCTCTTTTTGGAAGGAAGAGTGGAATGTTGTACTTTTCTTACCTGTTTAAAAATATATCTGTCTCCAAAAGAGATGCAGAGATTTTCTTCTTGATACTTTTGTTCACACTCACAGACTTTTTTGTCATCAATAACACGATTAATATTGTTTCCCCAGTCGCTAGCCCCATCAACCAAACCACAGCACTGACTCTGCAAGAAAAGAGGAAATAGGAAGATAAGGAAAAACGTGGTGGTTTGCCATGAGGGGAGAGGAGAAAGGGGGAGTTGAGGGGAACAACAATTTCCTTTCATCTTTTCCCATATGGACCTTTTCCAGATTGATATCTGTGTTAAACATCGCTTACATTTCCAAACCAGTTATGAGAATGTGCGAGTACAAGTTCAAAAAAAAAAAAAAAAGAGTGAAAACACCAGGTTGTCAATATTGGCCTGGAGCATCACCCTTATGAGGAAAAGCTGAGTTACCTGGGTCTGTTCAGCATGGAGAAAAGAAGACTGAGGAAGGTCTGATGAATGTTTATAAATATCTAAATGGAAGTGAGAGGCAAATGGATGAGGCTCTTGGTGGTGTGTAGTGACAGAACAACGAGTAATGGCTTATAAGTTGAACATAGGAAGTTCTGTAGAAACATTTGGAAGAACTTCTTTATGGCAATGGTGGAGGAGCACTGGAATAGGCTGTCCAGAGAGGTTGTGGAGTCTCCTTCTATGGAGATATTGAAGACCTGTCTGGACGCCTACCTGTGTGACCTATTGTAGGGTACCTGCTTTAGCAGGAGGGTTGGACTCGATGATATCTTGAGGTCCTTTCCAACCCCCACAATTCTGTGATTCTATGTGTAACATACAGTGATCAAAAACCATTAAGATACTGTAAAGCCAGTAATTATGAATGCTAAATACAGCATGGATCAATGCTGGGTATTTTATGCTTTCGGAATCAAGCCTTCTCTCTTAGCATGTGGTAAATAACATTTACAGTAAAACACATATTGAAAAGCAAGGCTGAAAAAAGTAATATTCAGGCACAAAAAAACCCTGTGCTATCTAGAAGAACAACTATTTTTAATGATGATTAGCCCTTTAATTTAGAAATGGACTAAGGAAGCCAGGGCTTCATGTGGGGTTTGTGAAACTTAAACCAGGTGCAGTTTCACTTCATGTTCCCCTTTATTCAAACCACTGAAGTTCAGGGGTGCAGACTTGCATTTGTGTCCTCCCTCTTTTAAAAACCAGCTGGAAATGCTCATGTCATTTTGTATTAAAACAAAGGCTGTTGGACATAATAAAGGAAACCTATTCTATTTAAACATTAATACAGTAATTATGAGATTTTTCATCTTGTTTACCTTTCAGTCATCCCACTAGAAAGGTGCTTATTATATCAGGAGAAATAAATTGGCTCAAAAGCAGAGAAAAGTGTTGGAGATGAAATGGAAAAGAAGCAAACGTAATACAAGCTACCTAAATATTGCTTCTCAGTTCCTTTCCCACCAGCAGCAAATACAGGAATATTTTAAACATACACATCGAAATAATCTCCCATCAGGGAGTAAGAAAAAAGCAATAGACATTTTTCGGTGTATAGAAATGGGTGACAGCAGGAGCATGGTGGGAACACACACCATAAATGATAATTGAGAAATTCAGGGGTATTCTCTGTGTGATGCCCAGCACCAGGATGGTACAAAGTGTCCACCTTCCAGCATCCTGCAGGTGGGAGAAGCCCAAACATATATAAACACAGAGAAAACAAGTCAAAACAAAACTTCCACATGAAATGCACTATTGAAGTTTTCCTCGTCTAATTTTCTTGCCTAAGGAGTGTTGGATAGTTCTTAGCTGGGATATACACTGAAGGAACAGCTTCCCTTCAAAAAGGAAATCTGTAACAAAGGAGAAAGAAGCCTTCTCACTAAGATGCTTATCTATTTGTCAGTCTCATGTCTTGAGGACAACTGTTAAAGAAAAGCAGGCCTTTCAGCACCACAGTGATGAGACAGGCTCCATGTGTGCCCCAGGTGCAGAGGTGGCTTTGCCCTGGAGGAGAACAAAACCCTCCCCTAGAGCAGGAGCCACCCAGCTCTGAGATAACACCTCAGAGAGGGCCTGTGGAGGGTTGATTTCAGGCTTGGAGAGAAAGTGATAGTGGGGATTAGCAGAGTTTGCTAAAATCTTACCACCATTTGCTTAGAAATGGCATCATTAAAGGCCCTGTAAAAAAGAAGGCTAATTTCTTTAGGTACTAAGTAACTTCATCTTCCATATCCTACTGAAAGGAAACAGAAACATGGTAGCTTGAGCAGGAAAGGAAGATCTTCTGGAGGTCAAGAAATGCTGCAGAGACCATTCGGATATTAGAACAGTCCATCACCAGTCCAAACTAAAGCAAATGCCATTTTCTTAGAGCTAAAATGATCTTTGGAGACTCTACAGTACTTTCAAGAAGAAACAAGTTTTGTATATTTTTTTCCCAATGTGAACAGAAATCTCTTAAATCTTTAACTGAACTAACTTAATTTATTTAAGTAATAAATACTTCTTAAATAAATTAATCTTCTTAAATAAACCAATCTGGTTGAAGCTCTGAGTGAGTCCAGGCATAGTCTGGAATAAGAGAATAAAACCAGCACTGCATCCTACCCTTACAACAGCACCTTGCTTCAAATAGGTGATTCAAATAGTATCTTGTAGGTAACCATGGCTAGAACAGAATCTGTACCTTATAAAATGCGTAACTTTCACTGTCAATCAGAACTGTGGAAGAATGACAATACTAGCGTCAAACAACAGTCTCGTATCAGTAGATTTATAACCAAGATGCAAATCTGATTTCTTGGATCCTAATTGCTATTTGAATCTATGAATTTTATCTGTTGCACTCCATGGAGTATTACAAATCTTTAAAGTATATTTCCTCTAACATGTGCACAAAATTTATCTAGTAACCCACATTCAGCCTGCTAGAATGACAAAATATGCAAAAAAACCCACCAACACACCACAAAGAGCAAATGCAAAGACATGCCAAGTTTTAAACTTCCATTATCGATTATGGGGCTTCCAAATCTAATAGGCATGCTTACACACCCTCTGAGTTCTGCAGTATTACCACCAGTGTAATGAGCACATGACTTAGAAGACGGAACTGATAACCTCTTACAGTCATGTCTCAGAATAAGGGGACATTTTTTTTTGGCTGTGTTGATTCATGTAAGAAATCTGTAATTTCTGTGAGCACACTGATGGGTTTATAATCACCGGTGTGAACTTCTGAGGTTTAAGACTTAGACATATTTAGCTACCAATTTATTTCCTCCAGACTTTTGGAAAATTTCAATTAGTGTCACTGAGGATGTCTTCCTCTGTGAGTAATAGAGAAATGGGCTTTTAAAATCCTCATCAGCAGATCTTCCTTTGTGTTATGCATCCTGGCTCCACCCCTCTTATAAACATTTTTGCTCAAAAACATCATGGAAAGCCCATGCCATATTGATGGAGAAGAAACCCGGTGTGCAATGTTTTAATTTTTGTTTAAGTCAGAACGTTTCCTATCCCCATGGAATGAAATTCAAATTTATGGCAGAGTAGCCATAAGCTGAAGCTTAGAGACAGAACAGATAGCAAGAAACCCTCCTTTTTATTACATTTTACTTACCTGTAGCTGAAACTTCTGCCATGACTCTTGAACTTGTTTTGCATTTTCCGTATTATCTTTCAATAACTTAACAGCCTCCGTAAGTGTCAGGTTAAGGCCCTCCTCAAGCTGCAAGTCCAAATAGCTTATTAGTCTTCTATGGAGAAACAAAACTTTGGGAAGACTTCAATGAAAGTGCAGAATAATACAGTACCTGAGGTTTGTACACTGCTCCTAAAATACCCCCTGTGACCTGAAGGATCAGGATCAGCAGCAGTCCAATAAAAAACTAGGAAGAAAACAAAAGGGAGAAAAAACTATAATACTTTTGACTGAATTGCTCTCATTTCTTTTAGGTGAAAATTAATCTTTCATGTGCCTCAACAAACATTTTGGTAGAAGGAATGGAAGTTTCAGTCAGCTCCTTCTTTGGATATGAAAAAAGGAGATTCTTGAGACAAGGTACATGCCTCACCATCAGCTGGTCATCAAAACAAGGCACACTGTGGAGCGGTGACATGATGGGCAGCTTGTAGCTGGGAGATGTTGAGTAGGAGGACAACGAAAACGTTCTGGGAGGAGTAGTGGCAGATTAACTGAGAAGAAATGCGATAGATATTGGGGGTGATTGGTGGAAGGAACTTAATTTGTGTGGGGAAAAAAAATCAGTGACATGATCAGGCCTCTCTGGACTCTGTCTTCTATTTCATGAGAGTACCCACAATTTCTTCTTCACTTGAATTCAGAAAGGGCTCAAGCACAGGGTATGCAGTGAAAACACATGTACAAAAGTAAGCATTTGATTGAATAAAAATGGCCCCATTCTCATTTGGTAATACCAATGACCTTTTTATCAAATATACCTGTGGCCTGTTTAAGATAGCTAAATGTTTTCCTTTCATACCAAGAGCAGCATGCACCGGCTTTCCTTTATGGCACCACAGCATCCCAGAAATCCTAGGATCATAATGATGGAGCCCACAGCTATCAACACGTCAACCCCGACAAACATATTGCTGTTGTTTATGCTCAAAGCCTGAAAAGAGAGGGAAAAAATCTTTCATTGGTAAGAAATTCCTCCTAAAAATATCTATATCACCCAGAACAAAACAATTACTTAATAACTAATGAATATATCAATGCGCAACCGCAGAGAAGTTCTGTTCTTTGAATAAACAGATATATAATTTTCCTTCTTAAACTTTCTGTTGGAGATCTTGGTGGAACCTGACTTTCACAGTCTTTGTCTCTGCACAAGATGAAAGTCAACCTCACAGAGTAGATAAAACTTTCATTTTCAAAGTATCTTTCAGTTTGATTTCAACTGATGAATCTTGCTTTTTTCTGCAAGTAGAAAAGACTTATTTTCTTGAAATGTCTCCTACATTAGCCAAAAGTTAAATAAACAAAATCTCTGTTTGTCATTAGAAGGAACACACTCTGTGGCTTTTCCTGAGAGAACATTTCTAAGAGTAATGCTGGATATACCAGGGAAAGAGATACATTTTTCAAAGCAGTTTTCTCTTTTTTCTTTTACTTTTATTACTTTTTCCCTTTCTTTTTCCTTTTTCTTACTTCTCCTTTTCCTTTTTCCTCTTCCTCTTTTTTTCTTTATCTTTTTTCTTTTCCTTCTTCTTTTTATTTTTTTAGGCATGATCTTTAATAATACCCTCAAAAATGAGGACTGTATTTTGATGTCTGAGACATTCAACTAAACAATTCATATACCTCCATAATATTAAATATCAAATTATTCAGTTCCCACAGGACTGACTAAGTCAAAGGCCAAAACAGAGAGAAATGTTCAAAGAATATTTTCCAGTGTGGCTAGTGCCAAGATTAGAAAAAATATCTGGAAGTTTTCACATACATCTTGTGATGGAAATTGCAAACATATATAGACAAATATAATTTTAAGAATGTCTTATTCTTCCCTCCTCCAAGTTGGACAGTACCTCCTGTTATTTATTCCTAGAAAGCTCTGTTCATCTACAGCCAAATCCTTATGGTCTCTTCAATTATTACTCAGGCAAAACTGAACACTAGTTTTGAATGGGATCTTTGCCTGCATAGAGGCAAAAATGTAAGAAAATACTTTCAATTTTAGTGCCTATACTTAATTCACAGTTTTTGTACTGTAACTATTGTTACTTCAGGAAACCATCTTAGGACACACTTACGAGAGCTTTTCTGAATAATAAATTTCTTTTTATTTCTTCAAAAATAAAAATAATATTGTTGTGGTTTTCCAAGCTCCACTGCATTGCCTGAGCTGTCATACTAGAGATAGTCATTTAGTAAGCATGGAAACTTTAGCTTCTGTAAGATGTGGACTAGGGAGGAAAATCTGTCGTTCTGCAGCAAAGAGTGGCTGAGCTTTCCACAATTACCTAATTTACCTAAAGTCACAACGTTGTTGTGAATCAAGTCCTGTTATATCCATCCTCTGCCAGACACCAGACATCTTGGACAGGCTGAAGTCAATAGCATCATCAGCGAAATGGAATAAATATACAAAGCTCTCTTCTTATCCCCAACATCTTTTGATTTCCAGATATACTGAAACAAAAATTACTTCGTAACTGATGCACCGTGGTAGAGCAGCAAGGAGTGACTTGCTTATTATATCTTAAAGGAGCAACTTGAAATCTGGAAAAAAAATACTTCTCGTAACACCTGATCATTTTTCTCATTACTACAGAGAGGGGATAGAAAACTTGCTGGCAATTAAGATACAAGTGCCACCGAGAGCATATTTGGCAAAAGGCTGGCAGGGGCCACAAAACTAAAGAGGAGTCTTTGAACTGACTAGAGCAGCTTCTGGTGCATTTCTTCAAGATCAAGGGGCTCCTAAGGCTGTATTTCTATAGCTTTGCAGGAAAGGAAAGTCATAACATTTGAAATAATTTAATGCCCAAAATAAAATCCAGGAGGGGGAATCCAGGATTTTTTTCTCCCCTTTGGGAGACCTATTAGTACATTTAAATCCTACGTTATTTTGAAATATTTCCATATAAATATGAGCGAAAAGGGTAAAATATTTTTAGGGAGCCACAGAAAATAAAAGAGAAAAATCCTTGCTCCCTTCCAAAATTACATTTATTGAAGAAATAAGTATTGTGTTACTGAAGATAGTGAGATAGGTAAAAATATACCCTAAAAACATATAAATGCAACCCTAGGAATATATGGCTATACAGTTCTAATGGAGAAGGACACTGAAAGGTCTAAGATTAAGTTTTTTACACGGAGAGTGGTAATGCACTGGAACAGGTTGCCCAAGGTGGTTGTGGATGCCCCATCCCTGGAGGCATTCAAGGCCAGGCTGGATGTGGCTCTGGGCAGCCTGGTCTGGTGG
>JAOWBP010000001.1:31230368-31261212 GCA_028571105.1 Tragopan temminckii
GGCCAGGCTGGATGTGGCTCTGGGCAGCCTGGTCTGGTGGTTGGCGACCCTGCACATAGCAGGGGGTTGGAACTAGACGATCATTGTGGTTCTTTTCAACCCAGGCCATTCTATGATTCTATGATTCTATGATTCTATGATTCTATGATTCTATGATTCTATGATTCTACGATATGCTCATGACTTCTCATTATTTTCTCTAACTCTGAAATCAATAACAAAGCCATCATTGTTTGTCATTTGAGGAAAAAGAGATCCACATTTTCCAACAGAAATCAGTGCGAAACTGCAAGAAATTAGATTATCAACACTAGAAAACCCTTTTTGTCATTATGTCTGAGCTTACATCAACCACTTTTCTGAGTACCTGCACCATTTTTTTCTTAAACTTTATAAAATGCATTTATCTTTACCCTCACAAATCATCTCAATGAAAGCACCACACATTTGTGGAAATGCAATTGGGAAATTAGTGTCTATACAGTAGCTTCCATGGTTTACACAGGTCAGGCATGATTGCATACGTTTACCTCTTGAGCATCTTTGCTAACACGTATCCATATTGAGACTCCCAAAATAATGCAACCACACACCTGTGGGAGAAAATAAACAATATTTAGAAAGATCAACAGTTCTGGATTCAAGTCCAGCATCCAAATTGCACCAGGCACTGGCCAAAATCCTGAAATAATTTCTTCAACAAGGTGAAAGAAACATGAATTGCTAGAGCTTAGAATACTGATTCATATCCAAGAAACTTCATAAGGATAGTTAAAACTTCAGTTATGCACCAAATCCCTGATGTTTCCACCCCAGAGGAACCATCATTTCCTTGATGATTTATGCATGTGGTTGGGAAGCACACAGAAATTCTGTCAGATGAGAGAAGGCTATAAATTGTTACAGTATGTATATAACATGACTTTAAAGAACATTGTTTCTTCTATAATGAAAACAAGAGATTTGATAAGGAATGCTGGTACAAATGCTATTGCTAGAGTTATTCAGGACATATATCTTTAGACGTATGCTTTAAGGTAAAACTATTAAGAGCAATTCTAACAGTCTCTCTGCTTTCTATATCGCAAAAATATCCAGCCATCTTCAACTCTTAGACTATTCCTCCCATAAATTGCACATTGTGGTAGTTATTATTTTCATTTTTTAATAGAAAATAACCTTACTCTGTCTCGTACCTGTGAAGGTTAGACATCTAAGTCTAAACTTTCTAGCTTGTCATGGGCACATATCCTTGAATGAGTTAAATCACCCATTGGTGCTACCAATTTCTTTCCGCTGGCTATAAAAGAAGCCTGGACTGAATTGCTTTAAGATGTCAAAGTCAAGGCAGATGAATCCCAGATCCAGACATATTCCCTAAACATCAATCATTCTCTAATTTTGTTGATCTTTGAGATACTGTTCTACCTTGTGCCAGCCACAACATTGCTTGCCCTGTCTGTGGTAATTCCCACAAAGAATTTCTCTTTATTAGCAAGAGTTGGAGACATGTAATTAAAGATCTAATCATATATGTACCACCTGAGAGGACTAGTAGGAAAGATAAACTATGGAGGATCAGAGTCTAGCAAGATTCAGAACCTGTATGGATTTGATACTTGAGTGAGAAATGGCTCTGAAATGTGGTTACAAGCTTCCCATGAAAACTGGGACTGTTTCTAACCTTTTAAAATTAAAAAAGCTATTTTTATATGTTTAAGATAATTTTCCCTAGAAAATGTTTTCCCTCAGAAAGACTCGTAGAATATTCACCATCAAAAATCATAACGACTTTAGCAGATTATTTAATATGGAACGCAGCCAGCCCTTAGACATGAGTATCACACATTTTCTCGCTCTAAGTAAAGCTCTTATAAGTACGTTTTAAACATGAAAAAGAAAGTCGTACAACTGATGACAGCTATATCATGTTATCAAATTTAACTAGAACTCCCCACTGAAATCATCTGAATCCCATCGAATCTGCCTAGAAACTGACGGTATCACATGACTCTGTATTTGGGTCTTGTTCAGCAGCATTATGTGAACCATGTAGCTGTGCATCAAACAATGTGTTCCTTCTAATGTGAAAAATTTCCACTGAAGCAGCTATTATTGCAAATCCAAACAAAATTTGGCTCATTGCCTCATTCATTGCACAGGACCTCCCATAAAAAACAGCACAGCAGTAGAAGTAAATAAAGCTGAATGTACAGGAGCTTACCAATATTTATTTTCCCCATTCAAAGAAAAATATAAAATTTTTAAATTAAAATTTTCAGTAATGTGCATGTTTTTTTAGTTATAAAAAACACTTACTTTAGACTCGTAAGAATGTTAAATTTCAGTAAAATTCTAATGCTTTGTTTATTTTCATCATTGTACACACAAGATGTACAAGAACACACAAAGAATAAAACTGAAATTCCAAATCAAATAGTTCTCTTCCCAAAGATCCATAATAAAACACTCTGCATTTGTTACAACACTCCCTCCTAATTATTAGGTTTTTCTTAAAGCTTCAACTAAAGAAGCTTTCATTTTTAATGATCCAGTACTTTTGTATGGAATAAAAAGATTCTCATTTTCCCAGCACTGGAAGGCTGCCACTGATTTGCTATTTTTGCTGATGTAAGATTTGGAGAAGGGGTCACTTTGGCTGCAAGTGTGATCTCAATTGATTGGAAGTTGCTCTGTTGTCAATCAGGCAATCAGGTTGCCTCAAACTAAGGATCTCATTTTGCACATTTGGTGCCAAAAATGGAAATTCAACACCTGTGTGGAGTAGCAGAGGCTTTACAAATGAGGGTGGCAGGTGAGGCTGCACAGCCTGCAAATGCTGAAGAAGAGAGAAAGGAAAAATCTGACCTAATTGTTTAATGCACCAAACTGTTAGGACTAGGCCAGGTGCAAGGCCAAGCTGGATGAAGCCCTGGGCAGCCTGATCTGATGGGTGGCAAGCAGCCCACAGCAAGGGGCTGGAACTTGATGGTCTTTAAGGTCCCATCCAACCTAAGTCATTCTATGATTCATTCTATGATTCTGTGACTAATAAAAGCTGCAGATATGCACCTGATTTCAAAGCACAGATCTCCAGAACACACACTCAGATTTCTTTCCCCTGACGGGAAAGATGCAAAACTCCTATCCCCAGTGCACAATGCATGGGGCCAAGGAGTGCTAGACCAAAGCCACTTTGCAGGTCTGACATAACCTTTTCCAAAGTTAACCTTTGACACTCCAGAGTACGATGTAAGAACTGCTGCAAAAAAAGGCACAAGAAGGCTGAAAAGCCCGTTCCTGATCTCCCAAGGAGGAGACACTCCCAGAGAGATCACACAAGGTTTAAAACAAAAGGACACCAGATAAACGTGTGACCGTTGCTGTTATCTAGATAAAGCTAAAGTCACCTTCATTTCTCCCTGTCAGTTTAATTTTCCACCTGCCCAACTTCCTTGTGCACCTGGGAGAGCAGCTGTGAAAGCAGTGGAAATTGCTGTTCCCTGTGTTTCACCACAGCAATTTAATGATTTCCAGGGATTAAAGACAGGAGTGTAATTCAAAGAATTCAGTTTCATTGTACTCTAACCGCATTCTTGTTTGCACCATGCCTATTCTCTCTCTTGGTAGTGCTAACTCCTCCCTTTAAAGTAAGTCAACATAGCTGCATTCTGTGTCCTCCTTGTCCCCATTCAGGCTGCCACAGGCACAGAAAATTCTTCCAGCGTGAGAATTTTTTAATTGTATCACTTTTTTAATTGTATCACCTTTTCACTTGGGAAATATTCCTCAAGGCAGCAGCCATACTGTGGCTGATAGTTTCACTTCTGATCTTGATGAACCTCAGGTGAACTTGACAAACCGAAAGCTAACAATAAGGCGGAACCATGACAGAAATGATCTTTTACTCAAAACTTCTCAGAATTTCAGGAGCAGAAACTCTTACAAATTGGCTGAGATATGGCAAATAGGAAAATGTGATTTAATCTACCCTGGGAAAGATGCCTGCCATCCTGTGCCAGGCACAGGGAGGAACCCCCTTTCCTTGCATGCTGGAGGAAGTCAATCATTTCAGTATGGCTCCCATTCATACTGCCAGCCCATACCATTTCCCAGAAATTTATTGCCCACCATCAGAAACTAATTATGACACTAAGCATAAAGCAAAGAACCACAAAGAAGGATATGAAAACCATTTATCAATTAAGAGGCTAAAAATATAAGTGCATTTTCCTATCTTCTGTTGCAACTATGCTTTCACGATTGTGTAGTTTGTTTGCAAAGAGCAGACAGAAAAACAAAACAAACAAACAAAAAAACACAAGCAAGCAAACAAGCACAAGAGAACAATGTATGTTAAGATAATGGAGAGTCTGTTATCTTCTGACTCAAATGAGTGATGTCCCTTGAGATAAGGGGCACATTTCAGACGTGTCTCGGGAAGACAGAACTCTGACTGTTCTACTTTTCAATGTAGAGGGAAGGCATTTTTTGTAAGAAAAAGACAAAAGAAGGGCAAAAATCAAACATTCTTCTCTCTCTGATTTAGAATCATGCTCTGGTTTCACTTATGCTCTATTTTCTTCATAATTTTTTCAACTACAGACTTTGGATAATGTTGAACACATTTAATGTGTCACTAATAACAATTTAAACACCAACTTACCCAAAATAAGAAGTTGAAGATGAACATGGAGTACTTCAAGCATCTGCTTACACCCGCCATTTTCAAGAAGCTGAGACAAAATTGAGAACTGCTGAAGAAACCTTCCTAGCAGTTTGACCTCAATAGAAAGGCTGTTCCTGTTTCTTCAGGAAATCTCTCAGACCACATCAAATGCACTGTGCTCTGCTTCTAAAGGCAAAAATTGTGACCACGGCTTCTACAGTTATTTAAACAGTTCTCCACAGCTAAACATTAACCAGAATGCTGGGGAAGCACTACCAGGTGTTATCACCAAACCTAAGACTCTCAATGTGTCATTGTGTGTTGTACTTTTTAATGGTTCTGCTAGTCTTGTCCTACACCCTGAAAGTAAATAGATGGTGCAGCAGAAGCAGAAGTTGCAAGAGAAAGGGAAATTTTACAGATGTACTTCCTTTATAACATGGAAATCACATCTCCTAATGCTTTTAAGATTTGAGGTTTACTGTTTTATTGTCCACTGATTTTTGCCAAAGTTCACTCACTGAAGTTTGCAGTCCCACTTCAGACATTCGACCAGAAATAAAAGGAGGAAGTCTGTGTTATCCCTGCAAAAGATGAGTAAGGAATCTCCCATCTTGCTATTGCCATTTTCTCCCTCTTGCTGTCTACATTTCCTCTTCCACATCAAATCAGGACCTTGGGAAACTGAGCTCTGTGGTGCACAAATTCTCCTGCTATGCGGCATTGCGAACCTCAGCACAGCGATCACAGTTCGGTATGGGATTCAGGATGCCTCTGGGCAAAAGGAGCTTGATTTGTCTCAGAAGGTGAGGTGATAAACCTGCTTCATTAGTTTTGTTTTATATCTTGCTAGTTTTCTTCTGTGTTCCTCAAACAGAAATCTTGAGAGAAGTATAAGTGTGTAATTGCTCTGTCTTTTCTATCAGCCCATTTTGTGGAGGAGTCTGATATACCAGTTCTTGGAAGGATAAGTAAGTGTCAGATAAAGGTTCACCAGAAAAAAAAAGAAGCTTTATTTTGCACGTGAGCATGAAGGATTTAAATGAGAGAGATTAAGGACATTCTGGACTGAAGTAATTTATGAAGTCCAAGCCCAGATTTAGTCTTTCGCTGTTAGTTCATGTTCTTTGATTCTGTTGTCTGTATTTGAAAAAATGAAGTGCTAGTGCATAACAAACCTGTAGATAGTGACAAAAAATGTGACTTAGATCTGGATATTTAGGATCTAAAGAGAGGAATCTAATAAGAAATATTTCCTCTGGCTGCTTTCTAACTCAGTTTTTAATGAAGATGTAATGTTGAAATCCCTTCAGTTGCTTTCTCTAATTATATTTAAAAATACATGGCCTTTCCCCCTTTTAAGATGGCTCTGTACCACCCTTCAGCTTCCTGGGCTCTTTCTGGAGTAGTACACTTTAGTCCAACCCTAGGTGATTGACTCTCTGTCTAGTTTATTTCGCAATAACCACATCCACTCTGAATTTGAGAATGTTCCTAAAAATAATTGCACTCATGAAATACAGATTTTGTAAGGATTGGGAGAAACAACTATGTGGTATGGTTTAGATCGAAAGCACTCAACAAATAAGTAAGTTGAGAAACGCGGGTGTCTTTATGGACAGATGCCATAGCCACAGATGAATCATGAGAAAATTTTAAAGGGCCGTATAAAATTGTACACAAAGAGCCATGAAGAGTAATAAGAGAATCACAGATGATGCAGAATGTGGGCAGATAATCTGCAGTCAGACCATGCAGTTGTAATAAACCAACATTTTTACATGAGTTCAGAAAGAGCATTTGTACCCAAAACTACACAGCTATAAATCGTCACACACAGTAGATGTTCTTTAAGGCAGGCTTGAGCTGTAGCACTTTTTTTTCTGTGAAATGTTCAGCCCAGGCATTCGGAAAGACATCCTGTAGCTAAATCATGCAAGATTTTCAGTGCTATAGGAAGTGTGCATAAACATTCATAGACCAGCCCTTCATGAAATGTTGGTGTTCTGGTAAGATCGTAGTTCCTCTGAAACTATGAAGAATGCATGTATTTTTCACATTTACTTATCTCTTTGGAAAAGGCAAAAATAGACTTTCTTAGTACTTGCCTATTACTCCTGTATAAGATGGAAAATAAGAAATAATGTCAAAGTTGAATATATTCCTTAGTGGGTTCCCAGTGTGGCTGCTGAATAAGAAGTGTCTGAATTTACTACAACTTCTACACGTTTCATATTTATATTTTATGGTATTTTAAGTAAAAATATGTCATCTAAGATTGAAGGCATACAACCAGCTTCCATTAAGTGACAAGTATTCAAGGTGAACATTCTGTATGAGTGACTACTTCTTATTTCCTGGCTGCAAGGCAATTTTTTGTATGTCTTGGAGAAGCAAAGAAGGAAGCAAACTACAGCTTCATCAAGGGAAATAGTGTTGCCTGTAAACCTTAACCACTACTTCTCAAGCAAAGCTGCCTCTCCACGAACTGCTGAGACAATCAGATATGCCCTGCCACCAATAAACCCTGTGTGACAACTTGCTCAACTGCAAAGAGTTTGTGAACTCCCAGTGACTTACCTCCCCACCCCAGCGTTGGGCACAACCTGGGTGCAGTTTGGGCGGGAGCCTGTGACGCATCAGCTGGCACTCCTTGTCACCACGTGGGAGTTGTGATGACAAACGGACTTTGCCTCATGTGTCATACCAGAAACCAGATAGGGACAGGAATATTTTGACAGAAAAAAAAAAAGCACAGCATTCTTGTCACTGACGTGGAGTAAAACATCTCATCTTTGACACTTACCAACAAGCTACAGCTGGTTTTATAATGCTTTCATCTTCCTTCTCCTCCAAGGTTTTAGCCGCTTTGAGCCATGTTTCCTGGGCCTGGCAATCCAAGAGCAGCTTCTCCAGGCCTCACACACCTCTAGGTTCTCTTCTATACATTTATTTTCATGCTATACCATCCTTACAACTCCCTGGGTATATAAAAATTCCCATTTTCTTCTCAAAAATATGATGCAAAACCATATGCAGATGTGAGTATCCCATTTTCCCATGTGTTTTTCCTTCTCTCCAGCCTTAAATATTCTGCCTTCTTCTTCTTTTTTTTTTTTTTAAAGCCTCCATTCCCCCTGTGAAGGGCTCCTCCACAGTCAGGCTAGGTGACCAATTTCCCTATCAGCTGATTCACTGTGTAGTCAGTTATCCCTTGAGGTCCAGACTTAAAATAACAGTCTGTACTCAATATCAGTGAGATTTTCAAACAGTGGATTTGCAAACAGTTTGTTTGCTGCCAGAATTCCTGTTCATCTTATTGATAGGTCAGAACAGAAAGCTTTACTTGGCACAAAGTTTGAAGTCTGAAATAGATCAGTTGAACTCTAGTTCTACTACGCAGACAGAGCTCGCTCTATTGTAGCACTCCTTTTTTGGCAGAAGGGAAAGCTTATCTCTAGCAACCTCACCTGCTGCCCTGAGATGCACACTTCCTTTCTGTTCCTTCACGAGTTATTTACCCATACCAACAGAAACAGTGGATATCATAAGCCTTGACAGTCTTTCTAATTGGGGAGCACTGGATAAAGAAGACTACTTCAGTCCAAAAGGTAGGGCAAACACCTTTAAAACAATGGAAATGGGAGCTTCTGTTTTGGTCGTGAGAGGCATTTATGGTAGTGGGTCTGGCTGAGACTGCAGTCAGTTTACAGCGCCTCATGCCTTGAGTTTAGATATAACAAATATGATATCGTATTGCAATAGCATAACATCCAGTAATAGCTCAGTTATAAAACTGAAGTACAGTCCCACATCTGACTCTTTGTAAAATACTACAGCATCATAACAGATTATATTTATGGAGGATTACTATATGTTGGAATATATGTGGTACTGACTAAGACAGTGAGTCTATATGCAGCTTCCAGAGTCAAACAATTACAGGATTGCTGGCCCTCATTTTAAAGCAGCCCTTAGATGAAAGTTAAGGGTGGATAGTTCGACAAAAATGTACCTGAAAACTTGAATGACTGAAGAAAAATTAGAAGAAACAGAATAGTAGTATTGTGTTTAATCGTGTGAATCATACACTAGTCTCATGATTTTGGGTAGACTAAGACAGAGAAAACCATAAGCAGATGAATTTTTTGCAAATATCTTCATCTCTGATGGGCCAAATAACTTGACTGACTTCAAGGCTGATCCTACAGTTGACCACATGGTAAGGGAAAATGTGTGAGAATATTTTCAACCAGTGCTAGGCACGTATATGGCTGGCTAACTCAGTTGTCTAGAGCACCTTCGCAGCTTCTAAGGAATGATGCAGCTTAACTGAAAATAGCCACAAAAATAAGCCAGCTAAACTATGCTCTTAAATGACCTATTTCTTTCTTTACTGATCAAAAACTTGGGCCCAGAAAACTCCACTGAGCTCAGAAAACAGCAGCTCCATGATATGGATCCCACACAAGAGTATCCTCAGAGGGAGAGCATATCTGTTGCCTGGCAGAACCTTTCTGTTGTTAGAACGCTCTAGAAGAAGAATTTTCCTCTAAGGACTTCTTTACTGTGATGTAAAAATTCTCTCAGACCTGAGATCTCCTGTAGCTCAGAAGTACACTAACTCCAGCTACCCAAGCTCCAGTTCAGAACAATTTAGAATCCACTTAGAAACCAACCTCTGTGGTCCTTTGGTGCTAAATATTGCTACCGCCTTCTCCCAAATCTTCTCCTGTTACTGCACTCTAAAATACTCTGAGAATGAACAGAATTATTGCTCAGAGCAGGATCTGAGGCTTCTGTTTCCAAGGGTCTGTATGAATGAACTGGGCTCCTATTAGTGGCACAGTGGGACCTGCTTTCTTGATGTTACTTCTATTCCTTTTAAGTAGTTAGTGTTCAGAGTCACTAACAATGCAACCCCTTATTTCATGACTACTGTGTTCCTCGGCACTCCAGACATTGCAGGGGAGTTGGATTAGATAACCTTCAGAGATCCTTCCCAACTCAAACAATTCTATGAGTTTATGATCCTTTAAAAATGTAAAGATACAGCCCAGTACATGAGTTGGTGAGAAACACAGCTCAGAAGAGTCAATGACTTTAAAGCAAACCTAGATCTCCAATCCATATCTGTACATGCAGGGGCAAGCAAATCTTGCTCTGATCCCAGCTCTGAGCTGGAAAATGAATAATTGGGTTAACTGGGTGTTTTCCCTTCTGTGTGTGACCTGGTGAACAGCTGTGTGGAGATAAAATATCCCTCACCCATGAAAGGCTCTCTAGACTAGTACTCCTGTGACCCAAGTGAGTGTGTTGGCCATTGCAGTGTTGATCAAGGGTGCATTGCTCTCTTCCCCTGACCAGATTTCTCTTATTAGCATTGGAAATGTTGTTCCCAGCAGGGAGAGAAAAAGAGTTTAAATGGGGATATGTCTCCACAAATGTTTTCTATTCCAACAAAACAGTTTCATCAGAAAATCTCCAGCCAGCTCAGTGCTGGACTCCTATCCAGGTGCTCTGCAGCCTGGTGCTAGCATCATTCACATATTTCTGCTTCAGAAGGCTCTGGTATCTTGAACACACTCGCTTCCCCTCAAGTAGCAACTCTTTGACCAGAAAACAAACCTTATGCAGCAAGTCTGCCTCTTATTGACTCTCCTCCAAAAGGATGCAGCCTCCTCTTCTCTTATGTGCCAGTTTTCTTCTAAGCCCTTCATCTCCCTGAAATACATGTTTTTAAGTTTTCATTGATATTTGACTCATATTAAAATAAGATGAAGACCGTAAGTATGAAAAAACTCACATGCCTAACCCACACATTTCTCTTTTCACCTTCCCCTCTACCCAGACCTTTTCATTCACTGCTAGCTTTCTTGGCTGTTATACATCTTTTTTGCTCATTTACATTCCTCATGAGCTAAGCTGTTCTTTTATGTAAGGCTCATGTCAGGGATTTCCTATTTCCCAGGGCCTGGTCAGAATTAGTTTAAGCTAAACACCGCTGGGTTTTAAACATTTTGTTGCTTTCAAAATGAGTTTGTCATGAATTAACATTCTAATCAGTGTCAGTGAGGGTTTCACTATCTATCCTGTAAGTATATTATTAGATCTAACTTTGTTAAGAAATTTTTTTCTAAGGAATCTATACTGAATACAATTTTGAAGATTCATATTATATAGGCAGTGCCCAACATATGAGAGCTGTGACTAACATATGAAGTGATATCTTCTATCACCAACTCTTGTATATCTTGAAATTGTCTGTGTGATCAAGTACTGATGATTGGCAAGAAAGATGCCTTAAAAATAGAACAGCCTTTGTCAAAGATTAAAAAACTTTCAAATACATCTTTAGAGTATCACCTTATTTTTCAGGAGGGGTGGAGGAGCTTTTCCTGAGTGTTTCTCCTGGAAAAAGACATATATATTTTGTATTCAGGTCTAAACACCAGGAACTTGATCTTGATTTTGTTTACACTCATATAAGTCACAAGTTGTTTATAAGGCAAGTCCCTGCCAGCGCAGATTAGAACTTTTATATTCAACTTTTCTCCATGCCCTAATCTTTACTGGGGGAAAGGAATAAAACTACCAGAAAAATGTGACACTTTCTCTCTGAACTTTCCCTGCTGCATTCCAGCTGTGGATGGGGAGAGTCTCAAACCCAAATGGTATGAGGCCCAGACAGGTACACTGCTATTTTGTGATTCAAAAGCCAGGTACTTACATGTTTGAAAACGAGAACTAGGTTATTCTCTTGTTATATAGTTGTATAGTTATATAACTGAAATGATACTATACATATACTATAATGATTCCGTAATTTTGTACTTTTAATGATCTTTGTCTTGCCAGTACTATAACTGTAAGGATGTAAAGATCATCTTGAAGTTTCTTAACATCTTAGATGAAAACTCTACATGGGCGAGCAGACCATGTGGTCACCAGTTATGTTTAGAATTAGTACATGGGAAGTACATTAACATCTGTCATGAAATTTTGCTCCAAAAATGAAAATTTGATATTCTATTTTGACAAGTATATTTCTTCAATCCCAGGATAATGTGACACTCAATCCCCACTCTCACTGAGGCATACCTCTGTTTGGCAAACTAAGTAAACACATGCAAAAATTAAAAAACAAATGAAGGTAAGCAAGTTTTAGCTTTCAACATTATTTATCCCTTAAGTCTCGCTTGGGATAAAACATCCGTGCTGTGAAGGTTGAATGGGAGCTTCTTTATTTTTCTATGGTAGATGGAGCAGTGCTATCAAAATAATGCTACACAACAAGTGAGCTGCAAGCTTCACATCCCACTGAAACTCAGAGATCCTCTGGGACTGCTCTACCAGATGTGTACAGTCTTTTTACAGTCTAGAGAGGCATTTCCATCAAACCTCATCTGCTCACTGACCTTCACAATCCTGCTGACATTAAACTTTGCTGGTCTGCAGTGCTCTGTGGACACTGGAGTCTCTTCTGATTCAGATAGCTGCACTGCTTTTTTAGTTTAATCCTCTGATACACAAACCTTTCATTTCTGCCCTTGAGTACTGTTTTTTTACAAAGCTTGAGTATGAAAATTCTATCATTTGCAGACTATAAGCATTTGCAGAAAAACTCATATTTTCATTCCCACTCATCTTTGTCCCACAAGTGCTATTCATTTATCCCTTATATACATAAAAAGGCTCTTTTTCTTTTTCTTTTTTTTTTTTTTTCTATAGCTGAAAGGACAGGAAAAGAATTGAAGGGTATTACTGAAAACTTTATAGTAACTACCAAATAGCAGAGTTAGTGACTATACCTACTGGCAGTAATCCAGATTTGTAACTTGCACATGTGCAATTCACATTTGTACTAAAAATTAATTTCCTACTGAAGCCATTGAAGAAAGATACTGCAAAGAGCCCAGTCCTCAGAAAAGCTGAGGAGCCCATGCTGAGGGACTGCTGGCCTCTCAAGGCTGCAACCAGGGCTGAGTGCTGAGTAACATATGATATATGAATTTCGGTACCATCCAGAACTAATCTCCAAATGTAAACCACTACCATAAAAATAGTTCATTTTTCTTCAGATGGGATTACCTCCTTCTGAACAGACAAGAACATGCAGATAGAATGTCACAGCACCAGATAACTCTTGGCTGTTGAATGAAGATGATTCACTTCTTTAACAAGTGTCCAGTGTACTCCTTTACTGAGATAGAAAGAAGAAAGATGCACACTGGGACAAACCAGGGGCTTTTGTACCTGTAGAAGTTCTGAGAGACCAGCTCAGCCTTTCTGAGACTCTGATGTACTTCCTCACTTGCTCACTGATCCCCTTGACTCATTCTGTGTCAAACCCTGCAATACCAGAAGGGATGAGCTCCTGAGCGACAATATCTGATTGCCGCTACCCCTGAAGGTCTGCACACAGTTGTTCCTGGAGCTGACTCTAGAACTTTGTAAATGTTCTCTACAGGGACAGGGAAGAGAGCCTTTATGGAACAACTGTACCTCAGAGCATCAGTCCTGCATGGACAACTAGAATGGCAGAGGTCCCTGCTAGCTTTCTGGTTAAAAACTTGTGCAGAATTCCAGGTCAATTAAGTTAGGAAGTGTATTTTGTTATCAGAATTGTTCAGACAAATACTCATCCCTGAGAAAGTGTTTAATTAAGCCAAAACCAAATCTTGAGCAACCATGTTTATAACCAAGGCATCGGCTGCAGAAACTTACAGGAAGTGTGAATCAAAATCAACGCACATGATAAAACTCTATAATTTAAAATAACCTATGTAATTGGAAACATCTAAATCAGAGGTAAGAATGCCAAGAGGAATAAAAGTGAAAATTTCACAGCTAAAAGTAAAGCAGGATCATTTTCAGATCATGCCTCCTTTGAACACAATTGCTGTAGTTCTTAACTGTTAAGATAAAACAGAAAAAAATAGACAAAAGCTGTAGAGTCTTCATCAGCATATGGTTAGGCTTTCTGTCTTTTCTTTGCTGAACCATTTACCATCTCAAAATGACATATTTCTTCCTTTGTCATGTCTATAGAGGAGATTAACAAGCACACACACATTATACACTTCATTAATCCTTGTGATGATTCATGCGCATGAGGATCGTACTCTAATCCAAGTCAGACCACTAAAAATACTTTACCTCCAGATGGCTGTGCCTGTACTGATTGCTGAAGCTAAGAGTAGTTTGGTCACACCATCTTTCTTTTCATATCAATGTAGTACAAATTGAACATACTCAGGCTATTTTTATGAAGGGTGTATGTGGCAGTATGCTTCCTGTGCATAAAAAGAATCCACTGGGCAAGGATACTGACTTTTAGCTTGAGAAAGTTGAAGATTGAGTTGAAGATTGAGTTCAAAGTCTAGCACCATTGAAATTTGCTCTTAGAGAATCTTTGGAAACTTGAAATAAGGCACAACAACATGGTGACAAGAAGTAAACTTTTCAGAAAACGCTAAATATAATGGGAGTGTCCTCCTGGATACACTCTGTAGTTTGCATGGGACTATGCTTCATGGGTACCTGAGATCTCTGGAAGGTGTGCCAATGAAGTACTACAACCAAATAGAAATGTTGCAAGAGAGGAATAACCATGAATCTAATGACTAGCTATGTGTTTGAGTTCATCTTCGTACTAGATTTTCATAGTTCATACCTCTTCTTAAGAAGTCAAAGTTATACCCAGGTCTGAATTGCTTCCTCCAGTGCTCTTTTCCCTGCCACACGGAAGTCATACCTATGCTTGTATGAGTACTGCAGTTTAGTTTTATCTGGACTTATCACTACACTGCTCCAAATTTGTTCCATGAGAGCACATAAAATTCTCTATCAATAAGGCATTTCTTTTCCAGAATTGACATATAGAATTTCAGCCACCTGAAAGGTAGGTCTGTAATTTTAATGTATTTTCCTAACTGGAAGGAGAGCCATCCCAAGTATATGAAACAGGTGAGGTAGCTTATCACTGGCAAGTTTTTCTCTCTTTTCTGACTATTGAGAGAACTTAAAGGATGAGCTCACAGTCTGTGCCAGATTTAGGAAGCTAATGCTAAAGGAAATACGTACTATCCTAAGAGTATACCATAAGACAAAGTCTGATGGTTTTACCCAGAGGTAGGATATATAGCTGTTTTCCAGCCTGTTGGATTACTTAGAAAATATTTATTCATCCCAGAAAGTCTGTTAATCATATGCATAAAGGACCAGATTCCCACCTGGTGAAAATTGAAGTAACTTCACTGGTTTCAAAGTTGGGCTCAACAGCAGAAAAAATGTACCACAGGCCACTAACTCCTCCTGAGGCTATTGAAAAGGAATTCATCAGATCAGAATAAATGTAGGAAGTTTAATATCTTCCACTATGATCTGTCTGATGTATTTCCTCATAAAGCCTGTCAACAATGGCACAAAAAAAAATCAAAATCTCAAAGGTCAGAGGCTGTTCTCTAAAACCCCATCTGCACTGCAGTTTCAATAGATGTGCTGTTCACTGTGGTGGATTCTACTTCACTTCAAGCTTTTAAATTAAATCTGGATACCTTTCTGAAACGATATGCTATAGATCAAAGAAAAGTTTGGGCCTGAAGCAAAAATGAATGAGTGGGTTTCCATGGGCTGCATTACATTAGAGTTCAGAATGGATGATCTTAATGCTCTTTCCTCACCTAAACATATGAATCCAGTCTCACTTAGATAGACAGTAATTCACTGCCATAGGTGTGCTGATTACATTGAACTATAAAAATACATAAAATACATCTAATTGAAGAGACTCGCCCTTGAGTTCAGTGAGTCCTCCTGTGTCATGGAAACTAGTCTCTATTTATTGCAGACATCATATTATGTCCTTTTCTATCAAAACATTTTTAGCAGCTTGAGTTTTTACTTCCTCTGCTTCCATTGCCATATTTGTTAGGGAGATTCTTCGAATTTCCAGTCTGAATGGGCACATGGGTAGTTTACACTTAGTTTATTTGTCTTTTCTGACAACTCTGTCTTTTAGCTTAAATCGTTGTTTTCATTCTGTAACATCTCTGTCAAATGAAAGACTGCTACGCTAAGAAGATGTCACATTCTTCTAGTTTCTCCTCCTGTTTGAGTTCAGCTTTCCTGAACACTGGATCCCCAATATCGGCTGTATCACGCTGACAGTACGTGCTTATGCTGGTAAACAATATGTCAAGTTCACAACCTCAGTTTATCTTAACTACTTAATTTCTGGTTTATGGCAGAAGTGTTTTTCTATCCTTGTGCTAGCTAAATACACAATATTTTGTTTTGCAGAAATCTTCCCCGCTCTAATTCTCTACATTCTATACCCTGGTTACTCATACCTCAGTAACGTCTCAAACCTTTGTGCCACCAGTGCTGTCCTGATAGTAACCCTTAATTTTCATGCTGCACTTGAAAATATTAAACAAGCACGATCCCAACTCTGCTCCTTTGGTACTCCTACTTTTCTCCTCTGCTTGATAACATCTCTATTTTAAGTATCTCCTTGCCCATCAGGAACCACTTCCATCTATCTCCACTGGTTTACTGATAACAACTTACGAGGCATCCTGAGCTACTCAATTTCCATTGTCGACAGAAGTGGTTGTCTTATCATGCAGATTTCACTTTCTTCAGGAAAAGACCAGTGATTTTCTGCATTTTAGACACAGTACTTATCAGAGAAGTACAAGTCTTAGCGTCTAAGCAAGTCTCAATCTCGAATGGGGGGAAGAATCCCCACTGTTAGGGGATGAGTTTGCTCTAAAGGCAGACTGTGCAAACATAATCCACTCCTCCCCTTGAAATCAGGACCCTGTAGACATAAGGAAGAAAGATCCAGGTGGTTATTAAAAAACAAAGATACTTCTGTGTTAGTTTACTCTCTAGGACAACAAACAAACCGTGGATCACTTGTGGGATTGAACTGTCCTCAGTGTTTGTGCACATTGCTTTAAACTGGTGCTTTAAATTATGTGACGGAAACAGAAGATTCCTGAATTTCTACCGTTAAGTATTCAACATTGCCCAGCAAACTGACTTCCAATCTGTTCCAGTAATGGCCTTGCTCTATAGATGTGAGCAGTTACCTGAATCTCACCAAGAGACTATCTGACCTTCCCAAGTCCATCACTCATGCTCCCTTTTCAGACAGACAGCAAACATTTCACTGCTATAGACCTATTCAGGTCTACAAAGACTGGTCTCTTCCAGACGCTGGATTTGAACTTCTCTCTTTGTGCTGCATACTATCCTGCCTACTCTTTTTCTTCATGCTCCTCTGTATTCGTTTTTCTCTTCTTCCTAGACAGTGGTTGCCAGATGACTCTATTCTTCTTCCTGTCTTTTTTGAATCTGGCTGTTCTACTCCAAATTCCTCTCTCCCACCTTGTCTCCCTTCCTGTTTTTCATGTCACAGTACAGAAAATTCATGCCTCAATTACTTCTGTCTTCCAGTTGGCTGTTCCTTCACATTTTTTTCTTATATTTCCCAGAGTCAACTTATCTAGAACAGCACTGACATTTTCATGTGCAGTAGGTAGTTGCAAATTGTTTTCTGTGAAGCCTGTTCTTCTACACCCATCTGTACTCCAGCATCAGCTGATTCTACTCAGCTGATGTCTGCTCATCTCCTTATCTTGGAGCTCTGGAAGGTCACACTTCATGCACATACTTTTCTGATCAGAGGTGCTCTATAAGTTAATGCAATATATGTAGCTCTTCCCCAACTAGTTCTGCTGATTCTGCAGTCACTTGGATTTCTTCTTTTCCAGCTATAATTGACATCATTGTCTTGTCCTAGTAGTCTCTGCTTTTGAAGACAAAAATAAATTTTTTTAGACAAAGAAACAACAAGAGCTATATAAAGTTAACTTTTCACTACTTTCTATTTTTTCCTGCAATAACTTAATTTTGATTACTGGAATGAAACATCTGGCTGAGATCTCTCAGCATCTAACCAGACTTTTGTATCCAACAATTGTGTTCCCAGGCAATGTGTCTCCCAAATTATGACAACATACCAATACGGATATAAAATGTGTTTATGAGTCTTCAACTGCTGTGGAGGATGTGAGATCATTGGGCTGAATACTTAACCACATTAGACTTGTTTGGGCTCTATTGCAGCTTTCAAGAGAAAACTTAAAGGTAGTTAAACAGCAAACCATGTGTCCTCTGGGCACAGAGGAATCCTGTCCTTTCACCAAACTGGCACAACTGCTCTGGCATCAGCTCTGCTTATAGAAAGCCTTTGGGAACATGGCCAAGCAAGAGCAAGTGGACTGCTGGAGCACTGCATTGCTCCATGCTGATGTTTGCAGCCCTGACACTGCTCCAAGCCAGATGCTCTGCTCCAGCATCCAGAATAGGGAGGAGAACAGGAAAACAGAAACAAGGCAGAGAATCAGTGATTGAGAAACAACCAGGGAAACCAGGGGAAGGAGGGATAATGTGGACTATTTAGGGTAAGAGAAATTAGGGAGGACAGGGGCTAAACACGGGCAATTCTATGGCATTTTCTATTGAAACCCTCAGTCAATGAGTCATGGAGCAAGGGTTCAGCAGTGGAAATCCTGCTCTGAAATTGCACCCAGCAGTTCCCCTCCCTCTTCTGTTAAAAAGTAATTTTTCTAGATAACAATTATTATGTGGAACTGTGTAACGGTGGAGTTTTCACTCATATTTACATTAAACATTATCTACAGACACACCTGGGGAGTTGATAAGAACGTGAGTGTGATGCTGTGAGTCTTATGGTGACTGGTACTGATTGAGCAAAACATAGGGCATGTACTATAACACACACCTTTGTGGGAGAATTGGGAAGGAAAATGAATAAGGTGACAAATAAAACATTCTACAACAAAATTCTCCCTTTTTTTCAGCTTGTGCTCCGCTCTTTACTAGGGTGCAACTGATATAGACATTTCAGCAAGTTTTGTAAGATTATATTGTCCCAGAGATTGTAAACTAAACAGGTTTATCACAGCGCTCTCCACCTTTGCCAGCTTTTAACTCAGCTCTTGGAGGCTTTCCGTCTGTAGGTTATCCAGATCTCTGTACTCCTTACTCTCGAAAAACACAAATAACGTCTCCCTGCTGTTGGCAGCAGTGTCTGCATTACTTCGGACTTTGGCCCCTGGAAGCGTCCTGCACCTGTGCGGCTCCAAAGCCCCGCTGAGCCCCAGTGAGAAGCTTCGTGCCCCTGTTCTGCCTGGGAAGGCCCCTTGCCCCTGGGCTGCCTCTGCAGCCCCATGCCTTAACCCCTACTTCTCACTCAGGGCTGCACAGAGACCCCTCCAATCCCACAAACCCCACAAATAATTGATGTAGTAAATGTTTATGTTCAGGAGAGAGGAAAGAAACCTTAAAGGTTAAAAGCATCCAAAAAGATTTGGTGGAGTAAGTTGTTTCCTGTTAAAATGAATTATCGCACAACCACCAGAAACAGCCTTCTCCGTGTTTTGAGAACTTATTGCAAGGATTACTTAACTGGTATTTTCTCCACTTTTATGTCAAAATTATCGTGTCAATTTTAATTAGATGTGCTTAATGACACATAAAAGTAACCCTGAGCAGAACTGGGAAAAAATAATGTCAATTTTTTCCTTAACCAAACAACTGTGGTAAGAGGAATTTTATTGAAAACCTCAGCACAGCAAAATCACACACGCAGAGAGGCAGTACTCTACAAAAGGCACAATCATTCATAAAATGTAACACATAAGGTTGTGGGAAGGAGCTAAGAGAAAGGCCTTTCTATTCCAAAACAAATTTACAATGTCAGAAATGAAATAAAGATGAGTGGAAGGTAAGAGCAAGCAGAACAGAAAAAATTAATTATGTTGTGCAGGGACAAAAATGTAACAAAAGAAGGTAAATGAGAAGCAGCATTTTTGCCAGCAAAGCCATCATACGAGCTTTTAGATCCAGTTGTTCATAGAAATTGGCAAGAAAGGGAATTCTGTGCCTGTATGTCCAACACAGAGGTGGATGGGGCGACCACTGTTTCAGCTTCATACTTGTGGGACAACATGTGTAAATAGAGACAAGGGAGACACACCCAGGGCCAAAATGAGATGAAGAAAATCATATGAGAAACCATAAACTTCTTATGAAAAGCGGAAAATTGCTGAACTCCTTCCACCTTCTCGTGTAGTACTGTAGCTTAGACTCAAATAGCAGGAACAAAAATTGGTAGCTGTCACTGTTTTTGTTGTTCAAATGCCAGCAGCAAATGCCTCACAGCATATGTATGTGTATATACAGACTGTAGCTGAAATTTTCTCAAAAGCTAAAAATGTTATTTACAAACACGAAAATAAACACAACTAAACACTAGTGCAAATCCTGGACTCTCTGAGATGGCTGGCAGTGTGATAGAAATAATGTCACGTTTACCTGTTCGAAGCTTTTTTCAAATATCTGTATCCAATCCGAAACTGCAGGGACTGATGTGCAGTGAGGTGGGGCAGGCAACCAGAAGGCTGCCTCATTGAGGGTGTGGGCAGCAGCAGCAGCAGCAGCAGCAGGGACCCTTCAGAAGGTACCCAGTGCTCCTGCCGTACACAGTTCTGTCCTTCTTAGGAGGAGTCCACATATAGGCTGACATCTCTTGAGTGAGGGCTACCCTTCATCCCGGGAGATTGAAATAAAGAGGGGGGAAGGAAGATCCTTCACAATCCTGCATCCCAGCTGATCAAGGTTGTTAACCATTACTGTGTGCAGTTCTCCTACAGTCCTTATCTAAAATGCAGGCATAAGGCAATTTTCAGTGTCACTGTTAATTGGTCAGAGCAAATTAACATGACGAGTTAAGCCAGGTCTGTCAGACAAACAACTTTGTCTTGAGACATAGAACCATTAAAGCTGTGAAAGACCTCTAAAAGCAAGTCCAACTGCCAACTCATTAACAGTATGTCCACTAACCGTATCTGTCAGTGCCACATCTACATGGTTCTTGAACACCTTCAGGGAGAGTTGACTCCACCAACTCCCCGAGCAGCCTGTTCCAATGCCTCACCACTCCTTCTGAGAAGAAATTCTTCCTAATACCCAACCTGAACCTCTCCCTAGTGTAACTTAAGGCCATTCCTTCTCATCCTATCACTGATACCCAGGAGAAGAGGCTGATCCCCACCTTGCTACATTCTCCTTTCAGGTTGTAGAGAGCAAAGAGGGCCTGCATGGTACAAAGTTAACTGGTAGATGAGCACATTTTGTTAGGAGGAAGCAAAGCTCCTCAGCATCTGTGGGAGTGAACATCCACTCGATCTGACTGAGAAGTAGATGTTGTCTTGCTTCCTTCTATGCCTGCTTTCTCAGTTGTCTCAAAGGATGCGCAGTGCAGAGCTGTGGGCAGGGCTGCTGGGTCTGATGGGTGCCTCAGGTCTGTGCAGTAGGCAAGGCTCCAGCAGAGCCCCAGCCCGAGTGGTGTGTGGCAGGCTTCAGGGTGGGAAGTCCTCAGGGAGAAAATGGTCTCTGACTTTTGTCAGCTGTTCTCTGTCTTCATGTGTGTGCTCTGAGAGCAGATGTTTGGGCAGGCTTGCCTGTGTAAGCACTTTAATGCATAATTTAAATAAATATTAATTACTATTGTAAACAGTTATTTTCAGTTATTGCCCAGTGAATGACTCGGATCAGGTCTGCTGTTGGGCAAAAGCCAAGATCCTGCAATGACCAAAGATCTGCATGGAGGCTGGGGCCTTGCTGCCAGGCAGCAGTGCTGAGGGTACAGGAGATGGCGGGAGGAAGATCTGCAATAGTACCATCCCACCAGCACAGGCTGGGGGCCTGCGGGAGCGTCTCTGCAAAGAGGAGAAAGTCTCTGCACCTCAGCATGAGGCTGTCTTTTCACCTGGGCATTTTACAATATCTGCTTGGTCCTGGTTCATTATATTTCTCAGACCAATGTAGAACTGGAGAATAGCTGAGCACTGTCTGAGAACACCAAACATTTAATCCAGTAATGGACTGGGTGTGAATTTCTCTTTTCACCCTTTTAGTTCATACTACTTTCATTGCCATGGCTATTGCTGAGTTTGGATTTTGGTCTTCTGTGGCAACCTTTGAAGAGTCACATTCCAAAAGGATAGAAATTCTGTGAACTCTCAGAACAGATGAAACACCAGATCTTTCATATGACAAGGCTTTTGTATGACTTATTTTGTATGCTTTAGCCTGGTGCTTTCCTTAGTACGACTTTCTTTGCTTTCTGCTTGCCAGAGTTCATTTGCAAGTTGGTCCCACAGCATCAGCGAGAGGAAACAACAGCAGAGTGCCAAGTGGTAGTCCCACTCTTCTATTCAGTGTAAGTCAAGCTTCCAAAGGCTCCTTCCTTTTGAGTGAAACTGATGAAGTCACAAAATCCTTTCATCCACATGACACTTTAGAGAGGAGTTGTTTGATTTTGACAATGCCTGCAAGGCTGAAGACAGAAGTAGGATTTGATCCTTGAACATCTACTGCTTTCCCTCTGTCCTCGCTTGATCAGGTCTTTAAAAACAAGAGTCAGAACTAATCTGTTCTGCAACAGGTCCTAAAGGCAGTTGTTGAGGGAGCAGATAATACAGTTAAATCTCCTAAGGCAGCAGGAGCCCCCACAGCAAAACTACTGCACAGTGGATTGAATACGAACCTCCTCCCCAGCTCTCTGCTCTTTATTTTCTCCCCAGTTCTGTCTACATGAGAAGCTCAGTTCTCAGAACAGCTCTCCAGCATCATCACTTTTCTGGTAAGCTCCTCTTTGTACCCTTCTTTCCCCTACATAGTAGGGAGCAGGGCTTCCCTGGGCATCTCCAGCACCCAGCAGAGTTCCTCGCGGTGCTCTGCACCACTGCAAGCAGACCCGTGCTCAACAACAACAGTCCTGGGTGACCACAAAGAGGAGCTGGATTGCCTTGGTGTTCCTCCAAAGCCCAGTCTGAGCTCCCTCACCATGCTACCCTGTACATTGTCTGTCACACACACGCCCTTGCTAGCACAGGCCAGGTAATGCCAGATACAAATGGAAGTTGTTTGGACTGCTAATTAAGACCAGCTGTGTTAATTTTATCTCCACTCAAAACAAAGCCAAGCAAACATGCAGAGAAAGCGTTTGACAAGGGGGAAGAGAAGAAGGAAATCAGTAGGGAAATAAATAAGGTTTTTAAATCTTCTATGAAGGGTACTAAAATAATGCAGATTAAAGAGCAAACAAAAGCTCTGAACCAAGCTGATGGTGTCATTTTAAATGAACATGTGTACATTTATACACTCACATATGCCCTACAGTTGCAATTGCCAGCTATCCAACCAGACTTTATAAAGAACACACATGATTTTCTCTCCTTTCTCTCCACCCCACCAGACATTTTTACTATGAAAGAATCTAAACACGTTTGGCCTCTTCCTAATAAAAACTGTTACTAATTATTCCAAGTATACGAAGACTTGCTGCTTTTCTTTTTCTTGGTAAGATGTTCTGTTTCTTACTCTCAGTGCTACAGCCATCATCCTGACTTTTGGATATTGGCATAGTATATTCAGTAGGAAAATTGAATTACTAATATCTCTTCAAATAATTTCCTTGGCTTTTGGACGCTGCTTCTCAGCACAAATCTGTGAGAATGTTGCTGATTGCTTGACAGACTTAAAACTTGTTGGAAGATGACTCTTGGAGAAAATCTAAAGTCCAGCTCATCTTGATGTCTCACCACAGAGGACAAATCTTCCACTCTGGGAGAGAGAATGAGAAGCTGATCATAAGTGCTTACTGACCCTCTCTTCTCCAGGCTACAGGGAGGGTGTCATGACCATCAACCTGATTTGACCAGAGACAGGCTGGGAACTTCAGAAAAGCTGAACAATGGCCTGCTGTTGGGATTTAAGCCAACCTGGCTAGAAAGTCATTGGTTTTGATAACAATTATGTGTCCATCCATCTGTCCAAAGCACAGGATTACATCACTGTGAGCATTACAGAAGCCACAGAAAACTGCTTTAAGAATACCCAGAACTTTGTCATGTTCACAGTACTTTTATATCAAACCCACAGAAGACTGTCCTCATTGTGCATCAGGTAGATTGTCATATTTTGACATGACTCATCACTGCACTGAAACTCTCATCTCATTTTGCAAAACTCACAAGCTTCATTGTGTCTGGTATGGACAGTATCCCCCATCAGTATCCTGGGCGTCTGGAGCTGCTGCCATTGGATCTGCACTCTGCACAACCTCTTGCAGAAGCAGGAAAACATAAAATTAAGACAATAAAATTAAGAAAACAAGGAAGAATTGCTACAGATGGTGCCTATGCCTTTTTCTACCTTCTCCATGTAATTCTTATTCTACCATTTCACTTCCACATCTCTGATAACCAGTATTGACTAAAATGGATCTTTCTGTCCACTTTCCCTAGTTTTTCCACTGCACTTTACCTCACACTTCCTCCAGTTCATGATTAACAAACATTTTAGACCCAACTCCCTCTTTCAATCACTGCATGATCCAAGTCTACCTTCTTCCTCCTACATAATAGCTCACAGATCCAGTCTTTCCCTCAGCAACCTGCTAAGGTTCATAGCAAGATCCTATCGTTTTGCACTTGTCTGTAATAATCTGGTCTCCAGTCATGTTCCAGCCCTACTGATGCCTTTACTTCCATTCAAAACAGGGATCAGAACAGGTTCCTGACCTGTTGCTTTGGATGCATCACTACACTCCTTCTGTCCTTCCACTAACTTCACATTTCCAAACACAAGCACCTTTGCCTTTGTCAGTTCCTCTCCACGATCTGGAAAAGATCACAGTCTCGCTCAGTGTATTTACTTCTTTCTCAGAGGAAAAGGAAACTACCTCTATGCTTTTATCTGCCCGTTCCCTACGTAAAAGGAAAAATACTATGGAAAATTTTTACTTTAACATCTCCCAATTCCCCTGCAGGCTTTTCTGTCTGTGGACAGACAAATTCTATAATTGCTCTCCTGCACTGGCCAAGCAAAAGCAAAGCTGATATTTTAACACAACTGCTAAGCTGCATTCACCTGATACTACCTCATCTTTTCATCTGATTCCCACCGTGCTCACCCACCATGACTGACATAGATAGGAGTTGTATCCTCTGCTACTTGCCTCTCACTTGAACAGTGCATGGGATCTCTTTCCTGCTTGTAGAAATGGTATTAGATTCTGCAAGGAGTCTTCCTTTGGAACAGTTACTAGAGAATTCCAAATCACTTTATTTTTATAGGAGTAGGAAGCCTGGCCCAAAAAAGTGCTCGGGTGCCTAACTTTTATTTAGATGCCTAACCTCCCTTGAAAGTCAATAGCAATTTAGGTACCTTACAGAAACAAGACAACTCCTTCCTCCACAGCTCTGCAGTTTTCTCTTTGAGCCCTGAAGCCTAGTAATGGGGACAGAAGAGGCTGTGGGTTGTCAATGCTGCCTCTGCCCAACTGTGAAGCAAGTTATACTGCTTTTCTTAGTAGCAAAGAAAGCTCAGTAAATGGACAGTGCTATATTAATCCCAGATTGTCTTGCCTCTTCATCTACTTTCTCTGCCTCACGCCAAGCGATTCATTTTTTCTCCTCATTTCTTCTGCCATTCAGAAAATGGCACTCATGGATAGTAGTAGCATCCTATAGCCATAGTGTTATTCCTGCTTACACAAGCGAAATGGTGGCCAAATTCCAGTTCAGCTCGTACCTCACTAAGTCTTGCTCATTTGACCTAGTTACAAGTTATAAAAAACTGTTTTGCCCTACACATAGGGGCTTTCCCATTATGGTTGCTCAGCTGTCACAACCAAGACCTGACTTTAAGTTAATGACCTGGTCACAGACTTTAGAATGGCAATGATTAATTTTACTGAACAAAGGTGTTTATTCCCAGCTATCATTATTATTCTGCCTGCCTAGGTCTTGGGAACCTCTTTAGGTTGTTGGCTCATTGCACTCTGGGAGGGGTTATGATGCTGGATTGCTCAGGACTTTGAGACAGCTAATGGTTATTAATGACAAGACTCATTGTTACATAATTGCAGAATATGGGGAGGCTGTTATACTCAAGTAGCTTTGGCCAGCTCTCCTTCTTTCATAGCGGCCAAATTCTTGTACCTGAATTGTTTTGTTTAATAAAGCTGTGGTCTTTCTGACCATTCTTCATTTGCTTCTTCTACTACTATGAATTCTTGGCAATGAAACTTAGTGTAACAAGAGTTATGGTACGGAGTTAAATGACAGAGTATGGAAGAGCTTTTTACTTTATTAACTCCTAGCCACCAAAGTGGAGTGGTATTATATTTGAATTTTTTATTCTTTTGATGTTTCTAGAAATCCTGCTGAAACACTGCTGATTAAAGTCCAGTCACTCATAAACATTAAAAGATCATTAAAACTTTTGTTTGTTCCAGCTCTGATGGAGATGTAGATTACACTGTTTTACATATTGCTAACTTTTATTCCTATAGGACCGACAAGACTCAGACTTGAATTAAATCCCAGGAGGTTAGTTTTTGCAGTGAATAGCCTAGAAAATTAAATTTTACCCCAAAGAAATCACAACCATTTATGTTTAATTTTATTTCCTGTGTGTAGAAGATGGACCAAAAGTCAGATAGAACTGACTCCTTGTGGCTTTTCTGAGTTCTTTCCCCACCTCTCAGAGGAGGTGAGTGTTATAAAACACTTGCAGTTACACTGTCAATTTAGCATTACACATTTCACTGAGCTTGTATCCTGACAGCTCACATTTATTCCAGCCCCATTCTGGGTGAACAAAGTCCCTGAAATATAAAACCTTTGAAATTTCAGACTGGCAAGTATTACATAAATATATGTGTAAATTATGTTGTAATTTTGGGACCAAAAAAAAAAAAACCAAAAAAACCCCTACCTCTCTGCAGGTGCCCTAGAAAACCCAACAAAACATGTCCACAAGGAGGCAAATCTGCCTTAGGGATCCATCATAAGACAGTGAATGTAATCATAATGACTTCTCTTCCACTATGCTGTGGCTATTTGCTTTTTCACTCCTCATCCATAGACAGAGGCTGACTATGTTTGTTTTTTCCTGTTTCCCAGTACTGCTCCTGTACACTGGCTTCCATAGCCACACAGACCTGTCCCGGGGCAGCACTTAAGTACAACCTTCAGCATGTGAACAGCTTCAGGAAACTTTAGCTTGTGCTTGACTCTAATGAGCTTTTATGATCAGTGTGTTTAAATATTGAAATGCTGGCAATTCTTCAGATAGTAGCACCAGATAATTTTCTTTGGACGCTCTCCATCTCAGCAGAAGTTTTGCATGGTTGCCATTTTCAGGTGGTCTCTGTGGATAAGAGTGAAAGCTGTCACTGATTTTTCCAAGCTAAATTATCTTCATTATCAGTGTGCTTCTTTGCTGCTTCAGGTTTCAGTAGTGACTAAAATCACAGAGAAATCTTCAGCTGTTCTGAGGTCCAAAATACGATCACTGGATTCACTCTAACATTCAGCATGCCCTGCTGGTGCTGCTGTTCTCTATAGAAATTTATTTTAAAAGCCTCATACTGTAAATTCACGACTCACTTGCAATCTATAACTTACCAGTTTCAAAGGATCTGTTTTCTGCCCAAGAGCTGCATAAATATACTCTGTTTTTCTTTTTTTAAATTTTTTTATAGGATTGCTTTAGAACAAACACTTTGTGTTATGATCGGTAATTAAATCAATAAATCTCTAAAACAATTCACAGCTTTCTGATTTATTGGAGTGGCCAGTGCAACATTTTGTGTCCACATTGTGCTCTTTGAAAATTATTTATGGCTATGTTGACAAGTTAATTTTTTCCATGCCATCTCTTTGTCACTTCCTAATGAGCCTGAAGACTGCATCTAGCTCAAATATTTTTCATAATGTACTTTCTGGAGTACTTAGCACTTATGTAATGTGTCAGCTTATATTCCCAGCAATTAATCAACACTTCAGACCAGAAAGTCCTCTGACAGGAGCCTAAGCGTACACATATTTTCCCAAGATTCACAAGTAATGCATGCAAATAAGCCTACAACATACATGCGTTCATCAAGGAGAGGAAGAGGGGAATATCAACACATTTGGATCTTCAGTTAAGGCAAGCATGCAAAGAGTTGGATGTTTATTCGAAGTCTATCCAAACGTATCTGAATCTCTTGGCTCTGGAAAACAATCGGAAATTTTGCAAGGTCAAACTTTCTCATGAGATTACCTCTAATACCTCCTCAGCTTCAGTCAGGCCAGTAAAAATACCACAAACTACTCTCCTGTCCACTTCTTCTTCCCAACTGAAAATGGAAAAGACGAGGAATGTGAAAATTAAACAATTAATCAAATTTTTTCCGCCCCTCAGGAAAGGGCTTGGTTCAGTTCAAGTTTTTTTTTTCGAAAGGTTTCAGGTTTGCTCTTGTTTTATGCAAACTTGTTCACTTAGCTCAAATCTGTATGTGAATTGCACTCATTCTCGTGGTCAGAACCATCTCAGTTAGCTTTAATGGTCTTAATAACAGGTCCATAGACTTTCAGTCTCTGAGTACAATGTTTACTAGGGGTTCCTATCCTTTCATGCAACCACATTCCAACTTTATTCCCACTTCCTGCTATTATGGGGTCCTTTTTCCAACAACTCTCCTGACAACTAAAGAAAACATTGTTGTATAAATCTACTTTAGCTGTGCACAGGCCTACTCAAGCCTATGCCTTACACAAATTATACTGGACTAAGTGGGATTTAATGTGAGGCAGAGATATTCTGCAGTAATTTTGCGTATCAGTGTATCGTTCATGGTTTTTCCCAATAGATGATGATTCCTTGAAACGCTATATTCTGTTAAGAAGGAACTCTAGCAACAATTTTGCCCTGATCTCTATTCTGTAAAGATATTCTTCAGAACAAGTGACCTTCTGACCTTCTCATTTCCCAGAGCCTAATTCTCATGCAGTTTAGGAACAATTTTAGATTATTTACCAAACCATATTTTTTAAAAAAATCAGTGCAAACTGTTACCTCAGCCTTACATGAAAGCGAACCACTTCCTTTGCAATAAATAAAACAAAATAAAACAATATAAAAATAAAATATGTATTGGTATGCAAACACTGTTCACTGCCTGTATCTGAAGGAGGTTTTGAATAGCTTCTGATTGCAACAGAATACACAGTAACTCCAAATGGAAAGATTCAGAGTGGAAATTCTCCTTTATCTTTCTTCATTCTCCTTTACACTGCTAAGTCAAATGTCAAGAAAACTATTCCAAAATTAAGATTTTGCTAAAAAGCTCTGTAACCAAAATAGAATAAATGTAGCACTTTAGAAGAAAGAAAATCAGAATATGAAATAGCAAAGATTATATTACTGGGTTGTTTTTCTCTGTAGAGAAGATCTTGATACAATAGAAAAAAAGGTCTGAAATAAAGGAAAAGATAATACAGATGCAAATACGTATTTGAACTTTCTCTTTGCTTCAACAGACCTGAGATGCCAAATTTTCATTTCTAAAGGTGTTTATATAGCAATTTGCAAAACAGAATTAGTTCTTTCTGATTTTAATGCCATCTTTGTATATTTGCCCACTTTGAACAGAAATTATAAACTCTTATGTATTTGTCAGTCACTGCGCTTCGTTCAGAACACTATATTTTGTCTGTAGCCAGATAATTCAGTTCTTTATAGTCCCCTATGTCTCACTGAAAAAGAAAACAATCATACACTCTAGCAAGAAAAGAAATGAAAATGTCTTATCTCAACAACAAGCCTTCACTTTTCTAAGAGGTGAATAAAACAGAAGGTGTTTTGGACGCTTGTGATGAAATTGAAATGACTCATTGTATTGAAGTCATTGGTTGGCATGAGGCAAGTAACTAGACTGGGACTAGTACCAGTTGCATTTTGTTTCAGCTCCCAGATTTCAGCTGCCCTGAATTATTCATGGTTAGACAACAGAATAAAGTCGTGGAAAAGAAAATGGAGGGATAAAGTTATTTCAGCAATGAAGAGAGATGTCCATCATTAATTTAGAAAGTTACATATCTATGTTTATTTAACATTTTTAAAGACTTTAACTTTCTGCTTGATGGTATGCTTACTTCAGCATTTTTTCACTGCTCCCAAATTACCATTAAATGAGAATATTCTTTTCATTCTCTGAAGCAGACAATATTCAGTAAGATTTCAATTTAAGTTAGAAAGACCACTGAGAAATCATTGCACACTCAAATAAGCGTTTCCAATGTAAAACAATTCAAGCTCATTTCTTGGTGTTCTAAGCTAAGGGGGTCAATTTTAGATATTTTGTACTATGTTTACACTAGTAAAATGTTTACAGTCATAACTAGTAAAATGTTTACAGTCAGACAGTATGAAAAATTTCCCAGAATAATCTGTCAAGTAAAATTATCAGAATGCATCCTAGGTTTAGTAAAAGACACTAATATTCTCTCAGATAATGCTAAGGCATGGCACACACAGCACAGATCAGGGTCTTTTTCCAGGAGAAATATGAACGAGGCTGTCCTGTTGTGAGGAGGAAGTGCATTTAGTAATCACAAGCTATGCCATGGCACTTATTCTGGACATTGAGATTTGTTCCATTCTCTTTACTGTAGAGATCAGCTGTTCATATACAGGGCAGAGAGTCAGATGTGACTGCTGGGAATGCAGTGGTCAACACAGCCAAAGATGGAACATGAGTGAGTTGCCATGAATGATACCTGATCTTGAACAACTGCATTTTTCACTAGCAAGGACCAAAATACACATGTTGGACATGCTAGAAAAGTAATGCCAAGGTCTCTGCATGTCAGTTGTTTGAAAAGAAAGCTATATATCCTTCCTCATGCACAAGAAAACAAATTCAGTCATGGTAGATGAATCTTAAACAGTGGAAACAAGATGTATTGCAGATGAAAAATAAATCTGATAATGGTTTTATATTTAGTAACATCTACACAGATGACAATGAAATTAAATAAGCAAATAATAGGCTGAATTCCTCATGAGATTGGCATTACTTCTCTGTTATGTTGTTTTAAGCATTTCTGAAGTTCTTCTTGCAATAGTTGGTGTATTCTTGAGCCACAACAAAATAATTTTTCTTTCTCTTCTCTTCTCTTCTCTTCTCTTCTCTTCTCTTCTCTTCTCTTCTCTTCTCTTCTCTTCTCTTCTCTT
>JAOWBP010000001.1:31265966-31298697 GCA_028571105.1 Tragopan temminckii
AAAGTATAACCACCAAAAAAAAAAAAAAAAAAAAAAAAAAAAAAATTTGTGAGATTCTCAAAGAAGCAGAAAAAAAAAATCAAAGCTGTTATACGATAGAAAAAGGCTACGATGTCACCTTTTACAGAAGGTTATCTATGTTGTCCTATGCTGGGCTGTGCTCTGATCTGTCCACTCAACGTGTTTATAAAGGAGCTGGATGAACAAGAAGGCAGAAATGCTTGCAGATCATATAAAATATAACAAAGTAGCCATAATAAAGATGAGTTCAAAGAATTGCAGAAGAATTTCAGATTATTCTAGGGCTAAGAGAGGAAATATATTTTGAAGTTTAGTATTGACAAGTGTAAAACAATTCACATATGAGAAAGTACCTTATTGTTCATTTGTTGATTAATTCTCAGTGTTAAGGAAATCAGTTCTGGAGTGACAATGAGTAGCTACCTACAAAAACAGTGTAATGCTCAGTAATGGTCAAAGAAACATCTATGCTAGAATGCTAGAAATTATTAGAAAGGTGAAAGAAAAAAAAAAAAAGGATGAAATATATCAATATATGTTCAATGTAACATGTGGTTCTGGTTCCTGGAAAGTACTACAAGAAATAGAGAAATTAGAGAGAAAAGTATAAGAATGGTTAGATAGCAACAGTTTCCATGCATGGGCAGATCAGGAACAGTAGGGCATTCTTAATCCACAACAAGAGTCCCAAAGCTTCAGAGGAAAGTACTGTGAGGAGGTTTAGTGGAGTACACTGAGTTACTGGCCCAGACAAAAGCACATCATTAATAGCTACAATAAGCAATGATCCATAAAGAAACCTCTCTCTCATGGAGGCTGTAATCTACTGAATGTCAGAGACTGGGAGAGTATCATGGGGAAAGATAACAATACTTGCCTTGGTCTTGCATTTTTCTTTAAGTATGTTGTCTCAGGCATCAGTCGTTGGTGATGGTCCGGACTAAAGTGGTAGTTTATCTACTCTCAGGATCTCCTAAGAAGAAAACCTATTCATCTCTCTTTGGATGAGGGTTTCTACAGTGCAGTAAACTATATCTGAAGTTGTCACCAGAGGCTCTCATTATGTAGAGAATTAGGCATTTTTACCACATGATTCACCCAAACTAGTTTAGACACCTACCTTGGAATGAGGTGAGTCACACTCCACAAATGTTTGTTTCTCTCCATTGATTACAAAGGGAGTCAAGAGTGATTATTTTTATTGTAGATGTTTTCATTTAGTCAGAGGAATTTCATCTACTGTCTTCATTATTTTTATCTACTACAAGTGAAATAAAAATGGTTGGGAATACAGCAGAACAGCAGCAAGGCCAATTAGCACTGCAGACATACATTCACAATGAATACCCAAAATATATTTTGTAGTATGATTTCCAGGGATTCAGAAGTGAAGCAGATGGTCTGCTGCGGCAGATCAAATCTGAATATGGAAAAATTCCAAAAGATAATCTGTAACTACTGCTACTGCCACTACTATGCAATGGATAATTTTTTGCTGCCCTCCTGGTCAGAAGATCTGTGGTACAATGAAATAGTTCCCAGGTATGAAAAGCACGAAAGCAATTCATTTTGGCAGAGGTCACTAGATAGCACCTATTACAAGTTTCGCTGGATTTTATTTGCACGTTAAACCTAAAATGCAGTGATGTTGGAAGAGCGTCTTTCTATCAGTATATGCAGTGTATCTCCCAGGATTTCTTATCCCCACAGTAACTAGAGATAACATAACCTGCAGGTACATTGCCAACACACAGGCTGTAGCTAAATTTTACAATGCAAACAAGCAGAGCATCTCAGATGGAAGCCTGACCTCTGTTTTAACTAAAACTTTCAACTAAAAATCACTGGGGCTCTGCTTAAAACTGTAACAATAAGATCAGGTTCGCAGAATTTCCACTTTCATTGGTGATTCATATTTCTCTCATGCCTGAGTTAAAGGCAAAAAAGGGCATCAATCTCTTTTAGTTTAAAAAAGAGTAGGTTTAGATTAGATACTACAAAGAAATTCTTTACTATGGGGGTTGTAAGGCACTGGAACAGGTTGCCCAGAGAAGCTGTGAATACCCCATCCCTGGAAGTGTTCAAGGCCAGGCTGGATGGGGCTCTGGTAGTCTGGTCTAGAGGGAGGTGTCCTTACCGAACAGAAGGCAGTGGAACCAGATTATCTTTCAGATCCCTTCTAACTCAAGCCATTCTATAATCATGTGTTCTATTTCTTCTGGATTGCCTTAAAGAGTTGAAAGCTAAGTAATATTCATATGCTCTTGCAAGGTTTTTGGCCTTCTGGAATCACACTCTGGAATTCTCCACCCTTTTGTTCGGGTGGGAGACCCAAGTGGAACTAGCTAGGACAGCCTTTAGCAATCTGTTTAGGCTAAATAGATTAACAGGGTGGAGATAGCCCCTAAAGCTTCAGGATGTTCTTCAAAGTTAAAATATCACCAGCTATTTCTATCAACATGTATCAACAAAATCTGATCTGCCAGCGTCCAAAAAGGTCAGTGACACTGAAATGGAGAGACGTGGGGAAAGATTTTGTCTGTTGCTGCCCCAAAACAAACCTTCAAAGAAGGAATTAGTAATGATAAGGAGATTGTTCTGGACTATTGTGTTGGCTCCTCCACTAGTGGCAGGGAGTCTGAGGCAAATGCGGAAGAGGTGTGGCTGAGCCTTGTAGACATGTATGATGTGACTCCAATGTTTATGGAAAAAGTACCACAGCCAGACATTTGGAATTTGGTGAGCGTACTCAGCTGCAAATAGCAGTTCTTTCGACAGGAAAATAGGTTTTATACTAGACATTCTGGACCTTAACTTTCTCCCTAGGCTTCTCTGTGCCCCGTCTTTCTAATTCAGACTCTCCTTCCACTACTTACACTTTGTAAAACACATGCCTCAAATGCGTTCAATATATGAAATCTAAGAAATTTAGCCATTTCCTACTGTCTGCAGTAGGAAGCACACCAGATAACTGATTTCATTCTCCATCTACAATATGATTCTTAAGTTAATCTTATTAGAAAAACATATTTTTATGCAAATTACAATTTCAGTACTTACATAATACAAGGTAATGATAACTACTTGAGGATAAATTGCACCAGAGCATTATTGGTCATTGATCCCAAATGCCTTCTCATTTCTTTTGAAGCTATAATGAATAGAATGAGGACTGTAAGGTAATTCTCCAAGTTTATTCTAACCTAATGTGTCATATCAGAGATATCACAAAAATTCTTTGCACATAAGCCCACAATCTTTGTTCATCAAGCATCAGATATGGCTACATGGTGTCTAATTTTCATTTAGCTACTTAAAAACTACAACATTCATATATTCAAGTAGCAAATATCTTTTACTAACAAGGCAGACAGATCACAGATGCCTGTCTAAGTATGAAGTATTTGAGAACGCATATTCACAGTTTAAAGGAAGTTTTATGGAAGGGTTATTTTGTTTAAAAATGGGACAAGGTGGGATATTAATGGGGATTATGGAAAGACCACAGTGACTATGGAAAAGAGAAACTGACATTCCTGCTACTTTTATATATTTTCAAGGTCATCCAACATAACCATTTCCTCTTTTATTTTAAAGTCTCTGGTGCTTTCTGCCTAGAATCCTGCTGAGCTTATAGAATATGAAACTAACTTTGTTCATCCAAGTTGGTTCATTCATGATTTGAGCAGTGAAACATAAAATAATTTTTTTAAAAATTGTATTGGCTACACATGTCTATATAAATGGATTTACATTTTGAACCTAGCAGTATGAGCTTGCATACCCCTAAATTATGTGAGAATTTCTGTCACACAAATAGCTGTCTGAGTATATTCATCTGAAAGACTCAATGCAGTGTGCAGACTGGTTAACCTGGCAATATACAGGCACATATCAATTTCGTGTGCCAATTACATTTACACTAAATGTTAGATTTTCCACTCTAGCTGGTCTATATTTGAGATAGTGGAGAGAAAGGCTGAAAACCACTGTAACACGCCAACAAAGCTAAACAATCAAAACATTGATCCCAGGAAAGCAGTATTTAGAAACAGATCTTTTTGTTTTCCAACTGAATGAAGAGGCTCAGCAAACACATGCCACTGTCAGGCTGCTCCATTGACCCCGGTCCCATTCACTGTCCATGCATGGCAAATGAGTTTAGTTTATTTCAAGGATAGAAATGTCACCAATGCACAAGACACTTCCATATCTTCTTTCAGCAGGCATGCAGGTAATAAACTTGCTGTGAGAAAACCTGTTGGTCATTTTAAATTCACTGGTTATTTACATTCACAGTTTATCACTAGTTATAGATGTAAGTTCTCCGGTTATTTTAAGTTTATTTTATATCACATAGCAGTCAGAAGGATCTTACTCAAACCACTTCTAGGTAAGGCATGCCATACATTTGAAGAAGTTGCCCTGGATATATATCGCAATACAAAGACCTCTCTTTTCTTTCTTACAATTTTATTCAGTCTTGAAAAAGTACTAGTATATCTCTATTGCAGTTCTGTATTTAAGGGCTTGGTCAACACTCCTATTTATAAATGTTGGTTTTCAGAGGTTTAAAGATCAGCCAGAAGAATTCTCCAAGTGTGGCACTTGTCTGGCACAACTGAATGTTAGGAAAATAATATTTTTCATTAACTTCCAAGTTGATAATATTTGCAAGTAACTAAACCATAGCAGGATTTTTAAAATTGAAGTTGTATGAACTCAGAGTTGATGTAGTCAACAAGGGCTACATCTTAGAAACAAAATGTAGCAGTTGGTTAATCCAAATATGTACTACAATAATAGGCCACAACTCTTAAAAATGTCGGTTGGATATTTGCCTCACTGATGGTTTTAAGAACATTTTGAAAAGCAGAGCGAAGTCAGGTTGGAAGTTATGAGGAAAGACAGAACCAGATGCTCAAGCAGCACAGACCATTCCAAAAGCTACGCTCATTAAAATTACCAGATGATCTGAGATTTTGTCTGTTAAAAAATTCTTAAGCATAATCTAGTCAATCTTTGCACTATTTCTTGCGATTTGATTTTTTTTTTAAGTGCAGTCCAGGGGATGTGTCTAGCATCAGCAATGGTGAACAGACACAGCTCTTGCTTTTAACCACACACAAGGCAGAGATGATATGTCATGTTGCTCAGCAGGAGAGGTGCCTGCTGCCAGCCACAGGGTTTCAGATAGTGTGCCTGTTTCACAGTCTTCCACTACAACACTGGAAAAGAGTTAATTTCCAGAGTTGAAGAGAAAGGGAAAAACATTGCCCTGGTGAAAATGCAAAACAAATGAGCATTCAAAAGATTTACAAACAAATACAGAGGCTAAGTTCTTTAGTTGGGAGCATCCAGACTAATTTGGCTATTAGAGCAATGACCAATTGCTCTAAAGTTCTTAAAAGATGTTTACAGTTTTTTACCCAGTGAAACGATTACTGATCTTCCATTCTAGGTATTGTCATCAAAAATGAGCATGTGTTAAACATGACGTTACGGACAGCTTATGTATCATTTTACATACTTGGCATAGCGTCCGCCTGTTTCAATAACTGAGGTCCTTAAGAAAGACCATGAAGTCTCTGAGGAAATTACAGACAACCAGTGCATTACGGACAACAAAATACTTAGCAATTATCATTTTTATTACGATAACAAGACCTGTATCAATCCTATCATAGGTTCTTTAACAGTTTTAAGAATAAACAATAATTATGTTTTTTCCTTGCTATAGGAAGGTGCGCCCAAAAATAGGAAGAAAATTGTCAGGGAGCAGCCGGAGTGAGACTGCCCCTTTGGAACACACAAAAAGCTGCAGGCAGTCCCTGCACAAGCCAAGCAGTGGCTTACTGGCAGGAACAGTTATGCAGCTGCCAAGCAGGGCCATGACTCTGACAGTAACAGCGCTGTCAACTCCCTGGCCGTCTTTTGGAGATAGCAAGGGAAGGCAGTAGGGTTTGTCCAGGCAGACCCACTGAATACAGCAACACAGAGGGTTGAGAGTGACATGGTCATCGTGAGGCCTAGGGTACAGTCTGAGCCTGCCCTGTGCTCCTAGGCATGCAGGTAGGATGACGTCCTGCCCAAGCTGCTTGGGGCACGCACCGCTATTTGATCTGCACACACGGTGATCTGAACCACAACATTTCCTTTCAGTCTTCTTCTAAAGAATTTATTTTTAAAGCTCTCACAACATTGTCTCTGATCCTGCATGAAACAAACTGTTCTCTTCTGTATCACTGCAACATACATCTCCAAATACAAGAGAATGCGACAGTTTAGTGAGCAGCAAGGACAGCCTCCCTGTCTCAGAAATAATAGCTCACCTGACCCAAGATACCATCACTTGTGTCTTCTTAAACTTCTGCATTTTCATATAATCCTAGAATTATAGAATGGTTTGGATTGGAAGGGACCCTTAAGATCAGTCAGTTCCAAACCCCATTATAGGCAGGGACACCTCCCTCTAGACCAGGTTGCTCACAGCCCCATCCAGCCTGGCCTTGAATGCTTCCAGGGAAGGGGCATCCACAAACTCTCTGGGCAACCTGTTCCAGCATCTCACCACACTCACACTGAGGGTATAAACCTACCCACTTCCAGTTTAAAACCATTCCCTCTTGTCTTATCACTACCTGCCCTTCTAAAAAGTCCCTCCCCAGCTTTCCTGTAGGTCCCCTTCAGGTACTGGAAGGCCACTATAAGGTCTCTTCAGAGCCTTCTCCTCTTGAGGCTGAAAAGACCCAGCTTTCTCAGCCTGTCCTTGTAGGGGAGGTGCTCCAGCCCTCTGATCATCTTCATGACCCTCCTCTGAACCTCCTCCAACTTCTTGTGTTGAGAGCTCTAGAAGTGGTCACAATACACCAGGTGGGGTCTTGCAAGAGCAGAGTAGAATCACATCCCTCAACCTGCTGCTCACACTGCTCTAGATGAAAACTAGGATACGGTCGGCCTTATTATTGTATGGTGGTCCTGTGATCAAGCAGTCTTTCTGCATCTGCTCAGCCATAACTTAGCACATATGCATCTTTCAGTGACTCTGTTGTCTCCAGCTACTGAATTCTTAGTTTATAAAATTCACCCATTTCCATCTAGCAGAGTAATTCCAAAGTAATCCTATACATCCTGTACAATATTCCAATCCTGCTGGTTATTGGCAATACCTTTCAACTGTGAATCATTGTGATCAGCTTTCAGATCTTTGTACCAATTTCAAGTACTAAATAAAACCTGTCCTCCCTAAGCAGTGTTCTCAGCAGTATGTACTGCTGGGGACTGCCTGCTGCACTTATAAATACCTTAGAAATATCAATAACATTTGCTCTGTGACTGCATCATGGCAATTCATATCTAGTAAAATTATTTCAACATAAATGTTGAGGGCTCACACTCAATATGTAAATCTGATTGTCAAAATCTTCTCACAGAAAAATGTCTCTGCAATTTCTTCCCCAGATTGAATATTTTTACTTAAATCTCCTCTCTTCTAGTCGTACTACTTTTTCTTATTGTTTTACAGCATTTTGAATCTAAATATTCATTTACCTTTCTTTCCCCTTCAACACTTCTCAATGCATTTGGCTCCTTGATTATTCCTCTTTTTTTTTCCTATAATAAATAAAACTGTGTAATGCACCATTTTTCATATTCCTTCACTTTCTTTTTGAGGTTCTTTACCTTACATATTTTTAATTTTTACCCATTTTGTTTCTTCCTGACTTCATTCAATTCAAGAATTTTGTGTAATCCTTTTAATTTTTTAACTGCATCTTTTAACTTTTTAACTTGACTGTGAGTCTATTCAATATTAATACTTTCTGGTTTTTTATATATTCTTTTGTTCTAAAATAACTTTATACACTTTAACTGCAGTTTTGCTACTCCTTATCAAACTTCACTGTTGTTGTGAAACTAAAACCAAAATCGGAGATCATGAGTGTCTCTCAATCTTCTCTCTACATATATTTGTTTAAAAGTCTCTGTGAATTAACAATTCTGTTCCAGAGCAGCCCAATACTTTATGTTATCATAAACTTTTCTTATTTCACTAGAAAAGACAGTAGTTCTACTGATTTCCTCTGCTTTGCTTCTGTAAGCTAAGATAGAAGTATAGCTGGGATAGTGACAGCATAGCAATGCAGTGTTTGTTTTTCCCACCAAGTCTTTTTGCCAATTTCTCTACTTCTCTCTGTCTCAGACCTTAAGAAATAGCATGTCTTCTAGACCTCTGGGCCTGTTCTGGTGACAAGTCTATTCATTGTTCTTAGTGAAGAATGCCAGTCATTTAAAACAGTTTATTTTCCATGAAGGTGGTTTTTCACTTTTTTTGAAGCTCATTTTGTCTCCTCCGTGTTTCTTTTTCAGGTTGTGACTATTGTCTGTTGCCTATTTCTAGCTCTAAACTACATCTATTCTTCATAACCATACCTTATTTTCTTATACCAGCACTGTCTTCCTCTCTTCCTCCTCCTTCTTCCTTCTATCTGTTTTCTTTTGAGTTGCACCCCTCCTACTTCTCTTCTGATAGGTAGTCCCTTTTGTTGTTGGATGTTATTAATCCTTTCCATCCAGCTCTGTTTTCCCCATTTGCATTTTCAAAATTTATTTGAACTCCTCAGTTGTGTCATCTCCTTTTCCACCACATCCCAACATCTACACCGATATAGGACTTGACCTATGGTTGCTTCTCCATTTTCAGTTCTAGAAGTGCTACCAACGTCTCAGCTCAAAGAACCTTCAATTCTAGCCCAAAGAACCTTCAATTCTTCAATTCAAATCTCTAGAGGGTAATAGTCATCCCATAAATTCTGCAGTCAGTAATCTTTGCCTCCTCTCTTCTTTAGGGCAATAACATCTTCAGTTCCCAATCCCTAGCATTAACAAAAGATCTGGGCAATATGCAAACTATACCACACAATACTATTCTGCATCTTCCTCAACTCCTTTTATATATAGATCTATTCTATTAACTAGCAGAGAGAGGACAAAGAGTGATCTGCATAAGTGTGTAAATAATGGTTTTCAAAAACTGTTTTCGATTTTTTTTTCTTATCCTAGTGAAGTTGTAATTACCTGGGGACAAATCATGACTGTGATTTGTTGGTTTTTGTTGGCATCACACCCAAGCAGCACAACATTTTTTTCTCACCTGTTCTGTAGAATAGCTAGCATCACAGAATCACAGAATTTTAGAGTTGCAAGGGACCTCTGGAGATCCCTCGGTCCAACTCCCTGCTAAAGCAGGTTCCCTATCTAAAGTAGGTTACACAGGAATGTGTCCACGTGGGTTTTGAATACCTCCAGAGAAGAAAACTCTGCAACCTCTCTGTCACATTAAAAGATGTTTTTCCTCATGTTCATATGGAAATTCCATGTTCCATTTGGTGTACGTTTCCCCTTTGTTCTGTCATCAGGTACCACTGAAAAGAGCCTAGCCCCATCCACTTGACTGCTGACTTTCAGATATTTAAAAGCATTGATAAGATGCCCCCTCAGTCTTCCTTTCTCCAGGCTGAGCAGACCCAGATTTCTCACCCTTTCTTCATAAGAGAGATGCTCCAGGCCCCTAACCATCTTTGTCACGCTCCACTGGACTGTCTCTAGAAGTTCTTGAATTGAGGAGCCCAGAACTGGGCACAGTGCTCCAGATGTGGCCTCACCAGGGCAGAGTAGACGGGAAAGATCACCTCCCTTGACTTGCTTGCCACGCTCTTTTTAATGCACCCCAGGATACCATTCGCTTTCTTGGCCACAAGGGCACACTGCTGTTATGTACCAGGACACTTAGGTCTTTCTTAATGGTCTGCTAATTAATAATAATCTACTAAGAAATAGATATGAGGACAATATTTAGAGAAGTTGGGGACACTTACTGCTAATACTGAGGGATGAGCACCTATGCAGAACCAAGAGAAATCAAGAAAGGTCTACATTAGTGTAAGAATCAATCTTCGTTGTCTTTTCTCATCCACAGCTCAGGGGAATTATTAGTTGACTCCTGACTTCTACTGTGAGCAGAAAACTCCAATCTAAAGTTTACACTCTAGTAGAATGAGCCATAGACACTTAAAATAAAATTCTCTTAGAAAATGGCAAAAAAAAAATTAGTATAAAGTATCTTCATCTCTTTGCTTGCAAACCTTTATGCCTTTTTCTCTTAATGCACCCAGAATCTCCTACTTTCAAATTTTGAGAAATTAGTAAACAATGCTACTTAACAAGGAAGGAGTGAAGATTTTTTCTTCTCTCAAAAGGAGCTTGTTTTGAATATAGCAAAATAATATTAATGTGTCCATCAGCCTGCTGTGTGACTAAAATAACTGCATCCTTACTTACAATTCCCATCATAGGAACTGACACAGGAATTGAGCAGAGAGCTTTCTAAGAAGAGTGACAGAAAGAAACTGCTTTGTTCATTAGAGAAATTGCTGCTATTTAAATCCTTGTATTGAACATTTACCGAAAAACTGCTTTGGACAGGATTGATCATGGAAAATGAATTCACTGCAAAATTGAATATGCAGGTCTCCTATTAAAAATAAATGAGATTAATCATAACAAGGAGCCTGTGTAAATCAGAAACCAGTTGCTCACATATTAACACTCTCTGACCATTAAATATGTAAATAGCAACATTAATTACCAGGAAATAGGGACCCAGACCCAGAATTTAAATAGAGGGACTGTGGGTGGTTATGTGTAATCTGAAATGTTTTAATATTTTCTGTCATTTAGTGAATTCAGATAATTACGGAATTGGGGAAAGTATCAGTCTATTTTGTATGAGAAGACAATTGCATCAAGAAGACACACTTGGAGCCCCATGCTGAGTAATAAACCACCCATACAGTTTCCATTTTTGACTGCTTGCTTTTGGGGAATGTGTGAAATAAGCTGCAGATGACAGCGAAATACACAGACTTTGGTAGCTTCTTTCCAATGAATACATTTTCCTGGACATTTGCTGCTCTGAATTCTTACAGTGTGAAAATAAAAATAAAAAGAAACAGTTGTGAAGTTTAACTGAGGTTTCGTTTGAAAGAATTGCATGATGGATTCATTACTGAGATGGCAAGTACAGCTCAACATAGTCAATATGGAATTTTCTTTTTCCATTCTCTAGATATAACAGGATACAACAGGCAGAGAAATAGGCACTTAGTCATTGTTTTTTTTACAAATATTTTTAATTCTCTTATTGCCCAATCTTGCAGTTGTGAACATGCCAAAATTTCTGTTGCCATAATTCCTGTAAGAGCAGGCATGTGAAATATAGTGAAACACGGAACTTGTGAAATATAATGAAAATGACCTTTAGCTGCCTTCTGTGGATTGCCATCCATGAAACTAGAAGTCAAGAAAAACAGTTACAAAAATAATGTGAAATTTGTGTAAAGACACTATCTAGTGGCTAACTCCATGTGTTAATGATAGATTCACAACACCATTGCATCATTTTATTTTCCAAAACAGTTACCACGGGACAGAAATTGTCACTAACAGAATAGGCTTTCCTATATACAACACTTGCTTTAAGGAACTAAATTCCGAGTACTTTTCTGAATGGTTCTCAGTGTTCAAGTCTAAGCTCCCAACAAAACATAGAATGTGATATGAAGCAAGAGGCTTACCTCTGGATTCAAAGCCTTGGAGTTACCTTTTTAGTGATGGAAAATTTCCTCTTTGCAGTCTGGTCCATGCACCTGTGCCCTAAGAGTGTATAACTGCCTCATCTTTCCCCTGCTGTGAAGGAATGCCATATTTTTCTCCATGAATTGTTTCTTTATGTCTCTATGAGACGTTCATGGATGTCCAGAATGTCCTCTAACCTTATGCCTTCCCCCTCCTCCAGACTAAACAATCCCAGCTCCCTCAGCTGCTCTCCATAAGACTTGTGCTCCAGACCCCTCACCAGCTTTGTTGCCCTTCTCTGAACATGTTCCAGAGTCTCAATGTCTTTCCTGTAGTGAGGTGTCCAAAATCGAACACTGCACTCAGGGTGCAGCCTCACCAGAGCTGAGTACAGAAGGATGATCACCTCCCTGCTCCTACTCTCTATACTATTTCTGATACAAGCCAGGATGTCATTGGCCTTCTTGGCTACCTGGGCACAATACTGGCTCATGTTCAGCCGGCTGCCAACTTGCACCCGCAGATCATTTTGTCCATGCAGCTTTCCAGTCACTCTGCCCCAGGTCTGTAGCATTCAATGGGGTTGTTACGACCAAAGTTCAGGATGTAGGACTTGGTCTTGTTGAACATCGTAAAATTGGCCTTATTCCTCCAGATATAGGGTAAAGAAGACTCACACACAAAAAAAGAGCTTTTCTCTGGTTCTCCTTGATGGCCCCCCTGTCTTTGCTGTCCTGGGAACTGTCCTTGTGAACTGTCTTTATATTACTGCATTTCATAGACAATTAAAATCTAAACATTAAAAACTATACAAACGCCATTTTTAGTATTTATTTCTTTCACATCAATGATAATGACCGTGTGATCTTGAAAGACTTGCAAGACTTTCATCAGACTTGCAGAAGTATTGATCCATTCTCTAAATCAAAGGCTCTCTTCACCTTTTCCTAAACTTTTCAGAGCATTCTTTTGCATGGTGGTAAGTTGTCATATGTTTGATTTTAAAGACCCATAACCTATGCAAGTGTTCAGGTATGTTTTGCACACTCCAAATACATTCTGAAAAAACTTGGCTGCAGCCTCTTTTCTCAATCTCTTGCCTTCATACATTTTTTATTAGTGTTGTAATCTAAGTATAAAATGAGTATACCATTCACCTAGGCTAATCAGATCTGACTACATCTAAATGATATTTGGGATTTTGCCCTGCATGAGGACATTGACTGCCTCCCTGAGGACATAATTTTACTGTTGAGGTTTATGATCAGGAAGACTAATCAGTCCTGTGATGCACTCTTCAGTATTTCATTATTACGAGATTAATTTTTTTTTCTGTTGAAAGAAACTGGAAATACAGCTCAGTGTTCTATAAACATGTAATGGATAATTTCAAGTATTTGCTTTTCCTTGTTTTACTTTAGGGACCAAAACTGTGTTCTAAGCAAAAACAGAAGAAAAATAAAAGTTATTTTATGAAGTGTATAGGCTGTTTAATTGATAGTGTGACACCAATGAGGGGAGAGCACAAGCCCACAATAACTCATGACGGTAGCACAGAAAAAATCTTTAGCGATAGCGGAAATGTTATGGTCACTTGCCTCACTCCTTCCTCAGGTGACCTGCATTGAGAAATATCTGAGGAATCAAATTCTTTTCAAGATCCCTGAAGTACAGAGATTTCAACCACACAGCACTCCCAGTTTCTGAAAGAGAAAGAAAACTGTCTATATTTTGTTTTCATATTCTGCAGACTCTAGAAAAAGAAAAGAGAATTATACAGTGATTTGATCTTATTTTTCTTTGTTACCCAAAAGTCAGTGTTGTCTTCATCCGTCTCGACCAATGAAAAATATACCTACACAGAAACTATTACACAAGATCCTGTGAGTAAAAGGCCTGAATTAACAGCATGCTTTCACACCCTAGGATTTTTAGATATTTTAAGAGCAGAAAGAGCTCAGGGCAGATAATCCTTAAGTTCACCCTTAATTTTAACCAAAGATCTGTTATCACTGCTTAGCACAGTACATAACTATGCTCTGAAGCCTCATATTGGACTGGTTCCTAACAGTGATATGGTTTAAATGTTTGAAGTTGAGTCTGTTTATGCACTTCACAGAATCTCAGTTACTTATCTTTTGGGAGAATAAAATATTATTTCAGTACACCACCTGAAGCATCACTGGCAAAGAAAAATAAGAAATACAGCTTATGTGAAAAGAGCAGTATTTGCTGAGGGAATGGTGTGTATAGAAAGGCTGAAAGACTGTTATTAATTCACTCACATTTTCTTTGCAAGTCAGTCTTCACCATGGGACATGGCTGTGGACCACAGAGCAGAAAGATAGTCTCTCATCCAAAAAACTTACTTCAAAAGGATGATAAAAAGTTAGAGATGACAAAAATCTAGACAGTATTTCAAAGCTGATAAAAGTGAAACCTCTGTCTGCTCAGCAGTTATGGTTTCAGCACACAAGCATCCTGTCCTCTTTTTGCAGACATCAGCAAGTGCAAGTTGTGAAGAAAGATGTGAAAGATAAAAAATAGACTGCTTTTTCAAGTTTTACAAGGGAGCTTTTCCCAATTGTATGGGGCAACTTCACCTGACAAACGTTCATTAAAAGCATTAGCAACAATAAAAGCACTTCACAGTCAAATTATGTTGGATGACCACCAAAGACTGAAGCTTCCTTCCTTGGTTAATGTTAAAGGTTGATAGCTAGTGCTACACAAGACTTTAATAAATTCTTTGCCATCATTTGGGAGACCACCAGAGAGGAAAACGTAATTTATAGTATCCACTTATTAAATAGTTTTTCTCCTTCTCCAGTATATTTCAATAACTTCCTTAATGTTTTCATCATTTGATCATCTTTATGTAAATTTCTTTCGCTCTGTTGTCTCAAGTGAAAAATCCAAAATTCTACTTTACTGATAATCACATAAGTAAAATAGCACCACTTTTGTTTTCAGTATTTTTAAGTAGGATCAGGTTTCTTGTGTTTGAATTTACAAAAGTTTTATATAAAACCTGTGCTCTTCACTATTCAAATAATTTAGCTGGAAAAAGTTTTTGCTGCTGGGCCTGCTCATACCATTTGAAGTCAGTGGTGGAAAGCAAACAGATAGAGTTGATTTCTTCAAGATTTCAAATTTGCAGTAAAAAAAATTGCACATTGTTAGTTCCAGGAATAATAAGAACAGTTGTGGTTTTTTTTTCAGACACGTTTGACAAACTGGAATCTTACTCTTAAAAAACTCTATATATTTAAAGACTGCAGACATGCTTCTTTAAATTGTCTGTAGTCATATTATCGACAGCTTAACAGTTATTCTTTGATACATATGATTTGCAAACAGTGCCCATCAGCTCAATGTTCCATGTTTTTATTTTATTTTATTGCTTTACAGACTGTACTTTAAAAGTTGTGCCCGTAAAAGTGACTTCTGCCAAAGAAATTAACTTTCTCTTGTCTTAATGTAAAAGTCATGTGAAGACAAAACTGCTCATGGTTCTTCTAGCCTTCTCCCTCAAATTTTTGTAAAGGCATTGAATCATTGCATTGAATCAGCACAAGTTCTAATGAAAAATGTTGTTGCATAAAATTTGCTGATAGAAATGCAGTCCAGCATGTCTCCAGGTCTGCCCTCAGTCAGATGTGAGCAGTTTGCGGTGCTGTGTCCAGCTGCTCTATTTGATACACCGTGATTTGTGTGTATTTAAACATGAAGTTTGAAACTGCCAGAGCTTATTCTGAAATGCTCAGTTGGATTTGGCTTCAATTAGAAAGACAGAGAAAAAAAATCAGGAATATCAAGGGCTGGCACAAGAAGAAGTGCATTTGCAAAATTACAAGTATAATTTAAAAGACAGATTTAAGCTCTTTAGAGCAGCAAAGCAGTTTAATCTGTTAGTCTTGATCACATAATGGCAACTAACTCAAAATACTCTCTTACTCCTAAGGATTATAATAGAGGAAGTGATTCCTGGCCCAGAGATCTCAGAGTGGGTGAGATTTTATCACCATTAGTGCATTATCCTCAGTAAGAACAGCAGAATTTAGCCAAATACAAAGAATCTGTCCAGAAGAATCTATCCTGTGTTTTTTTTTAGCAAAATGTGGTATTTCTTAAATAAAAAAATAAATAAACAAAAAGGAAGCTCTATATACCCAGGCGGTTTCGGTGATACTGATCCCCATCCCAACCTCAACTTTTAAAGTGCATGGAAAGATGGAACACAGCAGCTGACAGAAAAGACTTACAAGCTCAAACAGGAAGCTGAGAGAAGCGGTGCAAGAAAAGCAAGGCAATTTCCATTGACTGATCACCACAGTCTTAAAGCAACAGCATTGTGTCCACTTTCCTCACCTTGCAGCCACTGAGCCATAATGACATAAAAGAAATCATCAAGAGAGTAGGAAAGGAATGTACAGTGGAAAGTTCCATGAAGCGTTCTTAATGCAGATGTTTTACAGGGATGTTCAGAAGTGAACATGTATTTTGCCATAAGTACATCCCTCAGGTGATTTACATTAGACTCAAGGATGTCTGTGTTGAATGATTGACAATAAAAAATTGCTTAGCAATTTTATCTTTAATCATGGCAAATAATTTCCTAAGTACTTTCTGGGCACCGATGTACGTTTTGTAGTGCCTGACTAATGTGTAACCCTCACTGTGTATGATGTCAGCAAACCTGTTGTGGAGTAAAGTCTTTGTTGTGTCTTCCTTAATTGCTCAGGAAGTTTGTATTGTTTTTCCACAATCAATAGCTTGGAATCAGAAACTTTCCAGAGGAGGGCCACAAAAATGACTGAAGGGATAGAACACTTTCCCTGTGAGGTGAGGCCGAGAGAGCTGGGGGTCTTCAGCCTGAAGAAGAGAAGGCTCCAGAGAGACCTCATAGTTGCTTTTTGGTATCTAAAGGGGTGCAGTTAGAAGGAAGGAGACAGACTCTTTAGCAGGATCTGTTGTGATAGGACAAGGGGAAATGGTTTCAAACTAACAAAGGAGAGATTTAGATTGGATATAAGGAAAAAGCTTTCTACAGTAAGGTGGGTAGGGCACTAGAACAGGTTGCCCAGAGAGATAGATGGCGGAATGACCCATCCCAGGAGACATCCAAGGGCAGACTAGATAAGATTCTGAGCAACATGACAGCTGTAGATGCCCCTGCTCATTGCAGAGGACTAGGACTAGATGACTAGGTGATCAAACCCCTCAATCGTGAATCGCATTCCTACAAGTGAAGAGACTAACTCATGCCTTATAGCCCCAGCTTGGTGTCCATAGGATACCATATTTTATTTATCCAACCATTTCACGATTTTTCCATGGTGATGGGAAACAATGTATTTACAGATAAATATATTGATGCTAAACCACAAAGACAATACAGCGGACTTGGCTGGCAGTAAGCTGGTGGATTAGTAACCCCTCCTTGTTCAGTGTGGAATGTAAGCCTTCTCTGATTTCTAATTGACAGTCTTCTTTTTTCCAGATGACCTTGGTTATTTTCCCTCTTTTTGTGTAAACCATCATGATTTTTTTTTTTCAGTTAATGCTACTTGTCTAGAAAAAGCATTGGTTTTAGGCACAGATAAAGCAGACTGCTGTTTTCCATTACTTGCAGGGAGTGGTAGAATAGCCCCAACTTCATTTTTTATATTCTCTTTATAAGGAGTTGGGATAGTGGCAGTCATCTGGGCAGATATGTTTCTTTGTTTCTTTAATCAGCAGGGAGACCCTTACACTCTCCATTATTGCAGCTCATCATACATAGTATTAGGCATTTAATAATAAGCAAGATCAAATTCTCTTATTCGTCATTCATTATTCCAGGATAACTATAAGAAGATTTACACAGTTCAATACCAATTTTTAAATTATGTATGTATAAGATATATGAAGACAAAGCCATAGATGTCCTACAGAGAGAGAGAGACACACACACACATACAAGACATTCATAAATATACACAGTTTTAATTGCTACATAAATATGTAAACAATTTCTTATTTAATTGTTAGACAAAAAACAAAAAAAAGAAAAACCACACAACAAGCTCTGTAAAGAGGAATCATCACTTTGTTACTTTTAGGGTTGTTTTCTAACAAACCCAAGAAAAATCCCCCTTCATTTAAGGTGGTATTTTATTTCTTATACCTACTGTCAGATAACTTTTTACTAATTAAGGGAGTAACATGTGGGAGTAACATGTTCAAGCCACCTATACAGGCTGATTGCTACTGCTTGGTAAATAATCAAGTTTTTTAATATGACCAAACATGAGGATAGAGATACTTAGAAATCATAGAATCATCGAATGGTTTGGGTTGGAAGGGACCTTTAAGATCATCTAGTCCCCTGCCTGTAGTGGGGGGGAGGACCTCCGTCTAGACCAGATTGCTTAAAGCCCCATCGAGCCTGGCCTTGAATGCTTCCAGGGAGGTGGCATCCACAGCCTCTCTGGGCAACCTGTTCAGTGTCTCACCACCCTTACAGTAAAGAATTCCTTCCTGATATCTAGTCTAAATCTACCCTCTTTCAGTTTAAAGCCATTACCCCTTGTCCTGTCCCTACACGCCCTTCAAAAAAGTCCCTCCCCACCTTTCCTGTAGGCCCCTTCAGGTACTGAAAGGCTGTTATAAGGTCACCCCAGAGCCTCCTCTTCTCTAGGCTGAAGATCCCCAGCTCTCTCAGCCTGTCAAGACCACAAGCCAAATTCAGAAGAGGAATAGTATTCTCCAACACAATGTAACTGGAAAACTTTTGAAAATCATAATTATTAACTTACATCTGTTTCCAATATGGTACTAGCAGGAGAACATAATCCTTGAATAGAAGGATGTGCAACAATGTCAGGAGTGGTAATTATTTAGTAATATGGTATTAATGAGATCATTTCTGAAACTCTCTTCTGTCTGCACTTCTAAAGGGATATGAAGAGCAGGAACTCAGAAAGAAGCTACAAAAATAGCTATTGCTCTGGAAATAATTATGTTGTAGTGAAAGAGGGTGACAAATTCTGTTCACTTTGTTAATAAATATAGTGAATGGATCATATTCTACCAGTAGCCATGCAGGAAAAAAGATATTTTTGATAACAAATTGATATTTAGCATGGCAGAGGAAGACATAATAAGACCCAAAAGACATATTTAAAACAGTGAATTGAGTTTCCTGATTCCCCTGTGTATTGATAGGCAGAAATCAGACCTTTCATAATCTTTATTTCCAGCTAATGAGTTCTCAATTCATGACAAGAATTAACGTTTCTCTATTACACCTTACTGTAATACTTTGCAGTTCCTGCTGCTGAATCTCATGTCTAATTCCCCAGTCCTTGAAGTGATGCAACTCTTTTAATTTGATATCCCGAGTTTTCTCCATTTTCTGTTTCCCAACACTATCAACAAGTTTGAATCTAATTTTCTTTAAGTCCTTCAGTGAAAAGATTTCTCCTAATACATCTTTTTAAAAATCAGTCTCGAGTACCATCCCCCAGCCTAAGCATTCCTTTTTCAATATTGCCCTAAATTCTTTACCTTAGTCAACTTACAGTTGCACTCTTAAACTCCACTTTCTCCAAGCAAGTGATTTTCTTTTCAGCAGCATAATGACTGCATTGTAGAAAGACAGACAGGATATATCCCCTTCATTTCCTTTCTCTAGAACATGAAGTCATCTATTTAAAGAAGAAAAAAAATCAGAATCAAGTTAGTTTGGCACATCCTGCTTTGGTAAAACAATATTTCACTTCCCTTTTATCTGCAGCCTTAGTGGTCTTTTTCTTCAAAACCTGTTTTAAAGCTACATGTACTACTGAGCCAGACTTAAAATCCGCAGTTGCCTGCACTGATTTCCTCTCCTAACATAAATACGTGCAAGATGCTTGTGTTCAAATCTAGTACAATCACTAACTCAGTGGGTTTGATTGGAAATAGTTGCTTTTGGACCTATATTTTAGTGCTGATTTTAAAAGAGATTGGTCACTGTTGAGTCTGTTGCACCTTGGCAGAATTCAACTCAAATTTTGTTTTTACTTCTCTTCTAGTTATTTTCCATTATCTCATTCTAATTTACTCTTCAGTTTTCTCCTAAGTCTTCAACTTACCAAAAAGCACAGCAAACAATTTCATTTTCTTTTGTGCTAACAGCTACAGTTTGTTTAACTTCTTTACCTTTCACCCTTTTATTTTACTTCTTCAGCCTCTGTCTTCGTTCCTAGGTATCCCTTGTGTTTATTGCATCAGCACAGTGAATTGCTGTAGAGGAATCATTATCTTAACCGGTAGTTTGTCAGCTGTTCCACTGTGGCTGCCTGCGCACATTCTGTGGTTCAACGCAAGGCAGCTGACTGCTTTCAGGGAGATTTGAGCTCATGTGTTTTTTGATAATTCCTGTGCCTCAGCTGCTAGGTGATCGCTTGTAAAGCTGCTACTATTTATCAAATGGCAAGTATCTATCTGCCTAAACTAGCAATGTCCAGCATTCTGAAATCCAAAATCCAGTTACAGACCTATGACTGTACATCCTTCTGTTTAATGCTAACTGAACTTTCAATTGCCAAGACTGAGGTTACTTTCTATTATCTTCCTTAAATATAGTCTGTCCTAAATTTTTCAGCTAGCAGCCTTTCTATTGTGCTCAGAATTTGTCTCAGAAATTTTTGGTGATGAGTGACTTAATTCTATATTCAGAATAGCGTTGCCCGAAATAATTATGCAAAATAAAAATATCATAATGACACATTTACATCAGTATTTCTTTCTCTCATATAAGCAGTGGACCAGATGACTTCAATAAGCAATTAAATTTTATTTTCTGTAAGAGTGGGGAAAAAATTCCTTTCACTCTTATTTAAAACTGTGGGAAATATGAAAATAATCCAGGCTGTTGGGGAGATGGTTGACTTTCCTTCAACTGTTAAAGCTTTTTGATTCCATTGGTGTCCAGGAAATACCATATTGCATGAAATAAAGAGGTATGTGTCTATCCCATGCCCCAGCTTAGAAGCTGCCTCCTGTCAGCAATTAGACTCTTTAGCTGCCTTTCCATGCTCATATATGAGGTCTATGGAACGTAAAACTTAAAGATTTTGGACAAAGATTCCTGTACACAATGTGATCTCTCTCTTCTTTTCATTTAATAGAAGCAATTTCAGCCTAAGAACTGATTTTACCTTCTCCACTTCTGTTTGAGTGGAAAGTGAAACATGTTTGCAGCCATAATGATTAAGCACAACCTTGATACCGATTTGTAGGCTTTTTTCATAGCTAAAAGGGTTTTAAAAAAACAAAAACACTTTTTTTTTTAACACTTGACTCTGCTATTAACTAATATGCTCCACAGGATTATGGTTTGTTTGTACTTTGACAGAACTACTACCTGAATGAAACAATAGCTCTTTGGACACCAAAAGTATGACTCAGTTCCATGACTGGATTTTATTCTCTGGCTTATGTTTTCAACGTATGTATTTCAACAGTATACAATGTCCTGTAAGTCCCATGTCAACATCATCAGCACCACACACCATAGGACATTTTTCATTGGCATGAAAATCCTGGTACCTCTCTTCTGTGGTTTTGCTTTTTTGTACACAGACATTTAGATTTAAATTTGGGGAGAAAAAGATATTTATACATCTACCTGTATAACATCTTCATCACTGTTGCAATACAAATAATGTTGTTTATATATAACAGTAAGATTATCCTTGTTTTTTGACTTTTTACATTGTCTTTATGTTAATTCTGACTCAGTATTGATTTTATCTTTCATGAATGATTTTCTATTTTAAAGTCCTTAATAGTGTGGGACACTATTACAGCAAAGTAGTTTTTGATCTTCTTCATAATAGGTACATTCTCAGTATCAGCAGTCTCATTTAAGTACTTATGCTGTATTTAACATAGAGTGGTGAGTATTACACATTTAGAATGTATTTTTCTCAGTTATACTTTATAATACTCAAAAAAAAAATCACCAGAAAATGCATGTTATGTTAACAGAATATTTGTTTTGGCCATCATACTGTTTCTATAATGTGAATTTTTCTTGGGGATAACTTATTTCTTTACACCATTGATAAAAGTGCTCCTTTTAATCAGAATCTGTTCTTGATTTGCTAGGAAAGAGACCCAGAGTTACAAAAATTTCCCACTGGCTTGGCTTACCAAGATGATGGAATATAAAAACTTGGTGGTGTCAGTTGATTGAAAAAAACTCAGCATGACCCAGCAACGTGCAATTGAAGCTCAGAAAGCCAGCTGCATCCAGGACTCTCTCGAAAGAAGTGTGGCTGGCAGGGTGAGGGAGGGGATTCTCCCCCTCTGCTCTCAAGAGACTCTACCTGCAGAACTGGATTCAGCTCTGGGGCACCCAACAAAAGAAGGACATAGACTACTGAAATGAGACTAGAGAAAGGCCATGAGGATGTTTGGAGGGCTGAAGCACCTCTCCTGGGAAGATAGGCTGAGAGAGTTTGAGTTTTTCAGTCTGGAGAAGAGAAAGCTCTGGGGAGACCTTTAGAGGCCTTCCAGTACCTAAAGGAGGCCTATAGGAAAGCTGAAGAGGGACTTTCTAGCAGGGAGCATGGGGATAGGACCAAGAGTAATGGCTTTATGCTGAAAGAGGTACTTTTAGATTAGACATAAAGAGGAAATTCTTCACTATGAGCTCGGTAAGGCACTGGAAGTTGCCTAGAAAAGCTTTGGATGTCCTATCCTTGGAAGTGTTCAAGGCTGGGCTGGGTGGGGCTCTGGACAACTTGATAAGTGGAAGTTGTCCCTGTCCATGGCAGGGTTGTTGAAACTAGATGGTCTTTAAGGTCCCTTACAACCCAATCCATTCTATGGTTCTATGAAAATTTTCTCTACAGAAAACAAGCAAAAATCACATATGGGATTTGAATTGATCTTTTCCATGAGTTGTCTGCTCATATTTTCCTCCTCATGGTGTTTTTACATACAGCTATACTGCAAGGTATGCAATTATTAAATGACAGAAAACTGTCATATCTTACATTTGCTTTCATTTACAATCCAAGCCAGATCTCCTTGATTAAACACAATGCAATAGTCATACAAAATCCTATTAAATAGAAAAGAAAAAAGCTTTGTTTTCAACATTCAAACTTACTATATTAACTTCTCACTCGACTAATCTATATCCTCTCAGATTATTAGCCTTGTATCTACTGACTTTCTTGATAATTTGCTTAAACTTTATTATATACGCCCAACAGAACCACTAATGAAAAGCAGTATGACTAGATTTATTCCTACTTGTGCAAAACTGCTGAATTGATTGCTAATTCTAATAAAAATTATTTTTTCAACCCTACTGAAGAAAATGCAATTGCACTGAAATCACCAAGAGCATGATTTACCCTCCACAAACTTTCATAACTGGTGGGAAAATGTAGTCTCAGTTTCATTACTTGCTCTTGAAAGCAAATAATGCAGTACAGCATTTTCCACAAGTATTTTCCCTATAAACTGAGCTCTTTCATATTTTTTGATTGTTGAGGCTCAGGTGACCCTTGTGATATCAGATTTATTCCCTTGTCAGATGAAAATTAAGCTTTAACTATTCTTGAAAATCCCTTCCCAATCCCATGGTTCATGAAGCACAAACCACCACACCATGCAAGCTGCGCCTTCATGTACACCTGACCTACTACAGTTTCCTGCCCTGTCTTCACAGCTCAAAGAGAATGACAAAAGATAAGTTCTGATACAGTCGAGTGGCTACAGAATACTGAAAGCAACATTAAATAAATGAACTATTGTTAGCTATCAGTCTGACTCTCTGCCAAGCAGCTAAATGAATCACTTTGAAAAATTAAACAAAAAGAGTTTAATTTGACATGACTGTTGTTTGACTTTCCACTTTTTGTTTTAGTGCAGACCCAGTGCTGATTCTATGCAATGCCAGCCAGAGAATAAAGCACCCTATATCTGTCCACTGTCAGCCCATAACCAGTACATTAAACCCTTTCATTTTTCACTTGCACTGTTTACTATTAGAAATGCATGATGCAGACTCATAGGTCTGCAATAAAGCCCCTGATATTTCACAGATAAAACCTCTCTATCATCTTAAAATGTGTAGCTGTTTGCGTTTGCTCTTTATGTAGTAAATAAGCTTGGAGGGATACTGAACACAGATAGCTAAACAATTCCAGTTCATTTAGCAGTTCATATGTGCCCTTCAATCTGTTGGAAGAGGCAAAGGGCCAGGTAGGCAGGGCCGTTGCAATAAAATGTTTTATACAGTGAATTTGTCTTGGTTGAATAAAGCATTAATGTTGGAATAAATCATCAATTTGGCAAGTTAGCAAGAATCCTGTTGCCTGTCCATTTACAGTTTTGTGCTTCTCCTCTTCAATGAGTTTCTTTCCTTTTTAATGCTGTTAATAAACATTCTGGGACAATTTTTCCACGCTGTTACAGCATGCAACCACATTGACACTAATTTGGTAACACTGGTGTAACCAAGGCAAAAGAATTTGCCCTTCACATTCATAGGCTGCCTTTCATCCGAGGATATCAAAGAACAAGTCTGACCAAAATCAATGTCCAAGGTCTAAAAGCTCCCAAACCTGTGTACAGAACCAGCCTTTGCAGCCAGATGCACTTCTGATCCATGTTTAAGGCACTTTTGTCTTGAATCAAGAGATACAAATTAGTAACAGCACTCCCTACACAGAGCAGCAACCCGACAGGAACATTGAGAATTATTAAAAACTGTGGTTTGTTTCAAAATCAATTTCTAGTTTAAAGATATAATTGTGACCCAAATCAGTTCTGAATATTTTAGTTTTTCTTAGAGGAAACCTGGTTGCATCAGTAGTTTTTCATGAAAGAAAAAAATAACCAACCAAGGAACTTGAAAACTGCCTTCAAGTTGAGTACAGAAAGAGTTACACAAAATAAACTACTGTCATACATTAAAGTTTTGTATGTTCCAATCACAACAGCAGAAAACCTCCTCTATTTCTTAAGTCAGTCAATCAATTTAGTCAACGTGATATATATTCTGCAGCATTCATAAAACAAAAACAAGAAAATATTCATCACTACAGAAACAAGGAAAAATTCATTGTTAAAAAAGAGCTCATGGTATTGGCCACCTGCCTAGAGGCCAAGTGGCTTTCATTACATGTCTCTTCAAAGCATGCCCTTACCTGCTTATGGATCCCAGCTCTGCCAGATACCTTAGCTGGGCAGAGCCCCTGCAGTAACACCATAGCCTGGTTCAGCTTGTGGTGAAGGAAATAACAGATTCTGCTCTTCTGATCTCCTCACAGAGGAAGCAAGGGGAGGTCAGTGAAGCTTCTTGTAACTTTATTCATGAGAAGACATGAAAAACACAGATCTTCAAGTTACTACTAATAGTATTTACTTTTAAAAAAGAAAATAGTAGAAATGAACACAGGCTTGGGAATGGCTTGGTAGAAGTGAATCTGGAATTCAATTAATTGTCTTTAATTTTACTTTTCAATTTCTCATGGTGGGGAGGGGGAGAAAGAATGATTAAGTAGAAAATGCACAGCTGGGAAATTAAAATACCCTAGGCTTGGCATCGAACATCACCTCCCACCCCCCCAAACACAAAGAGCTCAGCTGTGGGGCAGATTTAGATGCGAGCAAAACATTTCTGAAAGCTCTAAGTCTGCTTATGTTGTCCTAAAATATGACCAGAATGCTAATGGAGCAGAGTCAGACTCTTGTTTCATGGACCTCCCACCGAGTTCATGCTTCACCCGCTGCACAAAAAGGAATGTTTTGCATGTAAGGCTAAAATTAACTCTTCCTGTTCTTTCCTCCAAATGGAGAAAGGGGGCACTCTGCATGATATTCTCCTGGGCCTAGGAGTCCAGTTCCCTCAGCCACTGCCAACACCAGTGGCCAGGCTGTGGGGAGCAGCACTGCACATCAGCAGCTGCTCTGCCATCAGCATCGCCAGCTAGGCAGCTCTGCCAGCTGGACTGTCAGCCACAGAGGTTCCTTCTCTCTAGATTGCCATCCACAAGCTGTTGGAAAGCTGCATCAGAGCTGGCTTCTCTGGCACATGGTTTTATGGATTTCCATCTGAGGGATCCTTTTGAGAGGCTGACCTTCATACTCAAGTGAATTTTAATTTAATGGTAGAAATGAATGGATGGTGAACAGTGTAAACATCAGGCGTGCTCAAATTGAACCACTAAAAAACAAGACACTCTCTTCTCTGACTCAGAAAGCTACTGCCTTATTACTTCTATTTTACAGGTTGAAATTATTCCTTGAAAATTTACCAACAGACTACATCTACTTTTTTGCTTTCTGTGGCCAAGCATTTTAGAAAATGTATATGAGCTGTAAGCTTTTAAACTCAAAATTGGCTCCTTTCATGTTTTCTAAAGTGTTCAGCAATTGAGAGCAACCAAAAAAGATCAATCATAGCCCTTTAATGCTTTAATGCACTTGACAGACTAACTGTACGTTCTCTGGTTTGAAAGAAGGGAGAGATTTATGAGTTGTTTTAAAAGCAAGAATGATATTTGCAAGCTACTGAATATAATACTTTTTTCATTTTAAAATATATGCATGTAATTTTCAATAGTAGTAATGTAATTGTTACTTGAAGCTTTCCCAGAGAAAATATAGAACTATTGTATTCACCTTTTAGAACATTTCTTCTAACAAAAGAAATATGTGTACTCAGCTTCTAGGTCAACATTATTCAGAAGAAAGTCTCTATGTATTTTTATAACAACTGCCCTTTCTTTCCCTTGCATTCCCGCTTCCCCAAATCTTAGATTAGTAAGTGCTAAGAAGTGGGCATTTTGTGGTGTTTGAGATTAGATTAATTAGCTTTACAAAATCTAGCTAACATGCACAGAATCAGATGTTACAAGCTAACTTCTACTTTACTTTAAAAAAGCAATAACAAGACCTCAACAAAATAATTCTAAAGAAACTGAAAACCCACAAACCCTTGGTAGTCTTTGAGCTATAAGAGTGGAGAAGAAAAAAGTTACGTTTGGCATCTCAATAGACCTATGCTTTGTTTGCTAAAAAGCATACCTAACACATACCTACACATACCCTAACACACCACCTTTTCAAAGACCTCAGTTCATTAGTCCTCAGAGAAACAGATAGCTGTCACACTGTCAGCAAAGGTGGTATAAAAGCGATACAGTGAGCTCTGGCCTCTGCTTTCGAATAGCTGGAGGAATCTCCCATTAAGAAGCTTCTAGATCAGATATCCCAAGTAGAAAGGTGTAAGTTTTGAAGATGCAGGTTGGATTCACTACCTCAACAGGCAATTGATGATCCCACCATGAGCCTCTGGCCATCTTCAGGAAATTCCCTGTACAGCTTGCTAGCAAATGGTTTGGTTCACCCTCTCTCCCAGTGCTTAGTGCTAGCACTTAGCTATGGACATGAAATCTAGTCTAGGTGTATGGTACCTAATTTTAAAATAGTTTAGTGGTGTTCTGAGCTGAACACATTTTTCAACACTTGTAAAGGTACAAGAGTTTTGTAACTTGTTGTGTTCAAAGACTGACTCTTTAAAAAACAGTCTGGGAATAAATTCTATGCTTTTCTCTTCTAGGATCAAACCTGGTAGTGTCTACAGTATTTTGTGAGGCTCCTGTTAGAAGAAGTACTGCAAACATTGCTATTTCAGGTCAGTCAGAAACCAACCTAACATTCAAACTAAGGGATCCATATCCTCACAGAGTGTAAACTAAGTTTTTTTCAAAATGTAAGTAAAATGAGTGTAACCTAGCAGGCAAAGCTTAGGGCATGTTGCCCTGCATTTATTCTGCATTTGCAGTCTCCTACAAAGGGAACACAAGGTGTAAGTCCCCAGGAGTGAGAGCGGTGCATTTCATATAACCCTGAATCAACTTGCAAGAAGGCCAACTTGTGTTGTTTATTGCCGTTTTGGCTATGAGTATAGTACAAACTGTTCCTTCAAATACTCTCATTTCTCCAGATTCTTATTCCACTTGAGCAATGTCCATGCCCAGGTTTGGTGCCATACTTGTATTTCCCTGATCAAAATTTCTCATGGTATCAACAGCAGACTTATCAGGAGATCCAGCATCAGTACATCTTTTATAATAACCTCTAAGAAAAGATGGTTCCGTTTATTGCTCTCCCTAAGAAAATCTTTCCACTTAAAGACAGTACATGCTAGAAAATAGGAACAAAGTTGACTACTTCTTATAGCTTCTAAATAACAAAGAGTAAGGTTGCCATATAAGAAGGGATGTGAACTAAGGTAGATTTGGCAAAAGTTGCATCTCCTCTTCTGTGTGTCACCAGTTATTTGTGCTTGCATGAACTGAAATCCAGCTTTTAAGAAAAATGAATTTAGAAATGAAAAGTTTGGTGGTTTTCTAACTAAAATGTAACTCATGTTTCATACTTGGAATTGAAAGTTTCATGAAATGTCTTCTCTGGCCTAGGATGATTCTGAGGTATTTTTGTTGGGCCCCAAACTCTATAAACTAGCCACCACTAACAGCTTGCTTCTGTGAAAGTCTGTTTTAAACTTCAGCAAAACACAAAGGTTAAGTCCAAAATAATTCATTCTTGTAATAATAAATAGATAAATGGCTTCCCTGTAATCACTAATTGGTGGTACAATGCGTTAACCACTTTTGTAAAAGCAATGTTACCATTTAACCATTCACATCATCAAAAATATATCTGACCCGGTTACTTAAAAACAGTTGCTGAAATGAATATTGGTCTTTATTGTAGTATCAATGCTGGGGCAGATTTTGCTATGTGCAGACAGAACCAGACCCTTCATCTATGCACATCCCCCAGTATGATTTTTGACTCCTTCCCAAGAAAATGAAATTGGGGCAGGATGGCAAAGATCCATATCTGGCCTAATCACTTATTCACTTGCCAAATTTCCCACATTCTGAGCATCGGTAGCCATTAAGAAAAATTGTATCTCAGTGAACTCAAAACATGTGGCACCTAAAGCTTTACTAATGCAATCATACTTTGCAGAACAGAAATGCCTACCATTGAGTGATTCACTCCCTTTCACATCAGAGAACAACTGAAGAAATTATGAGGCTGGATTCTCATGTTTGCAAACCAAATAAGATCCAGAGTAACAAAAGGGATTTTTAGGAAATTTTCCACCCTTCATTGGAAAACAGAGATCAAGATGATTAGATCTAAGGATGATCAGGTCTAATTTGCAGTGGGAATTCAAACAATGGAAGCAAATACTTTCATTTTAATTTAATCCAAGTTCATCACTATTTCTGCAAATTTTCTACAGCTTGCAAAATATTTTATCTTCATAACAGATCTAGTCCTTGTGTATGAAAAGAGTTTTCCACTTGCCTGCTGTCAAGCTGTTAATTGTAGAATAACATTTTTCAGTATGTAGAACATTCCTTGGGATATATAAAGGAGGGAATACGAACTAATTACAGTGGGTAACTCTCTTACAGAAGCAGAGCTTTCATTATCAAAAATTGAAACTGTTAAGCTTGTGAAAGGTGCTTGCAAAAAAATGGAGTAATTTGTTCAGAAGGGTCTACCTGCAGCTATAAATCTGAGGTGTGCACCAAATCTACTGGTAACAAGAAATGCTAATGTCTGTACTGCTCACTTTTTCGCTGATGCATGTACAAAAGAAAAAGTACTTTAGTAGGAATATTTACCACAGTGTTTTTGAGAGTAAGCAGTAAAAGCAGCATGTAATAAGAATAAAGTAGGTGTTTGACCTTAAAAGCTAACAGAAGTACAATGGGCTTGATGGATTTCATTTTGAGAGTGAGTTCAGCTTTTAAAAGGCTGGGAAGTACCATTACAGCAAGTTGTAATGATTTTACAATAACAGCAGATAGCAGATGGCAACAAACAACTGCACCCAAAATACCTGACTTGCTAGTAAACAGTTCTGCAGGCCATGTCTATCATTCTGCATTTTCATTTTCAGTTCCTTGCCTGTTGAGTTTAAAACAAGATTTTTTTTAAGTCGCTTTGATGGCAGGACTCAGAGAAGAATGAACAGAACTTTCAGAAATAAATGTCTACTTAATTATATACATTTCATTCTGCATTTTCAATAAAAACGCAGAGCTCTCTCGTACTCAGTCAGTCACATAGGTACAGGTTCAGGCAAGCAATAAAATAATCGAGACACTTTCTCTACAAGCTGGATAAAGAAAAAGAGGGGAAAAAAGAGCAGCTTGTATTGTTATAGTTATTTCTATTTGAAAATACTTAGGAAGAACTTAGATACCTCAGTGACAGGCCAGTTCCTAGATGGATTGTACAAGTAATTATGCAAAGAATCACAGCCAGGGAAACAGCATCAGGGTTTGATGTCCACATAAAGCAGTCTGGCCCATAAAGCTCCAGTGATACACTTGGAAGCAAGCAAACCAATTTTCCAGGAAATAGCAAGAAAGAGTTATTAAATAATAGACATGGTGTTGAAGCCAGTCATTCGGTCTCCAGTGGTTCAGAAGTTCTGCCATACTGAACAGGGCTTGGAACTCACCCAAGTCATACCAAAGAATGCCATTTAGCACTAGTGGTGAAAATCATGAAAATTTAGACTAGAGCTGTGAGGGCAAGTGGAAGAATGTGATGTAGGATCAGGATTGCTATATGTTGTCTTTTTGTGGAAAATAACCTATAGGGTCAGTCTGTCTATAAAGTGGACAATATGCATACTTTTATCAAAAAAGACATCACAAAATAAAAGAGCTTTAGATCAGCAGTAATCACCAAGAAGTCTGAAATTTGAATTCAAGGAATTCAGATCTTAGATGATTTTCATTCTACAATTGCTTTTGTTCAAAGTAACCCCTTTCTACAAGTCCACGCTATTAAAAAAAGCAATCACTTGAAAAGACCATTACCTGATTGCTGTTGTGAGTTTCCCACAAGGAGCCTCTAGTGCAAGCACAGGAATTTATTTGCAGCCTAGAGAAATGCAGCTTAGCACAGATCTAGGAATAAACACTGAAGGCAATATCTTGTTATCCAAAGCAGATAGTATTTCTGCTCATTTGCTTTCCACTCTTTTTCTCACCTTGAGTGTGCACCTCCTTTTAGAAAAATAGAATCAGAATCTACTCAGTGTTCATATTTTTTTTAATTACTACCAAAAAAAAACCAAAAAACAAAAAACCCTGAAAGTTAAATGACACTACCATGTGGAACAAAGAGGGAGAAAACTTCAGAGTGTTGGGGGAGGCACAGGGAGAAGGGGAGGCAACAGACTCATTGTGTTGTTCCGGACAGGCAGGAAGAAAGATAAGATGCAAGGGATGTGGTTTATTTTAGCTGCAGCTTTATTAACTCAACTCCCCTGGGAACAACTATCAATAACTTGTACAGTGCAGGTCGTCATTCTTTCCATAATTATTCCCACCTGCTGGAGAGCTGCAGTTGGCCTCCTTTCTCCCATCACCCCTCCCCTCCCCACACACACCTCCACAGCTGGTCACCAGCCTGCTACTGACCACCAGACCCCATCAAAAAGGGTAACAGGGCTGGAAGAGAGAGTTATCTCCTTGCTGTTACAGCAGCTCCAACTCCCTCTCAGTTTCCCTCTCAGCTATACCTTTCTCTAAGCCCTCCTGCAGTTCCAGTTTATCAGACATTTAGGTATTCGGGGAAGAAATACTTGTGCTGTGCATCTGCCACTTGGAGAAGACAGCAATTAGCTTGGTTGAGCTTCTCCACCCTCCTCCCTGTTCCCCAGAGTTAATTCGCATTTACAGTTATGCATAAAGCTCTGTGTGTACAGACTCAGTAAAGTGCCTGAACTAGAAATAAATGTCATTTAGCCAAAATGCTGATTATCATGACGTTTAAGATTGCTGTAACTTTTACTTAGATCAATATTTGAAATTACTATTTTAAAATAGTAAAGGAAGTGTTTCTTTATATTAGTCAGAGAAAGTAAGAAGCAAAGAGCATTCCAATTCCCATAGTTGTTATATATACATAAGATGATCTGTTGACCTCACATTCTTGACTTTGTTCTTTAGCAGCTCCAGGAATGAGTATGGTACCAGCAGGAAGAGAGAACCAAGAGCTTGGAGTAACAGGAATGAAGTGTTTTGCAAGATCCTGAAAGGAGGTTGTGGCAATGTGCAGGTCTGCCTCTTCTCCTGCATAACTAGTTATAGGACTAGAGGGAATGGCCTCAAGTTGTGCCAGGAGAAGTTCAGGCTGGATATCAGGAAAGAAATTCTTCTTCAAAAGAGCAGTCGGGAGCTGGAACAGGATACCCAGGGACGTGGTTGAATCACCATCCCTGGAGGTGTTCAAGGGGCGTTTAGGTGTTCACTGAGGGACATGGTTTATTAGGGAAATATTTGTGCAAGGTGGATGGTTGGACTAGATGATCTTGGAGGTCTTTTCCAACCTTGGTGATTCTATGATTCTACAATTGTATCACACATATGAGAATCAGACACACCCACTCCCTGCATGCAAGACAGCCCCTTGGGTTACTTAAACATAATGTTTATATGAGTTGCATGTGTGCATGTGTGCATGTTTGATATATGAGTGCGTGTGCACTCATTGAGAACAGCCCTGTAGAGAAGGACTTGGGGGTCCTGGTAGACAAAAAGCTGGACATGAGCCAGCAGTGTGCGCTTGAAGCTCAGAAGGCCAAGTGTGTTCTGGGCTGCATTAAAAAAGGAATGGTCTGCAGGGAGAGGGAGGTGATTGTCCCCCTCTACTTGGCTCTTGTGAGGCCCCATCTGGAGTACTGTGTCCAGGCCTGGGGCCTCCAGCACAAGAAAGATGTGAAACTCTTGGAACGGGTCCAGGGGAGGGCCACCAAGATGATCAGAGGGCTGGAGCACCTCTCATGAAGAAAGGTTGAGGGAATTGGGCTTCTTTAGCTTGGAGAAGAGAAGACTCTGGGGAGACCTTGTGTCCAGTCTGGAGCCCCCAGTACAAGAAAGACAGAGAGCTGTTGAAGAGGGTCCAGAGGAGAGTCATGAAGATGATCAGGGGACTGGAGCACCTCCCCTACGAAGACAGGCTGAGGGAGCTG
>JAOWBP010000001.1:31299894-31319257 GCA_028571105.1 Tragopan temminckii
ATTTTAGATAAGTATCTCCCTTCTGCAGACAGCCATTAATGCAGATACTAACCATCCCTTCTTCCAAATTGTCTCTCTTTTTTCCTCTCCTATTGCAGAAGTAACTGAATTAAAATAATTAATAATTATACTGGTTTTAGATTCAGTATGAGACTGGAAATAAGTCTGTTCACACTGACTTCAGAGAAAATGGCTCATGAGATTCTGGCTCCAGGAATACATAAGTAGAAGAATTTTGCTTTTTTTTTTTTTTTTTTTTGTATTTATTTATTTCTTCACACCTAATTAATATATGAAATCAGTCATATAAAGGAAAAAATGTATATATCAAAATAGAACACATTTTCATCTGTTTTTTACATTTTCTGAATTAATTCCCTTAAAAATGAAGTATTGAAGCACAAATAATATATTTATTGCTTGTAAAAACATGTCATGGGCAAGATGTTGAATGTTGAACTGCTTAGAGAAATTTACTCCTTTCCATTTTTCACAAGAAGTTCCACTATATGAACTGATGGATCTTTTCTGGAACTGAAGACATTTGTCTCTGTTCTTGAATGCAGAAGAATGGAAATATGGTATTCTATCATTTTGCTGTACTTGGTCCAGGTTCATTTGATTTTTTTCCTAATGTTTTGGAAATACACATGACATGAAAACCAATGTCTGGCCCAGTAGGAGATAGTAAAATACTTCACAAACACCAGATGGGATTTTAACAATGTTGCTTGTAAAAACATAAAATGCTTGAAGCATTCTCTGCAAACCTAAACCCAAACACGTTCCATCTCATTATAAGCCTTTTTTTCACCTAGTGAATTCCTTTAAATTTTCTGTTTGAAGACTGATGGTGGAATAGACCTCTGTCAAACAGAAAAGAAACCTCCAAATCAACCTCTTTGGAAACTAATATGGATACATATGATAAAATTCTTGTATGATGTCACCAGTGTAACTCCTATGTAATCTTAATAGTATGATTGCACAGTCTTAAAAAAAACAAAAAACAAAAAACGCATCATGGTATTTTTTGTTCCATTATCCTACTGGATAACTGAGGCATAGTATACATTATTGTATTTATGTTTTAACAATCAGATAATATTTTAAAAATAAAAAAGCAAACTACCTATCCATCATCACATCAGAAGAAATAATGAGTTTCTACTCCTCCAGGATTAGGAATGCAGCAGAATGGAAAAATTTAAGAAACCTTCTTTTTCCACAATATATACAATGATTTAAACTGAAATTGTCTGGAGGGCGATGAGCCAGTTTAACCAAATTTCTCCCTTAAAAAAAAAGTATTGACAAGAGTTATTTAGATGACTTTCCAGCTTATTTTCTGTTTGATGCATTTTACTTCCAAAGCTTTAATCTGAAAATGTAAGGCAGTTATAGTTGAAATAATACACATTAAAATGAAATTATATATTTAGAAATGATCAAAAAAGAACCATTCATGTCAAAACAGTAGGTAAGCTCACAGTCATCTCAAATTGCAACATACTGCCTTGACAAAGGATGAACAGAATCATCAAAATCTTGTAAGTTTTCCCTGGAAGAAAAAATAAATTGTATGAAATAATGAAGTTAATTTAAATGCAATATAATATAATTCTTTAGAAGGAAACCCTTTCTATATAAAAGCAGTCTTATAGCCTACTCATTCACTTAATCCAAACAATATTAGAACTAACTGGATATTTTTATGTATACATTACTGAAGTATTTTATTTTTCTTGCAAACATTTTTTTTTATAGAGCTTCACTTTCCTGAGCAACAGATGAGCAACTCTCATACAATCTGATATTTTTCTGCCTTCGTGAGACAAAGAAGTTCTCTGAAGGCAAGATTTGTAGCCAGCATTAATAGGCGTAAGTATGTGTTTTACTGATCCAGGAGCCCAAGACTCCTTTATTCTGTACGTGGCAAAGCCAAACTTTCTGCTTTCCTTTTGACTGCAGACCCTTGTGATCAGGGTTTAGCACTCTTCTCATCGTGCTCTGCGCTGGGAGCTAACTCAACACCAGGAGAAAGGAAAGACAGTGCCTGAAGATAGCTGGGGGTGTCAGCTTCATGGGCTGCCAGGGTCATGCCCGAGGACCTTTAGGCAGTACCAGAAGAAAGTAATGTTGGGAATTAGCTTTTCTGGAATCTTTTTTAGGAGTTAGGTACCTTATTTCAATGCAGATTCATCAGTCATCAACTTTTTAGACATTCTGGGGAAGGAAAGAGCAGCTAAACATTAATAATACAAAATAGATGAGATTAGTAAGATTTAGTTCCAGAAATGCCTGTTTCCATTTGAAGGTACTTAATGGAGTGTGGCACTATAGGTGTTTTTGCAACAGGTTCAGCAGATTTTCTCAGTTGCAATTTATGTTTATTATTTCATTTTAAAGAGGTGACAAATTTGTGACCCCCTTAGAATACGCACTTCCTAGTTGTGACTCTTGGATGAGTTTATTTTCAAAAGTACAGTAAAGCCGCAAATGAGTTATCTTTAAATAAGGAAACTATTAAGTGTCTTGGAGTTTCTCTATCCCTTTGCACTATGGGCCAGCATCTCACAAGGTGAAGCCTGATATCCGTATGTTTTATGAGCCTAAATTTTGCACCAGCAAGTGCCACAATCACATCTTCAAACATAGACTTAGCTTGAGAAAACAGATGGATATTTGGGTGATTGAAAGCCCAGTGAAGACTAATTGAATCCAGTGTGAACATTTCCACCAATTTAATTGGTATTTATGTTCACAGCAGTACTCTATTTTTATTACGAAATTTAAGATTTCTGTAGACAGGTACATAAAACAAGCAGTAAAAGCATGGAGTCAGAAATATCGTGACCTCTGGTTTGGTGTACGAGAATCCCACACCGAAGGTTGTCCAATGAAGAATGATTTCAGCAAAGCCAGTGCTGAAACAATCATTTTTTGTTACACATTTTGTGAAGTTGCTTGTTCTATGACTTTAGTAACAGATATCAGCTACAGATACTGAAATACTGTGCATTATTTATTGATGGCATTTATTCTCTTCTCCTGTGGTATATTATTGTAGTTCTTGAGAGTTTGATGTGAAATGTTTCTGGGTTTTTTGGTTAAGTATTTTTAAAGCCCTAAAGCTATCAAGATAAAGAAAAGGAAAAGCCATAATAGATTCTACTCATGAAAATTTTATTTTGGTTAAGTAATGTATGTGCATCAACTGCACATTCGACTGCATCCACTTGCAGACAAAGTCTGCCTTCATAGAAATTTATGTGCAAAAACTAGAAACAGCTTTAAAAGTTGGAGCACTTTAGTGGAGATCTTTTTACAAGGGTCCTACAATTTCAGTTCATCAGTTCCACTCATGGCATCACCCTAATTTTGAGTGTACAGTTGCAGAAGAATCAGGTGCTTTATATATCCCTAAGTGAGAAAGGTATAAGCAGTCAGCATCCTCAGGGAATTCATAGAATATAACCTATTTCACTGTTTGGTTGCATACCAAAACACATATTTGTACAATTGTGGTCTTTTCAGTATTTTTATCTCTCTGTAATCCCATATAATTTCTATCTTAACTTCAGAGTTAAGGTATGTGCAGGGTTCCTTTTGTAAACATCAGCCTTCCACACTATGCCTGAAATGTACAAGTCAAAGTAGTTTTTCTCAAGTTTGTATTCATCAGCATCACCAGTAAAAGAAGCTCTGCAACTGGATCTCCATTAGCAATGCTATTGTGCAAGACTGATAATAAACCAAATCATTCTCACTGTATCTTCTGGCTCTAGAGAAAGAGGAAAGCAGCTAAAACATACTGGCAAGAGCAACGCCACCTTTGGAAGAGCTGTGAGCACCACATGTTCCAGTTTTTGTCTGCTGCCCACACATAACTGCTGAAGGACAGGCTGTAGGCTGCCTGGTGGTGCATCATGTTGGATGTGGGCCTGCACTGCCTTCCCTTTGCTTGATTTTATGCTTCAGATTTCCTTGGCCTGTACTTGAGAGACTCTGTCAGTCCTGAAGGAGCTGACAGCTCTGTAGGCCATGAGTTCTGTGGTTCTCTGAATTACGAGAGCTTTGTCATCGGACTATACTCATCCTTAGAGTCAGCACAGTGAGCTGGCAAGACTCAACACACAATGAGAGCATACAAGAGAAGAAAAACTGTACCATCTTTATCGAGCACCTTCGCTTTATATACAGTAATTGCCTTCAGAGTTGCATGCTGAGGTATGAATTTCAGTATCTCCCTTCCCCTCTTTCGAATATGGCTATCTGTATGTTACTTAGGCTGCCGCAAGAATAAAAAAAAAGCAAGTCACATTGAGAGGATATTTTTCCAGTTTCTTTTTGGCTATGGAATGGAATTGTCAGTTATTTGCGCTGGTGTATCTATGTGTCCAGATGCTGCTTTTCAAGTAACACATCCTACCCAAGCTCCACATAATGGCTCCATCCACATCTAGAGCCTTCAATTGCTCTGAGTCCCCACTCCTACCTCCTCTTTCTCATCCAAGATAGAGTCTATGAGGCTGAATGAGTCCTGAATTATAATCCTTTTAATGGACTCAAATACTAACTGCCCTTTGTGTGTTTGAAAATTTACATCTGGAAACAATAATAAAGCCACTTTGCCTATAAGTAACTTTATCCATTCCACTTACAATTTACAGAGCATTTTCTTTGTATTTCTATTTAAATAATTTGGCGAAGAGATCTCTCAGATCCTGGCTGGTTCTCCTTGTCTTGGCTAAAGGGTTCAGTGTACCCTTTCAACCTCCAAATGTGATCTTTCAGGCTCTTCTGAAAAGAAGGCTTCTCTTTGAAGTGCTGAGGCAAGCCAGTGATGCTGGTTCACCCTCCTGCTTCCAGAAAACATATTATTCATAAATTGGAACACCTACTTGACTGTAAAGGACCAAGCTATGGGCTTTGATACAGCATATTTCAGCAAACATTAGTCCTTGTTATTCCAGTAGAAAAACATAAAATGGAATAAATGATTAAAAAAGAATTTATTCTTGTATAAAAGCAGATATATGGGATATAAAAAGAGGTTAGGAAAAATAAAACAGATTTCACAGAGTATAGACTGCATTTTAATGAACAGTGCATGCTTCTCCTAGGATATTTTAGGCAGCATATGGAAGATTTTCTTTTTTTTCTTTTTTCTTCTTTTTCCTTTTATAATAGAATCAAATTGGCTAAAACCCAGATGTCAATGAGAGTAGTATGATCATGTTCATATTTTTAAATTAAATGGCATTTATACTAATTACATAATTGGTTCTCCACTACTTTGGAAATGTGCTAGAAAATCAAAAAAACATGCATAAATCTAACACCTAAACCCATGCTCCTTATTTTTGTTTTAGAAAGCAGTTACTGTTCAGCAGTGGCCTCGATTCTTCAAGCATATCTGTGCTGTGCAGCATCATCTAACGCAGCCCCTCAGTCATTCATGTGAATTGAGCTAGCTCTGCTACCTGAGGCATTTGGCCAGAAAGACTTGTCAGTTCTGTCAAAGCAAATTCAGGTATATTGATATACAAATGCACAGGCAGGTAAACAGCCATGCACTGTGGCATAATATATCCCTTTTGACTCAAAATTTCCACTAAATTCAATACAAATTAGCAAAACAGTGTGTGAGCTGAAAGATTCTAGGGGTCGAGATAGTTGCGGAAGGGAGTGGGTCCCTGAAACTACACTGTGCTCAGTGTGAGCTGATCCCCCTACCTTTCCTAACTACATCCTAGCTCAGTTAACTGAAATATTTTTGTCACAGAAAAACCGAGTCTTGAAACATCATCACTCAAATCCTAGTATGTGACAACCAGGCACGGACTCAGATATGAACAATACAAACTGTTTATTACAGGTTCTCACATCACTTACACACGTTCACAAGTTTTCCTTCTTTAGCTTTCCCATCCACCTTTACATGTCAACAAAGTATCCCACAAACACTCCTTAACTGTGCTTACAGGTGCTCATCCAATCAGAGCTACGGACCATTTCTTTTGCTTTTCTCATCTTCTAGAGACATCCTTGGTTCTCTGCCTTGCTTTCTCATGCTGTTCATCTTGCTTCACAACTGCTGCTCTGAACAGTCTTTCTTATATTCCCACACAAGTATCACGTGTCTCAAAGCCAGGTATAAAACAGAGACAAGGTTCCAATTTGAAGATGCTTTCAAAGCAAATTGTTTTCTTAAAGCTCCGAAAGTAATCCTCCTGTTTATTTCACAGAACCACAGAATTGTGGGAGTTGGAAGACACTTCTTGAGAACATCTAGTCCAACCCTGTGCAAAGCAGGCCTCCTACAGCAGGCTTCACAGGTAGGAGTCCAGAAGGGTTTCCATTTCCACGGAAACCACAACAGATACAAAGAGTACAATAACACAGTTTGATAGAACAAATTCTCAGCCACAATACACTATTTTACAACATAGCTAGTACCATTAGCTAAGTATTTTTGCCAGCAATGAACAACAGCCTGCATGCAGCACTTGTCAAAATCTACATCAGAGGAGGTGACCCACAGTTTCACAGCTGCTATGACTGAGTCATTGCTAGGAAAATGTTGCCCACACAGTCCACCTTTTATCAGTCTGAACAGATGAAAATCAGAAGGCACCAAATCCAGACTCAGTGGTGGGTATGGTAGGACAGTGCAACCAAGACTGGCAATGTGCTCCACAGTTTTAAAATTGGTGTGGGTCCAAGAGTTATTGTGTTGCAACAGAAAAGATGTCTTATTCTCTGATCTGACTCTGAAAGTTCAAGCCTTCAACATAGCATCATGATGTAGCCGTCGGAGTTGATGGTTTGTCCAAGTTTCAGAAGGATCACTTCTTTGCTATCCCAAAACACAGTGCACATCACTTTACCCTCTGAGGGCTGTGTCTTGAACTTTTTCCTCAATGGGGAATTCGCATCACCACTCCACAGACTGCCATTTTGACTCCAGCTCATAGTGGTGACACTACACCTCGGCACCAGTAATGATGCAATTCAGGAAGCTGTCACCTTCAGCCTTGTATTTGTTCAACAGGTTCTAACAAACTTGCATACGGTGTTCTATTCCTGTGTGAACATTCACAGGACTCACCTGGCACAAACTCAGAGATATTCAAATGTTGTTACCATCATTTCCAACATATTTAAGCCAATTTTCAGCTCCTTACACAGTTTCCTGGTTGCAGTCTACTGATTCATGTGGATGAGCTGATCAAGACTCTCTTCATTTCTTGTGACAGCTGTGAATGACCATCTGGAACATGGCTTGTCTTTCACGTCACTGTCACCACCGCTGAAATACACCACCCACCATCTCATTGTGCTCCCATCCACTGTTTGGTCTCCATAAACATTCAGTAAGCATCAATGAATGTCAACAGTACCATTTTTTCCGCACAAAGGAATTCAGTGACACATCTTTGCTTCATATGCATTTCCCTGTAAGACACTGTTTTGACAGACCGCCCCTTTGCTGCCAGGTGTTACACAGCAACAAAATATAACAGGATATTGGTGGGAAGGTTCAACCTCTACTGCCATGCTACCAACATCTGCCTCTGATGTCATGGACCAACAGAATGAAATAGAAGGCATTACTTTCAGAGCAATCTTCATAATTTAGAGTGGTAAATGGTGTCTATTGGCAGCGTCTTCATGGGCTGAATGCAAGTGAGTTGTGCAGACCTATCTAATACGTGCTGTTGATACAGGGCACTTCTGAAGTGGTCACGTTATCACAGTGAGTTCTAAAGATACCCAGTTTACTAGTCTATACAACATACAAAGCCTTAACTATAGATGCATTCAGTTCCCTTTCACATACCTGAAAGAATATTGCTGTTTCTATGTACTTTTATCATGCCTATGTATGTATCAAAAGGATAAAAAAAGTTACAGGTGTGTTAATATAGCTAAAATCATTTTAAATATATGTCCATTATGCTACAAAGTAGATCGAAGAAGGATTGAGTCTTCTCTGTAGATAACATCTGGTAGGTGTTACAACAAAATAGACTCAATTAGGGGCACATGCCAGTACTATCATTAATCCCTTGGACTGCATTGTAGGTTCAACATTTCAGCAAGTATCACTGATACAAAACAACCTGTAAAACATAAAGCAACTTCAAAGCCAGTTTTGTCCATGACATATTCAGTGCCAATTCCTTCTGGTAAAATAGACCGGCAACACGTTAAGGATAACATGAGGCTTTTCCGCTCGTTACAAAGCTTATCTTTGTACCTTCCAATTATGACATTTTTCTGTTTCCTTAAAATTTGTCTAGTGAATCGAATACTTTGACCAGTGAAAACTAACTAGTCAGGAGGACTATTGTCATAAAACTGCCAGGATGTTTTGTTTCCCCTTCATCATCCTGTTACTTACATTATAGCTGGGTACATCATTGCTAACAGGCGATTGACAGGAGGCTGAATTTGTCACCCTGTTTCTTAAAGATTTCAAACTGTTCCTTTAGAACTGACCTTCGTGGATTAGGCTTTAGTCATTAAAAACAAAACAAAACACAAAGACAAACAAAAAAACAAAAAAAAACAACAACTTTGAAATACATTTCATAATAATTCTGATAGCATATTTATGAAGACAGCTTTCCTAAAGATTAATAGAAAAAGCATGGTCCTTATTTTGAGGGTTGGCTTTAACTGAAATTACAACACAGCCTCAAACCAACTTTTCATCTGATACATTCATGGCAGGATGATATGGAATCTGATGTGGTAAGCTGATCTCACTGCTTTTTCACATCTAATTCAAACTCATCAGATAAGAACCTGAATCCATTTCCATCCGTGGCCTGCAGAACCAAGAAAATCACATTGGACTCCTGAGTAAAAAAAAGGAAAGAAGTATTTACAAAAGCTAAGTCTAGTCTTCAAAGAACAGACGTGTGCTAGACTACCTTTACTTTTGACAGAAGGGGAAAAAAAAAAAAAAAAAAAAAAATCAAGAACACCTAGACATGGCTTTTGCTCTGAATCATCTTCTAAAAAAGCCTCTCTTGTGGATAATGTATGTGTTTCCCTGCTTTCTTATGGCAATGCAAACTTTCATATAACCTGTGTACTGTTGTTCACAGCACTTTGAGGCAGGATGGTGAGCTCACATTCATATATTCTCTCGTCTGAAGTGAATGGTTGTGGAAAGCAGCTCTGTGGTAATGGTTGGTCACAACACGGTGTTAAAAGTATTCCTTTACTTTCATACAGTCTGTGTATCTTTTCCTCATTGTACAGGCATATTGGAGACTATCAGATGAACCCTCAGTCTAAAACCCAGAGTCTAGGATTCTTTTCCAAACAAGCTGTATGTGATTTTCCCCAGCTTTATTAATCAGTTGGTGCAGGGAACAGGAAAGCATTTTCACTAATGGCTGAGGAACTCACCAGTCTGCAGCCTTGTATTATACTTCCCTCTCCTTGCTAAGGCCTGCTGTTAAGCATAGAGTTGAAGTGCAGGGAGTGGATCCGGGACCCTCTCTTTATGCAGACAGAATGACATTTTCTACCTTGGAATACAAAGGACCATTCAAGATGAACATTGTGTTAAAGGCTGTATTATACAAACTCTTTTTCATAACTGTAATGTTCCTTTCATATACTACATGTGTTTAGTATTGAAATATGCAACACTGTATGTTGGATAGAGGAAAGGCTCACACAAGAGATCTGATTCAATCTTCAGTTCATGGCAGGACCAATTTCAGCTCAGGTTGTTTACGGGCTTATCCAGTTGAGATCTGAAAAGAAATCAAAGGATCCTGACGTAAATTATGCTTGAGAGTATGGGAATGGCTAAAAATAAGTTACAGATGGGATATTCATTTTCTGCTGAGTTTTACACAAGACAGGGTTGTTATACTGCATCCTCTCTTCTCCACTCTTCCATCTCTTTTAGTACCTCAGAATTTAATTGTCTAAATAAACCACAGCTCATTTGTTCTCAATTGCATTGTTTGAAGTTGTATTCCGGAGAAAGGCTCAGAACACCACCAGCAGCCAGCAGAGGGGGCCCACGTTTTTAACTTGGTCTGGTCTCACTGAAATCCCTAAAATAAAGAGCGTACAGCCTCTGCATGAAAACGGGAGCGTTGGTTAGAGATGGTAGCCAAATTACTTCTAATTTGAGCAGAAATCTCTCTCGTGTGTGCGCGCTTTTGGCAAAACAACAAACAAAATTCCCACCTTCCTGTAATCAGTAGTAAGAAATTATTTGCTATGAATATACAATTGTATGGGAATCTATTCAACTTCTTCACTGATCAACTTATAGATATGGTTGGAATCTTTTAATTAACCCTTGGCCTCATATGCCTTTTTGTCTGTCACTACTTTTTCAAAAGTCAAAATAACATCATCTTCTTCTTCACTTCACTTACCACTTTAGGCTCCAGCCTTGCAAACATACAGTGACTTTGTCCAAACAAGCAGTCCCAAAGAAGTTTTGTAGCATACAAAAAGTGTATTTATAATATTTACATGTAATTCTTCCAGAGAGTTGGTTTTCACTTCAGTGTTTTTCTGTAATATGCTTTTCTTAATAGTTGTATCACAAGTCATGTTAATTACTCTCTGTGTAAAAGTATAAAAGTAATAAAAGGTACTATATTTTCCATGTTAGGTAAATTTTTTGCAGGATTTTCTCTGCCATTCACCTGAAGGTAATTCTAAGCTTCAGATTTTACTCTGCTGATGTGTTGAGATAGAAATGGAATAGTCTTGCATAATAAATGGAAGGGAACTGCCACAAAAGCATCTATTATTTGAACAGCCCATAGTAAATAAGAAACTGCATTTGAGAAATATCTATGCACCCGGTAAGACATTATCTTGTATCTATCATCACACATAAATAGTAAGAGCTTATTACCAGATTATTTCAAATTTTTGCACCTCAGAATAAATTAGTATTGAAATTAACCAAATGCCGTCTTTCAGATCTAAAATTCCCAAGAAACAGAAGGAATTCTTACTGTTTGGGGAAAAAAAAAAAAATCTCTTAAAAATGCATTGGGAAAAACATTGCTGATAGACTGCTGGGCACCAGTAAAATTGGAGAAAATTCTAACTACTAAAACTCTGAATTAAAATATACAATAGATTTTCTCTTTTTGATTACCACAGTTAGTCTAATGTCTCAAATTGTTTTTAAGTTGCTCTGAATTAATAACTCAGTCCTGCAAGGTGAAGACAGCAAAAAATACTAGTGCCTCAAAAATGAACAGCTTCATTTTGATAATATAAATACACTGAAATACATTGCTCTGATGATTTGAGGGTACAAAGGAACATTACTAAAGAGTAGTAGTATCTGATTTGACTCAAATTAATCTGTGAATGATATGCTCGTGACCTAAAAAAAATTGAACATAACGTTAAGTATACAGGCATATTCATAACATAATGTATAATCTGACAATTTATCCCAAACCTCTAACACTGCATGGAAGATGTAGATTTTGCTCTCTGCTACAAAGGAATGGGTCAGGCTGCAAGTTGTTGAGAAGATATAAAATCTGAAGCAAAAGTGGGTGTCTGAATTCAGTATGGCCACCCACAAACAACACAGCACCCTTTATGAAGCCTTCCTCTCTTCCCAAGTCATTTCAATTGCGTTAAATTTCCATGTTCAAAGAAACACTCCCTAAAATAATCAGCCAACAGACCTGGTACTTATGACTTCTTTCCATAATAACATTTGCTAGAATTCAACATTAAACATTATCGTTCTTAATATAAAATGCATTAAGCACATATTTGTTCTATAGATGAAGATGTGTTCCCTGAAAAGGAAAATGTATCATGGAAATGAAAACGTAGAAATAAAATGCTTTTGACTTGGTGCTTTTGAAACACATTGCAAGTGGTCAAACTTAAAGTAATTATTTTTCAGTACAATGCACTGCTTTCTCCTTTTGTCATTTTCTTCCACTTACTATATTTTAGATTCCATCTGTTTTTACCATAGTTCACAGAAATATTTCAGAGAAAAATTAAACTTGACCAAAGGCTGCTTCCTATTTCACTGCTCCTTCTGACAGATTCCAAGTTGCATTAGACCAAAATTATTAGTACTGATTTTCTTTCAACCTTCAATTTCACCTATCTCAGGGGCCCATGCTTTGAGCCAAATGTAGACAAAAAAAATGTACGTAATCAGAATACTAAGCCTGAGTTTTTTATATTAGCCCTTATTTCTCAAAGCTTCCTCTCTCCTGAGTATAACATCTCAGAGCTCTGCTCTACTGTAACATTAACTCTAATCACAATCAATGCAAGCTTGCTTTTTCTTGGCAACCTTGGTTTAACTATCCACAAATACATAAAATAATTAATATAAGTGCTTTGAACTACCTTCTGGAAGAATCTATAGCTCTTAATCAGCTTCAGAGAGATGCCTAGGAGATTAAATTTGGGTGGTATGAACACTCTCTCCTCATCTACTATCTCCATTAATTACTAAAGAAAAGTAGCCAAATGCTTAGAGGCCTGATTTATTAACAGAAATAAATGCATTGGCTTCCGTGAAACCATACTAACACTGTATTGCTCTGAATCTTGCCCTTTCAGCTACTACTACAAAATGAACTTTACTCAGGATTTACAGGAACGTAACTGAGGTCTGAACCAGGTCCATAGACTATAAATTTGAACTTCTTTCAAATACTTCTTTTTAAAAAAATCCTGCAACAGCCATGCATTTGGACATTTCAGTGCTGATGACAGTAGTCTGAGTAATATCCAGCACTGAAAGCTTTGTTAGCCTTGTAAGAGGCTCTAAGGTTCCCTGCACAATCAGTGGACATTCATGTAGTTTTCTCAGCTTAAAGCCAGAATTGGCAAGTGCCACACAGGAACCCCTTTGGCTTCAAAAGTGACAGAGGAAGTTCAGTGATATAGCATCCTGTTCCATGCTTTTGTAGAGACATTGCATGTCATGGGTCCATGCTGACACTCCGTTAGGCAGGGTTTATAAATAGAAAGGTAGTTCAAGTAAGCTGATTGCCTCAGAGGGAAACACAACTCAAAACAGCCATGCCTACCCTACAGTCAGCTCATCAGCCCTGCCAAGGAGCAGAAGAGAAGCAACCTAAGGCATGTTAAAAACATATTAATGTTATATAAGGCTCTGATTCTAATATTCAATCCAGAAATATATCTCCATCTTTCAAAAACATTTAATGCAAATATATAGCAATTAACAGACTATTAACACTATCAGGGGCACAGTTTGTAGAAGAAAGGCCAAGGAAAATTGAGGTTGGGTACTTCATAATAACTGCAGGTTCCAAGCCTTTTTACCTCTTTTCCTTGCAAGTCCTTTGTAAGCCACCTTCCCAGCTCTTCTCTGTAATGACTTCCCTGTGATTCCCATTCCAAATTTCCTCTTAGTTCTGAATTTCCCAGTGTTCTTTTTTCAAACTCTAAGCTCCTTTAACTCATCCACTCTCCTCTCCCTATAAATATCTGGGCTGTAATCATTCTTCTTCCCTTTATTCCGTGTTTCTCTCCATAAGGCTCCTTGAGTCTTCAGCTCTGCAGCAGCTGCTAGCACACAGCTCCATTTTTCCTTCCTGCTGACTGCACTGCTGCAGTTCAGGGCCAGTCCCCTTCCTCCAGCTGCAGCAGGGGCACTGCACAGGTGTCAGCCATAAAGAAGAAACAACACTTCTTGCACATTTATGTAAGCACTTCATTTTTCCTGCCTCACTGGCAGGCTCTGGTGGAGTCTTTGTGTATCCGTTAGAGGAACAGACATACGCTTTAACTTTTCCCACTCTTTGTGTCATTCTGTGTTACTGTAGATGGGACTACATCAACACAGAAGAGTCAAGAGGTGGGTAATATGTCCTGTCAATTTGTCATAATGGTGTTAAACTTATCAAAGTGAAAATGAGGCATAGGGACCACAGAAAGATGGACTCTTCAACACCTGCTCTCATTAATTATGTACTATAAAGCTTACTTTTGCACTAGACAATATTCCAACAGTTTTCCAAAACTTCTTAAAAAATAAAGTCCTGTAGAGTATTTCCTGTTTGACTGTTCTAAAAACTAGTTCAAGAATGGGAAAAGCACTATTATCACAGTGATATAGAATGTCTGAAGTATTTTGGTCTTATTTGTGACCAAAAAATGCTTGGCCTTCCTTTCTGCAAAGAAATCCTCTTTTTCTGAGCTTACAGCTCAGGAGCCAAACACTCAGACAAAAATAAAAAATAATCTAACTCCTCCTTTTGGAGAGGGATTTACAGGAACACAAGGTATTAGACCACATCTAAAGTCTCTTGTTAATTTGTCACAATTAGGTGCTTCTTAGATACATTTCTTCCTTTTGTACAGCTGCTGATCCCCAAATGACTAAAACTATTACAACTACCAATGAAAAGGAAAAAAAGAAAGAAAAAGAAAAAGAAAAAGAAAAAGAAGGGAAAAAAAAGAAGAAAAAAAAATCTGTTATTGTGACCTCCTTCAAACAACTGCAAAACAATGTATTTGCTCTTTATACAGTATCATGCAAATACACTTCAAAAACCACAGGAACCCCAGGGTGTTTGCCACACAGACACAGTGAGAGAAGGAAGGATGAAAAGAATTGGACAGAATTTCTGTATGAGTTGCTAAATTAAGAAATGACTCTATGCATGCACATGGTATATATCAACTCTCATCTTTACCCAAAGAAGAATGCAGATCTCCACAGCACGTACAGGACATAGAAATACATCATACATCTCCACACACCCACATATTCAAGGGTTTTATGTTTTAAAAATGTTAGGGAAAAAACTCTGCAACTCTTTATGAACTGGAGTTAACTTCCTCACAGATGTGGATGTATTGACTTTCCACTGAAATATGGAACTTTTGTTGCATTAAGTGAGCAATAATTTGCAGAGCTTCCTCCAAGTCCCACTGACACACACCACGAGATATGGCACTTTCTGGACTCACTATTGTGCTGTAATGCAAATTATTTTAGTGTTTGGCTTCAATATTTGCTGTTAAACTGAATGACTGGCTACTGGTTACTCCGCTGCAGTGATAAAGAATCCAGAAACTGTGCAACTGAGAAAACAGTCACAGTGATTCATCCATCACAATGTATCTTTCCAATGCCATGTTTCTTCACATTTTTTCAGTCTTCTTTGAGCAAGATTTGATACCACTTGTTATTTGGGGTTCAAATCTGTCATATGCTTTCCTGTGCATGTAAAAACAGACAAACACATGTGAAAACATGACAGACTGTCTCACTCACAGACCTGTTGCAATGACTTACTTACTATCAGAAGGCATTGTTCAGAAATCCATGTAAATCTGGTTAGTGGAAGGACGCAGGCAATTTGACTTGCCTCGGTGCCATACTGCTCATGCCTCATGGTTCTTAAAAAACTGTATCATGTCTGATGATGATTCTCTAGGGCTATAGAAAGGCAAACTTAGCTTGAGAAAAAAAGACTGATGAGCCAAAAAGAGAGCTGATGTTTTCAAATATTAGTTGTACTAATGAGAGATATTCCTTCTCCTGTATCATCTTACCATTCTTCATTTACACACAGCATACATGTTCTCCTCTTGTGGTCTTATATGATATACAGACATATAAAGATACAGTAGCAGACCAATTACTGCTAGAGTTTAAAAGCATCATTGCAAGTGTTATTTAAAACACATCTTTCCAATTTTGGTGAAATATCCACTTAATGCTTTTGCAGCCTGGCTTTAATTCCCTAAATGATGTCACATCCACCTCAACTCAAAGTAATAGTTTTTCTTTATATAGCTTATTTCCACGTCTTCACTCTAACACATGGATTTTATTTCCTATACAGAGTATTACTGTAATGATCAGCTTTTGTTCTCTCCAAACAAATATTCAGTAAATCTGCCTCCTATGTATTTACATTTCTTCCTCATTTATTTTCCCAAATCACTACCTATTAAAATGTGCCTGGAAAAACATTTCTTTTTCACTTTCTGTGTGTGCTTTGCAATCAATTTTTTTTCAGAGTGAAAATAATGTCAGACATCACAACGTGCTTCAAAATTATACTAAGTCAACTGTCACAGTACAAATTGTAATAATAATTCTGTTTTTCTATTTTTGTCCCTTCTTCCCATCAGCAATTTCTCTACTGAAGAATATTTCAGGTGAATCCAAGTAAGCTTCACTTGTCAAATGTGCCATCTTGCTTTTAGCATAACTTCAGAACTGTTGAGGGAAGACTGCAGCTAGGTGGCAGTGTGCCAAGCAAAAGAATCAACATAAAAAGATGATTTCTAAAGATTCGTGACAGGGCATGCCCTAAATAGCATGAAAATCTGAACAAAAACAAGTTAATGGCACATAATCCATAATATCATTGCAATTGACATGTTGTGGCCATGTGGTAAATAGAGCAAGGGTAATTATAGTTTTGTATTCCTTCTAGGTTCTAGGAGCGACTCTGCCCTAACCATTCTCCATTTATTATGTAAAACAGAAATGGTGCCATCTGCCTTGGTCTGAAGAACATTGTAAATACATGTTTTACCTTAAGATTCTCACTGAAACAAGAAAGGTACATGACGCAAGTGTGAATGTTTACTGACAGGTAAATATGAAATTGAACATAGTATACAGCCTTCTGCTGTATGTATAAAAACACCACATAGCGATAGTTACTAAGTGAGAACTATAATTACTTAGTTACCTAGTGAGAACTATTGGTGATAGGTGGATGGTTGGACTGGATGATCTTGTAGGTCTTTTCCAACCTCGGTGATTCTGTGATTCTGTGATTGTACGAAATGGCATACGCAGCCCCTCGAAGCTGGCCATAACACAAGGATAAGTCAGGTGTCCTGCAAAATGAAAAGAATCCTTCTGCACAGATAACCATGCAGCTTCAGCACTGCTCTGCAGTAGCACAGCCTAAGGGTTAATGGAGCTTCACATTTGCTTAATGAACCGTCTCAGTCTAAGGACTACAACATGCCCAATGACGAATTTGCTCCCCCAGTGGTCAGAAAAAGAAATCCCACTCTGTACAACAGCTTTGTTCTCTCCGTGGCCTAACTACATGGTTGAACTGCCTTCTGCATACTTACTATGGACAAGAAAGGAAGAAACATGGTATGTTCAACTGTAAACTACCTTGACCTTCCCAATTGTACTTTTTTTTTGCTTTGGCTTTGTACTGGACTTGCCTTACTACCTAAGCACTGTTACCTTTGCTAGTGCAGGATCTGTTACCGTTTCTGCTCTAAACTCCATTTTGGCTGGGACAACCAATCATTGCAGAATGAGGTATAACTTTCCATTGTTAAATGCTTTAGGCACGCTACTTTTCTTTTTTTAAATCAGTTCATCCAGTTTAAGCTTCCAAAGCAGAAATAGCAGTTAAAGTTTTTTTTGTTATAGTTCTGTACTTTAAAATCAACTTTCACATGAAATCTAAAGCTTGCCCTGCTGTAATTAATGATCTGCCCAAAAGACACGTTAAATATATCTATCTACTGTATGAACTGGTGTGCTTTTAATGTGCGTATGATACATAACGTTTTTTGTTTCTTAGTACACAAGCAATCCAGGAAAATGCCCTTTCTATTGATAAGCCTGAAAGCTGGAAGATCATCACATTATCACAATCAGAAGACAGCGTCTTTGTGTATCAGGAAGACAGGAAGAGATTCAGGACATCATTTTGCTGAAAACCTTTTGAGTTTTGTTTACTACTCTGATAAAATCCAAAGATGGCTGCAGGATAAGTGACTAAGACTGCATGCCAAGATGTGAGAACCTGCAGGAAGTCTTAGGGTCCCAACAGCCTTTTGGAACAGCAGCACCTCCCTAAAACATTACCAAACTGGCAGATGTTTTTCCTTTTCTCTTTGTGGAGAATCAGGAACCTGTAAGAAAATAAAATATGAAAAGAAAATAACTGTAAAGTCTAATTCAAAAGCACAAAAGTAAGAACTATCCATATCCAATCTTATCACATCCTTTTTTTAGTCCTCCAGCTACTCCTCTTCCAAAAATTCTTTAAATTAAATAGAAGCACATTTAATGTTTCAAAGGAAGTCACTAGCAGAACAAATGTATTCATGAAAAATAAACAACACTCAAAGGAGGATTTTTAAAGTTAAACTCCCACTACAAATTAATCTGTCTGTCCATTTTCAGATATCTTGTGCAACTGGATCAAGTCCTCAACAGAAAAGGAACAAACAGCATTTGCCTTGCTTTCTAGAACAAACAAAATATGTGTGTAATGGCCACAGGTTATATAAATACTATTTCCCTACACTTATGAGAAATATTTACTTCTTTGTTAACTAGAACTATTCTGATACCTTTGGCAGAGAATGTTCATGACTCTAATGTCATGAAGTACAGATGCCTAAAAAAGTCTATTTTGCCCCAGAATAAAGTAAAATATTCAGAGTTTATCAAACCATTAGCACGTATCCATTCAGCACAGCACAGAATCATGGAATGGTTTGGGTTGGAAGGGACCTTCAAGATCATCCAGTTCTAGCCCATTGTCACGGGCAGAGATGCCATGCAGTTCAGAAACAGAACTACTGCTACTTTGCAGAGACATTAGGCATGGGAAGTCTGAGATTTGGGGTGGAAAATGTCACCCTACTGCCCACTGATTCTTGCAGAATTTTTCTACTTGGCCATTTCTTCCTGTAAATCTGTGCTTTCAATGACTGCTCTCATTAGCTTAGAATAAGGTGATGCTCAGGGAAAGCTTCCCACCAGCCCATAGGCCTAGATTGATAAAGCATTCAGCCTAATGAACAAGACAGCAGATTCCTTTTTTATTAATTTAAGTAGAGCACTTGAGCTCCAGTGCAAGGTCCTTCTGCAGCTCAGGTTACATCCAATGATGGTCCAGAGGTGGGAATAGGGATTAGAACCTGGGTGGTATGTAAAAAACAGTATTTTGCCAGCCTTTTCATTAGACTCTCATTTCAGATTTAACTGTAGATTCAGAGACGGCGTAGCTGAAAACCTTTAATTCTCTGTGGTGCACAACAAGCAGCTTGACCAACCATCCAGCCACCAGTTTAAACAAGACTTGGGCTGGAACGCGGTTATAAATCTGGTTGCGAGTCCTAAGCCTGGAGCCTGTGCTGTGATTTGGAGGGGGACAAAAAAGAACAACCACAACACCGATACGGCACAAGAAAAAGGCTCAAAGTTTTGCCATCCTCACCACTCCCCTCTGCTTGGAGGGAAAAGAAGGAGGGAAAGAGGGGGCCAACCGCCATTTCGCGACCGCTGCCCTGAGGGGAGCCGGTGCCCTGAGGGAGCTCCCGCCCCGAG
>JAOWBP010000001.1:31322899-31366247 GCA_028571105.1 Tragopan temminckii
AAAACAAAATAAAAAAAAAAAAAAAAAAAAAAAAAAAAAAAAAAAAAGACGATTCTGGGAGAAAAATTATTTATCTTGGAAGGTTAAAAAGTACATTTGCATAAATTAGCTGCACTTCTGAAATGAGACGGTGGCTTCTGTGTTGGGAATATACAAAAACATGAAGCCAGACTCTTTGGGGTAAGTTTGCCCTATTTTATTATCACATTCTAATATCATAGTGCAAACTCAAGATCTATATACCTGTTCATCTAACATGCTATGGGAATGACTGCAGTGTTTCAGGGAGATCAGACAGCGAGGTATCATCTTCAGCAGGAGCAAGCTCTTTAAAGTCTCTTGCAACTTGCAGATCCCTTGACAAGTCTGAGGTGTTAGGTTGCTAGTAAAATGCCTGCCTTTCCTTAGAAAGGATTTCTTTACATAGCTACAAACTTTATAAACCATTTTTTCTCCTTTCTAGTTCAAATACGTTAAATGTTCAGCACATGGTTTCATCTCATAATCTGAGTCTTATCCTAGTGAGAGATGAAGGTAAATTCAGATTCTGCATTGAGAATTTAGTGTTACATTCCCTTTTTGAAACAAAAACAGGACGTTTCCTCTCTGCTCGTGGCAGTGGTCGGTATAGAGAGGTAAAATGTATGCATAGGTAAATCAGGGATGCATGAAAACCAGGGAAGTAACAACCTGTTTAATGTTCCTGTTCATCAGCTTCCAAGGGACTTGCTTTAAATTTCAAAACATAACGTGTCAACTCTCAGATAGTTTCTTTGTGAAAAAATTTGGATTGAGTTTGACAGCGTCGCTCTTCACACTTGAGAATACGGTGGTCAAATTAACACCTTACACTGCTATCAGTATAAAGGCTGAGCAGCCTTGTGCTGCTCAGAGGGGGGAAAAGGCGCTTGCGCTACCTCTCTCCTTTGTAGCATTTACTGTGTGGAAATGCTGCATAAATTGACAGGGAAAAGGAAGCTGTCTTTAAGCTGGTATAATACAAGGAGCTGGCAGGGTGGAGGCACCTTCAGTTCGGTTTGGTGTCTGAAGTGCATGGGACAATTGGCCGGGCAGAGGGGGCCCGACTCCAGCTGGGAACGCGTGCTCCAGGCTGACCTTCCCAGCCAGCATGCCAGCGGAGATTAGACTTCCCTCAAGTGCTCCCTTGTTAACCCAGTCTTTGCTCTGACATGATTTGTCTTCCAAATATATAAAATTGCTACTAGTTTTGCTGTCTAGATCTTTCTTTTATTCTGTGTTTGCTGGCCAAAAATAATATTTCATCCACATGCACTGCTTTCCTAATTCTCTGTTGGTCATTTAAGTGGTCTCGATTAATGCAATTTATGGCATTTTCCTTCACTTACTTCCTTGAACTGTCCAGCAGATCTGATTCTTTTCCCAGTAAAAATCATGGTAAATAAGGTGTGGTTCCTTTGGCTCTGAGTAAACCGACTGAGGGCAGAACATGATGTGGTGTTTTTGACATACCAAAACAGCTTTAGACTTCAGCTCAAAGAAAATACCCTAACGTCTTTAAAAAAGAATGAGATGTGATCAAAGCATGCTTACCCCTCAGAGATTTAGCAATTCAAGTGGCAAATCCTTATGCTACACGCTCTGTGCTGTTTGCTGAGGAGGCTGAGTAATGTCTGTGCTCTTCTGCTGATCAGGTGTGGGAAAGTTAATGCTTGGAGAACTGTAGAAGAAATAAATGTAGCTGGGGAGGGGCAGGGTCTGAAGTGGTATTGCTGTTGCTCACTGAAGGAGTACAGTCCTCTTCTCTCTCTTGGGATGGAGATTTAGATGAAAACTGCACAAAGTGAAGACAATGAGCACCTTATATTATGCGAGAGTAACTCATGGTACCCCTCTTTTTCATCCAAGAAGTGGTTTTGTGTTTTATTTTCTAAAAGCTTAAGGGCAACAGCTGGAATTTTTGAACTAGAGTCCTCAGAATGAATATTAAAGCAGCAGCACCCACTCTGAATTCCATCCTGGAGCCTCTTTTCTATTGAGCTGAGAAAGACCTATCAGCTGCTGCTTGGAGAGAAGCAATTGTTCAAGCGGGGGGAGCACAAGCCCAGTGGTACAAGGTACAACCACCACAATTAGGTACAACCACCACCTGTTACTCTGAACAGGAAAGGAATGGGATAGCAGTGCAGATCCCCCAGGAACTAGTACAGGATGTCCCCAGCTTGATAAGGCCTTTGCAGAGACAGTGCATTCTGTATCACCTTAAGATTTATGATTTTGCTGTGTCTCATCATACTTTTTTAGCTACGAGCTTTAGGTTTTGGGGTCAGTGGCCTCAGCACTAATGTCCACCTTTAGGAAAGAGCATTGTCCTGTCTAGACACTGCTGCAAAAGTAATTATTCTAAAGTGTAGTGTTATCCAGCAGTGATAATTGTAATAATCAACCACTCTCAAATTAAGACTTTATTGGTAACAAATGGACTCTTAGCTTGGGCCCAACTGTATAATTTGGCTTCAGTCCTGCAAATACTTATTCGGATACTTAACTGTAGTGTCAGGAGTGGTTCCACTGAAATCACATGTGCAAATGATTGTAGGAGCAAGGCCTTGTGTAATTTTAAAGCAATTCTCACCTTCCCCAAATATGAATTCATTTGCGTGACATAGTTTTGTTGCAATGTTCTTCCATACTGTCTCACTGCACAGCCTAAAGCATTAGGTATATAATAAAGAATCTAAAAGCCTGTATTTCCTTTTTTTTTTTCCAAGTTTTATATAAAATGTGTACATAATTTAATGTCAAAATCACTATCTTTCAACAATTATGTAATTGCAAGTAAGCAATTTTATGGATAGATTTTTTTTATGGTAGTATTCCAAGAGAGGCAGGAATCACTTTGGCTGGGGATAGGACACTCTTGCATGTAGAGGTGTGTGCAGGTAGGTAGGCAAGTGGGTAGATACTTTTTTAACAGTGTTCCCAAAGCATATCAGCACCTTGCAGTTGAAACAAATGCTTCTTCCATCTCGCAAAGTCTCTTGCAGATGCTTGAATAAATGTTTCTTTTTTTATTGATTGTAACCATGCTTACTAATGTCACTTAAGTATTAAGTGTTTGGGTAAGGCAGAAGTATTTGTGGGATTTAGGCTTAATCTGTATGATTGTGTATAAATTTAACCCTTTTTATCTTAAGAGTTTTTCTTGTGCTTATAGATATATAACTATGCCAATAAAACCTGTTCAATAATTTCTTGAGGCTTTTTATGAAGGGAGTGTAAAGATGGTGCTCAGTACTGCTTGTTTAGTGCTAATACTTTTCTATTTTGTTTATGTTTTTTGCTATTAGTTCATTTACCAAACACTTTAATCCATTTTGCTTGCGGATTAAACAGTTATAGTACCAGTGTTAGACAGAAATAAAACTTCCCAAGCTCTTGTTTCTGCAGCAGTAAGCATCTCATGATGCCAGTTACACCATGTCTTCTGGATCCTGCGATAATATAAATGCTAGTCTTAGTGAATGAGAGAGCAGATGTGAGATGATGTCAGCACTAAGAGAAGTGTAACTGCACTGATTTGGCATTCACTGAGTTTGTAAATGAGTCTCTGTGTACCCTGTAGGGAGAAGTAGGTCATAGCTGGCAAAGGAAACAAGATAACACAAAGCTCTCTCTCACCCATCTCTGAAATTTACCTGTTGTAAACCACCTTGATGAGTAACTTGCCTTTGGGTCTCTTAGCCCAGTAAGTTTAGCATTTCTTAAATGCCCTGCTTCACAGAGGTTGCCATTTTGGAGACATAAGGAAAGAGAAGGAACTGCTCCTGCAGACAGGGAATGTGATCAATAGCCAGGATCCAGATAGTGAGACTTTTGGGTTCTGCTGCTGAATATGGTCATAAGTAATTTACAGCTTCAAGCAAGTCATGCAGCAATTCTGTAATCTTACTGTATGGGTTAGACAGCTATCTACATCTGAGTTTAACTAATTTGGTAGTGACTGATAAATGCTGGAGATCAATAGATTAAAAACACATAATGAAGTGCTAATTGTGAGCGTGGCATGGTAAAATTAGGTGAAATCCCAGAGGATTTGTATGTGTATGTGTATGTACATCTCCCTTCCAGTTTTGCTCATGGTTGCTTATGTGGTCTCAAATCAGTGATATATATGATTCTTATTGCAACAAGTAAAATCTATGCAGGCATCTGAAAGCAATATTTGACCTGCTGACAAAAAAAATACAGGATCCATATGTTTGGAAGTATTGCCTGCACTCATGCTGAAGTTGTACAAAGACAAGGATTTGGAAAAAGGCCAAAAGAAGTACAGGTTCAACCTTGTGACCTGACAAAAGTCTCAGGGAGTAAATTGCAGTCCTGGGGTGTCCCTGTATAAAGCCTCAGTGTATTGAATTTAACCTGCAATAGGTACACACTATTTCAAATGGATTAACAAAGGCATTAAAAGTGCATTGTGAAGAGAGAAGCAGCAGGTAGCCCAGGAATCTGTCTGTATCGGAGCTGTGGAGCAGTGAAACATAGCTGTCATCAGAGCAGCTGATTGAAGCAGCTCAATCAACTTTAAACCCCTGGGGCAGGGATGGAAATCACGGTTTTCATTTGTGCCAGGTGTCAGCAATAAGATTTCATAGGGTACAGCTACTTTGGCACAGTTATTACCTGAAAAGTGTGTGACTAACTAGGCCTACTGGAAGTAACACATAAATATGGTTGTGGTGGGGTGAAAAGTATGGGTTTGCAGTGCTGCTGCTGTTTGTTTTGAGTATGGGGCACTGTGAAAGTGCAATTGGGAACAAGATGAAGTGTTCACATGGTGTTATTTAGGTCAGCACTGACAAAGGATGGTGTGAAAGCTCACAATGCTGAGAATAGCATATGGAAAAGCTGTTTCACAGCATATAGTCTACTCATCTGACCTGTTGCCTGTACATACGTAGAGTAGTGTGAACTGCTGAGTGCCAGAACATTTCTGGCTAAGACAGAAGATGTGAAAATAAAGGGCAACACAAGCATCGTGGAACATCCTGTCTGCCTGAAGACCAAAGACGGTAAGAAGGGTAGCAGAGTAGATTCTGGAAATCTTGAAGTAGATCCATTTTTATTTTTAAATTCTAAATACTTGCTGAATACTGATGAAGGGAAAAAATAATCTGGTGTAGAAAAAACAACAACAACAACAAAAAACCAAAAAAAACAACATTGTGTAAAAACGGATATATATAGGAGAATATCATACTAACAGTATTTCTAGGGTTTTCTGGGTGGAATATTAAAAAAAATTAGAGGGAACGGGGAAAAAAGCCCAGTGCTAGATTTATCTCTGCATGTTACTCCATCCGTGTGTGTAATTCAATGCTCATGCCAAGAAGACCTCAGGTAGGTTTTTTTTTTTGCTTATACTGATGGGACTAACTTGATTCTCTAGAATTAGGACTTCTAACACAAATTCAGTTTGAAAAATTCATAGATTTTAGAAAAGTATTAATATAATTAAATTAAAACATTTCAGTCATAATGTGGTAGCTCTTGATGGAAAAGTCATTTCTGTGCAGGGTATCTGTCTATGAAACAAATAGAAGTCAAAATTATTTTAAGGGGGAAAAAAAAAAAACGTGCAAACAAGTAATTATTTCTGTCTTGCTTGTGTCAGGATCTGTACTCTGCCAGGAAAGTTTCATTGTGTCATAGAGTTGTGATCAACTGTACAGATTTTCTAGCAGTTTGAAGAAGGTGAGATTTTTCTTTTATTTTTCAGTCTTTTCTGTTGCTGATGATAGCATTCAGTGGAAAATGCAACAGATTTTTTTAAGAGGATGCTTACATAGCACCATGATGCTTTTGTTATATTTATTATGGACAGATATCATCCCACCAGATAGAGTTATCAAATCACATTTGTCCACATGTTGGTGCCTCAGCCTTTAATGGCTATCTCCAGTCATCTGTGAAGAATCCTGTAAACTTGAAGCCAGATGTGGTCTGTTTTCTACATTTATCATCAATCATGACTATAGCATCTTGCAGGCATGTAGCTCTGTGTTCCTGCCTGTCTGACTATAAGGGCACTGCTGTAAGAGCATCAGATTTCATAAAGAATTTGCAATATCCAAATTTGCTGAATAGTATTATTTTCAGTATTATATCTCTGTGTGGGAAGCATATAGGGAAATGCTGCATGCTTTCAACATGCCACTAGTTTAATCTGTTCTGATAAGGGCTTGCAAAAACTAATTATGAAGCAGTTCAGTTTCCAATGAAGCTACAGTAGCATCTCCTTGTGATTATATGGATTGAGCTCCCAGAATGTCAGTTAGCTCTATTGTAGTACATTCTATTGGGTCGCAGTGAGTCTAATCTTTATCCAAATATCACTGTGTGTTGAGTATGCAAACGGATTTGTTCTTCATATTTGGTGAATGAATAACTGCCTGAGAACACAATGAGAGTAATTAATTGTAAATTATATTCATTAGTGGTTTTGTTTATCACAGCACTGAGGGCTTCCATTAAAAGTGTTCCTAGCTTGTATAAGATAGCATTAAGGTGGTTGTTCTGATCAAGATTAGACCATAAGGAAATAAGTGTATCATCGTGTAATAGTATGAATTCAGTAATGGCTGGCTGTCCTAGCCACAGGAGAACAATAACAGGAAGACATAAAAGAAAAAAATACTTGTAGCGACACAGCACTATGCCTCTGTTCCTTCAGTCAGTAATACCATTACTAAAATTGAAGATAAATGAAATACATATCAAGCTGTAACAGTGTGAAACAAAATCATAGGTGCACTATGCCTTCTATTTGTTTGCTGACAGCAACATAGTGATGTTCATCAGAAGCAATTTGAGAATATAAAACATTTGATAATCTAACATTTACTGCCACGTTTAGACGCTAATCTGAGTGCTTCTCCATGCCACCAAGTCCATCACAACAAAACGCCTAAGACCATTACTCTCCAGTGTGACTCTGTCTGACAAACATCTGGTATGTTTGTAGGCTTTTTGACTGATGGAGCAGCTCCTGGCTTATTAGACAGACTGAGGTGTTCAGCAGTGTGACAGGCAAACTCCTGCATTGGTCCCCTTGGGTGCAATTAGAGCAGGCCTGTTGCTACTGCAGTGACCTCGGGTGCACTTTGGGAACACATGGCTCACCACTGTGTAAGCTGACCTGAAAGAAACAGCCCAGGGCTGCTCCAGGTGGGGAGGATGACACAGAACAAAGGGAACTCAAAATTTTTCTTTATGTACTACGGCAGAATTATTGATGTCATTGAAATTGATGGAGGTGGAATTTCTCAGTAGTTACAGTAAAAAAAAAAATAGGCTTTGAAGTTGTGTGCTATGATGATTCTACAGTGTTGTTTCAGAGTGTATCATTCTTTAGTATTTTAATGATGTAATATATATATGCTTTTCACTTCTAGTTAAAAGAGCTTTGAATAGTTTCTAAAACATCAGGGCAAGTATAAAAAAAATAGTTGAGGCTGAGTTTTTTATTATACAGGTGGTGAAGCACTGAAATGGTTTGTCCAGAGACGTGGTGGATGCCTTGCCTCTGGTGACATTCAAGGTCAGGCTGGACAGGGCTCTGAGCAACCTGATCTAGCTGTGAGTGTCCCTGTTCACTGCAGGGGAGTTGGACCAGATGACCTTTAAAGGTCCCTTCCAATTCAAAAGATTCTGTGACTCTATGATCTCAGTGCATGAGGATCTAAGTGTGGAGAAAGGAATCCTATCAACGTTTGTAAATTCAAACTCAATCTTTACTTCTTCATCAAGATGTTTCTGAATAGATAATGTAGCTCATGTGAAAACATGAATGCTGTTTCCTGATAACATTTTTATTTATTTAATATTCATTGCAATCTTGTTGACAAGGTTGTCTCTGACCACTGGATTTAGTAAAATTATTTAGTTATATGTTGTAATAGGCAGGGTGATGGTTAGCTTTATTGCTGTTTTCTGCTGGCATGGGATCATACACTAATTTAAAATTGCTGAAAAGCACTCAGAGCACAAATTGCACTGATATAATACATTGGAGTATTAACATATGACACATTATTGGTGGATAAAAATTTTAACTAGAGAAATGAAAGAAAAAGATTGACCATGAAATACTGTTCATAAATAATGGCCAAAAAAACCTCTAAAAAACAGATAAACTTCACACTGTGTGTAAAAACATTTGAGATGTCAGCATGTAAGCATATACACAAGGCTGAGTTATATTCTGAAATGAATACAAGATTGATTTTTTAATACCAATTCTGTACCTCATGCTGATCTTTCAATATTTCACAAAATACAACATGCAGTTCATTTTGAAAGATGCTGATTAAGAATACTGATTAAGAACAGTTCTATAAGGGATACTGGAGTAGAGCTTATGCTGCTTCTAAAAGCCAGGTCTGGCAGGGAAAGCTAGAGGTTTCTTCTGCATTTTTTTGCAGCTAATATTTCCTACCCAATGTAGGTTACTTAGGACAGCAATACAATTCACAGAGAAAATAGAAAATGCTTAAAGGCAGCTTATCCCGTAGCTATCCTAGGAGCAGCTCCACTCTTCAGAACTGTCAAGCAGGAACATGAATTTGTTCCATCTACTTCTGAAGATGTTTGTCATGTACCACTGCCAGTCTAGTCCTGAAAGGCACATCAGCTGTGTTCACGCTGATCCACAGCTGGGAGAAGTCAGTGAAGCACTGTTCCCAAGTTCTGTTAGAAATGAACAATATCTGCCAGATCTATTGATTTAGTTCTGTAGCTGAAATTATTGGCTTTCCTTGAATCTTAACGGACTTGAATCTGTGCTCTTAAACCATCATGTGTAGAAGACCCAACAACAACAACATTTGCTAATTCTAGACACAGGTCTCTGTTAAAATGATTGGATTTATTACACATAATATTGTCTGTTTTCTGGAGACAAACAAATGCAAGCCAATGGAAATACTTGCATCTTCTGGTTAATTACTTCAGCTGCAATGCTTCCATATGGTGCAGAAGCTCTGTACAGAAGCTTATAAATTCTTATCCTCAATATGAAGTGTAAAATATATGAAGATATATTTAGCTTGGAGAATAGAAGGCTGCAGGGAAACCTCATTGTGGCCTTCCAATACTTGAAGGGAACATATAAACAGGAGGAGGAACGGCTGTTCACGAGGGTGGTTAGTGATAGGACAAGGGGGAATGGTCTTAAACTGAGACAGGGGAGGCTGAGGTTAGATATTAGGAGGAAGTTTTTCCACACAGAGGATGGTGACGCACTGGAACAGGTTGCCCAAGGAGGTTGTGGATGCCCCATCCCTGGAGGCATTCAAGGCCAGGCTGGATGTGGCTCTGGACAGCCTGGTCTAGTTGGCCTGCACATAGCAGGGGGTTGAAACTAGATAATGATTGTGGTCCTTTTCAACCCAGGCCATTCTATGATTCTGTGATATAGGAATCATTGTAATTTTTATCAGTATCTGAATATTTCATTTTGTCAAAAGAAAAAAAATACTTCTGTTGCTCTATTAGATAGATTAGTTCTATTAGATTAATTAGATACCAGTGTATCATGTATTCTAGTATGTTAGGCAATGATGTAGTTTTGGACACAGATACAGACCTACCTATTTTCTGTTTGGAAGGAAAGACAGATCATAGTGTAATTGGTGTGACATCAAGTAATCCAAATGTGTGGACTACTACCTCCATATTATCTACTCAACCCCAGATCCATTCCCAGTAAGCCTTTGTTTGTTATCTGCATCTGTAAGTGCCAGTACTGCTTTTAAGATCTTTATCCCTTCAATCTTTAAACTATTAAAATAGGAAGGAGATGCCTTACAATGGAAAGCTAATAGCTTACTCAAACTTCTCAGCTTACTATTCCAGATCTAGGAAGGGATTGTTTATAGGATGTTTCTAGCTATTCTGTCTGAATTTCATTTCACTTTATATGATGTTATCAGATAAGACAAAGAATGGATATCAGAAGATTGCCTTTGCAAGTTGCATTTGGTAGAACACAAATATACTTGTGTGCTTGTATGCAGATTGGGAAAGAAGTTCTTACAAATATTTGGGACTTAGAATATTTATTTTTACATTAATTTTTATATTTTATATTGTTTAAATGTAGCTGGCAGTCTCTTTGAAGAAAACCTGCTAATGTAGACATTTGTTGGCACCATGGAAGGCCCTTTTTCTTGGAGCACCTCTCCATCTAAATTGTTTTTCTTCATAGGAAACTTGTCTTTCTAGAAAATCCTAGATCTGTTACTCTTCACAGCTTACAAAAAAAAAAAGTCTGTTTTGGCTGCTTTTGTATGAGGAAATTCTGTGCTGAAAGAAGAAAATGTGCATAGCTATATCAGGTAACAAAGCATATAAATCAAGCTTGTACCAAATATATTTTATATATATTTTATATATATAACATGATAAGGATTTGCATTAAAAGTCTAACAAGATGAACAAAGCTGTATTTTGAAGCCTCCTACGCAGTGTTTAAGGCAAAGAAAACTGTTATATATCCTTTTGTAAAAAGTATTTTTTTTAATTGACTTTATTTGTTTTGCAGTTCAGATGACTCTGCAGGTAGCCTTAAGTGCATGTACATTTCATTATTATTAAACCAACAAGCAGAACTTCTTTCTGCCATTCTCTGGCAGGATTAATGGATTTTGGCACAATTTTGGCAAGAGTGAAAGCTCTTGCTGCGTAAGCTAGCAAGCTTGACTAATTCTCAGTTGTGCTAACTTCATAAACCTATTTTAAGGTTTTAACTTTGACTAAAGATTAAAGGTAGTGGCTTCATGCTGCTGCCTTTGAATATATGATATTCTAATACGATTACAGTTAGTAAGTGTAAATAAAATATAGCATACGTATATCTTACAGTACACATGAAAAAAAATTATGTAATGGATATCTTACAACTTTCAGCAAACTCTCATTTTTGAGAATTTAAAATGAGATTCCACAAAATAATTGGTACGTTAATATTAAACACACAGCCATTAAAATGTTTGAAATACTAAATGATAGATGGAACTAGTAACCTGTATAAGAGGAACAGATCATCTGTGTTCCAAAACAATTTACACTTGAATCAAAAAAGTGAACAGTTTTGATTTGATCTGATTTAAGGCTGGCTTGCTTAGCAAAGCCATTTTAACCTGTAGAGCATTCCAGTGCCTATCGGGTTTTTCACCTTGCCAGACAACCCTAGAATCAGTATTCAGAAAAGCCTAAAGAAAGGAGAAAAGAGAGGAAAAAAATATTTTCAGCCTGTCTGACAAGACTACATAAAAAGCTCATGATCAAAGGGTCTTAAATACACGTTACTGGTGTGACAAACAACATTTTTGTCCCTTTATTAGATTTATTTTTCTTCTGAAAACTGCAGTGGCCAGTGCATAGTTCGTGAAAGAAAGCTGGCAGGGTTGTATTCTTTGATTCCTAATTAACACCTTCAGTCTCAAAAGAGAACTAACAGAAATACCATAAAATGTTGCAGCTGCATTGTTATTACGCTTGGTTGGTTTGTTAAAAGTCGGCTGGGCATTGGCAGCTGCAATAAAGGAATAGCTCAATGGATGTTTTGTATTGTGCCCACTGAAGTGAAAGAAGGCAACCATTTTATTTTCAAATGGGCAGCTGCATAGTGATGTTTAAATGGAGCTAAATGTGAGATTTACTGTTAATTTATAGTAATTGGTTATAAATAAAGTAGCGGTATAGCTTGGCTTTCATCTGTTAAAGCCATAGAACACAACTTGAAGGGAAACTAGTTATGAAAGGCAAAAAGTGAATCATAAGATACTTGAATGGTAGAAAGTGCTGTTTAAAGCAATTACTTAGAAGAAGTAACATCCAGTTTTGCAATGTAATGTAGCAGGGACCTTGAAAGCATCTAGCCAAGCCATTCTTTAGGTTGTGCTATGAGAAGTTAAGGTAGACAATGCTTCGTCCCACTATAGCGAAAACCAAAATTGTAGTGATGGGGTCAGAACCAAATGCAACTCTGCCTGTAGTGTATAGATTTGTATTTTCGGTAGTAGAATAAAGGAAGCATTTAACTCTGGTCAGATAAATCTCACTCACATTCAAAAAATGCAATTAGGGAAATATGTAAATCTAGATGTTTCATCAAATGCTAGCTGAGGGGTTACCAGTTCTTTCCGTGCACAATGACTGAACTAAAGAACTTCAGTGTCTGTGTAAGAACCATTGTCCCAGCCTCAGAGCCCGTTGGAAACAGAGTCCAGACTGGCCGTGGGAAATACCTACATATTTGACACAGGCCCTGTTTCTGAGAGAAAAGGGGGTGGAATAGAAAGTATGGAGATTTTACTGTTGCATTCTAATCAGCCATGATCTGCCTAATTTGCTTTGATCGGGAAGATAAACTAATTTTCCTATAGGCTGGATAAAAGTAATTAGCAATCCAATGCTTTCATGTTTTTGAAAGGGGTGAAGAAAGGAAGAGCAGAAATTGTAATGGTGGGAGCAAAGTACATCTTTTCGGCTCATTTGAAAGCATTGTTACTTGAAAATAGGATGGTGCCATAAGAGAGAGGCCCTGATTAAGGTGGTTTTGTGGGCCAGGGTATCATTGTACGCTGTGATCTGTGATGCTGTGCAGCTAATAGCTTCTGATAATCAGTTTAACTTGAGTTTTGGAATATTTAGATTCTGTTCTCCTTTACGGGAAAGAATTATCCCTCATAAACAGTGCATCTGTCATTCTCTAAGGATGCTGTTTGATTTCCCAAGGCATTTTGGTGTCTTTCTCCATAGTCATCGTAGAATAATTCAGTAGTTAATTAAAGGTTGGATCTGCTGCTGACATAAGACTTACAGATGAGGGTTTTCAATCCCACAAAGTGAAAGCAAAAAAGCCATAGCCTAAGCCAAATTGCTGGACATCTTGATTTCTAATTCAGGTAGGTAGCAGCTCTGCAGGCCTAACTGTGGCTGTCAGCCCAGCGCATGCACGTGGTATGGCAGAACTCAGACAGGTTTTCTGGGAGATGTTATTCTATTTTTCCTTGGCTTCAACTATTGTATTTAAGTATAAATCAGGATGCCCTGAAAGAGATTAAGTTTCACTCTAAAACCATTAACATGCAATCAGCATGAAATGCCAGGGCACAGTCCTGCAGTCTTAACCCAGACAAACAGTTGTCACTCCTGCAGTCTTACTGAATGAAGTCCATGGGTTACAGAATCTTCCACTTTTAATCCCTGTCTTTAAAATGAAGACTGTTCTGGAAATACCTACTAACCAGCCTAACAAGTATTATGCTAAGAAGCCTTCAAAGAATATATGCACTATGCACCTGTCATTTTGGAAGCTTGCTGCCAATCAACAGTCTGACATTCTATCTGTAATATGCCTACTGTTGTAAGCAGATATCTAAATTGTCCATCACACATGACTGCTGAACTGCTTTGTTCAATGTTTAGCTATCTTACTTTCACAAATGTGTCTTACAAGGATATAGAAGGTATTTTGTGGAAGGCATTGGAGTTTAAAACACCCTTTCCTTGCAGGGCCAAGACGAACCTTAGGGCCTCATATTTGCACATATACTTTTGTGCTATGCAATAATAATGCAGAGAAAAATCATGTAACTTTAGGCTGTACTAAAGGAAGGTTAAGGATCACATCTTCCCCCAGGCTTCCCCATTTTTCAGAATGGAGTAGTTCAACAGGCAGCTACAGCCAGCCTGCTTAATAATTCCATCCACCTATATCTTTATATACTGAAAGTTATATTTAAAAGTCAGATAAGCATAAGGATTCTATTTATCACTTGTGCTTCAGTTATATTGCAGTCCACAGCCATAATCAGGATTGTGAATCCACTATGTCAGGTACAGTTAAAATAGAGGTAGACCCTATAAAAGCTTTAGTAGGGAAAGAAAAAAAAACCAAAAACAGCTATTTATGATGAATGGGAAAACCATTTTATGGTGTGGATAGAAAAAAATGGGGCATATGTTCTGTCTCAAAGACACTCCTATTAAAAAAAAAATAATATCCTTTAAAGACTGAGTTTGGAAAATTAATTTCCCCTGCCAGCAAGATGCACTGAATAGTGTTTGTGAGAGGAAAAAAAAGTATGATGTCACTCTTAAACTGAAGTAGATAACAAAGTTTTCAGTTGACTTTTTATCTTCTACAAAATGTTGGCATTGTAAACATCTGCAGTACTTGTATCCCAACCCATGTGATGTCAGCTGCAAAAGCTATGTTAGTTTGAACGTGAGAACATAGTCACAAAAATAAAAACTGATGGAAGAATTGGAACAAAATGTAGATACGTTCATTGAGGCACTACTGAGAGTTGCGGTTAGCCAGGGAATATTTATTGTTTACGCTTGAAGAGGCAGTGTCACCCCATAGGTGATCTGACAATCAGACCCAGATTTTCTTCTCAGTTTCACAGTCCTGCTTGCCACAGCAAGTTTCTCTCACTTCTTACAACCTCTTCAAATTCTAAATAGTAGCTTACTCTTTCTTTAGGGATTTTTTTGAAAACTACTCCATAATTGAATATTACTGTATAAAAAGAAAAATTAGATGGAGGAAATGGTAAGCATGTAATGACTTCAGGTCAGATAAGATGTTCCTGCTCAGAAAATTCTCACCACCACCATCCCTGCCAATGTATATCATTTGTGGTTATTGCTGGACAGAAGATGCTCCTCTGGTCCTTCCAGGAGAAGAGATAGCAATTGTGTCTTAGAACTTTAAATTATATCACATTTTCTGTACAATGCAAGCTAGAGTACAGATGCCTACAGCTCTTTATCCACAAATCAGAGGAAGGATGAGGTTGCTTTTTCCCTTTTTCTGAGCTGCACAGAAATTAGCTTCCTAAGTCCTTGGGGTATTTAGAATAAAAACTGTGAGGAAATAAAAGGATCTATGACTCCTACAGAAGGAAAACACTGGCCCTTGTTCTGAAAGTCATCCTTCTTCCAATAAAAGGCCAAGGTTTTTTTTTTAAATAACATGCAATCTGGAAATCCAACTCTTGTAGTGGTACAGATAAAGTTTTACAAGGAACACTTCACTCTTCTGGGATAGCACTCATTTCTAGTCCCAAAGGATTCAAAATGCATTTGGAATAACATCTACACAGATTTTTTTAGAAAGAGGTGTGAACTCTGCCTGTGTTCTGACCATCTGGAAACCATCAGCAAAACACTGAGTCAAACTTTACCTGGCAGAACAGCGTGAATCCCAATCTCAGAATTCAATGTAATTGCCAGAGCATAAGTAACTATTGCACTTGATTTGCCTTAGGGTATCCTGCCTGGTCTTCAGCTGTGTCTTCAAAAGGCAGCTGGTGGTGTAGTAGATCATAATGTTATGTTTGCCAGGCTTGCATGGATATCTCACATAACTTAGACTATTTCAGATGGCTCTATGTTTAGTCAACTAAATTGATTCTCTGTACTTTAATGCAGCATTTAGCTGCTCCACATACTTAACTCACATGAGTTAAGGTACTTCAGGTTGTCTGTCATATCCCCATGGGGTGAAAAAGAGCTGATCTGTGCAGGAAGCATATCTCCTACAGTGTGGAAGGTATTTGGAAGACAGACAGGATACTCTAAGGCACCTTAGGGACTGGCCCAGAGATAAAATCTGACCCAGTTTGCATTTAATCAGCCAAGAGACCAGTGGCATAGTTCCTCCAGAAATCTTCAAGATACGTTATTGTGATATTATTAACGTAGTAACTTGGGGTATGGAGAGGGGCCGGCTTTGATCTGGAAAAACCCTGCTGCTTAGGGACACACACTTCAGATTAGTTTTGTAGTGAGTTGGGCTCAGCCTGGGTGATCTGTTAGGCTACATCCATGCTGCAGCTCAAAAGTATGAAGTCTCTGCTGCTGATAGCAAAAAAAGCAGGGAGCACTTGTCCACATAGGTTGATAGTAAGGTAGATAAAAGAAGATGCAAGAACTAGCCTTCAGGTATAGTTCATGTAAATTTGCATATATGAGTATTTGATTACGATTTTCCCTTATGTCTGAGAGTGGTGATCTTTGGGTATCTTTGTGAGGGCTGTCCAGTGAATTTCACTGATCCCTACTTTGAGTATAGTAAAAAAGTCTATTTGTTCAGAAAATGAGGTTTATCTGGACCAGGAGAAATTTGGCAGGGATGCGTTTTCTCTTTTGTTTTTTTTAATTTAATATTAAACATTGTGTCATTGGCATCTCTTCCAATTTTGTTTCTGTTTTTCTTATTTTCTGTGATGCAAAAGCATTTTATCTTGATTATTTTAATAATAATAATAATTAGATGCTTTGTATCCTTCAAAATGGTATCACTTACTAGTTGCAAAATGAAAAAAAAAAAAGCACCAACATTAATAGGTCATACAACAACTTAAATACAAGTGTGCATGTTATTAAACTTTGCAAATGCTTAAAGTTTTTATTAAATAATAGAAAGTAAAAATGTTGAGCTACAGTTATTACAGAGTTCTATCTTTGCTTTTACTTTAAACAAAAAAATCTTCTGATTAAGGGAAATGTTAAACTGTTACATTAGATGAAGCAATCAGGTTGTGCTTTAATTTGTTTCGTTGTTGAATTAGAAGAAACATACCTTCCACTCTTAAAATAGTAATGTAATTGTAAAGTTGTCAGTCTGGGGTTACTATTTGAACTGATTACACTTGATAAAAATAACAAGCCATGACAAATAGAGGGGCTAGGTTTCAGTAATTCACTAAAGAATGTCTCTACCAAGGCTTTGTGGCAAAATGTCTTGTTTGCAGGACAAATGAAGAGTTGAAATAACAACCCATGAATACCACTGGTGAAATGGCTATGTACACAAGGTGAATGCTAAAGTTTTCCCTTCTGAATGGACCTTTTAATCCAGGCATTATCTAGGGTCTGAAAAAGTCTTCAGTGGCCTTATGTACAGATTAATGGGAAAAGCTGAGACTCAGAGTTGGGCTATTTGCAGAAACAGTTTTCAAGATTTACTGATGGTTGACAAATGCCATTTAAGCTTTCAAAGCCATCAATATGCTATTGAAAGGGATTTAGAGGGAAATCTTCCCACTATAGAGGACGAGGACTTTGAAGGATCTCGGTGGAAGCCCTTGGTCTCCCCACCCCTCCAAACCTTTCACTGCCTTCCTTCAGCGTATAGAGCCTGAAACGCGTGGCTATGGGAAAGGGGGGGAAGGTCCCTTTCAAGGGCGTTTGTATATAACCAAATGTGCCAATCTGCTTTTGTTCAGCCATGAGAACTGAATAGGAGTGTTTCTAGAAAAAGTCTCTTGTGCTCATGGCCAGCTTTTCAATAGGCTTTCTGCTAATAGATTTTTAATATGTGAGCTGCAAATGGTGAAATACAAGTTTGAAAATTTTATTTAATTGAAAAATTGCCCAGAAAAGACTCTCTGCTCGATAGCATTAGTTAATGATGCTACCATTTCATCATTTCCTTCTCTAACTTTTAAATAAAAGTAACCTCATACATTATACATATGACAAGACAAATCATCGGAGCTTTGATTTTAATTACTTAAAATAATGCCTTGTCTTTTTTTCCACAGACGTTTTAAAACATGCTTCTATGTCCTTTCTTTTCTTTAGTTATTTAAAAGCTCATTTACAAACCACATGTCTTTATTAAAAAATGTTCATTATGGGACCAGGTTAGGGGAAAAAAAAAAAAACAAAAAAAACCTTTGACTACCATGTTTTTCGTTAAAGGGGTTTTAATTTAAGATCAGGATAGCTTGAAGTCTTGGGTTGTTTTTTTGTTTTTTTTTTTTAATGTACTGTGCTGGATACTCAGGAACCATGATGAAAATTCTGAAGAAATTAATAAAGCTACAAAAGAAAAAAGAACTTGCCAGAGCCTGTGGTCCTCTTAATAGCAATGGTGTTAATGCATGTAGAGCCATGCAGTGCCATCATCTTCAATCTACTGCAAGTGTGTGAAAGTGCTGCCATCCAAATGCCAAAACCATGACTGAGAGGGGAATCCCTCACCTAGCAAGTCTTCACACCAGCCTGTGGGTTGGGTAGTTTCTTCGTGTACCAGGTCTGTGGGGCACAGACCTGTCTGCACCAGTCTGAGTCCCACCAACCCTAAACACCCCTTGGAGAGAAGGCCAGGCTGACAGGGCTCAGGAGAATGCGGGCAATAGGATAGCACCTGTGTTTCAAGATCTGCTTCTGCTTTGCAAATGCTTTGACTTTATTGCTGTCCTATATTTCGTTACCACCTGAGTCATTCTCAAGCTGACATCCTTTTTCTCACCTCTTATGGAGGAGTTGCTACAGGTAGGCAGTGTTGCGATCACTTGTGCAACTTGACCATCACAAGGTAAATTAAGCCTTGAGAAGATCTTCCAGAGCGTCACAGAGGCTGAGCCTTTAGTTCCAAAATGTTAATTCCTCTTCACCTATGAAGAACTATCACAGTGTAGATCACTGTGAGTGGACTTTCTGTGCTCCTGGTAGAGCTGACTGGAAACTTGAACCTTACATGAAACAAAAGTCGAGCAAAGGCTTGAGAGGAGGAGGAAAAGAAAAACGAGCCGAACCAACAAACTGCTTTGGAAATAGATGAGGAATTAAAATATAAGAACCCAAATAACTGAAGCAGCCATTACAAGGAAAAGAAATAAAAGAAATAAAGGTTTTAATGGTGAACAATATGGAAGTAAAATAAACTGAGATAAACCACACCCTTACATTTTCTGAACCCTCTTACCTGGAAAAAACAATAATATTGATTTTCAGCAGCTAATATTGTGCCTCTCTCTCCTTACCATTCCATCTTTAATTCAACAGATTTTAGAAATGATAAAGTAAAAGGGCTAGAAAAAAAAATAGGTAGCAATCTTCCCAGTGAACCCAGCAGTACCCCTATCACTACTTCAGGCAGAGATGTGCTGTTGCATGATTTCCATGGCTATGCAATACTGCCTATTGGGTAGAAGCTGGCACAAGGCACTGCAGGAAGATGTCCTGCTCCTATGAATGTCAGTGGGAGCTCTGCTCCCAGCATCAGTGGAGCCAGGTGTTTGCCCCCAGGCTCTGCTGCAGTGCTGACATTGATTTGCTGTGCTGTGAGTTGTAAATAATGTAAATAATAGGACGACTGATTCTTTCCAGCATTTTTATGGCATTTGGAATTGCTAGAGAAAAGAACCGTGATCTTGGAAAGTTCATTTCATGTTCAAAAAAAGAAAGCAGGACAGGTGCAGTATAGGGAACACACTTATGTCATATACGCACCTGTGTGCATATACATGACTCTGCTGCCAGCTGTTGCTAGTAAACTCTTGCTGGTTTACCTTTGTTAAAGATTTGTTTTGCCTACTGATGTCTTATAATATTGCTCTGTGTTATCTCCAGGAAGACCCCAAACTGGTATTTGATAGTTGAAACTAAGACATAGCAGTAGCTGTGGCTGAACGGTGCCCATTAACTGTTTATCCTGAAGAGATTTTCTGCAGATCATTGTAACAATCACAAGAAGTGGTGGGTCACTGGCCTTGAAATGAGGTTGCCAAACAGTAGATTGTATAAACACTGTGAATAAAAGGAAGGAAACAGGAATCGTTTAGTTTGAATCACAGTCTGCTACCTCCACTCAAACTAAGTGTCAGTCCAGCTGATTTCAGTAGAAATAGTTGTGAAGTATTTTGCCTGCATCCATTTTGCGTGTACAGCTCTGATTCCAGTTATTTAAGTTATGGGAAAAGTAAGGAAATTATCTAAAGAGGAGACACGTTCGTAAAAAAGCAGTGCAGCGCTTTTCCCTGATGATTGTGCTGGTATGACAACATATGAAAATACACGCCAGCTCTGTCCTGCACAAGTGGGGTCTCTACTGGAGGTTTCCCCTTGGCACAGTGAGTTAGTGTGTGCTCAGCCCTGTTCCATGAACTGAATTCCTTACAGCTACCTCAGGTATTTTCTGACATGAAGTACAACTGTTCAGTTACAAGCAAACAACGTGTGTGGACCAGATACAGATGATGTCTGTATAATATTAAGGATTTGATGTCTATTTATGTTCAGAGTATTTTATACCAGCCCGTGTGAAAGTATCTGATGATGAGAGAATTTTGAGCGTTTCAGGAAAAAAATACATAACTTGATGGAGAAATGCAGTATTTTTAAGTGTGTTATCTTTGTAAGAAAAAAAGCTATAAATATTTCCTGGCACTTATTGTTGCAGAAGTTTTGGTGTTCAGTTTGCCAGTGACAAATCTGACAGCTCTGTCATTGCACGGAGCTCTGCAAGGTGTTGTAAGAGGCTGTCAGACAGTCATGAGATGGTTCTGTTAGACAGAAAGGGAAAATGTGTGCATAAAAAAATGCACAGCTTTGTATATCAGAAGAATATTGAGTGTATTTACATCCAAGGCATAAGAGCACCCCTAAGCCAACATGGCCAAGTGAAAAAATGTTCTGCTTCACCTCCCTCATTTGCTCCTCTGCACTTTTTCTTGTGGTGGCACGAGCAGCAATGCAATGAACCAGATCAGAGAATTGATTTGCATTAAAAGTGTTTTTTATTTCCCTGCTGGATTCGTTGTAATCTAGATCAGATGCAACTTTGATTCAAAAACATCCTCAAAAGGAAGGGGCAGCGGTGGGATGGGAGGAGATCAGGTAAGAAAGTCAGTTGAAAGACTGTGCAGGTAATATGGCACTCATTGGATTGTCCATGCAATAAAGAGAAGCTTCTGTAAATAATTATTTCAGCTAAGCAACAGCACAAATACAGTCGTGAATAATTCAGACTAGTAGTTATGATACAGCATAGCATCATTTACTCTGATGAAACTCTTAGATAACTCTTCAATAACACAAATTTCAATTGAAGTATGGTAAAAGTAACAGTGCACTTAGTTAGGATGAAAGAGATGAACCCTTGGCATGGCTGAATGAAGATTTTGCCATTTCCATTACCAAGCTAAAACCAATTAAGGAATACTAAGTTTATATCGAATGCATCTGCTATTCTACCTTACAGAAAATAATGTGCAGAGCCCCTGCCTTGTGAAATTAATACATCATGGCAGCATCCTGCACTATCAGGGATAATTAGCCTGTCTGAGAGCACCTCTCATGATTAAAGTAGCTTCCAGCTCCAGACCTAGCAAACTCACCTGTACTTGGGGCTCTCAGCACTAGGCAATGCAGCATGTGTATTTCCTGTTCCAAATGCAGCACAAATACATGCACAAATTTCTGGATACTCAGGGTCCACCACAGCTAGAATGCATTTGCAGTAGGTGCCGTCAGAGCTGTTTAATGATTAAATCTTCAGACCTGTGCTATGGAATAGGGTTGGGGCAAATTAACACCAGCAGAAGTTATTTAAAATGTATCTTGTTATGAGTGAAATCAGGCTGATCCTAATTCATTTCTACTCTCAGCAGCTGCACTGGAGTTGTACTGGATGTTTTGATGAAAATGAGTTTTAAAATTGATTTGTATATTATGATCTATGCTGTGTGTTACACTCATCTTGGTATTGAGTCCAATTGGCTGTGTGGCCTATGGCTTTCTTCACGGCTTTAAACCTGTATTTTGAGTCTGTCTCTATTCAGGTGTCTTTTGAATTCCTTTCTGATATTGACAGGGTTTAGTGGGCCAGTAAACAAAGTATTCTGTCCTTTGTAGACCCTCTCATATCAGTAGTCATAAGTTAGGAATAACTTCATTGAATTCTGAGGGATGGAATGACAAAACTAGAATTAAAAGAAAGTTGTGCCTACTTTTTCTGAAATAAATGAACGTGCCACTTTGGGGAAAAAAAAAAAAAAAACTGTTCTTCTAAATTTTGGCATTGTTGTATCAAATAGTTGTAAAAATAAGCAAAATGTAGAGTTGCAGAAAATATTATGAAACTAAGAAAGACCCCAGTACTTTTTCCTAGACTTGGTCACTTCTAACACGTAACTTTTCTGAAGTTAACTGTGCTGTCCTTCATCAAAAACAAGATAAACAGTACCTGATAAACAAATAGGAAATGACAAAAAACAGAATAAACATTGTAGTAGACTTCTTCATAAATTGCAATAAAACCTGTTGTGTATTGTCTTCAGCATTTGAACAAGATAAATAGTGTCTGCAGAACTCATATAATCTATTTGAATTAGTGCAGCAGAAACAAGTAATAACTCACAAAGTAAAATCGTGCTAATACAATCTGTGGGCATGGGAGGAAGAGGAATTCTATTCAAGCCTCTTTTAATTGCTCCTGCTGGCTCCTGTGCTATAAAATATTCCTTTAGATATTTAAGCTGTAAATTATATGAGTTAAGTACAGTATATGATTGACATGTTGGAATGTTCTTGTAACTTATCCTGCTAATTATTACTTACCAGACTGAGTCTTCAATGCCAAGCAAAGAGCCATGAATCAGCTTTGAAAGTACATGGGTAATTTCACCTAGGGAGCATTGTGAATTAGATACACAAAAAAAGCACAGCACCAAAATCGCTGTACCTAAAATAAAATGTCAGGTACTTGTCAGATTAATTCAGCACTGTGTTTGTTTGATCTGATCTTTGATCTTTACTTTCTTTTTGACCTTAATTGTTTGCACTGCCCTGCTCCCTCTGCTGGAGTCTTGGATAAACTGAATGGCAAAATTGTTTCCTGAAAAGATTAATCATGCACGTACTGTTTGCTTTACAAATGTTCTGCAGTCTAGATTTAAGCAAGCCTTTGATGGCTGTTTATATGACAGAATAGCCTACCACATTCAGGAATAATGCATGCTGGTTAAAATGAGATTGGTACAGAGCTGCTTCAGTGATAAACCATTTTACTTTCTATGATATTAGAGGAATCCAGTGACTGGTGTCAGGAAGTTCAGATTTTGACCACAGAGTTTCATCAGTTCTGTTAGCTTGTGTTGAATCCAGCCACGGCCTATCAACATGGTTTGCCTGGATCTGTTACTCAGCATTCACCCAGCAGCAGAGAAGAGGTGCAGACAGAACACTCCTGACCTTCCCTTTGATGCTTCCGTAAGTTCAAGCCATCTATGGGATCCTTCCCATAGGTGTCTATTTAAAATTGCAGATGTTCCATCATCTTTAAGCAAAAGGCACTGCTGGAAGTCGTACCACTGGTGTGCAGAAGAAAGGGAAGCGAAGTACTGAGGGTCAGAGGGAAAACTGGCCCCATACATTAGCACAAAGCTCATGGAGAGGTGCCAACACACACACTGTCACCGCAAGCTCTGTTCTGATATGATCTGGAAGATTTTTCTGAATAAAATGTTTGCTGCTTCAAATGTGAACCATGTGGTGGAAATTCACATCTTAATCATAGTTTCGCTATGCAGGCCTTCAAAGAACCACAGGTGCATTTAGCAGCTCGTTTTGAGGAGAAATGTCATACTTTAACTGCTAGGAAGTGCTCACAACATTTATGGCTCCTCCCTGTGCTTCTCTCCATGGGTGTGTTAAACATGGAAACACATGCATACCAGTTTGCAAGTCGATTTTGGAAGACAGTATAATCCAGAACCATTAGACTGAAAATATGGTCATGGTTTTGTGTAGCCATTTTGTAAAGGTGTTCACAGCTCATGCATCCCCATTTGGAAGAGTACTATGTGGATGCTTTGGGGCACATTGGGGATCTAATGGAAAGGGCACTGCACAAATCATCTTGGTGTTTGGTTCCTCAGTGGCATACAACTGAGTTTGACTGACAGCACATCGCTTCACCATTTCTAATGGTCTTACGTCTTATGTCTAATGTCTTATTTTCCCTTCTGTAAAGTGATGATAATTATTCATCTATTTATATATGGAGACCCTTGAATGAAGAAGTGCTATGGGAATATATTTTAAGAAATGGAAGCTACTACTGCAGTGTTCGCAAGATTTATCTGCTTTTAGTAACTATAGCAGATGGAGTTATTTTTAATATACATAGAGAAGCAATTGTGGCAACAGACAGGCAGCAAGCTCTTAATAGCTAGCATATTACTCCATCAAACAGCGGAGCTGGTAAAGTGTTCTGCCAACAGTGAAATCGAGCGTGCTGCAGTAAAAAGATATGCATAGTGAGGGAAAAGAAGCAGTAATTTTCACTCCTTTTCATTATATTGCATCACTACCTGTATGATAGTGTCCAATTTAGCTGTAAATGGATTAAGGAAATGGCCTGACTTTAGAAGTTGTTCTCAGCTGGTGGGAACTCAATGTATTCAGTTTATTGTCAGTATTTTTATGTGAGTGCTTTCTCTTTCAAAGATTGCCATAAAAATAATTATTAATACATCTTGTTGGGGCAAGGCAGGCCTAGAGAAAGCATAACTAGCAATCATAGTAGTAAGGCTTGATCATTTTTTAAAAATTAGATTACAACTGTTAAAAAATTATAGACTACAAAATTCATTGTCTTTCATCCTGGATTATTGTATTAGCCCTGTGATGGGTAGAGAAGTTTGTACTACTTAGTATAATAGAAGTATAACCAAGTAATAGATTAATAGGTTGGTGGAAGCCAATAGAAAACTTGTATATGTCCAAAGATGGATTTTTGTTCTCCTTTAAAGGGCATAAGAACAATGTGGAAAACTGATTCCAAGGTGAATAGTCCCTGAAACATCTCTTGTAATAATAGCTAATAACAGGTTAGTAACTTGGCCTCCAGACCCTACTGTCATATGTTAAGAACTAGTTCACTTAACTTGTTTTACTGGCTTTGGAGAGTTTACTGTGAACTACTCACTTTAAGATGATAACTGCATATTTTTTTCAGCTTATGTATGTGTGGACAACAAAACTGGATGGGGAGAAAGACCTACGTATTTACCCTTCTGAGCTCTGTTTTGCAAATGTTCATAGTTTGTTCATAGCATCACCAATTAAAATAAACAAACAAATAAATAAATAAGATAGATGCAGGTTGCAATTTGCAGTATTTTCTATTCTTCAAAAAAAAATAATCTGCTGCAGAAGCACCTGACAATTAAATGACAGGTAGGATTCCTTTCTCAAGTCACCAGAGACACAGATGGTGATTGATTGGCACAGAGTATAATTAAGATATCATTATAATGAGCCACATTATAATGCTAGTACAGTCAGTAAAGCAAGTCTTTATCTTCTGAAGAGATGGAATTATCATTTGCTGGTATGTTGCTTTTAGAAACAGCAGTTGGAAATAGGCTGTCGGAATGCTAATGGAAAAAGAGATGATATGTTCATTTGACTATTCAAAATAACCTATTGCCTTTCTGGCACAGTTCTTAAGCTCATGCTGAACTTAATTTTCACATATGTTGATCTGATACTATTGCTATACAATAGGAGCATTTTAAAACTCAGCACATACCTTAAACGATGCAGCTCCTTACTGACATCAATGAAGTTTTCAGGTACTTTGATGTGGAATATAAGAAAGGTTGTGTCCATCAACTCATTAAAGATTTTTCAATACACTAGTAATTTTAAGTTCTTCATCACAGTAGCTTGTAAGACTACTGAGTTGGATAAGAATTGATTGCAGTTTCAACTGTTTTGCTTCTGCTGAGTATATATGCACAAACACACAAGGCAAATTGGGAAATGGATCTGATACAGAAACAGAATAGTTCCTCAGGGGATGGTTAAGAGACTTAGTACCTTGATTTTAATATTTTCTCAACATTACAGCACAAATACCAACGTACAAGCCACATTTAATCTCCTCTGTCTTCTAGTAAGAATAAATTTTGATTTTTACAGGCTAGCCCTGAAAGGAGAAATCAGAAAACCTGTTTGATGCACTTTTCAGAAAGAAATCATTGCATTTGCAGGGCACCTTTCATAGTCATAATCTGTGAGCCTCCAATTTACCAGCTTGCTCTTCCTAGTTGTTAGCGTGCTTGATCTATCTAGTGGCCATAAATCACATCCGAGATAGGTCTTCACAAAATGGCCTCAGTTGGAAGGGACCTCAAGGATCATGAAGCTCCAATCCCCCTGCCACAGGCAGGGCCACCAACCTCCCCATTTAATACTGGGGCTCAGGGCCCCATCCAACCTTGATGAACCTTGAACACCTCCAGGGACAAGACATCCACAACCTCTCTGGGCAGCCTGTTCCAGCACCAGGTCTTCTTGTCAGTATGGCCCAAAGGCTGGCAGGTTTGCTGAGAACCTCCATTTTTTTGTCTTTAGAACACTATGAAGAATTTCTTTTCAGCAGCTGAAACTTTGCAGTGTGATCCTCACATGAGATATTACTGGTTGCATTGCATTAACTCTTCATGATTGTCTCACTTCTCTTAGCACCACTCCAGAAGTAGCTTCAGATCATGGGACTTTTAAGTCCCTTAATTCCTTCAGGAAATGAAATTGGATGAAATGCATCCATGGCGATTCTGACCCAAAAGAGAACTCTGAATCTAGGAACTGTAAGTGCAGATGAATTACTGCATTGCCAGTGCAAGTGATGTAAGGTTTATATGGGTGAAATAATGTCATCTAATCAGCCAGTTGGTACAGTTGGGAAAAACAGAGGTTTTTGATTCTTGTGTTTGAAAGTTTGTAAGTATTTCCAGCTGTATCAGCCTAATCAGAAGATATTACACCTCTCTGCAGTAGTCTTTCTGAGATTTTGAAACCATTAAGGCTGCAACAGTAACACACTGACAACACAGACTGCAGTAGTCAGTGTATTAGTTAGCAGTGTGTTAAAAACGAGCTTGGAAAGGCATTATTGAACACATCGGGAAATAATTTTTGTTTATGAGAAAATTGTTAAAAATATACATACTTATACAGACACACAAGGGCTGCTCTGAAAGTAATCCCTCCTATTTTATTATGTTGGCCGAGGACATCAGAGGTAAATGTTAGACGTATGGCAATACAGGTTGAATCTTACCATCAGTATTCCATTCCATGTTGTTGCTGTGTGACAGATGGCAGCAGAGGGACAGTCTGACACAATGTCGTCTGACATGGAAGTGTGTATGAAGCAAAGGTGTGTCACTGAATTCCTCTATGCAGCAATAATTGCCCCCATTGATATTCATCGATGCTCAATGAACTTTTCTGGAGATCAAGGAGTAAGCATGAGTGGTGCTTTCTGTAAATCCACCTCTAGGATCTAAAGATGCTTTTAATAAAAGTGTATATTGCTGATTTTCTGATTGTGCATCAAAGCATGTAATCAAAGTGGTCTTTTGTTCTGATCCTCTTTAGATAATAGAGTAAGTCTGGTCTGCAGACTGCCTGTGAAAGGTGTTATCGAGTATGGATCAGGAGCTCAGAAATATGGGGTCCTGGGGATATCAGCCAAGTCCTGCTTACTACTAATATAAATTAATGTACTATAAAAATAGACTTCAGATTTTCCTGGTCAGTCATCCAGAGCATTGATTAATGCTGTTTGTAGAGTGCCCTGAATACTTGCCTATTTGAAGAAGAATCACTCTCACCTTCCATTATCTCTGGCTTTTTGAGTCTAAAATGTGTTTTGGTATGTTTACAAAAACCCATTAGGACAAATGTTGAAATCCCATTATGAAACCATGTTAAAATGCCATTGTTGTCTTCATATTCAGTAGTATATGATTCACTGAGCGAGTTCTGCTTTTGCCAAATAAATCCATGTATTTGTTTCTCTGTCAGAATAAATCCTTTGAGCATTTATCAAAGCGAAAGGCTAATAACCTGTTAAACTGTATGGAAAAATAGGTGATAAAGTATTACGGTCAAGAATGAATTTAGTAAGTGCATTTCTGAAATTATATTTTGATTTTGAAGTGGATGCAGAGAAACCTTACCCAGTAGTGATTTGATAATTGTTGTGAAGTATTAACACATTCCCTTTATTTCTTAATCTCTACGTGAAGTGTTTTTAAATTACACATTTTTAAATTCAGAAAAAGATCTAACATCAAAATTAACAATGCTGACTAAAAACATACATTTTGTAGTATGAAACAGCCTGTGAATAATAGAAAGTGGATGGAACAGGAATAGGAATAGGAATAGGAATAGGAATAGGAATAGGAATAGGAACAGGAACAGGAACAGGAACAGGAATAGGAATAGGAATAGGAATAGGAATAGGAATAGGAATAGGAACAGGAATAGGATGCCTACCCACTAAAGTACAGATAACTTATTTACCTTATGAACTCTCAACAGCTGAAAGAAATAAGGTTATTCAAATACTATCCAAAGCCACTAGAACCTTTAAGTGTGCTTTCAAGTATATATGTTTGTATTGCCTTATTAAAATGATCACACAACATTGCATAATATACGCCGTTCTCTGATATTTTTATTTTAACAGCATCTATAGTAATTTTGACATAGTTGTATAAGTTTTATCTTCCATGTAGAATTTTATTATGCATTCTGTTTACAGTTTTTACTCCTAATGCAAGTCAATTGTAATGATAATCGTAATGATGGTCAAAATGATGGAAAAAATGAAGAAACACCTTCAGAATAAGTAGTTATTGTATGAATTGTAGCCTGAATCATAGCCTGAATGAGCTCTGACAGAGCTGATATGGCTGGTTGTTTCCTGTGCCAGGAACTACTGTGGAACCCCACCAGGAAGTGTGCTACAGAGAAGGATCACATTACACCCTTGTTTTATGGTTCATTTCACTTATTTAATGCAATTTGAGAACCTGCAAAAAAAGAGCACTCTAGAAAGGCGATGTTTATTTTTTGAAAATATGTCCTTTATTTAACATAAGTGAGTTGGGTTTTGGGAACACCTAATGTGACACAGGGAAAATCAATAGGTTCATAGGGCAGGTTGTACAGCAAAAGCATTATTTTTCCATGCTCATGAAATGTAAAGAATCATGCAAATAGTTTGCACCTGTGCAGTTTTGCTTGTCTGCTTTAGTAAACCTACGGTATGCTACAGTGCAACGACAGTGAATATCAGAGTAGTTTTCCTTTACTACTCCAAATAAATTTTAATATAGTACAGCGGTTTATTAAAATTATGTAGCCTAAAAGGGGTTGTTTAGTATTCCAGCTGATTTATGGAGAGTGATAAAACATTCCAAATTTTTTTGGAAATAAGGAACATGCATTAGCTTGTATTGCTTTGACAAAGCCATTTTCATACAAAAGTAGAATGTTTAAAGTGCTAACTAGATAATGATTCATCAGTTCTGGCAGAGGAACTAATTTTTGTTAATGTTTTACTTAAAAATGTGTGGAATGAACAGCTGGATACCACAGTTGTGACATGCCATATTAAGTCTCTGTCTGTTTTCCCCTACAGTGATCTCAGTATGAACAACATTACTAAGCTGCCCTCGAACCCCGTGCACAATCTCCGCTTCCTGGAAGAGCTGTAAGTATCATTGTATCCTTGATGGGCATAGTCAGCACTAGACACATTCCTGTGTTTGTCTCTCATACTTACTGTGGGAACCAGATAAAACGGTGCAGGAAAGCTGTCAGCCTGACACTTTTGGCACATGCGGAAACACTTAGTTGAAAAAAATAGATTGCTTGTGATTCTGGAAGTGAATTTATAAAAGAGTTACCGAGAGGCTACAACTTCTCTAGGCAGGGACAGAGCCAAACAAATTAAAATTTTCAAACAAGGGCTGTTTAAAAGAATTGGATTGCTTTTTGGAAATAGTTAAGCAGCAGGATATTAAAAGTTTGAATACTGGCTCATGTTTATTAAAATCGCAAGTAAAGCTATAATCAAAACCAAATCTTGCTGCTTCGTTCTGCCTGTGTCAAGGACAATTGAGTCCACATTTCGTAGTATCAAGGCTTCTTGTCCCAATCACTTTTAATTACTGTTTCCTTACTCTTAAGTTTAGCATCCCTGAAGGCTGACTGTAAAATGCAGAATGCTACACAAAGCTTAGTTAGGCTATCTAGTACGTTCACTGAGGGGGAAAAGCACACTGCAAAAACCAGCTGACCAAACACTACATCAAAAGAGGAATGCTGGTTTGAAGTGATGGTGACTAACCAAAAGTGAAAAGTATTGTGCATTCTTGAGACCTGGATTTAGCAGTGACCCTAGCTACAATGACCCAAGCTTAAAAGAAAATTTAGGTTCCTGAGGAGCGACAGAGACTCTGTAAATGATGTACAAGAGCTCTTGTGGGAAAAGCTGGCACCTGCATCTGCATCTGCATGAATACCTCTAAAAGTTGATTAAAAGAATTGTGTACGCATCGACCCCTACTATGAATCGTGCTTTATAAGCTTTTAAAACGAAAGCCCTTTTTTTTTATAGCGAGTTTAGCTACTAACACACCGTAAAACCCACATAAGATATGCAAAGTCATGATTGTGCCCTTCTTGCAAAGCCACAGTTTATTTTAAGCTGTGAAATGTGCACAGTCTTCTGCAATTTAAATCACCTTTGGGTGTGTATTGCACTGATGACTTCTAGTGTCCTTGCTGACACTCATTAGAATTTTGACATCTTGTATTTGCAATTGGCATCTATGAAGGAAAAAAAAAAAAGAAAAAAAAGAAAACCATTTTGGTGATGCTGAGTTTGAACAATGCTTCTTTTCTTCTGTTTCCTTTTCATCTTATATGTTTTTGTCTCATTTTTATTACTGGTAGCGTTTGCATTTACAAAGCATTATTTCTTTTAATTCTGTCTTTCCTTTGCTTTCTTCCTCGCTTTGGTCTTTATTGCTACTGGTGCAGGTTTCAACCAAAGCAGGGACATAACAAGGAGAGATGTCAAACACCGAGTGTTACAATATTAAGTGCACATGAAGGGAATCATGTCACAAAGACTTTGCGGATTTTCTTTATGTTCATGTTTGCTTGGTCATTCTCAAGGAGAAAAAAACAAAAGTTTGGGCTTTTCCTGGAATGGAGTTTTCGTGCATCAAGCCAAGTTACCCTTCCTCTCTGAATTAAATGACCCAAATAGTGAGACATATCACTGCTTGAGAGACTATTCAGCAATCTACTTCATCTCCCTGGTGAAGAAATTCGAAAGTATTTAGAAGTGTTATTCTTGTGCTGGACCCATATGTTCCACCTTAAATATGAAACCACTGTCCTTGTAACCCTTTCTTCCAAATTATGTAATTTCAGTTTCTCATCATTGATAGCACCAGGAAAGTATTTCATTGCTACATCTTGCTTTCCATGCGCACAGTCAGCTCCCCATTCGTTTCACACCATCCAGTCATTCTGATGTTGCTTTATAACAGCCTTTCAATTTATATTCACTTTTCAAGTAAGTGTAGACAAGTGAACCCTTTGAAGATGTGAGGTAACTGATTACCTCTTCTTAAGGCAAATTCAAACACATTGTGCTGGGAGCATCTTTGGTGTTCAGAGCCATGTATAATACAATTCAGTCTAGTATTACTTAGAATGAAGTGTAGACAATGGAAGGAGAACTGGATATTAAGTTCGGAAGCAGGCAGTAACAGCACTGTAGTTTCCATGCTCCTTTATACTCATTTCTGAGCACTGATCGCATGTATTAAAATTATTTTACCCATCCAAGCATTGCTATACTATTTTTACTCTCGGCTTACCTGGGAAGTCTGCATTTTATTTATCTGGCTCAGCTAAGGTGGACTGTTGTAAAATGTAACTTGACCAATAATGCAGACATGGTAAAAATAAGGTTTTACAAGATCTTTGTATCAAGGCATTGACTCCATGAGATTAAAATGCATCTTAGAAATGCCTATCCACTCTTTGAAATACAACAGCAGCAGGAGCTTAACAATGCAAATTCTAGGGCTTTTTAACATTGAAAAATGTATTAGTAATCCCTTTATTGTAGATCTGGTTCAAAAATCTGATAAAGGTTAACAATTGATCGACTTAAATGCTACATCCTTGATGTGTGGTTTGGCAATACTAGCATCTCATTACCCCCAAAGAACTGGCCAGGTCTGCTCTGCTAATTCTGGCCTCCTAAGCTGACTGATCCACTCCTCAAGCCAAGGTTCAGCACCTCTGCAAGCAGCATTCTTGAGGTTCTGATGATTGTGCTGGTATTTATCTTTAACCAAAGCCTTTGATCATTGAAATGCAGCAACATATTGAAACTATGCCATATTTTTGAGATGCCTTTTTCTCCAAAAATTTTGGAAAATATTGTGGTACTTTGAATTGTTCTAGCTCCTGAAAAGTTTAGTTTTGAGCAAGGTCTTTTGTTTTCAAAATGATTTTTATTCCAGGCCTTTGAGACCCATCATCATTTTTTCTTAAAATGCACATGATGGAACTCCCACCAAGAAAGAAATCTATGCTTCAGCTGCTAGATTATCAGCAAGTTGCTCTGCAAGGACTTGTACAACACCATTAAGGAGAGTTCTTCATTATAAATTCAAAATAACTGCAGATATTTATCAGTATTACTGAGCCCAAGACTCAATCCTGTATGGAGTCTTTCTATATCTGTGTCATTCTATGATATATTTAGCACACTTGTATTAATAGAGCAGTGAATTGGAACAATGTTTTAAAAAAAAAAAAGCTTTTTAGAAAGTTATAAAATTACCTAGGTTAGGACTTTTTAAGACAACAACATCGGAACGTAAGCAAATCATTTTGAGATAACTAAAACTTCAAAGCAATGCCTGAAAGTGTTTTATTTTATAAACTGATATACCTGTGAAGAGTGAGGAAGAAAGCCAATAATCTTTTAAAATGATACGATTCAGATCTAGCTACAAACATCTCCAACCAGTTATCTCCACACATAAATGGATACATATATATATATGCATACAGATAAATATATGCACACACACCCATGCACACACGTATACGAGGCTTTGATTTCAATTTTAAACACAGGAACACTCCATAGAAGTGCAAATCTCCAAGTGATTCTTATAGTACTTTGCTGTTTTTCAACAACTCAGAATAGACTTTTTTGCAAAACTAATAAAAAAAACCCAGGACTGTTTTATTATGTTTATTTGACCTACAGAGTAAGGCAGTTTCACAAAATCAAGTGACAAAGACACCTTCAAAGCTACATACAGCTACAGGAAAGTTTATCGAAACCAGTGTCCACATTTTTTCGCATTGCCCACTGTATTATTACATCAGTTATTTAGGCAGAAGTGACTTTAATCATGCATTTTAATACTATACTGCAGGCAGGATTACAGATACAGTGCAAAAAAGATGTATTATGTGAAACTCACCATCATGTTTGTGGAAATCCCTTTGCACTGCAGAAATGGTGTACATGAAAATGTATACATGGAAATGAAGGTCTAAATAACCAGGCATGACTGTTATCATCTGTTCTTATTTACTATTTTCCTTTTACTTCCCTTTCTGTTTGCTCTGTTTTCCTACAAAGAGGTTTTCAAAGCTGGTGGGAATCAGGTGTTATTTTCCCTGCCAGCTCTGAGTGGTGGGACTGAGCTCTTCAGTCCTTTATGTCTTTGAAAACTGAGAGCATTGGCTCCTGGGTTATGTACCATCCTTCTTTTTGTGCTGGTACAGGCACTTTGTGGCTAGCACTGAAAACTGGTTCTACACTTTTTACTGTTGTATAAGCTAGCAGTAAACATTACAGTGCTGCAGCTATAGTCCAAAACATTTGGGGGAAAGTGGGGAAATCTCTTAATTTACTTGAACACACTTTGAACAGGATGCTGAAAGTCTTCCCCGAAGATGAATCTGCATAGTCTTAGAAACCTCCAAAGAAAGAAAAGTAAAAATACCTACAACAGATGTACACAGCAAAAGTAAAACTAGGTATTATCTAGTGTCTCAAACTGTCTACATGCATCCTTCTAATGTCAGCTAAACAGCAGTTTTATGGGTTTTGCACAGCAGGTTTTTCAGCTGCTGTTCCTGATGGAAATCAGCTTGTGCCATCTCCATCAGCGAATGTTTCAAGGACTTTCCCTGCTAAATGACTTCCCATCCCGTCTGTAATTCCAGTGCTGTGCACCAGCTGACACACAACCTGGATATCCATTCTCTTCACATGAATTGTGAATTCAGTGTCTTCACTTCATACATGCACACATGCAGAGGCAATCTGTTTGGGATATGCCCTGTGCTCAGTACACAGCGTTTATCAGTGGCACGTGGCTGTGGCACATCATAAATCCCATTACTGTGGGACAGACTTTGTTGATAACTCAGAGTTGTGGCTCTGTGGCTTTGCAGGGAGGCACGGAAGTCCTGACAGCAGGAGGTACATCAGTCATGTGGCAATTGACTGTGCAACAGTAAAAACAGTGAGAAGATACTGATCAAGTTAATCAATTGGAAGCAATTGTAATCATTTTCACCCCTAGCTTTTACACAGTTGCTTTGATTTACTAGAAAAAAACACCAGATCCAAATGCAGAAGATTCCTAATGTACAAGATGACAGCCCTGGTGGTTCTGGAGCTGTCATTGCCTTTGTCTCTGTCCCTTTGATGCCACCAAGCTGAAGGACAACAAAGAACTTCCCTGTGTGGCTGGGTCATTTTGGCACCCTCCAGACTGCCCCTCTTGCTCTGTTATCAGTGATGACAAGATGAGGAACAAAAAGAAGAGAAACAATAGGGCAAATGCCTTACTAAATTAGAGCAGCTTGCATTGCTTGTAGAATGGCTTGTGCTGACAGACAGTTATTCTTGAAATGTTAACACAGATGTCAAGGAGCAGCCTTGACACTGCTGTGCATCTGTGGTGCGAAGGGGCAGTAGGGAAGAAGGTGAGGGGAGCAAGATAAAAAGAATGAAAATAGGGAGACTTGTGCAAGAACAATGAAGGTTCTATGCTGATATCCAAGAAGCTATCAGTATATCAGTGCTGCTGCATTGCTCTTACTGAATGCGAGATAAAGTGAATTTTCAGCTTGTAACTTGTACATACTGCTTGGAACCTGTAACTTATTACCAGCAATATTCAGTAGGAACTGGTTTATGCTATCAAATAGTCACAGGAAGAGCTTTTTGTGTTTTGCGATCAATACAGATAGTAAAATTATACTTAATTAACTTAGATGAAGCTATACTTTATTAAATGTGTTATATTTCTATAGATCCTGAGGCAGGGTTTTAATTTAAGTCTTACACATTCTGCGTGTACTGCAGTAGCAGGTATGCAGAAATTACTTTTTGTCAGTGGAAGTTCAGCCTGTTTGTTCACTGCTTCGTTTCAGTGCAGTGCACAGTTCCAATACGCACTTCCATTTTTCACTTGCTTAGGACTACAGGCACTGAATTCAGCCAGCATTACATTTATGTCTCTTTAAGCACAGTTCTTAAGTTTGGGTTTGTTTGTTTGTTTGTTCGTTTGAATTTCCAAACAGGAGTAAGTAATTTATTGTGTAGTTCTTTAGCATCGCTTCACTCGGAGAAAAGCTGTAACATCAACATTTGGAACTGCACAATTTTTGTCCTTTGCCAATGACACAGGACAAAACATTGAGGACAATTTGTTATTGATTGTTTGATTGTCGTGCTTCATTTCACAGTACGTATCAACCAATTCCTGTTATCAGTGATGATAATTTACGCCAGTATCAGTATCAGAAGTGTAAGCAGCACTTTGAAGGCTAAAACTAGGAAATGTAACGTATATAACTTACCACTTGTTGTTTCATCTTGCTGAAACACAGAGGAAGGAAATTTAACAAATTTAATGTTACTCTGAGACCCGTGATTTGGTGACAGCATTCTTCAAAAGTGGAAGTGAAATTCTCTCTCTTACTGCAAGTAGCTTTGGAATCTGATCCTGAAAATCAACATAGGATTTCCTGGCTAATATTGGCATGCACCCCAGGAGTTCACTGTGCTGTAAGTCAGAGGGCAGGTACCTGGCCATGTGGTAAAAGGACACCACTGGAGCCTTCTGGTAGGGCACTGGCCTCTGCCATACTGAGAGCAAGGCAGTTTGTTCCCAGCGCTGGCCATGGGCAGCTGCATGAATGAAGCAGTCAGTTGTCCTTAGAAACTGTAGGGTCACAATACTGAATTGTGCAAGGTGCAGATAGAATCCTCCCCTTTTATAAGTGGAAAGAGAAATAGTAAATTTTAGACCACATCCTTAACTGACAGTAATCTAAAATCTCTTTTATGAAAGCCAGCTCAAGATCAAATACACACTGATTTCATTCCAACTGCTTGAGGTCAGTTGGAGTTATTCCAGTTTACACCCTCTGAGAATTTGGCACACGCATTTTAAAAGGCAATTAGGCCCTAAAGCAGGAGCAGACTGTGTTCTATTTGAATTTCCAACAAAATTGTAAGTAGCAATAAATGCAATATACAGCACAATTATGATTTACACACTCCCCTCCTGCTTTCTTAAGGAAAGGAGAGCATCTTCATATTTTCTTCTTTGATCTCTCTGATCATCACATTTTTTTAATATATCATTTGACCCACTTTTTATATTACTGTGATTACAGTTTTAATTAACATGACAGATTGAAATATAAAAAGATAATTAAAATACACAATAACATGTAAATTCTTAGTCTAACAAAGTAATTCCACAAAAACATTTTGAAAAATATATGCTGATATCATCCATTAATTAATTAATAATTAACACAGTAATTGGCCACCAATGAATTCATAAATTTCTGTAGCATTGGCCCAAGAATAATCATTAAAAAATATCAAACTCATGTCTCAAATTTTAATTGACTTTGTGTAAGTTCTTGATTAGTATCCATGTTGTCAGAACTATTTTAATGTAATAAGCAAGAACATTTTGTTTTATCTACGTATAGATGCACATGTAAACTGAGGAAAGCTATTATCATAGACATATATATTGACTGTACATTTATATAAACTAAAGGTGTATACAGTTTATGTGTTGCGTGCATGTCTCTCTTTGGTTAGTTTGACAGGAAACAAAATTGAAGCAAGCAATTTAAGGTGAGCAATTCTTCCTTGAACAGGAGCTATATTTTTTAAATTCGGAACAAGCTTTTTTAGGGAAAAAAAATAATAATGGAAATATATATATTCATGTTATGCTTCTACATTGTTTCTCCAAAAAATACTCCTAGGAGAAGTGAATCACTGTCAGATATGATACTGAGACATGATGCAGTTATGAATCCAATTTCTGCTTATGTCAGTGCAAATTTTTTCACAGACATCAGTGGGACTGAGATTTCACCACTTATCCTTATCAGTTACTGAGAACAATTATGGCAGTTGGAGAGGAAGATCAGGTTTTTAGAAAGAAGTTTTAAATTACAAAAGCAAATTTATCTGTACCCAACGTATAAAAGAGACAGTCCACAATTTGATAAATGTTAAGGAAATTTTCTATGTGGCACCAAATTTGGCAAGGTTGGTACCATAGAGCAGCAGAACTGGCCCAACTGTGGGGATTTTTCACCATCTCAGGTTTTCTACACTTCTCATTTTTATTTGCAAAAACAAAGATTTCTATCACCAGTTTCTAGGTTTGTCTGTATAATTCATTTTCAATTTTCTGTCTGGAAATTTTGTTAACTGCAGAATGTAATGTAGCAAATCAGGAAATTAAACTTGTTTTCATGGAAAACAGACAAGCATAAAATTCATTGATTGGAACATTATTGATGGTGAACTACCCTTCTTTAAACGTACATTTATATATATGTATATGTAGATATGACCAAATTCATATTGGCATACTCTTAGTATATGCAGTCCTTGTTCTCATTTCTCAAATACAATCAGCAAAATAATGATCAGAAGTAAAATGGAGAGTCAAAGGGAGATAAATGCACAATGGCAGGAAATTATTTCTGTAGGTATACCTCAATATATTTTCATAGTTGACAGATGATTTTGGGTTGCACTCAGACGTTGAGTATTGCAATACATGTAAGCAAATAGCACGTGGAGTGATTAAATATAATGCAACACAAGTGATTAGGGGTCTTTAATATCTATGATATGTAACTCAGTCTGTACAAAAGGACATACATTCTCCTTTAATATACTGTTCAGTATGTTCTTTATATATTGTCCACTATATTTACCATAAGTTTGAGTATAATGGAGTTCTACATAACAGTGCTCGTTCAGTGTAAGGACTAGAATAGATTTCTCATTTCTTAATAGAAGAGCTTTACTCCTGTACTGCTTATTCCTGCTATATGTTGAGCCATACCAAGATCCATGGTAACATTTACTCTTCTGCATTTCTGCACCTTGCAAGACTTGAACAGTAATTTGTTCAAGAAAATTCTATTGTGTTAATCCTCTTAGAATACAGCATGAGTGTTAATTAATATAAATGTATGCTGTTTCCCAATGAGACTATTATCTTCCTTTCATCTCTTTCCTACAGTTTTGATAGTATGAGATTTTGAAATGCACTTTACAGGTGCTTGTTCAGCATTTGTTGAACTAGATCTTACCTTGGACAAAGACAGAAAGCAGCCCCTGCCCCTGTCTTACTGTCACTACTTGCTGCAGACTGTGAGAAGTAGCTTGGTTAGGTTTGCCACAGTTTCTAATGACTACTGAAAAGATGCTTTCTTTGTTAAGTGCCACAGTTCATTGACAATAGAGAAGATTTTTGGTGTTTCAAATTCACCTCCCTTTCCAGTAGGTAATGAGGAGAGGCTTGGTGTCAGGCAAGGTTTCTTTCAATGCCGAAAACATACAAGCACAAAGCAATTTTGAGTCACTGAAAAAAAATCTTGTTCTAGAAATGTAATGGAAATACTTGACTGTGTTCAGTCACAACTTCATTTTTATCTGCTTCTTTCTGAAGAATGAATCTGTTCTTTTTAGACATGAGTAACAGTAGAAAGAAAACAAGAATTTTCTGATCTTTTTTAGAACTTTCAGTGGATGTTTTATCAGTTGTGCTGTCTTAGGATTGTTCTCCTGAGTTGGGGATGACCATTTCTCAGAACTGTGTCACTGCAAGAGAGGTCAGAATATACAAAAGAGATGCACAGATAAACAAAGCTCACAGGAGATACCACATTTGCCTTTTTGTAGATCTGAGCAAGGCCAGGAACCTGACCTGAAGCACTGCAGCAATTCCAGCACCAAGTAGAGATTGCCAGCTGGGCTGAACTGTGTTGAAACATACTTCATAAATTGCTGCCATTTGAAAAGATAGAAGCAATGTGCTTTTCTGTCAGCTCATTTATTTTACATCTTTTAGAAAGAGACATGCAGTAGTATAGAAATTCAGCCTTTGCCACTGCAAAAAGTAGCCCAGTATCTTGTCTTCAGGAGTCTCAAATAGCAGGCACCAAGGGAAGCATACAGTGACACATCCCCATACGTTTTCCAGCTGCCATTAATTTCTGTCTTAATTAGTAAAAGAAATGAAATATAGCATAAGTTAAATCCAGTTATAAAATGGTATAGCTATTTTAGATATATGTGATCCAAAATCAGCAATATTGACTTTTTTTATTATCTTTTCATTAGATATATGATAACTTTGAGCCTGAATTAGTTTAATGTGATATTTTTAAAATAATAACTCTCAGAAATGCTGGAAAAGAATTTACTTTTAAAAACTGAAAATTAGAGTTCTTCTAACAGTAGAAGCCAGCGATTTGGTTATGTAAGTGTTATGAAAAAGCTAGTTTATTCCTCCTCTCAGAAATCATTAACTAAATGCTAAACTGTAGAAACAGATAGGATGTCCATCCTCATCTATTCAGGGAAAGCGATATTTACCTATCCAGACTGAAATCACTACCCAGAGTCCATCCAAAGTTCAGTAAAAGTACTGGGCAGCTTCCCTGAAATAGCTTAGGGTAATGGAAAACAAAATCCCTGATATGGAGATGAGTAAACCCTGACAGATGCTTGATAGATACCTGTAGAGTCAACAAGGGGATTTATTTTCCCCTATGCCAAGACTGAGAATAGAAACACAGCAACAGCAAGAAAAAAATCCAGAAGGAAGGCATTAAAATGGTTGGGAACAAATAAGCCAAATTTAATGAGCTTTGCAGTATGTCTTAAAGAACTGGTGTGCTAACTTCCATCCAAGAATATTGAAAGAATTAAACAATGAGCCCAATGAATCATTGTTGCTGATTTTTTCCAAATCCCACAGTGCTGGGGAATTCCAAAGGGCTGGGAAGATGCTGCTATTGCGCCAGTGTTCAGAAGTGGTCTTATGGAACATCCTGGGAATGGATAGGTGGTTTGCCTGACTTGGATCCAATGGAAAATCATGAAAAGGATGTCATGAGAAAGAATTTACTTTGGTAACTGGAGGTCAGACATCATCATTATATAGAAAATGAATGTTGCCAAAAGTCTACCTTTTCTGATGTTGTCAGTTTGCTTGGTAAGAAAGCTGCACAGACATACATCTATTTTGGCACGTGTGAGATATTTAATTTAGTCCTCGGCTGAAATATGATGGGCTATATGTGATAAACATGATCCTCTGCTACATAAGCAGAGGAGTGTCATAAAACAGGATAGTAATCACTGTCTACAAAATCAGTTAGAGCTCTTTCCAAACTGAAAAATTATCAAAGCAGAGCTAAAAGAATGACTCGGGGCTTGAAAAACTCATAAGGCGCAAACACAGAAGCTCTGCTTACAAAATAGAAGATTAACATGCGGTTTCCTCTGTCTAAAGTGGACTTTTAATAAATGAAAAGACATTTAATTGACAAGATATTTTATAATTGAGAAGTTGTGATCTAACAGGAAAAGAAACAGAATACAAAATGAGATTTGGAATCTGAAAAAAAGCAAAAAAAAAAAAAAAGGGTGGGAGGAATTACATCTCACTTTAACTGTGCAGATAACTATCATTCAAATAGCTCAGGAACAGCATCTTTTGCTTATAGCTGTTTGTCGACTTCAGATATTCCTCTGAATGGTGAAGCTGGGACCATGCAGATGGGTAATGCTCTAATGGTGGTTGTGGGTGGCTGGATAATTCAAATGGGCATTACAATAAAAATGGCAACAGTTTAGGAAATTTTCTCCGAGAGACAGATTTTTGTTCACAACAACTGACAACAGAAGGAAACAGGGAAAAAAAGCTACATGGAAAAGTAAATATAACTTTCTGCAGTACAGTCTCATTAAAACTGTGCTGAATGCCCATGAGCCATATAGCCATATGTATATGAATATCTCTGTGCATAGGTATTCTTTCTGACTATATTAGTTATATATTACAGGTACTATAAAACCATTTTAAAAATTATGACTGTCCATTTTCCAAAAAAAATGTCCAAGCATAAAGGCTTACCACAGAAAGACTTCTTGTTAATCTAGAAAGAGTCAGTATTACACATTGAAACAAAAAAAGCTGGTTAATGTCCCAATTACATTACCACAGTGCTGCATTTAAAGCAGGGAGGAGCATGCTTACCATACCAGAGTGCTTAAAGAGCTCTAATTTTCTTAGCTAACCTTTTAAATAAAGAATATTTCAGATCTGAGAAGCAGTATGAACATGTAGTGTGTCTGGTAGTTTGCTTTGCAACAACTGTGAAATTCATTGCAACACAGCCATTCTTTAAGACAGGATGGTGCCCTGACAGCGCCAGCTTGAGTCTTTGGAGATATAAGTTCAGTTATCTGTTTTTTATTGAACTCTCCATGATACTCAATGAGACACTTTTAGTAAGTGGAAACCTCAGCACAGAATGGCCAGGGTTGGAAAGGACCTCAAGGATCATGCATCTCTAACCTCCCTGCCACATGCAGGGCCACCAACCTTCACATTTAATACTAGACCAGGCTGCCCAAGGCCCCATCCAATCTGGCCTTGAACACCTCCAGGGGCGGGGCATCCACAACCTCTCTGGGCAGCCTGTGCCAGCACTTTACCACTCTCTCTGTAAAGAATTTCCCCCGACATCCAACCTAAATCTTTCCTCCCTTCCTTCCCACCTGTGCCTACTCTTTTTTTCAGTAAAATTTTGCAGCCTCTTCTGATTCATGTCTAAGACTAGAGTTCAGTCATATCAGTAAAATAACAGTGCAAAAGGCTGAGGGGGTTAAACATTTTGTAGTCTTTTCAAAACTCTATATAGTAAACTGAGATCAGAATTAGAGAGATCTCTAACTTTTGCTGGTCTATGATTCACAAACAGCATTTGCTTTCAGAGAACCAGTGCCTACTCTAGTACATGCCTGATTTATCCAGTAGCAACCCAACAGTCATTGCCATTCCTTTCCATACAGAATGAAAGATGAAGCTGCAGGAGCCCTTCACGCACTAAAATAAAGTCAGCTTGGCCATTGAGTGCCTTTTTGTCTTTGTGCAAGTGTGTGCCAGGTTCTGCTCACTGATCTGCCTGCTGGAGTACAGGTGCACATACCCAGGTCTCAGATGCCTGAACCTCAGACCCTGGTGCATCTCACGTGAGCAGTGGCTCTATCTTAGAGAGCTCTGCAGAAAAGACCTTCACTCTCTGAGCAAGGTCACACCAGTCAGCAATTGTGTTCGCACAGGGAAGATGCTGTCCCCAAATTTAAAATGCATGAAAAGTCATTGGAGTTGGCATCTAGAGTCATGTTTTCTTTCACTGTAACCAATATTTCTCTGTGTGGAAGAGAAGTCTAAAGAGCAAGTGTGCCCAGGACTCTGTAATTATCTTGGGGCAAATAAGCTTCAAAGGAAGATGAAGTTTAAGAACAGTCAGTGCTGGTTCTTTGGGATTACAGTTCCAAGCACCTGGCACTTTCTACGAACAGGATTAACAACTCTGGTGCCTACTGCAGTGCTATAGGTTCCCCTCTGGCAGCTCAAGGCATTTGATGAAATTCATCCTCTGGTCTTTCCTAAGGGGTCAAATGGCAAATCAAATGTCAGCTCTGTCACCGCATCAGCTGGCCTGTGCTAACTCCAATTTTGATGTACAATATCTTAACTGATGAGAAATTTCAAGTAATTCTACTTGGCTTCACTTGGTATGCAAATAAGGTGATCAAATCATATCAACCCACAGTTGTGGCCATTTAAGAGCAGTAAGCAGGGCTCTACTGATACAAGTAACTTGACTCTCACCCCAACCAGTCAATTTTCCAATGTTGGAAGAGGTATCATGGCACATTCCTGTTGAACTGCAATGTCAGGAGGGTAAATGCAAGATGCTCTGCAGTTCCACTGCTGAGGAACATACCAATGGCACTTCACATCAAAAATATGAGGGCTGCTCCCAAAGGCAGTGCCTCCTATATTATTATATTGGCCCATGACATCAAAGGTGCACACTGGTGGTATGGCAGTACTGGTTGAATCTTCCCACCAATATTCCATTACATTTTGTTGCCGTGCAACAGATGGCAGCAGAGCAGCAGTCTGACATAGTGGCATCTGACATGGAAGTACATATGAAGCAAAGGGGTGTCAGTGAATTCCTCCATGCAGAAAGAATGGTACCC
>JAOWBP010000001.1:31366347-31396291 GCA_028571105.1 Tragopan temminckii
GAAGCAGCTGTTGTGAGCAGAGTGAGATGGTGAGTGCTGCATTTCAGCAGTGGCAACAGTGACAGTGGGGCACCTCTGCTGGTGCAGATTGTTACAAACACAGCATGCAGGCTCTTATTCATCACTGGTAAAAATGCGCAACTAATGGTGATAACTATGTGGAAAAATAATGTTTCGTAGCTGAGAATTTGCTCTATCAAATAGTGCTGTTGTGCTCTCTGTAGTAGTTTCAGTGCAGCCTATGAAGACTTTCTTCCATAGGAACAAATCCTACATAGTACTTTCTTCTATTTTTTAATATATATTTTTTTTTATCAGAGCACCATACTTTACAGAGATATTTGTTGTACTTTCCTCAGTCTGTAAAGTATTTTGAGGCATTCTGAGAAGACGGGTACAACAGAAGCAGGGAAAAAAACCTACAAATTTTAGCAAATACACTGTCATGCCACCAGCAGAGAAGTTTGGTGTATTGTTATTGTAAAATGAACTTTATTCTCTACTATGTGGATATATTTTGATATTATATGCAAATGAGTTAATGCAGCTGAGCTAAATGTGCACAGACATCATATATACACAATTCCAAAAGTGTATGCCTGTAAGTCTCCTGATGCTAATTATTGTTAGTGTATCTGTATTTTAGTTACTGAGGTTGTTCTAATGCTTAAAAAGAGAACTACAAAGAATTAATTGTGTGTTTTAAGCCATAATCTTGATTTATAATGAACTTGCATTTTGTCTCTGCAGTCCAGCTGTCAGTAAATCAACTATACAGTTAAGAGCTCCTCTTGATATTTTGCTTTTAAAAGTATATTAATGACAAAACAAGGCTCTTTTACTACTACCTCTGGCATCAGTCTTTCAAACATAGCTGTGTTACACTTTTTAGCAACCAAATTAATTCCACATGAAAAAAAACTATTCACTCCTTTTTTCTTTCCCTTTTTCAAACTTTGCAGACGTCTTGCAGGAAATGGCTTGACATACATTCCTAAGGGAGCATTTGCTGGCCTTTTCAGTCTTAAAGTGCTGTAAGTAAACTGTGTGTTGTTTGATATATTTCTGATTTCCTAAATGCTCCAGGGAACTAATTAACCAGTGAAGTTTTGATCAAGTAAATTACATATTTTGATCAGCTCATTTTGAACAATTCAGTTGAAGTGAAGATACATATGAACATCATTAAATCTTTGTTTTCTCATATAGAAAATATCCTAAACACAAAGATTGGAAAACATTAATTGCATTCTAAAAACAACTTGCTCATCACGTAGATGTCTCTGTACAATATCAAAGGTAAAAATTGGTTCAGTTCATGGTTTCTTTAGTTGTCTCAAAAGTTCTGGGTTCAGACCTAAAAGCCTTTGGACTTTTCATGATGACACAGAAGTGGGGGTATATTGCCTTTTCCTTTTCTTGAGAGGTAAGAGGGAAATCATTATAGCAGAACATGCTGCAGTTTAAAATCTAGTTCTTATTTTGTATTTTGTGCTTTGTAATCTAATTAAGATAAGTTATTAAGAAAATGACTAAAATGAAGTAATGAGACAACATATACAGTTACTAAAACTATTAGCAGGCCAAAAGTCACTGTATATCTGTAAAAGGGGATCTTTTCCTTCAGTTCAGAGGAATTCTTTTATTTGCAAGAATGCTAACCTCTTAGGCAGTGTCAAGCCAAGCCAGATGCTACTATAAAAGCATACTGAGCTTTACTGCAAAGATATTAGGTGGGAAAGAAGTACAAAGAGCTACCCATTCCATCTACTCTTAAGTTGGGCAGCTGTAGCTCTTGTTGGCCTACAGAGCTTCAAGCCCGCCAAAAAGGATTTCATTTATAATGTCCCATTGAGTATACCTCGTTTTGAAGATGTGTACTATTCCAGTGTTACCCAGATAGAATCCTTTTATAAATGGAGGAGTTAGTCTAAACAAGGATGATAGGCAGTTTGAATGAAAATGTATTCTAAAGTAAGAAAAGTGTCTCCTGGAATTTAAAAAGATTTTTCTGTCTTTGCAAGCTAAATGATGTGACAGCCTCAGAAAATAAATTTATCAGGTCATTGCTAACAAACTTCCTTCTGAGAAAACTGATTTCATTGGGAAATTTTCAGCAGTTACTGAGACAAATTTATACAAACTAAATCATAAACTGCTCATACAGTTAAAAATGGTGTTGGCCATAGTAGCTTTTTCTTAAGTGAGAATTTCAAGAGTTGGTCCGTCAGAACTTTATCAGAATAAGAAACAGAAGGAAAAAGAAATCAGTACATGCAGATGACGATTTCATAATCACTGGAGGCAATTAGGAGCTCAAGCTCTATCAAAAGCAAGTAAGGTTTCATCTGTTAACTTCCTCACCTACTTTGAAAATCCTGCTTAAAGCTGGTGTGTTAACAGAGCTAACGTACTGCATGTAGTCGTTTGCTTTGAAGAGAGAGAATGAGCATTTTGAAAGGAGCGAGGGGAACGGAGCATTTGTGTAGATTGTTTCTGTGTATGTATTCTTGAACTAAAACCAGTACAAAGGAGGTAAGCTTAGAAGAAAATTTGCAGTAGAAAAAAATACCTTTACCGTGTTGATTCTGTTGTTTTTTTGTTTTGGTTTGGTTTTTTTGTGCTGCTCAAAATGTAGAATGCTGCAGAATAACCAACTACGCCAGGTTCCAACTGAGGCACTCCAGAACTTGCGCAGCCTGCAGTCTCTGTAAGTATATTTGGTAAATCAACATGTGAGCTTGTATTAACAATAACATATAAGATTACCTATTAATTACCTGTTATATCACTCAGTAATGTCTTGAACCTATTTCTTCTTTTAAATCACTTTGAAATGCTTTTCAAGAGAATTGTACTCTCAGTTAAAAATCAAAAGTGACTGATTTGATTCCAGTAATTTAGTGACACTGGCAGCTTCCTTGCAGTGTTATAAACTGGTTCACCACCTGAGAAGACATTCCTTGCTCTGCAATACGTTCTGTCTGTCAAGAAGAATATGGTCCCTGAAGCATCGGTCTTTCCCATGATTTTTTGTTAAGGCTCTTTACAAGGGAAAAGAAAGAATCTCAAATAACACCCTTGATTTTTTTTTTCATTTAATTTTTTCTTTTTAAGCAATATGGAAAATACTATTAGCTCATGAAACAAAGTGTACTGGAGGACACTTCATTATATTCTGTGCTACAGGCAGATCTCCATATTTATAGTTCTTGACTGGGTCATGCTGACTCAGTCCACAAGCTCCAGTTTTAACAGAACTCCTGCCAGATTTCCCAGACTAGGAGTGAGGATTGGCTGCTCCGTGGTATGAATGAAATTATTTTGATGTGCTTCTGCCTCTTGATTTAACAGTGGTTGTACCACATCATGCTAAATGCTGATCTAACCCTATTAGACCTTCAATAGCAGATACTGAAGGAAAACTAAAAGGTCAGGTGAAAAATAAAATAATACTCCCTTGGTAAACTGTCCCAACTGCCAAAGCTTGGCGCTCAAGGACTTGCTGAGCGGCTTCTTTGAACTTGATAGCTCTTGGAGGATTTTATTCTGTGAGCTTGTACAATTGCTGTTTGAGCTAATGTAACACCCATTATTTTCCATAGCAGCATATCTGCTGATCAGCTAACTCTGTGATGAGGTACCTTTTTTTATTTGCTTGGAATTTACTATCACATTTGATGGTAGCAGATGCTAATAGGTGCTAATAGAAGATATAAACAGCTGTTCCTTATTGAGGTATTCTAGATTTTATGTACCTCTGTCCTATCTCCAATGGTTACAACTGTTGAATTGTTTCTCATGTGGAAGCTATTCCTTTCATCCGGTCATCCTTATTATTCTTTACTGAGCTTTTTTCCAGTTCTTCTGTATTTTGTTTGAGATGAGTCAAGGAGGAATCAGACCTGCATAGAATACTGAAAGTGTTTGCACAGCCTGGATTTACAGAGGGAAATTATGGAGGTTTTTTTGTTACTTGTTTTCCTGCTAACCCCCAAACTTCATTTTGTTTAATTGTTTTAACTGTTACTGAACACTGAGCTTTAATTTTTACACTTACTGCAACTTCAAGACATGATTTTCTTAGAGTTATTCAGGATTTTGTCTTGTCAGGTGGGAATTTCCTTCATCTCATAGGCCTAACTTTACATCTACCTGTACCGAAATCCATCTGCCATGTTGTTATTTCAGTCAACTGATTATCATTAGTTCCTTCTGCTGCACCTGGAGTTCACATTTTGCAATTATGAGGCCACTGTTGCTGTCTCCACATAGGGTACAGAATAAATTCTGTTTCTGAATTATCCACAGAATTTCATCGTCACTAGATACAAGAAAAAAAGATGGCTAAATTTTCTAAAGTATGCAATAACTTTGAATGAGCAGTGTGAAACCTCTAGATGATTGAAAATAGGCATGTTCTTTGGACATAGGCAAACATTAGCTGAGATCCACTGACTGGGAAGCATACTGCGCTAAACATGTTCTCTTATTTTTTTTTTGCACACATTCAATTCAGATGAAATCCAAATAATGAATCAATTTCTAGCAAACTTTTGTCGTCGGTGTATAACTTACCCATACACAGGCACACATTATACTGCTTTAGCTCCCAGGTTCTTATGTCTGTCTCGAACAGTACTTACCTCCTTAATATACAAAGCATTCGTTTGTAAAGGTGAAAGAGCCTTAAGAATTAATTATCTTATAAATTGTTATTTGGTCTGTACCTTTTTTTCTTTATTGACCAGACAGACTGAAATATCTTAGCCGTATACTTTTGAGGTTGCAGTTCTTTCCTTTGATCTTTTTAAAAAGTCATGAGAAAATGCTGGTCTACTGACTATATTAGATTTTCTTTCTGCTAAACAAACAAAAAAAAAATCTTGCTGAGATCACATCATTCTATACACATTCTGGACCAAAACACGATAAGCCAAGCAAACAAGGGTTCCTTTGTTGCTCTGAAAGAGACTGTTGAATTTCCAGTACAGTTTCCAAACAAAATGACAGTCTCACTCATTCTTTTCTGCAGATATTCTTTTCCACAGGTGAAGAAGCTGAAGAAGTGAACCAAACGTAGTTGCAGTGTGTGTAGTCTGTGTGAAGAGCTGATATTTTGTGACAAAATTGAGACAGACAGAGAATAGGGGTGATCAGCAGAAACTTTTAGACAGCTGCGTAGCAGTCCTAAGATGGAATGATACAGGTTTGTACAGAAAAGCTACTATCAGCTGAAAGATGATCACTGGCAAAAGAAACCTCTTTGAGGGAAAGAAAACTATTATTCTTTTGTTTGCTTAAACTGGGTTGTGCTTGTCAGATAAAGGTGTGCATAGATTCAATTTCTTGTTTCTTACAGTCTAGGAATTTTCTGCTCACAAGGTGGTTCTTGCATTGGTTTCTGATTTACAATAGGAAGTATTTCTTGAAACCTTTGAAATAGCAGCAGTCTTTTCAAGGGTGTAATTAAGAGGTTAAAAGCCTACACAAAGGCAAGTTCTGTAAGATAACAACTTCTTGTGTTTATTATGTTTAACTAAACAGGTGGCATGGTTTTTGAAAGCCTCATTAACCCTTTTCTTTAGGTTAGCATAGCCGCAAAAAACTGAAAACTGATGACAGGGCTTGGAACTGCCTTTTGTATTTTCACTCAAGAAGGGCAGTAATGTAGAGAGGCAATCCATACTAACCACCTTGATACCTTAATGAATGTGAAGAGGATTACGTTAAAATCATTTTTATATAAATATGTATGTAATTTTGTGTGTACACACATTAGATGTATACAAGGGCTGCTCTGAAAGTAATGCCTCCCATTTTATTATGCTGGCCCACAGCTGTGTTTATCTCCATGTTCAGCATTTTATGTGGGCTATAATTTCCTTTTGAAATTTGTCATGAATACAGATTATCTGGTTTACTAGCCCTAACAATTCAAATGATGTTTGCTTCTGTTAAGCCAAAAAGAGGAAAGTAAGTTCTCAAATTCCATGACTGAAAACAGCCAACACACAATGACTGGTGTCACAACTTAGATCTTGGCAGCAGGGTTTGAAGTGTCACTTGAATGCTGTCTCCCTTATTATTCACTTTTCTGTAGAACTGACTGTAAGCAGATGGTCTCTGGATTTTATGTTTCCCAAAGCTCCAATATCTCCACTCTGCTTTTAAATCAAGAAGGCTTTTAATGATTTTGAATATATCTGTTTAATCCAAAAGCCTTTTATGTAGGTTTACTGATTTATTTTTGAAATATACCTATTAATCATCACCTTGCTTTCTGACCGTTTTCACTGAATTTAAGAATTTGTTTAAATAGATATTTTTATTTCTAGTGAGATCACTTATGTACCAGAATTGGCATTTCAGTATTTTTTGAACAAGAAGGGATTGATAAAGCAGGCAGTGATGCACAAATTATTTTTTTAAGATCTCTTCCCTGAGCATGTTAAAACAAATTTTATGCTATTGGCAACTGATAAGTTGGAGATCTTCATTTGTAAATTTTAGTAAATAAAAGAGGGAAGTCTAATTGGCACTGCTGATGGAAAAGTGAAGCTTCTGCTGCTCTTTTATTGGGACTATTGTAACGCAGCACCTCGCAGTGAATGCCATGGATTAATTCAGTTTATTTTCTTGTTTAGAAATCATTGTTTGTTAGTAAAAAGCTTTTCCTATTTCATTTTCAGAGAGAAATGATAATCAAGAATAGATTATGTCACTATCCATGCTAAACCAGTCATCAAGGATATTTAAAAACAGGCATTATTTACAGTAAGACATGCCACTTTTTAATTCCTGTAAAACTTAGAAGTTTTAGTAGTAGAAAACTTTAATTAGTTTAGTTTTCTACCTTTGTAGTAGAAAACAGAGCAGAATACAAGACAGTACCTCTTCCAAAGCGCTGGAAACAATTGTAGAGGAAAAAATAAGCCATCTTTTTTCTCCACTGAAAACCTGAAAAGTTGGAGTATAGTGTAGCACATGGATTTGTCTTTACAAATACAGGATAAAAAAAAAATAGTATAAGTAAGTTTAACTTTCTGACAGAATTTATATATCACTTCAGTTTTAAGATATATTGCTATGTGCAGAGCACTTTATGATGATGCATTTTTACATGAAAGTTGAGCTAGAAATAATCTTGGCTGTTCTTAATAATTTGCTTGGCTGGAACAGGTCAGAAAATGGATTTTTCATCTCCTTCGCCCTACTTCTCTAAATATTTGACTTTTTAAAAGAAATTCTTAATCTGAAAAAGGAGACTTCGATAGTACAGAATTCTGAGATGCCTCCAGTTCGGTCTTAAAACTAAAAAGCCTTTTTTTCAAGAGTGTTAACATTATAAACAGGGTTTTTTGTGTGTGTTAATAATCCTGATTTTTAGTTAAAAGACCAACCAACTTTGATGAAATCACATTCTCCCAGGAGAACTGTTTTCATGAAAAGACAGGAGCTTCAGTTGTGGTTTTTCATGTCACACCCCATGATAATGAAGCCCACAGAAGGCTTTATCCTTCTTAGGAAACCCAGTACCTCAACAGTTACTCTCAAGCTCCCTAAGGAGGAATTTCCCACAGTTTGAATCAAGGTTGCGTGTACTCATGCGTACAACTGTACACATACACAAAAATGTCTCAAAACTCACAGCTACAGTCTCATTTTACTTCATGTTTTATCTACGTGAGCTTCTAGAACCCAAGGGCACACTAGATAGCGGAAGAGGGCCTGAATCGTGGAGTACCAGGACAGTGTCAGAGCACCGTTCTCAGTCACACATTTTTCCAGCTTGATAAACAGCTAGGAGGAGGACAGACATGCAAGAATCCCCAAACTGTTTGTGCTACCACTAAATATTTGAGTCCAGTCCCTACACAACCAGCTGTAGAGTCAGATTGCTTTCAAAGCGGGGTACAATTATCCAAACTGGGTCAGCAGTTCCGGGCCTCTGAGTGATGTTTTCTAGCATCCAGTAGAAGCTACTCAGTGTCTGACTCCTTTCAGTCTGCTGAGCAATCTCATAAATGAGCGTTCCTTTTTTTTTTTTTTTTAATCATACCTGTAAAGAGATACATTTCTCAACCTCAGAACTGCTAATGAGAAATCTTTCTGTGTGGCTGAATCCCACCAGGATGCACACTGCCTGTGGGAGGAGGACAAGAGGGCCAAGTGCTGAAATGATCAGCCATGTGAGGTTCAAATCAGATATACAAGAAGGTCCACCTGAGCATCGTGTGGTGACACAGTATTACCACAGTCAGTCTAGCAGGGCAAACGGGGCATAGGAGCGCTCCAAAGCACTGGTCATGACCATCTGCCCTGCTGCCTTGTGAGAAGGGTCCTTGGCACACTTCTGACTGCTGCCAGATGGGGTTTGGCTGAGTGGTTACCTGGGGCCACTTGGCAGCTTGTACAGGCCTGGGCCATCCTGTCAGCACCCTGCATGCAGCCACCTGCTTTGGGAGGCCAGCAGAGGTTACTGGCAACATTCCCAGACACACAAGATGTCTGGTCTTGGACCTCTGTTCTGCAGCCAGATTCCTAGCATGACCCAACAATTCCTGCTGGCCCCACTTTTTCCCGCTTTTGGGGCTTTGAGGCTAGTTTCAGTATGAAAATAGCTTTGGAACTGGATATTTGTGAGTTATACAACATGCTAGTGTCCTGGCACACCATCCAGGATACACCTGAACAACATATTTGGATATAACGAGAAATGCTAAGGATCAAAACTCTCAGAGGTGTTGAGACCTTCTCATGTTTTACGTGCAGATGGAGTTTAAGCAGCAGGGCAGAAATAAATGTTCCTAAACTATGATGTGACTTTTTTTTTTTTTCCTCTTTCAGTCTTACTGCACAGGGTTTCTTGTATCAGTATTGTACAAGCTCATACAAGGGCTGAAATCTGTGGGAACTGCTGTGCTGGCATGTTGTAATTAAGCTTTCACAATAGTACTAGCATTTTCCCCTGAGGATTGAAGGGGGTATCCTGCTTAAAGGGACATGTTGGAGAAACCATGCTTACAGTAGCCAACTTTATTTTCATTACATTCACTTTTCAAAGCCAGTACTGATGACTCTCTTGCCATTCCTTACATGTGGCTTTAGCCTAACTCCTATGAACAAACCCTTGAGAAGGTCCATGTCACCACAATCTGACACCCTCCTTCCTGCGGTACCCACCCCAGACATGCCCTCTCCCTAGTCCTTGTTCATAATTGCTCCATACTTTCAGCAGTGCCTGTGTGCTGTAGAACCTGGGGAAGAAGAAAGTGGTAGGAGAGAGGAGAGCATGCCCTTCTGCCATATGAGTACCTGTCATCAATCCTCATATGTTCTCAGTTCCTTGCCTACCCTGCCTACTGCATGAAGGACCTTAACATTTGGTTTTGTGAGCGTTGTATTCTTGACTTCTTTATCTATAGTTGTAACTTTCCTCTTGTCAAGTCCCTTCACTATGTTCAGTCCCTTATCCCTTGCAATAAGAGGCAATCCATGTGATAGATGTTTATCTCAGAGGGAAAAATGACCTGGGAGAAGTTTCCTTCCTGTTCCCATACCTAGCATTTGACTTAACCTTGAATGAAGGAGAAAGACTCACCAACAAGACTTTAAGGATCTTCCTGAGCACTAGGTATTTCACTAGGTTGTACCTGCGCTTACTCAGAGAAAGGAAAAATAAATGTATTCATGTGGAGACGTACCAGTGGCATAAAGCTAGGTGTCCATATTGAATTGATCCAAAAATATGAATCAAAACTTTTTTTTAAAAAACCTACCCTCACCCTTTTCAGAGTAACAGTGAATTACTCATGCTTTCATTCCTATATGAATAATATCTTTTCATCATTTATAACGCATATGGTCCTAGCATTCACAGCATGCCACAGGAAACACCAGTGGGATACAGTCCACATAGCTCAAGCATTTTCTTTGAAAGGTTTGGTCATTTTAAGTGAGCTCATGGTGAATTTCATACTGTCTGTTTTATTTACATGTCGCCTATCAGAAGAGATCAAGCTTTTCTGTTTCCCTAAATTGGCTCTCTCTGGAATATAATAGCAGCTTTCAAACTCACCACGTTATCTATATATTTTCAATTATAAATAGGGTCATGTTTGTGAGTTAATGGGTTTAGTTTTGAAAGTGCCAAAACTTTGATCAACGTATGTGAAACAATTGGCTGAAAGCAATGATTTTGATCAATGCTTTATACATCAGTGTGCATTACCTACAGTATGACAGGAAACGTAATCACTACTGAAATGTTTTATTATCTGCAAGAGGGAAAAATGGTACTTGGAAATTCTAAAAAGATTAGATAACAAAAGAGCACTTGAGGCAGTGCTTATGAGCACTGGTAGAGTGTATAATCCAGCAGTAGGACATGCAATACAAATCATTGTAGTTTCAAGTTTTCTTACAAAGTTTATTTAAGGAATAAGCTACTTAGAATCTCATTTATATTACAGCAGTCCTATGTCGTCTATTTTGCTTACATAGTAGTAGTGGGTTTATATTTGGAAACTTCAGTAATAAAATTGGTTCCTTGATTTGCTGCTGAATGTTGGTAAGGTAGAAACCCTGACCTCTCTGAGGACAGCCTAAGTACTGCCTCTGCAGCCACAGGATCACACAAACAGCTGACTTCTGGCTTTGCCACATGAGCAAGAGTTCTGTGAGTAACTCCTCTGGAGTCTGTCCTCCTCTGGGAGGTTGGAGCTGCACAGTCAGCCTTGGCACTGAGCAAGAAGCTGACTGTCACACAGTGACACATTTAGGCTGAATAAAGACTCCATTCTTTAATCAGTGTAACTGTCAAACTAATGCAACTGTAAGTTCTTAGTTTACATACCAGCATCACACAGGGAAGAAATTTACGTCTAACCAAACACAAAGAAACCTCATCTACTCATTCAAATTATACCTTACTTGAAAACACAGGCATGGCACAGTTGTTGCCTGGGGAATGGGGGAGGTACAGCATGACTGTTTCTAAACACTTCCAGCCTCACCCATTTGTTGACCGACCCTTGAATTATTTTGAAAGTTCTGTCTCTGCTGCCTGCCATGTCAGTTATTATACTGAAAATTTAATTGTACAGGGGCTTTGACACTGAACTTTATAAATTTGTTCCAACTGACCTTGTCTCAGTTATTTGCCAGCCTGGCACGAAGGCTTCGCATTCATTATTTGTTCTCATGCAGAAGGTAGAAGGAGCACGGAGCAGGAGATAGAATGGACCTGATGTTTTACATGACTGTACATGAGGAAGCAGCTTTAAGTAAAGAGATTATCATGCCCATCACAGATAGTACTGCATTTCTCTCAAACAGAACAAATTTAGGTTGTACAGAATTACTTATTTGTACCTTGGTGTGTGTGTTTTTGTGTTTTTTTTTAAATAGTGTTTTCAAAACTTCTATTTAAATTTGTTTTTATTTCATCTCTGTACTCTTCTGAACAGACATCTTCAAGAAAAGTTTTAGAGATTGGCTTCTATGACATAGTATTTCTAGTGCCTCATCTGCAAAAAGTTAAGTAGATTTAATCCCTACTTGCAGAAGTGTGAAAGCAAGGTATCACCTGCAGCTCAGGAAAGGTGCAACATGTAGTTGGGCTCCCTCTGTTGGCTCTGCAGCAGCTGAAGTATATCAAGTAACTTCAAAGGGAATCAACTGCATTAGCAACACCGATCTCTGTTTAAAACTGTTTTGCTCTACTATTAAGGAATGTTACTTTTGTTGCTCATTCGAATAATTGAATTACACAACTTTTAAAAAGGACTAAAACATGAGCATAAACCCAGAAATAATTTTTATTTTTAGCTTTTAAAAGTGACGGATAGCATCTGGAAACCCAACAGCCTTCAGCGCTACAACTCAGTAATGTATAGATTCTGAAAGAGAGTGTTATGCTGAGTTTCTTATATTTTTTTATTCCATACTTTCAAATAATTGGTAAATTAAACAAATTTGTGACCGGTCCATAGAGAGGCTCTGTTCAAAAGTGATTAGTCTATGCTCTCAGTGAAACAATGACCCCAGTGGAGAGCTGTGAGCAGTGAGCCAGCTGCCTAGGAGACTTGTGAACACCATGTGAGGTCCCAGAGATAATGCTGCAAACAAGATTGCAAACAAGATGGAAATACAGAATCTCTGGGATATGAAAAATTGATCTGACAAATGCAGCCTATCCTCGTTGTGTTCTTGATGATAGTTTCTTGTGAAAGTCTGCTGTTCTTTTCTCAGAATCAATTTTCTTTATTTCTTTTTCTCCTAGACGCCTGGATGCCAACCACATCAACTATGTGCCCCCCAACTGCTTCAATGGCTTGGTTTCCCTTAGACACCTGTGGCTAGATGATAATTCTTTGACAGAAATACCCATCCAAGCTTTTAGAAGCTTACCAGCACTTCAGGCAATGACACTGGCTCTGAATAAAATTCATTACATACCGGACTATGCTTTTGGAAACCTCTCCAGTTTGGTAGTTCTGTAAGTTTTATCAATTGCTTTTCAGCCAGAATCTCTGCTTCTTTGAAGGGTTTTGACCTCCTTGTGATTAATTACTTGAAGATACAATGTTTAATTTAGGTGTTACTTGAGACAACCTAAATAGCTGCATACCTGGGTTAGCTAAGCCTCTATTTTTTTTCTTTCAGTGTTAATATTAAACTTACGTTATCTTGGACTATAAAGCTGCAGTTCCCTTCTACTTTTGCACTAGGCCTAGTGATGATACTCTTTATGTGTTCAGTCCTTGCTGCTATGGAAAATGTTATTTTTTAAATACAAAATAATTTTTTTGTTTGTGTAAGTACTATAAATGGTTTTTTAATTAGAGAAACAGAACTTCCACATCATCTTAGAGTTAAAGTCACATTTGCTAAAGTGCTTAATTGATATAGCTTAAAAGTTTTGTCTCCAGTAAAAAAGTGTGTAAGGGAATTTTTAAAAAATCGCCATATCTGGTTAGCAAAAGTAACAGGAATAGATGAATTGCATGCTTTCTAAGGCAGTACTGGATGGAGAAAGATTAGAAAAAGGAAATGAACTGAAAGCTTTCTGGGTGACTTGGAAAGAATGCTGCCCGGTAGAAATTATGTATAGTTCTACTTCACAGATAGTAATGTAGCTTTATATTTTGATATATTTGCATACCAATACAGCTAAATGAATCAGATGCAAAACCATCTCCAAAATCTGGAAGGAATACTCTGGAACTCAGTTTTTTATCTTCTGGGAATGCACCAAGTAGAAAAAATGCTAGACAGGCTGGAGAAACTAAGGAGGAAACTGAGAAGGAGAAGTTATTTCAGGATACTTTGGAAAATGTCAGTATTATTAAGGAGAGAATAATATAGTCAAGAATTACAACCTGTCTGAAACTATAGTCTGTAAGAGACTTAGTGTATTTTGGCATATTCTAACCCCCCTGCAACCATTGAACCTGGCACATTTCAGGGTTCTTTATTGAGTATTGTATTCACCATCTCTGCCTCGTGTTTAATATATTCATTTAAATGTATAGAGCACCAATTACAGGTGTGCAATAGCTGCCTTGTAGTACACAATCCTTGCCCTATGTTTACATTGAGTATCAGTCCCATTCCATTTAAAGTGGATAGAGGAGTGGATAGACTTGTTATTTAACTAAACTCCTAGACATCTCAGTAATGCTGAGAAGGTAGAGAATGTCTTGAATGTCATTCTCTAGATCCCTACCAGAAATGCAGAGATTGGAGGACATATAAGAAAGCCAGGAGAAAATGACCTCTTTATTCCCTGATTGCTTCTGCTCACTTAGGTTCTTCTGGTCTCCTGGGTTTCATATTGATTGATAATTAAATTATTCCTCATTTTCTGCAACATCTGATACTAAGCTGGGGCTCTTCAGCCTGGAGAAGAGAAGGCTGTGAGATGACCTGATAGCAGCCTTTCAGTATCTAAAGGGGAGCTACAGGAAAGAAGGGGACAGACTTTTTAGCAGGACCTGTGGTGAGAGAAAAGGGGAAATGGTTTCAAGCTCAAATAGGGTAGATTTAGGTTAGACGTAAGAAAAAGTCTTTTACAGTGAGAGTGATGAGGCACTGGAACAGATTACCCAGAAATATGGTTGATGCCCCATCCCTGGAGACCTTCAAGGAGAGGCTGGATCAGGCTCTGAGCAACCTGATCTAGATCTGGTGTCCCTATTCACTGAAGGGGAGTTTGACTAGATGACCTTTAAAGGTCCCTTCCAATTCTAAGGTTTCTGTGATCCTATGATTCTATGATTTTTGGCTCATCAAAATATTCGTGTGCGGTTATGTTTTCTTTTGTTTGCTACTCTATTCAGTCTGGCAAATTTCCAGCTGTGTGTGAATATGCATGTTCATTTGGCACAGGTTTGAAGCTCCATCACTAGCAGTCCAAACTGAAGTGGAATTTGTAGACATTCTTCATGCTAACTCAAACATTACAGCTCAGTAAAAAAATGATTAATTTTTTTCCTAAGAAGGGGGAAGCCTACAAAACATTTGTATTTTGCCATCAGGAACCCTGCTTTTTATGGACAGAGATATTCAATGTCTCTAAGTTCTGTAATCTTTAAAATTATTTTCAGAGCAGAATGAAGCATTAAAGGGTATGTAACTAGCAGCTCCTCAACCACAATCCTTCTTTTCTTTTGACGTGTTACTCCCATAGTTTTCCTCCACTATGAGAGTGAAATGTGAAGAATAAAGTAGAAGTTTGCTGCAAAAAACGCATCCTCTTCAAAAGCCAGCTTAAATAGCACTAAGTTGTACATACTCACATTAATGAGCTTAACACAGATTGATTTTTTCCACGTCAGTATAAAAATCTTAGAAATAGGCAGCATTCTGATCCATCACGTGGAAGGGTTTGACTGGAATGAAACATGCAGCAGTTACTCTTGGGGGCTAAACATTTGAGAAGTGTTGACCTACAGGTGTTTACAGTTTCAAAGAGCAAATTAAAGCTCTAAAAATTGAATAGTTCACTCATCTCAGTGAAGCTATGACTCCTTGTCCTATGGCTTTGTGTCTTCTTTAATTCTGCAAGGCTAATGGCTGTTTCTGCCTTATTATCCTTCTGCTCACCTGCTGTTCTGTGCCATCCCCTTTAACAGCCTCTGAGTATACGTCTTCCAAGTGAACACCACCCACAGTTCTAAAGGCAGCGTGTTAATTAGTAATGTGTGAGAATATGTATACGATTTCACAACATTTAATGTGCAAAACCCGCTCTACAATTCCAGGTTATGCTCTTTTAGCCATGTAGATGGTTGTAAAACAAATCCCTTCTATGGAACCAAATTGAATGCCGCATGGGTGGAATGATGTCAGAAGAAGGCAGGGAGGGGAGTGAAAGTGCCTCCTCTACATGCTTTTGCAAAAGCATGACTTGCATTTAGTTGGTGCATGCCTAAAAATAAGTTTATTTTGATTTAAGCATCAAAATGTTTTGCTTGAGTCCACTGTGGGCAATGTGCTTTCCTGACTGTGTGCTTAATGTTCCCCTGCAGACATCTCCATAACAATAGAATCTACTCCCTGGGAAAGAAATGCTTTGATGGGCTCCACAGCCTAGAGACTTTGTGAGTTGACCTCTTATTTGTTTCCTTTTTTTTTTTTCTTTTTTTTCTTTTTTTTTCCCAGTGTTTTCATTAATATTCTGAAAGAATAAAAATAGCCTAAGAGCTAAATGTGGGGTTGGTTTTTTTTTTGGCTTGCCTAATCGCTACAGGATCTAAGTGATGGTTTACAATGACTCTATGTGGCAGATACTATTTTTGACAATAAAATTAGCTTGCCTTTTTAATAAGCATCATCAGTTGATAAATTGTTTAAAGGACATTTGAGAACTGTACTGGGCATTGAAAAAGAAGTGGCTATTCATGAGCAGTTGTGTTTGCCTAGTTTAGTACTATTTATTTGTCTTGTTTAATCAATAAACTTAATGGCTAGATTGGGAAACTGTCAGAGTGAAAAGATTTACCACCAAGAAACTGTCTCGCCGTAGAAGAGGGTTATGAAATCACATAATTTTATTTTTTTATCCCCGGAAAAAGAGCAAGTGCCAAATACACGAATCGTGTATGTTTTACAAGGAAAGAGATGTCTCAGTTGTGTCCAAGGTTATGCCTTTAAAGAGCTTTGCTAAAGAATAGCACTGATAAGGGTTCAAATTGCCTCAAGCTTTTGTCAAAGTTCTGTTCGTATCTATCTGCTAGAGTATGTAACAGAACTCCAAAATGCTGCAGGAGCAGTAAAAGTTTGCGTATCTTCTTCTCTACCGCCTGCCAAATCAGCTAAATCCTTCTCAGAGATTTTAGAGATTTCACCTAACCAGGGCAGAGGATGAAGATTTGAGGAGCAAATAGACAAAATATCAAATCTGAATAATGGTAGTCTAAAGGTAACTATTTTCTTTGTCATCCACAGGAGTATGTACTGCTCACTTTCATAATTCAGTAACATCAGAAAGCAAGAAATTTTGGCCTTTTTTCTTTTTCTTTTCATTCCCTAGTTTCAGTTGCACTGATCCCTTCAAACTGAAATGCAGTTTTACAATTTTGACTTTTAGTCTGCTGTGGGTTGAAAGGAAGTCCCTTAGTGTAGCACCGGAAAGGGGGACAGGAAAGAGAGTGGGAAAATGTAATAGTTAGTTGTGTTTTTTTAAGTGAGATTCACATGGCACTTGGTCAAAAATGGGAAGAAAAAAAAAAAGAACAATGGAAGAAGTAATTGCAAACCCAGTCCCAGCCACCTGGTATGAAGAAGATGAAAACTCAGAGGTTCATGACAACCTGGGAGTGGATATAGGTGCAGTCTCCTCACTGCAGTAGGAGAGTGTAGCACTTGCTTCAAGCTCACTACTTGCGTACTGTATAGACCAGTTTCAAGGTAGTTTCAAGACAATCTAAAGAGATCTCAGCGTAAACGTCGGAGGTCAGCTTTAAGATCATTTGTTTGCATTGATGCATAGGTCTGGAAATCACATATCACTGGAGGGCAAAGCAAAACTGTGCTTGCCTGTAATCTCTTTCTGTCAATAAGCGGGAGAGAGAGATTTACAAGCAGGAAGGAAAGCCTCCTTGAGTTCAGACAGCAGTTTCCTGCCTGAATTACTTCAGCCTGATACTGTTTCAATTTCCATCTATTGTAAACTGTGATTTCTGTTTTGCCCATTCCATAAGGCTGTTTCTCAAATTTTTCAGACAATATTCTTCACAAAGCAGTGCTCAGGGAGCACCACACAGGCGCATCCCAATTTTAGTTTCAGGTGTCTCCTGAATATTAAAGGATGCACATGTCTTGCTCAAGGCAGAAGTATGTGTATAGTTCATTCACTTTACCATTATGAAGTCTAATTGCCACTGCAGCATGAGCAGTTCTTAAAGCAAAGGTCACTACCCTAGCTAAACTACTGTTTTTACAATTTGTATGGTTAGAAACATTCTCCATGTGAGTACTGCCAAAGCTTAAATTGAAAAATACGGTTAATGATAAAGTTGGGCTTATTGTATGTTTTCCCATACATACAATAAATATGATAAAAAAATAGGAATGAGAACGTGCCCTAAACAGATTTTTTATAGAACATCCGTGCACTTTAAAGATTTCCTGGATTTGGGCTATACGTTTCTCATTCAATGCATGAAAAATGGTATTTCATTACAAATGCCAACAATTCTGTTATTCCTGACGTAACACAAAACCTAAATAACACAATCTATTTTCACACAGAGATTTAAATTACAACAGTCTGGACGAGTTCCCCACTGCTATCAGGACACTAACAAACCTAAAAGAACTGTAAGTACAGCATTTATATTAGGATGGAGGATGTTTTGTCTAGTGTATGACTGATTATTTTCTTAATGCTGGTGATTTTGTCAGTAATCCCTAAAAACTGATATCCTAGGAAAAGCTAATAAATGTGCCAACATGCATAAAAGATAATTTTCAACATGCAGTTTAGAGCATTCAAGTTCTGACAACTTCTATACTGCATTGTGCAGTGAATTTTCTTCAAGAACTTCATCCTTGGAACGCAGCTAATTTATTTTGAGTCCCAAACACAACAATTGTTCTTTCCAATCAGTCCAAAATATCACAATCTGCTAGACTAAGGAAAAAACATGGCCCTCTTACTGGCTAATAAGTTTAAATGTTTTCTTCCATCCCTCCTCCCCCATTAAATTAAAGCATTCTCTTTTCAACTTAAATAGTCCTTTGTAATGTTGTAAACAAAACACTTGTGGATGCACAGATATAGTTTCTCTAAAATAATGTCAACACTGAAATGAAACCAGCCAAGTTTATTGTAAGAAACAGCTGAGTTATGAAAGAATGAATGAAATATTCACACATTTTAAACATGATGTGTACAACAGTGTGTATGTCCAGAGTTCTTTCAGTATGAAGTAATTGCCACTCTACATGTACCATCAGCATAGATTTTACAAAAACTAGGTAATCATATAGCAGCTGGACACAGTTGACACAGTTGTAGTATTACTGCATCACACGTAATAATGCCACTTTATGTGGCTGGGATTTTTTTGGAAGCAGGGAACCCCCAAGCAGTGCTGACTTCAGCTCAGTGCCTCCTGTGCTGCCCAAGAGTGTGGCTCTGTGAGGCTGTGAGCTTCTCAGTCCAGCTACTCTGTTCTGTCTCCTGAGGCCTAAAATAATTGGTGTGAAATCCAGTGGCCTCGAAGAACTGCCTTTCTGCTGACCTCTGGAGTCAGTAGCCAAACATGGATAACCTAGGTTTGCAGTAAATGCACCTTGTCCAGTCCAGCAAATTGCCTGATGTGCTTGAGATTTCTCGACCCCATAGGATCTCACATCTAGGTATCAAACTGCTTGTGGCAGCTGAGCTCCTCTGCGCAGGAAATCTTTGGAGTGTGAAATTGTAACCTGAATTACCAAATCCCGCACAGAACCTGACCATGTACATTAGTGTTTTGCTTGGGCACTGGAAGCTGATCTTAAAAACATGAGGTGTCTCTCACGGGGTTCCTTCTGTTCTTGCCAAGAGGAACTCAGGGCCACAAAGATTCGGTTTATTGCAGGACTACATTACTAAGGTGTTTCTGGGTCAGACCTCTTCTCTCTCTCAGAATTTGTGCTTGGACTGAAAACACTGAATATGGCTTTTTTTTTCTTGTCTTGGAAACAGCAAGCCATCAAGGCAGAGCTATACCAGTCCCAGATGCTCCGCCCTTGGTGATCTCAGCTGTAGGGGCAGTTCTCTCTCCAGAGTGGGTGTAGCTGTTAGGTTTTGAAGATGCCTGTGAAACATTTTTCCCAGTATGGCCTTACTATAGTGTCCTTACCCAGGAGTGCAGATAGATTTAAGCTCTTTTGCTCAGTATGTGAACTGACAAGTAGTAACTTACCTTTGGTTCAGATGAGGTATATTCTGAGGTGCAGTGCACAGGGTACGAGCTATAGCCATGATCACTCTCTCCCAGTCACCTCAGAAGTGCCGTAGACTCTGTTTTACAGAAATCCACTGCAATTTCCTTTTGGCTGATGATGGGGCTGCTCCCACACTCTGACAGTGTCAGTGGTGATGATGGGCCAGGCACTGCCTTGGGAAGCAGTCGTGCCATTTCCTTTGCCTTTCTCTGTACAAGGAATCCCATTCAGTGCATCCACAAAACCAGTCTGTTCACTGGTTCTAGATGAAACGGGATCCTCATATTGCTTGGAATCTGTGTCTGCATGGATGCAGTTTTTATGGCGTGCAGAAGAACAAGGGATTTAGAGCCTTGTTCTGTCTCATCAGCAGTAGCACGGTGACTAAACAAGTGAAACCAGTAATGTGGAACCTGTTGAAGTAATGACCAAGTGTGCTTGCATCAGTGAACAATTTGAGGCTTTCTAAATGTATAAATTTAATCTGGGAAGCCCTTTTCATACCCGACTGAACTAATGGGAGTTTCCCACACGGATCATCATTGTTCTTTTGAAACCTTAGTTGTTTCTTTTGTTTTTCACAATGGAGAAGTACTCATATGAATAAAATCCAGTAATTAATGATGAGACCAAGTTTTGGCCCCCTATCCAGCAGGCACATTGGATAGTTTGTTCGTGTCTACATCTAAAATATTTCAACAACAATGTGGCTGTGGGAGACTCAACAATATAATGTATAAAATCGTTTACCTTATAAATTTGTAATTCATTATTATCACAGCAAATGGAATAGATGAAAATTAACAAATACGGGGAGGATATATATACATGTACATATGTACTATTCAATGTCTATATTTACATTACATATGCATGACCTACATGACATACAGCTATGAAACAGTTTCCTGCTGTGAGCATCTGAATTTTAAGATGCTATTTTGCTGTTTACTTCACCTGCATGGCATTTCTTATGTAGAAGAGTGCCAAATTCCAGACATTTCTTCACTTTTTCTTTTGCTCTTGCTTTTACCAGTTGTCTTACCCCAGAAAGCAAAAACATATCTTTACACACAGACATTTTCCTTACTACAATCAAAGAAATTGTTGTGTACTGTGTATACAAATTGTGCCTTCTCATTCCTTTTCTTTGCTGTGTAAACCATTTTTTTTGTTTCGTAGAGGATTTCATAGCAACAACATCAAGTCGATACCTGAGCGCGCGTTTGTAGGTAATCCATCACTTATTACAATGTAAGTGGTAACAGTTTATTCAGTGACACTTTGTGTTAGAGAATATGGTGTTAAGTACCATGTTTGCTGCTATTTGTCTAATATATCTTCTTGTGAATACACTGTGTAGCACATAATAATGCAAGTGAACAAGCTTATATCTTTCTAGCCTTATGAAAAGTGTGGCAATTTGCATGCCCTATTTAAAGGGAGTGAGTACCATTACTTCATCATTGACCTTTCAGTTGAACTACTCTTTATAGGTCTCTTAGTATTGCTGGCAGTGTAGAAGATAGAAAAATTACTCATGATGGATTCCAGTCTCAATTATCATTATTTTACATGAGAACATATTTAATTGGCAAAAAAACATACTTGATGGACATAGGCTAGCAGGTGAAAAAAGGCTCACAGGTGCACAAAATGTCTCTGAGCATACAGAGATTACTCATTTGTATATATTATAATCATGTAATGTGTTTTGAATCTTTTAAAATATTCCATATAATATCTTGTGTATGTGTTATTTGTATAACATTGTTTTTAACATTGTGTATAAAATGCCTTTTTTGCTCTCTTTTTGCAGACATTTTTATGATAATCCCATCCAGCTTGTTGGAAAATCTGCTTTTCAGAACTTACCAGAACTCAGAACTCTGTATGTGTTTCATTTCTTTAAATTGTCTTTAGTTGCAACGTTAAAGGTGTCCCTCAAATTCCTCATTGCAATTGTATTGAACTGATGTTTTACATTCTAGGACTTTAAATGGTGCCTCACAGATAACAGAGTTTCCTGATCTGACTGGGACTACAAGTCTGGAGAGTTTGTAAGTAGTAGAGGAGTATTTTTCTTTGGTTTATATTTTTGATATTTATTCTAAAGAATGTCCCAAAAATAAGCATTTGTTTTGAAATCTTTAATAAATTTGTTTTTTTTTTTATAAATTCTCTCAATAGGACACTCACAGGAGCACAGATCACCTCTCTCCCCAGATCAGCTTGTGACCAGTTGCCTAATCTCCAAGTGCTGTACGTTTCAGTATGATTAATAACTTTACATTAATAAAAAAGATTAATGAACAAATGAAATCATTATGATTTCAAAATTACCCCATTGCTGCTATTTTTGTGTATCACATTACTGCATAGAAATCAGAGCAGGGAGCAAGTCTCAAATGTTACTCAAAAATACCATCCTCCAACAGTTTGTATTCCACATACCTGTTAGTATTTCCCATGCATTGCTCAAAAAGATCATTGATTTTCATCTTTTTAGGAAATGCTAAAATGGTTCATGATTTTGTTTAAAAAAATCAGAGCTACTTTCACTGACTTTATTTTCATTTATTCTGTCTCTCCTGTAGCACTTTTGTTTTCTTCTGAGGCAGATAACTCAGTGAAGTGAATGGAAAATTTATCTGCGTAAGGAGTTTAGCTTTGAGCGCTTTTCATGCTTCTCTTTTAGATTCTTCTCCAGACAGACTTAAGTAGTTGACTGAAATTTTGATAGACTATTACTTGGCATTGTTGGGGCATAGTTCTTAAACTAAATATCCAATATTATTTTAGCTTGGAAATGTCCTTGGGGTTTGCTTAATCACTAACGAAAGTAATCACTGTGTCTGCTTCTTTGAGAATCAGCCAACGCTTTCCTCTATGTATTACATCACTTGGAATATATTTTGTATTGCTTCTTTGGCCAACATTGAAATAGGACTAATTATAGCACATGATTTGAATACCAGTGTGGATATCATTAACATTTCCAGAAAAATTAAGTTTTAGTTGATGGACTCAGTAGAATCCTACACTGTCATTACTTGCACCATTTTCACAAGTCAAACACAAAATCTACAAAATGCCCCTGTCAGAATAATAATGGCAAAGATAATTTTTTCCAAGAAAGCAAGTGGGTAGATATGATTCAGTTTTAAAGGATTAGAAGCAGGGATGAAAGTAGATTACTCTTTTACTTGATAATATTAAATAACTATGGGAAAAGGACATTTTTTGTAATCATACATGTAAGTTTTATTCTATATTCTTTCCACCAGCAAAATTCAGATTCAGTTTTCCCCAAACAAGATGTATATATATATATATATGGTGAGACTGTTGAGAGTGGGTAGGAGAGGGGTGTTTGGTTCTTTTCCTTCTTTTTTTTTCCCCTCCAATTTCTGCAAATTGCCTGGGCTTGTTTTTGATTAGTTAGATTATACTATAAATCAGTCCAGATGTTTCAGTTATTCTGTAATTTGTTGAGTTTTGGCTCAAGTCTTTTCAAGAGCTTTTTTCCCTCATGTAGTGATTGATTTCAAAGTTAGTTCCCATATCTTTAACCACAGTGCTCAGTTATAAGATGTAACAGTTCTAAGGATCAGAGGCAATACTGCTTAATCAGAAGTGTAGAACTGAAAGCTAATTACAGTTCATTGCGGTTGTTGCCAGAAAAATAAAGGATATTCTCATACAAAATGTACATATACATTTAACATATTTGTAAATAGATACTTATTTGTGCATTTCAAATGGTTTAAATATTTATCAGAAGTTTAATGTGATGAATATGAAGTCTGTGATGCAAAGCCAATGCTCCCTATAAGCAGGCTGCCAATATTGTTACTGTAAAACACTTAGAAGTCTGCACTTCAGCAGGAAATTGTCAGACAATGCAAGGAATTTGCAAAAGCAGTATCTGGAGTTAATATATCTTTCCTTCTCCCCTCAGTTAGAAATTAAAAGCTGACAGATGAGAGATAATAACTGAGTCTGCACATTTCTATTCTCCTGTAAAATAAGTTATTTTTAACTGAGCATGAAGAGAGACAGGAAAACAAATCTTTTAGCATTACGTCGAATGTTAATCTTTTCTTTTCTTGTATATTACAGAGATCTGTCTTATAATCTGCTGGAAGATTTACCCTGTTTTACTGCATGTAAAAAGCTACAAAAAATGTAAGCTTCAAACTACCCTAAAATGCCTAAAAAGAGGCATCTAGATAGAATTTGCTTGAGCATCATTAATTCAGTTACTACTGACCAATTTTATGTAGGATACGTACTCAAATACGTATCCTTACAATGTACTGAGGTGGATCATAAATGGTCTACAGTACTGACTAGTGTCTTCTGGGTACCTTTGAAACTGAGAGAATTTTTATTACTGTTTCAGTGACTTGCATCATAATGAAATTGATGAAATCAAAGCAGACACATTCCGGCAGCTGGCTTCTCTTCGTTCTCTGTGAGTACAGCACTAATGGTGGTTCACATTGGTGCTCAAACACATGGGGGTATATTTTCTATCTATTCACTCTGTATTCAGTGTCTGTCCACTGACTGCCACAAGACATTCTAATTTCTATTTCTCTTCACTTTGATCTTTCATTCCTTAAGTTGTGATTTTGAAAGCAGAATAAACATTGTTTAGTATCTGAACAATGAATTCAGATATGTGAACTTACAGATATAGAAGCTGTTACTTCTAAACATTTATGATAGAGATGGAGAAAGATGCTGTCCCAGATCTAGTATCTGTTGGCAGAATCAACTCTGAGGAGCATTAAATCTTTATAGAGGTAAGTGTTGTCTATGAAGAAGAACAATAAGAAATACGTAGGTTGTTCCAAAAGTAGTTCTTCCCATGAAAACTACAACAGACACAAAGAGCATAATAACATTATTTGATAGAACAAATTCTCAGCTACAAAGTACAACTTTTTATCGTGGTCACAATTAGCCGATTTGCACGGATGAGCTGGTTAAGATGCTCTTCATGTCATGGTGTGACAGCTGTGCATGGCTATCTGGAACGTGGCTTGTCTTTCACATCACTGTTGCCACTGTTGAAATGCACCACCCACTGCCTCACTGTGCTCACATCCACTCTTTGGTCTCTATAAACATTTAGCAAGTGTCAGTGTGTGTCATTTTTTCTGCGTGGAGGAATTTGGTGATGCCCCTTTGCTTCATGTGCACTTCCATGTCACACACCATTTCATCAGACCGCTCCTCTGCTGCCATCTGTCACACAGCAGCAACATGTAATGGAATATTGGCAGGAAGATTCACCCTCTACTGCCATACCACCAACATCTGCTTCTAATATCATGGGCCAACATAATAAAATAGGAGGCATTAATTTCAGAGCATCCATCATAAATTTCAAACTTATGTATATTTCTAGTGTTCATACAGACACAGCAGAATAATTTTGTAGAGAAATTACTAATGAGTATTTGCAGTCTATATAGTATATTATGTAGCTACTTTTACTTATTTCAGTTTTTCCTAGTTTGTAACTAAGAAGTTAAGTTTATTGACAATGGATTTGCTGTTACTAGTCGTATCACAAGGGCCTCTTAGAAGTAGAAGTAGTCTGTATATCCCACTCCTCTGTCTGCTGCCTTGGGAAACTGAAGCAGACTGAAAACAACTGAGTTAGACTGTGAAGGGCTTTAAGAAGTTTTAGAGAATGTTGTCACTTTAGTAACTAACTGCATTAACTGACTAACATAATTTAAAAAAATTCAATAAGATTTTGCAGCATAAGATTTGCAGAAGTTTATTGAAAATATTTGCATGTAATTAATACCTGTTTTATATTTAGGCACCCTAATCAAGTGTATGAAAACTTCCATATTCACTCAGTGGGTATGTAATTTTCCACTCACTTTTCTTGTAGGGATTTAGCTTGGAACAAAATTAAAATTATTCACCCCAATGCCTTCTCCTCTTTACCATCTCTGATCAAACTGTAAGTATTTGTATATCTTTTACATTTAAATTTTAACATTTTTCTTGCAAGAGCATACAAAGCACTGATAACTTGTTAATCGCCCCATTCAGCAAAAATAGAGGCTGTCTCTGTGCTAATCTTCTGGTCTGTCAGATATATATCTAAATGTCTGCTTTTTTGTACTTCACCAACTCTCATAGGTATTATGGCAAAGTTGCATATACCAGAGTGTAATCAGGGTGATTAGGGCTCCATGAAACATATCAGTGTATCTGCCATCCTTCTTTCAATTTGTTAATCATTTACTGTCTTTTGACAGTGGGGCGGATACCTTATTAGTTGTGTATCAAAACTAAGGAAATTGATTCAAAATCAAATTACAAACATTGTTTCTCATTGCATGGAATAGTTTTTCTTCTTAAGTAACTTCAATCAGAGAATTTAATGGACAAAAAAACAAAAATCCAATTTTGCAGGTCTTACTTACAAGCACTTCTGTCTTTACTCTTTCCTTCTTCCCAGTATAATTGCAGTACCTCTATAAGGTGAATCCCTGGGGTGTATCCCTGGGGACAACATGAAAGAAAATTCCTCTGGAGTTTTCTTGCTCTGCAGTTGTTCACAAATGCACACTGACAGGTATCTGATCACAGATAATCCAGTAGTTTGATTTGGGAGTTACAGGAAACAAAAATTTGAAAAGAGGCATTAATTTCTTTTGATGGACTAAGCCACCCCTCTGAATGGTGGACTGAAAAATGTCTATGAGGAGAATGTTGCCTATGGCATCCTTTTTGGTGGATCCTCCTTAGTGCTTTCTTGCAGAAGAAAGAGTACAGGAACATTGTGCTGCCAGCAATAAATTCTGCCCTTCATCAGTAGAAAACCCTTTGAACACACACATAAACCATTGTACCAAGTGTTACCTGAAATGCAACTCTGTAGCCCTCATCTGAATGAAGTCATGTTAGACTTCACCAGTTCAGTTGGACCAAAATTTCACCTTTGGTAATTAACTATATTGTGAGCAGTAGGACATACACATGCACAAATATGTGCACATTAAACATGAAAAGGTAGAAGACCAGTACATCAAAAAGTCTCTTATTTTATGACTAGCCCTTTTGATTTAGATGTCCAAGGGACAAGAACTTTATAGTCCATCCATAAAAACATTCCAGTGGCATCAGACTCTCCTTTTTTCTTCTTGAGCATTGACCATCTTAAGTATTGCAGTGTAGATTATCATGAAGAGGACTGAAACAGCTTACTGAATAAATGGAAGGGAGAGGGAGTAATAGAAAACAGAATGCATCTGAACATCTGCCTTTGCTTACTTTACCGTTTCCCCTTGATCACTGTTAGCTTTCTGCTGAAAATATAGGTGTATATTCCTGAGTGCTGTTGCAGTTTTACTCTGTTGATTGAGATTTGTGTATAACACAGTCATTTTTTATCAGTTTGGAAAACTACAGCCTGCTTTTTCAACATGACACTTCTATTACTGAATTAAAATAAAAGAGAACCTGTAAGCTGATTTTTATTTGCTGTTATGCAGGGATGTGTCATCCAACCTTTTGTCCTCTTTTCCTGTGACGGGGCTACATGGTCTAACTCATTTAAAATTAACAGGAAATCATGCACTACAAAGTTTGATATCATCTGACAATTTTCCTGAACTCAAGTGAGTATATCATTAAAACTAATAAGCTACATTTGTGTTCATGTGCAGTGGAAGGTGTGTCAGTGTGTAACGCATGTTGTTTCATATTGTCAGTCTTTGATCTGTGCTATTAAAACCAAAGCAAATATGATAAAAATGATAGACTTATTTTATTATGTTCACTTTTAACTGAAGAAACTGTGAAGTGTTTTGCAATATTAACCCCAGTACTTGGTTAATATGAGCCACATCTGCTTCCTGGTGATATATTTCAAAAGCTGTTAAAACAGTATGATATGATATGTCTTTCTACTGGTCTGTGCTTACAGAATTTCCCTTATGTTTAGAGAGAACTCAGTAAATATCAAAAATATACTACTGAAGTTTTAAGATATTTGGCCATTTTTGTTTCAAGTAAAAATGAATGTGGTTTTTTTTCTGTAATATTTGGTTTAAGATTCAGATAACAGAGCCATGGAATTACAAAATTGCAGGGGTTAGAAGGGACCTCAAGAGATCATTGAATCCAACTGCCCGCCAAAACTTTGCCATTATTACTATAACATTTTGATGCTAATAATTTTCTGCTGGATGCTCTGTGATACAAGAAGGAACTGTTATCTAGAGATTATTTGCAGCTCTGCCAGTCACTGCATGACCTTAGAGAAGTCACAGTAAGTAATTTTGCCTCTGATTTCAGGATACTGGGGAGTGTTTCTTAATTTTCCCTTGATTTTCATTTTTTAATTGGAGGATGCAAATTGAAAAATATTTTTTTCCTCACTTTAATGTAAAATTTTTGATACCATAAAATTCAAAACAGTTAAACAGTATGAACATAATTACAGAATTACAGAGTGGCAGAGATGGGAAGGGACCTCTGGAGGTCATCTAGCCCAATCTCCTACTCAAGCAGAGCCACCTGGAGCCAGTTGCCCAGGCCTATGTCCATAGGGATTTGAAAGTCTGCAAGGAAGACTCCATACTTAAGTCCTCACTAGATTTGCATTTTGCACTCAAAGAGTTCCGTAAATCATTATATGCAGACAACTCAAGGAGATGTGCTACTGATGGAAAGGACTGGGGTTTTTGTAGTTACAAATAAAGGTGTGATGAGTAGAAGTAGGGAGATGATAAAATGTTTGAATAAAGCGCTGGATAGAACCACACTGGAGTACTTCTATGATGCTATGTTAATATAAACAGAGAGAAGAGCTGCAAAAATGATTCAAGGGCCATGAAACAGTGCCTCAAAAGACTTAATAAACCCAGTATTTGTAGTTTGTCACAGAGGAGACTGAGTAGTGACTCAATCGCAGTGTGTAAAACTACTTTGTAACATGAATGTTCAAAGTTCTAGAGGGCTTACATAAGTCTTCAGATGAGTCTCAGAGGTCAAGAAGCAAGTATCATAAAAAGTTGTGAATGTCTGAGCCTGAGCTTCTGCCTGTTTTTCTTCTCTCACTGACTTTGCCAACATGTTGAGGCAGGTGATAATTCTAAAATGCCCAAAGCCTCTTAAAAAGAATCTAAACACAAGAAAATTGATCACTCCAAAATAGAAAACATATAGTAATACATATACCATGTGTAAACATATAGTGGTCCTAGAACAATTTACTGTTTAACTGAATTGTGTACAGCTAAGATTTTTGAATTCTTTTATCAATATTATACTTTATCTGGGTGGTTTTTTTCACCAGATAAATTATATATATTGCTAAAATGCAACTACAGTGTATTTAGTTGGAATGAGTAATTTAAAAGGATATGCCAGGCAATGGCTTAATGCTTTAAAAAGATGTAAAAAGTATGACTGATATATCTAGAGCTGATTAACATCTGTAAGAGCAAATTATATCCAGTCAGGAGAGAATGGGATAAAATCCTATCCTGGATCCTGTAGGACTTGTACCATAAATTAAAATGAAGCCAGGACTTCATGCAGGATCACTGCAGACAGTGCATGAAGCACCAACTTGAACAGAGATCTGAAACAAAATGAAATTTCACCCTTTCTAATTGTTGGAACTAGACATTGGTTACAACATTAAAGACAAATTCCTGTATAAAAGCTTCCTGCTCATCTAAATGGGTCATTGCTGTTCAATACACAAACACATCAAAGAGCTGAGCATCCTCTGCCCCACCTTCAGCAATGGCACAAGAATGCTCAAAGAGCCGAGCCCAGCTTGCTATAGCAAGCTATGAGGAAGTAAAGTCAGGCTGCCAACCACTCCTTCCCTCTTTATCTGATGCTTTGATTCAGTGCTGTAAAGAACTCAGTGACTAGCTCCATCCGTCATAACTGTGCATTTCCATTCACCATCAACCAACCCTGCACCTTTGTGAGGTGGAAAACAACTTTGTGTTCCCTGATGTTTGATCTAAAATCAGGAAAAGAGATATTCCTTGCAGCAGGAAGGGGGGAGTGGTACAGATACCATCAGTAAGATAAGCAATATATAAAAACAAATTCAGACAATGTTTCTATGGGACTATAATTTGACAAACTCCAAATCTAATCACCAGTATCACATAAGCACCAGGTATAAAAAGGACTGCTTCTGGCACTGTATGGCTGAGATATGCCTTTTTCTTTTTTTTTTTTTTCATGTTAAAAGTTGCTTTTAAAAGAAAGGAACTCCTCTGTCACCAAGAACTGCTTTCCATTGCAAAGTATATTTTATCCATTGTGTTCTGGGTCCCAGTCAGTCTGTTCAAATATGCTTTGCACAGAAATTCAGAAGTATTTGCAGGTTTGGGACGTGTATGTGTGACCTGTATGACCTAGTAACAAAAAAAAAAAAAAAAAAAAAAAAAAAAAAAAAAACCACCTTTTTGGATTTAAAAAAAGGTTCTTTAAA
>JAOWBP010000001.1:31399697-31419523 GCA_028571105.1 Tragopan temminckii
AGCAGAGCCAAGAATACATGGTAGATCAATGACACACAGAGAAACACAAGAACCTGGGTTAAATCTTAATAGAGGGGCACGACAGTGGAATTTGTATTTTTAACTCCTTCTTACACAGTTGTCACACTGCAAATGAGGTAATGGAGAAAGCACCTTTCTGAAAGTGATTGTTTTCAGAGAAGTGATGATGCCAACTTTTTAAATAATCCTGAGTACACTGACTTAGAACCAAGAAAGCATACATCTGCTTCTACTTACAGTTTGGCAGGCAGAGATGAGAATAGGCCTTAAATACCCAGGACTTTTTTGCAGCTTGTACAAAAAGAAATTTTCCTGAAAAATGCAGCATCAAATCTGAGTATTTTCTTCCCCACAGATGAACGTGACTTTGAAGATTTTCTTCTCGACTTTGAAGAAGATTTGAAAGCTCATCATTCAGTGCAATGTTCACCTTCTCCAGGTATAGAACTCCAACAGATGTGAATCTAAGAGTAATGTTACTGGATATTTTAGATGCAATAACAAACTCTGAATCTGAAACTAGGATGGGAACAATATATTTGCAATAATATCTTGTACAATAATATGAAATTCTGCACAGTCCTCCAGAAAACTCTGCAAACACTGAATTCATCTATGAAAGTATCAGAAATTTCACACAGTCCTCTGGCAGATCCTCACTCTTTTCCCTTTTCAGAGGAATTGGTCTCCTTATCAGGGGGACAAGAAAGTAAAGGTTCTCTTCTGCCAATAAACAGATAATAGTAGAACAGAATCTTTCCTTTGCAAAACTGAAGTACTTCTTCATTGAGTTATTCTACACTTGAACTTTTTGAATAACACACAGTTTAATGTCTAGGACATACAAAACACTAAGATATTGAAATACATACAGTCCATCACAAGGAACACCCAGCACAGTAATTTCCTTCAGAGGGTAGTACATCCCTGGCTTTGCAGTATGATAGAAAGGTTTTAAGGTTTAAAAAATAAAAAGTGATTGAATTGCAAAGCTACAAGCCACCTGTTACGCTTAAATTTTACCTGAAGATGAGGAAAGTATTTGGAATATAACTTTTAGTTTTAGCATCCTGTTCAACAAAGATTCTCCCTAGTTGTTCTTCCATTGTGAAGCATGAACAAAAATCAGCTAGTACTTCGAGACTCACTCCAAGCCAAGATCCCCATATTTCTCTACTGCCTCCTTTGTTATTGAGTTCACAAAAACATCATTGTCTTCGTGATAAGTTGCTACCAGACACCTGTAAACTGACACAATGGATGCTTCTGCCTACTCAATGGCAACAGTTGTAGTTGTATGTAGTACAGCTCAGTAGCAGGGGTTGTGTCTTTATGGAGAAGGCGGATGACTTGCTTTGAGGAAGCATAGCTGACTAGTACCAAGACAAGTAATGTTTCTCATGCTTTCAGCTTCAATCACACACTGGGCAACCTGATCCAGTGGGTGGCAAAAGGGATTCAAACCAGGTGATCTTTAATGCCCCTTCCAACCTAAGCTATTCTATTCTATCTTCACATCTCAAGAATGTGTCATTCTGGAACTGCTATGTCAAACAGTCTACCAAATAATACTTCTCCTTTCTGCAGTGTTACTTCCTTATTTGCAGTATACCTTGATAGTCAACTTATGCAGAAAAGTATATCTGAATTGTAAGTCAAAGATTTAGAGATTCCACTCTTGGGATATTTCTCAAATGGAGTGGTCCCAGGAAATCTCTTTGCAGCCAAAACAAAACATCTCAAATCTTCCATCATGAAAATTCTTCAAGAACCCTGATCTCCTCTAAAAGGTCAGATTTAGCGTCGGAATCTAAATGGAATCCTCTCAGATCTCATTGGATCTCAATCCAGACTAGTAGATTACAGTGCATTTGTCTTTTGAAGATGGGATATTTAGTATCCATTACTTTACTGAGAATGCTGGAGATAATGACAGACTTAAAGATGGTACCCACATTTTTCTGTCTCAATAACTTGCCTTTAAGGATCCATTCCAGATTCTTGGCAAAAAAAGGATTAAAAATTCATCCTGAATTTATTCAGAATTTAGTTGTTCAAAAAGAGATCTCCTATTCTTTCCAATGCTTCATGTACTAAAGTTTTCTTCCTCTTGTGTTGGATGTTGAAAAGTAGGTCTGGCCTTTAGCTTTTCAAAGGTCAAAGCCATTTGAGTCACCTCGTAGAATCAGTGGGGATGAGAAAATGAAGAGCAAAGCACTCCTCTGAAAAGACACTGCAGAGGGGTCTTGAACTGTATAATGACATGCTGTTAGGCAGCCAGAGTGTATCTGTCCATATCCATTACATCAAACTTCACCAGGACTCATTAGCAACTTGTTCTGGTTTAGTAAGGGATGTTTTTCAGCTTCACATGACAGCATTCATTGAAACTATGAACTGGACATTCTATTCATAAGTAAGAAATCTAGTCAGTAGTTTCACATGAAAGTTTGACCTCCAGCTACTAGTTTAACAACAGTTAAATATGTACCCAGTAACCAGTGCAAGAGACAAGCCTTCAGGATTTTTCTGGTAAGCTTCCTGTTTTTCCACGTGGTGTTCTGCATATATAAGAGTCCATAGTTGGTGCAAGAGAAAGGTACAGCTGTCCTTTTCTTTCTCAAAGAATTTTTCATGGCAATCACACTGCACTTGTACTAGTAGATTAAAAACAAACATAAAAAAAGAAAAAAACCTAAAATGTTCAGGCGGAGGGACAGACACATGCAACACGCATATAAGCATTGCGCTATTGAGATCTCTTATTACTCAGAAGAAGGATAAAACATCCAGATCTCCTTTTGGAGTGAAATTCACTGCTTGGCTATGCTAAGAAAAAAGTGAAAAATTAAATTTTACTTTACATGAGTTTTCCTTTCTCCTTTTTTTTTTTTTTTTTCTTGTCTTTTCAGGTCCCTTCAAACCATGTGATCATCTGTTTGGTAGCTGGGTTATCAGAATTGGAGTATGGACCATCGTCGGTTTGACCTTTGTTTGCAATGCACTGGTGACAGCTACAGTTTTCAGATCTCTGTTGTATATGTCCTCCATAAAGCTTTTGATTGGTCTAATAGGTATTGTAAATGCCTTGATGGGTCTTTCCAGTGGAGTACTGGCTAGTGTGGATGCATCGACTTTTGGTAGCTTTGCTCAGTACGGAGCACAGTGGGAAAGTGGAATTGGTTGCCAAATGACTGGTCTTCTCTCCATTTTTGCTTCAGAAGCTTCCATTTTCCTCCTTACCCTAGCTGCGCTTGAGCGTGCATTCTCTATAAAGCATGCTACAAAGTTTGAAACAAAATCCTCTATTGCTAGTGTAAAAATCGCCATTTTCTTTTGCTTTATGTTGGCACTAGCCATTGCAGTGATACCTCTCCTCACTGGGAGTGAGTATGGGGTTTCTCCACTTTGTTTGCCATTACCATTTGGAGAACCCACTGCCATGGGCTACATGGTAGCGCTAGTATTGCTGAACTCACTTTGTTTCCTAGTAATGACTATTGCTTATACAAAGCTCTATTGCAGTTTAGAAAAGGGAGAACTAGACAATATTTGGGATTGCTCTATGGTCAAACATATAGCCTTGCTGCTTTTTACTAATTGCATTCTTTATTGCCCTGTGGCCTTCTTATCTTTTTCCTCCTTACTAAATCTTACCTTTATCAGCCCAGAAGTGATAAAGTCCATACTGCTGGTGATTGTCCCACTGCCTGCGTGTCTAAACCCACTCCTTTATATATTGTTCAATCCACACTTCAAGGAGGACTTGGGAAGTTTGCGAAAGCAAACTTTGCTATGGAGGAGGTCAAAACATGCTAGTCTGATCTCTGTGAATTCAGAAGACATAGAAAAACAATCTTGTGACTCAACACAAGCATTGGTAACCTTCACAAGTGCTAGCATATCATATGACATGCCTACCAGCAATTCACTCATGCCATCATCTTATCAAATGACAGAAAGCTGCAATATTTCATCCGTTGCATTTGTTCCATGTCGCTAGTTTCAGTGGCGGTGCAGAAAATAAGTATGTTTACAATTTTTTTTAACCCAAAAGTAAGTATGGGTGTGTGTTTTCAAGCTAGAGATTGCCTCTGAATTACTGTTACATGCATCACAAAACAGATGATGACAAAACTTGCAGCAGGCTGAAAATCCAGTAGTTTAGCCTTCTCAGCCAGTTTCAGAGCTGCTGGAATGAAGAGAAAATCTGAAAGCTGCAGCAGTTTCTGCAATTGTATTGGTGGTTCCCTTTCAAAGTAGCACTACTCAGAAAAGGCAGTTGGTCAAGAGCAAAAATACTGTGCTGAATTGGTAAGCTTTCTTTTCAACACATCTTCAACACAAACATGGCACAGTTTGTTTCATGGGTTGGGTTTTTTGTTATTTTTTCCTGTTTAATATAATTTGGTCTTAATAATAGATATTCAGTGCCAGGTCTGTTTTTATAAACATCTGCATATGGCCCTCATTCAGCAAGGTGTCTAAGTGGAAGAGTAGTCCTGTTGGAAAGCCTAAAGGTTTTTGCAGAATATACTTCAATTAAGCTCCATGTTCAACAGATAAATTTCATTTAATAGTTTACCTGCTGCTGGGTTCGGTTTTTCAGAAGTTGTCTAACATGACAAAGTATTTTAATTGCAGGAAAAATCTACAGAATTATTATATAGTATAAAAGCAGTTAATCAAAATCCTGCTAAGCATTTAAAATAGAATCATAAATGGCAAGCCATTGCTACATGAATATTTTTTTCCTAAGGTTCTGCACAATCTGGTCATGAATTACCAGCATGCCAATAGAATGATAATAATAATGATAAAACTGATGGATGAGAAACTCATAGAATTTGAGGGTGAGAAATACTACATGGAAGATCATGAATACAGGCAGACTGATGTGTTGAGTACAAGTAAATGACATGAAAGGCACTCACACAAAAACACTGATGTAAGGTCATTTGTCTAGGAATGAGAATGATAGTCCTGCTTCAGGCATTTCTAGAAAGCCTCTCAAGGTCATTAGTTGAAGATGTGGAGGTCACTGTGTCTTTTTGGCTAATGAGAGATACAGGAATACAAGAAGGAGTGAAGGTTTTATGATCTGTGTTCTCAGCACTGGTGCAAGCTCTATAGGAATATTTCAGACAGTTTTTGTATTCACATGGGAACATTGGGAAAATGAAACATTTGAATGTCACAAATATATATATATATTTTTTAAAAAAAAAAGCTTATCAAATAAGCAGCTTGACCACAGTTTGTAAGTAGCTACTTCTGGGAAACAGAAATTTGAGAGAAAGGACTAAGTCAGGAGAAGAATCTGGTAAGATCCAATGAAGGTTGATGCTAGGTATGTATATACAGCATAAAAATAAAGGTGTGAATTGCTGACATTAACAGTCACTGCCAAGTAGAACAATTTGCCACGGCTTGGAATGAAAACTCTGTCACCAAGTAAGTTCAAATTGGATACATTGCCAAAAAAGGTTTTGGAGCAGCTATTGGAATTCAGGGATGCCTGATGGCATTAGTTTAGGAGCTGATTAGATTAGATTAACATAGAGTACCTCTCTTGATTGTAATCTGTTAATACTTTGCTGAATCATGATATGTACATTTACACATCATGCAATTAGGTGAGAAGACTTCAGACCTTTTCCAAGTGTACAGAGCTCCCTTCCCTTGCCCAGAAGACAAGCAGTCTTTGACCTTGGCCAAGCCATCAGAGGACCTTCCAATCATCTTTTCTTAGAGCTGGCATATTTTGCTCAAGTGAGCTGATCATTTATGACACGGAAATGCAAAGATTTGTTAAAAATAGCTCCCTGAGGAGTAACCTTTAATAGCCCAGTAATCACTTCGCAGTTAATGGCCACTCAACTTCTAGGTGAATGAGACTAATTTTTGAACATTACCACAGTTAGGCTAGCCCAGTAATTAAGATAATCAGTCACAGATGGTCACTGTTGTTCATCTGTTACTGTATATGCAACTTTCTGGGACTCTCAGGATGGATTTTCACAGTGAAGACTCTGTTGCCAACAATGGATATGCCTTGGCTTTCTTGTCTACTCACACTGGCATATTTGCAGTTTTGCAGTTACAGATGGCATCAGTTGACTTTGGCTGACATGTTCATCCTTCAGGGAAAAAAAAAATGAACCAATGCTGAAATTATGTATGATAAAGTCAGCTGAGTACTTATCTGAATCCTTTATCTCTTGTGGGTTTTGAAGTAGTGCAGCATACAGCTGGGGAATGATGCCTGAAACCACTTTGAATTAAACAGAGGATCAGTCAACCATTGCACAATGCCTATTATCGTGTTTACTTAGCTTTAATTTAACTGGGGTCTGTCTGTGCTGCACTGCTTAATGTCAGTGAAATTCCTTTCAGCTCGCTATATTTAAGAAGTTTGTAAAGTGATTTGAGAATCAAAGTAATGTTATAATTCTAAAGACTAGTTAAAGAAAGCTTCTTTTATCAAAACTTTTTTAGCTTGCAGAAAGTCCTAAAGGCTCCGTGTCTTATTTTTATAAGCATGTTTGAAATATTTTGATCAAATATTTTAAACTTGAAATTGTTAAAATTCATTTAATAGATTTTAAAGTAAAATTTGTAAATATAGAACTGTATTTATTATTACAGTGAAATGCAACTCCACTATAGGACGTGAGATTAAGCCCTGTACAGTTTCGTATTGATATTTGCTATATTTTCTGCTCAAATATATTACTAAATTCATTATCTGTAAATAATATAATGTAAATGTGTAGTGATTGTAAATAGATGATGTGCTTTCTTTTCTACCGGTGTTCCAAACATATGTCAGTTGTAATAAAATGTGACTACACAGTAAAGAGCATTTAATCAGGGCTTAATACCTCACAACTGTGTGCATCTTCAATTAATCCTTCCCAAGTTATTCTAATATTTACACAAACATCTCCAGATGTCCAGAATTCTTGGCCAAGTACAACTTGCAGGTTGTGTGCTCTCATTATGTGCCCTGGGGAGCAAAAAATATTGAAAAATAGTGTTTTGTTTCAGCTCGAACTGAATCTTCTACAAAAAACAGGTTCTGCTCCCTGCTGTCTGTATCTCAGTGACAACCACTCACAGCTGCCATCTCAGCTCAGACCGTGTGACACAGGCATGCACCAAATCACACAATGAAGGGGTTGCCTGGCAGACTTCTGACATCTATGGGCCACAAAGGACATGAGGGGCTGCTGGTGTATGCAGGACAGCAAATTCTTCTATATACATCTTCATTTTCACTCCAATGCCGTATGTGGCAGGCAGAGCCTGGCAAAGCTCATCATACACAGCAGAGGGGCAGTAGCAGCATCACATACAGGAAGCACAGCGTGAAGATGTTCAGGGTAAGCGGATGGTGGGGCACAAATGTGGGACTTAGCAAGAGTCACGTGGCTCAGCTGCACCAGGGGTGGCAGCTCTGCTGGAGTAAAGGCAGAGAGCAGCTGAAAGCTCAAGTCATCCTTTAGGTATCAAGAAAAGGTGGTGGCAGACGCATTCTTGTTGGAAGGGACTGCAGCGCAGAACAGTGAAATGTGCTTATTTTTTCAGAGATTGTGAGTGTGGGTCCTTTCTGGGAAGAACCTGAAAGAGATAATGTAGCAGTGAAATACAAACACTGGGAAAGCAAGCAACCATTCAGACAGGATTTCAGTCCACATGGGAAGTAGCAAACTACAAAGACAAAAAATAAAATTAAAACTATCTCAGTTGCAGGTAGATTTTAACAGGGAGTGCACAGGTACTCAGAATGAATAAGAAACTCAGAGTGTATGGGGTCATCCAGGCAGAAAGGCCAGTGAAAAATAAGTACTTCTGATGGGTGAGTTTGGGGACACTCGTGATAAGATGGGATAGAACCAGCAGTGAGTGGTGATGAGAGGGCATTAATTACCCATAGGAGGAAAAATCAGACACACGGCAGAGCACAGGAGAGTGCATAACTCAGGGGGCTTTAAGATACAGGAGGCAAACAGGAGCAGAATTTGATGGGATGTTAATAACAGTAGAGTTTTGTGATGGACGAAGAGCTCAGAATTAATATAAAAGATGGAAACAGTGTGATGGCTGAGGAGACGGAAACCATAAGAAAAAACAGGCAGTGAAGAGTTTTTCACATGCACTTATGTGCTCCAGGCAGTATCAGAGCTGGGGACCATGTGGGAGAAGAAGGAAGGTGTGCTATTTGAGGAAGGAGGCACTGCATCATGATCACACTCTCTCCTCTGAGAGACAGAAACCATGGAGGAAGAATGGGATGGTTTGATGAAACCTTTGGTGGAGACTGGAAAAAGAGATCATAATTGTATGTTCTGGAACACGGAAGATGGACCTAATTGACTTATTTGTCAGTGAGCAGTAGGGCCTGTGCTCAGCTTCAGTTTTCTGATAATCTGTAAGCATACATGAGCACAGGTGACTTCTGCCTTCAAACACTTGTGCCTCAGAAGTGTTACCATCAATAACAGCTGAAGGAGAGCTTACCACAGTCTCGGGTGACGAGTTACTTAGGTAGCAGGTAGAGCATGCCACCTGTTCCCTATGGCACACTGGATCCAGTGCCAGGTGTTACTTAGGAACTCAGAAAGTCCTCATGGAAGATACAAATTTGGCCAAAGAAGAACTAGTCAAACACATGAGTAAAAGCCATAAAGAAGATGGGATCATCTGCTGTGACAGTGTGCTCCCTCCTCCCCTTCTTTCTCCCTGCTCCCTTCTTTGCCTGGCCTTCCACATGAGGCCTTGCAGAGAAAGGCAGTGAACAGTACTGGTAACACTCTCATTGAGACAGATTAATGACCACAAATATGTCTCAAACTGAAATAGCTGATACCTGGTTCAACAGCCAAAAGCCCATTGAGAACGCTCCTAAAAACAACCTATGACTAAGTCAGTTGTTTTACACCATGAACAGCAAGCAGCCCAAGAGCCCCTTCAGCTCTCCTGCATGGCAGTGAGCTGTGTGACAGGATCTACCCTTGAGCAGAAACACCTCTCATGGTCATGCCTGCACAGAGATCCCTTACATCTTGACATCAAGGCACCATGCCAATAAAGATCCTCAGTAAATGACTGACTGTTTAAGCTTTGTTAGTTTTGCTAAGATTGTTGTGCACATAGATAGATTGTGCACGTATAGTCCCTTGGACACAAACCATTGACGAACTTTGGGATTAGGAATGGATCCAACCACACCTGTGCTCCTTACCTCTGCAGCTCAAGGAGTTTAGAAAGCAAGGAGATCCACTCTGACTCAAGAGGAAAGGCTCCTCTATGTGTGTGTTTAACACTCCCCTCTATGCAGTAAACAGACAAGTGTATCCAGCCATCTCAAATCTTGCTAAGTTGCTGTTAAATCACTACATTATATTATATCAATAAATATATTCCTGCTTCTCTCTTATGAGTGAAGTACATAGTGTAGATGTTTCCATCTGCAGCACCTACAAAAAAAGCAGAAATGGGTAAAGGCCATGCTTAACTTTTAGTGGAGGAGAAGCCCGGAGAACAGCTTTTGGTAACCTCGCAGTTGTTCTTAGTCTTAAAATTAAGATCCACTCTTTGTGCAGTCCTTGCTGCTTCTGCTCCAGGCTCGCATTCTGGCCCACTGACCTGCATATAGAAGCCAGCAAGTCAAACTGTCTCCTGTCTGTATCCTCTGTAATAGGAATTCCAGCATTGGGCACCAGTTATTTCCTCTGGCTGTTGAACGAAACACTGCCACAACAATAATCTCATTATCAGGCATTTCTCTCTCATCAGTTTAGGTCACTGTATGAAAGTTAAAGACTTGCTGAAAACCTCATTAGTCAACCACTTAAGGAAAATCTTAAATTGTTTTGTAGCAAAATTAACGTGCATCCTCCAGGAAAGAACTGGAAGTCACAAAAGCAGAGATAAAGGAGTAAGAACATGAATACAGGAAGGCTAACAATGACAGATCTGAACTGGGATCACAGCAGCAACAACGTTGTTTGGAAATCTTTTGCAGACCTGTGGGGCATGATAATTGCACAAAGGCTCAGGTGCTGCAGGAGAACACAGCCCTCAGCCTCCAGAACAGCTGCACCCTTCCACCAGCAAAGTATTGGAACAGCATCTCCACCAACCCCAATAATCAACCCGTGTTCTCTTTCGGTAGTGTGCCAACAATAATTCTGCAAGGGATGAATTTATCACTCTCCAACAATGTTATTGTTAAAAAGTAATGGGATGTTATTGTGTATTATTGAAACTAAGCTCAGGAAATTGATTCAACACATATCTGTCCTTGCTAAAACAGAATCCTAGCTCTAAGAGACTTGAATTTTTAGAGAAGAATGCAGATTTACCCATGCTAATAAATAAGTAAAGAAGGAATTCCATCTCTCTATACCTAACACAAACATGCTGGAAAGGAAAGCCAATATCAACATTAAGAACATCTTGTTAACATAACGAGAATCACAGACTTCTGCTCCAGTGAGTCTAGAGACATAGGAAACATGAGTATATTTCTTCCATAAAACAATTTGTTGTGGCATTGATAAAATTATCTAAAGATCCAATCTCAGCCATTGTTAAAAACAAACATTAGGAATATTCCTCTTGAGAGCTGGCCCATGGCCAGAAATTCTAAAAAACTCAGTCACAGACAAAGAGTCCACTCAGAATCCTCGTTTAATCTTTTCACAGGTGGCAACATTTTCCACTTGTCAAGCAAAAAAGAAATGCCTTCATTAGCAAGGGGAAAAAAACTGTCCATCTGTGGGACTAAAGACTTCCACTAAGTATTATGCATGCACATATCAGGGGTCTTCAACTGGCTTTGAAAGTCTCAGGACTGCAAAACTAATACTTGAAGGAAGTTTCAAACATCTCCTTTTTCATCTGGAGTCATTCTTGATATGTAATCATTGTTTTGACAGGTGTCCACAGTTATTAAATTTGTTCCATGCATAATGAGGACTCAGTCTCTCTATCTATAGATTTCACTGCAGTTATCATCAGCATTTCCAATTAACGAATTTTTTCCTTGAGGAAGAAGCTCTCTCAGTCTTCTCCTGTAGGAAGAAACACAGTCTATTGTGAAATCCTCCCAGGTCTCTTTCTCTTGTTAGCTATGAATGTGAAATCCAAAAGGTTTCATATAGTCAAGGAATGAATTCTGGGATCTGAAATTGATCTGAAGTCTGCAATGGCAACAAGTGCCTCAGCTCTTCCTTCCCTGAACACAGTCATCAGTCAGCAAACAAGAGGAGCCAAAGTCATTGCTCCAGGGAGTACACCAGCGAGACTGATAAGGGGACATCTAGACCATGGCATACAAACCAAGTGGAAGAGCCAGCCATCAGCATCTTAATTCCTCAAGTGAGAAGATAATTATTTGATTTGATTAAATGAATCATAGAGTCATAGAATCATTAAGCTTGGAAAAGACCTCTAAGATCATCTAGTCCAGTCATCAGCCCAGCATCACCATTTCCACTGACCATGTCCCTCAGTGCCTTCTCTTCACTGACAGAGGTGGAGAACCCACACAGAAGGCACAAACTCCCTGCCCTCTACTGGCCTCCTTCCCCTTGCCTCACAGCTCTCCCAGGTCCTTGCTGTCCTCATGGGCTGTCAGCAGAGAGCCCAGCACCTTCTCTGGCCCTGCAGCTGTGACCACAGCTGGCTCCATTCCAAGGATATGTCCTGCTAACAGCACCAGCCCTGAGACACTGAGAGGGAGCTCTTTGTGTCTGAGGGACAGCAACATTCTCGCTGGAGTGATATAAGGCAATAACATGCATGAGGTGGAAGCACACCTAGGAACACCTGCAGCAGAGCTGGAGTGTACTCCGTATCAAAAAGACAAAGAGGCAGTATGCTCTGCTAGAGAAAAACACCATTTCACTGTAATAATTGGCCAGGAAGTGAAGTCAGAACAGGCTGGAAATACTGTAATGTCACCAAGGGTCAGAAAGTTCATGGGATTATCTTAGGAAAGTGGAGACTGCAAGTCAGGGAAGTATTATTTCGGAGCACACTTCAGAGAACATGCTCTGGCTTTGCAGCCCCACACTGCAGCTGGGGGCTGTTGTCTGAGCAGTGCATGATGCTGAAACATCCGATCCTGACAGTGCCACCCCTGGGCTGGGTGCAATCTTTCTGCTCCTGAATGAGAGGCTGTGTCATTGCAAGTCACCAGCCCTCCTTGCTCTGGGCTGAAAGTACCACAGGCACTCTGGGGGGACCTCACTTGAAAGGAACTCATGAACAGGAGGGAGACTGACTTTTTACATGTTCTGGCAGTGATAGGACAATGGGGAATGGTCTTAGACTAGAAGAGAGGAGATTTAGGTTAGATGTTAGGAGGAAAATCTTTACTCAGAGTGCAATGAGGCACTGGCACAGAGAAGCTGTGGGTGTCCCATTACCAGAGTTGCTCAAGGCCAAGTTGGATGGGTCCCTGGGCAGCCTGAGCTGGTCAGTGGCAACCAGCCCATGGGAGGGGAGTGGGAATTGGGCCCCTTCCAACCTAAACCATTCTGTGATTTTGTAAGTAATATTGGCCCAACTCTAAGAAGGCAAAGACAGAGGTGCTATACATAGGTTGGAAGATGGCATTTGACTCTTCGAAGAAACAGAAAAGATAACTCTTGCAGTAGATGAAGCAAAAGCAGTTAAAAATCTCAGTCAAAAAGGGCTTCATTCCCAAAAGCAGCAAAGAGAAAGTGAAATGGCAGGGACAGTTGCATGTGTGTACTCACACCAGGCACAAAGGAGGACTCACAATACACCACTGGTTTTTCCAGCAAAAGAAAGATCTCTGGCCTTAAACACAGAGAGGTATGTTCATCCACAGGTATCGACAGGGCATCAGAAAGAATATAAATACTCAATACAGAAATACTTGAAATGAGAAATTCCTTAAAAATACTTCAGCTTTACACAAGCATCAGTAGAAAACAAACAAAACAATAAATCAGTGTGTTTTGTTGGGTTCATCGGGTGTTACGAGCTGTTCAAAACTCAAATATTTTCCTTCTGTTCACTTGAATAGGACTCAGTGTATGTGCTTGTATGGAACTGCCACATTTCACAGTGCTTGTGTTTCTTTTTGTTCAAGAAACATTTAGATGTTGTACTGAGGGACATGGTTTAGTGGGGAAATACTGGTGATAGGTGGACGATTGGAGTGAATGATCTTCGAGGTCTTTTCCAACCTTGGTGATTCTGTGATTGTATACAGGGCTCAACAAATTACCAGCATTCATAATTTAGTTCTATCTCTGAGTATTCCTTTCCCACCAACAAGAGTCGACAGGTGCTTTTTTTTTTGTAAAACATTCTCTCTCCATTCCCCATACTGACATTGAGCTCTACATAATGCTGCTGGTGTAGGTAGGGCTTTCCAAGTCTTTAAACCCTCGTTTCTTTCTTGGAGGGATTTACAGCTCTAAGAAATCCATTTTGTAAGCCGTAAGTGAACTGTTCACAGTATCGATCGTTCTCTACGTACATTAGCTGTGCCAAGAGAGCACTCAGGAGCTTTGGACATGGAACACATCCCTCTGCTCTAAGCGCTGTATAAAGACAGAGGGAAAAATATTGCTGGGAGCTCAGTGCTAAGCTCTCAGCACAAGTCAGCATAAACAGATGGGGAAAATGGGCGAGAAAGCCCACAGGCTCTTCCAGTGTGGAATGCAGAGGCTTTGTGAGAGCCTTCTGCACTTCAGTGCTTTTCAGCAAGCTTCTATTTCTGCACCAAATACTCCTTTCTGCACAGTGGAACTTCTCACGTTTGTAGACAGCGAACAGCACAGCCTTAAAAGTTGTTGCTTTATGGCAGAGCGAAGAATTTCACATCAAGCCTGGGACCTCATAAATGGATACCCTAGGTCTAATCTTTTTTTTTAAGGTAAATAAGTGATAAACAATAGTGCCATTGTCCAGAAAGTACAATTCTTACACCAAGGGCCTTTCATAATGAGAGCAGCATCATAAAAGTGCTTTGATCTACGAAGGATCAAATATCTTTGTTCTCTATTAACATAACTTTCTTTCCCAATGGAACATAGAGAATTCCTGATAATGGCACTCCATTAGGATAATTAGAAAAAGATTGTTCAGCTCTATTTCCCCTCTTAGAGCTCCCTGGCAAATTTCTCTTTCGTGTCATTCAGATTTTCTACCCCAAATATTTCTGTCATAAGGAAAAAATTTAGAACTTTCACATTTATGACTCAGAAGTTTTGGCTGCCAATGTGATATTAACCAGCCATTAAGGGATTCTGAAGAGGGAGCCATGCTGAAAATTTAGCCATCAGCTTTTAAAAACCCAATAATTTCTTTTAATGTGAACAAGCTTGTAGATAACTATGTCATGGATCTTTTAACAAGGTAGCAGGAATGTGCCTGGCCTTATTCACAAGGGAGTCACGAGAGAGCGTTCCAGGAAAGGTTGGCCCCAAGGGACTGGAGGGTGTAGCATGACCAGAAGCAGGACTGTATGGCAGATGACAGATAGAGGAAGACACTTGTTAAGAGAGTATCCCCAGACATCCCAGCAGAAACCCCGACATCTTGCTCTGTCTTGCAGTGCAATGGCATTACCTCTCCCATTAGGGATACAGACCTGAGGCCGCAGACAGACAGGGCCAGCTGGAGAAGCCTTGTTTGGCCCCACAACCTGTGCCACTATGCCCACGCACACTGTTGTGAAACATCTACCATTCACCTTCCCAGGTTCTGGTTCAGTGAGTCACCCCTCATCCAGAAACTGCATAGGGGAAGTTTGAGGAGACTGCCTACGCAGATTTGGGGAATTCTGGCAGAGGGGACACTCCCAGACTCTCCTGCTTTGGTGGTGAAGGAGACAGGCACAGGCTGGCAATGGGATCCTCATAGGCTTTGGTGGTTTTCCATCTGAAACACAGCATCCTTGATCAGCAAGATGGATGCCAGTCATGGTAAAACACTCCAACCTGCAGAAAGGAAGTAATCAATGAAGAGATCGACTGATAACGCTGATCAAAGGGCACTAACATCATAGGAGAAAAGCATCTCATCAGTCGCTCTGGGCAAAATGATGGCAGGAAAGCCAAGGGCACAGAAAACAGAGCCCCATCACACAAGTCTGAGAAAAGGGGTGAATGTGGGGAATGGGAAATCATGCACAGGGGACTCCAAGGTCCATGCAGAAAAGTGGTCAAGAAACTGAGAAAATGAAGTCCTCTGGGAATATTTTTTTCCAAATCTTTTCATTCATCATTCTATTAAAAAATATATTAAAAATCATGTGCCTGTTTGCTTCAGTATCTGAAAGAGTAAGCTGTAACCCCTGAGTGCTTGGAAGGCTGGAGATCTGGGCAGCAGTGTTCTGAACCTGCTGGAGTGTTACAGCTCTTGCTTTCAAAATCTTAGAGCAGGTGGGACATTCGGAAGGAAAGTCAAGAAAACAGCCACTACTGCCCACTTCAGTGCGTGCTTGTGCCTGCCTCTGAGCCCACTTGCACAGCCCAAATCCTGAAGCCTTGCAGGTAGGGCATTACAGCAGGGACCAAGAGGAGACTTACACTCTTCAAAAGTGAAAATGTCCTGGAAATGTCTCTCAGTCTGTTTGCATTTGACTGTTCGTACAAGCTGGGGTCTTAATAACCATCACCACCACTGTTTCCATAAAGCCATATGGAAATATAATTGCTTTGCTAAGTGAGCATCCTCTCTTTCACCCTGTATAGTTACTTGTTCTTATTCAATGCAGCCCCGAGGCCAACATTTTGTGCTGGCTTGGGGAACCTGAGGGAAAAGCAGTAAGTGGAGAACTGTGGAGCCCCATATCGGAGGTGGGGCCAGAAGCCCAGCTTGCTGTCCCCAGGCAGAGGAGTTGGGGCCCTGCCTGCAGCACTTGGGGCGCTCAGGGCCACCAGCACCCCAGTTCCATGCAGCAAGAAGCCAGCAGGCTCTGGCTTCAGCTGGCTGTGCTCTCCAGAGCACATGGCCTGGTGTGTGTCTCTAAGCACAGAGGCCTGTGCTATGAATTCAATGGAACGGGGCTATCCTCTGCCCTCAGTCCATAATCCAGGCCCATGTGCTCATGCTCCCTCCAGCCTTCCTTTTCTTCTCAATGGAGTGGTCTTGACCATAAAACATATGAAGAACATTGTCTGGTCCACATCAGTTCACCAAATAGCAGAACAAATACTGCTTTGGCTAAAACCATGCTGGAGAGTCTGTTAACAGCATGTTGGTTTGTCTGTGCTTGAGCCCATATCCTGCCCAATCTCACTGATCCAACCAATGTTTATGGATTTTCTGCCACAAGTCTGATGCTCTACACTGATCAAGTCCAGGCTCAGAGTTAGCCCATCGGTGTCCATGGCAGGTCTGGAAGCACTGTATTCCAGACAGCTAGGTGGATTTCTGCCTTTTCTTGGAAGTTTTCCAGGCACTCCAGTATCTAATTTCCCTGAGATCTGGCCAACGCAAAATTAAAATTGGGATGAGATCCAGTTGCCCATCAGCAGGCACTTTGTGATTGGGATAGAGCTTCCTGATTCAAAGAAGTTTCTTCAGGCAGTTCTCCATGCAGCCACTAACCCCAGTTGTGGCCTAGGACTCCCACCACAGCAGAATCCAAGGCTGAGCCATGCAGGAGCCTCCCTGCTCTCCACCCAGCAGCATGTTGGGCAAGAGGAGGCCACAATGAAACAGATGTTTTCATTGCTCTGTTTCAACAAAAGCTTTTCATGGCTTAAAGCCTCTGGACTGCTTAGTAGAATTGGACAGAAAAAAAAAAAAAAAAAAGCTGAAAGATAAACAAATATAATAATCAAGCCTAACCTTTGATCTATGTTGATCTGATAAAGCTCTGGCACAGGGCCTACAGAAACGACTCAACATAGCACTCGAGGAGGATTGTGCTGAATTAAGCGGTACAAACACGGGCTTTGTGTTCATTGGCACTTTATAGACATTGACCTACTCATATGCTGATCTCAGGCAAAAACATTGACTTTTTACCTTCCAGAGGAATTACACTGGTCGTATTATTATCTCCTCTCATGCAATTATATATCCACTTATGTTATTTATGGTGCAATATCTTTGTGTCTCCCCACTATTCTGCAATCCCTCAGATTATAATGGGGCTTTACAACCAGGAAGCACACGAAGCAGGACTTTCTACTCTCCAAGACAAAACTGCTCTGCTGTTGGTGTACAAGTGCCACATGCCAGTCCTCCTGGGCATTCCCCCAGGGAATATGTCACCTTTCCTGTTCTTCCAACAAGAGATTAGACAAAGTTTGGCTTTTCTTGACTTTCCTGAGATTTGAACTGTGCAGGTCCTGGTGGTGACCTTCCGAACAGTGAAATTCCTACCAAAATCTAACCAACCTCTTCTGGAAGAAAATGGAGTGCTAGCATCTCATTCAGAAGAGAAAAAAAATCACAGAATCACAGAACCATAGGGTTCAGAAGGGACCTCTGGAAATCATCCAGTCCAACCCACTGCTAAAGCAGCTCCTCACAGTAGGTCATACAGATGCGTTTTGTATATCTCCGGAGAAGGAGACTTCACAAGCTCTCTGAGCAACCTGTTCCAGTGCTCTGTCACCCTCACTGTAAAGAAGTTCTTCCTCATATCTGTGTGAAACTTCCCATGTTCCAATTTGTATCCATCACCCCTTGTTATGTCACTGGAAGAGTGGAGGGAGAAGAAAGCCTCAAGAGGGAAAGGTGAAAGTTGGTGGGAAAGGCAGATGTGATGGCAGTGAGTGAGGGCTGTGCAGGAGCATGTGGGCTGTTCCCACGCCACATCAACATCATCATAACAAAAACTTCTTCATGCAAACTTGTAAGAGCAGTTATTTTGCCATTCCACTCATTCTGCATGAGCTCTTCTCAGTACAAGAGTTGTTCTCATCACTGTTCTCAAAACCTGTACATAGAAGCTCCCCAGCCACCCTTTCTCAGCCACACAGCATTCTTGAACAAGTTAGAAAATGGACTAAAAGGGACACAAATGGGAGTCAAATCAGCAGTTGTCATAGAAATAAAAGGCAAAGGTAGAATTCAACCATTATCTCAAGAAGCAAAGCTTCCTTATGAATCACTTCACAGCAGGTCACCTACAACCATCATGTCCTGTGTGTGGTAAGAGTGAGAAATAAATTGAAAATCATTTCCTTTTCAAAAAATGCAGTTTTCCCCAGCTCAGACACTTTGAACCAAATCATTTTACAACAGCACCATTGCATCTTCTATGATGTTTTCTGCCAGATCGGATCCTGCTGCCCGCACTGAAAGGCTTACTTCTGTTTAGTCTTCGTAAGCATTTCACTGAGTGATGTTTACTACCACTCAGTCACTTCTGCCAGTACCCCAGGTGCAGCACTGTGAAGTTTATGATGGGTTTTTATGCTCCTGTTGGCTAACAGTCACACAGATATATCATTGCCAACAATTTAACAAGGTTAACTTTCGATCACAGGCCATGCTCTGTCTTATTATCTGCTACTCAGGTAGGGCAACAAATTGTAGTAGGCAATAAAAAAAGAAAGAAAAACAGCAGTTAACAGCTACATCCTCTCTTAGGTCAAATTTAGATCTTGTTTTACTTGGAAACATTAAGCCACCTTGCCGATACAGATATAATAACACTCCTGTTCTGTTCTTCAGATCAACAGAAATCCCTGACATGAAATACTGACATACTCTGGAAACAAACCCTCTTCGGCTCTCCTCTCATCCCTAAACCCACAGGGAGGATGGTCCCCCACTCTCAGGTGAAAAAGCAGGGTGTGTATGGGCGTCTGCTGGTTTCAGATAAGATGTACGATCCCATCTACTTCTATACAAGCTGACTGCCTCCACAACCTGCTACAAATTTGTAATGGATTTGAATGTCGCTGAAAAACTATGAAGTTGCTGCTGCTGCATCTTTATTTGTACTCTATCAAAGCTACCTTGGAGCACCTCCACATCTATAATCCACTCCCACTGTAGGATAGAGATATAACTGGAACATCTTGTATGATACATGAAGTAGTTACAGATATTTAGCAACCTTTTTTTTCACTAGATATAGAACCCACAGAATTATTACCTTCCAACCAAGTACTACCAAGACTTAGATGCTTACGTTCAACTCATTTAGAAGCCATCTTTTCAATCTATCAGGTGCAAGTATGTGACGCAGCATCTAGTGAAGTTCTTTGAGTTATTTTCTTTTGAGACTGCCAACACCAAGGATATACGTGACTTCTATTAGCTAGGTGCCGAAAGGTAAGCTGCATTTTGAGGAACAGTTGACAAGGCAATTCCATGAACTCCATGGACTTGATTTTCAGTTGATTCAGCAGTTTTGGTTAAAAGGTCTGTATTCCTAAATTAAAGTAAACGTCACGCATTCTTCCTATCCCACCAAAATCCATCAGTAAAACTTTCCATGATTTTCTGTAGATATACAAATGATCCCAGAACAATTCCCACAAAGTTATCTATCAGAGATGTGACCAGACTTAGTCAACATAAAACCTGAGAATGGAAGTGAGTTTGCAATTGGTTTGAATAGTCACTCATCGTTGGAGAAACTTATATTTGACATCCAAAGAAACATTATTTGTGAGAAGAGATGAACACATGCACGTTTGTCACAACTTTTTTGATCCAAGTGTGCTTCCAAAGTCCCGTGGAAAGAATCTCAGAATTCTACAAAGCTCATAGAATCATAGAATGGCCTGGGTTGAAAAGGACCACAATGATCATCTAGTTTCAACCCCCTGCTATGTGCAGGG
>JAOWBP010000001.1:31419623-31435085 GCA_028571105.1 Tragopan temminckii
TGGCCTTGAATGCCTCCAGGGATGGGGCATCCACAGCCTCCTTGGGCAACCTGTTCCAGTGCGTCACCACCCTCTGTCCCTGGAGGTGTTCAAGAAACATGTAGATGTTGTACTGAGGGACATGGTTTAGTAAGAAATACTGGTGGTATGCAGACAGTTGGACTGGATGATCTTGGAGGTCTTTTCCAACCTTGGTGATTCTATGATTCTATTCTATGATTACTTTGGGTTTCAGACTTAATTGTTCCAATAATACAGAAATATTATTGCTTTGTAGTTCTAAGTGACTGACCACAGGACAGAAGCTCAACTGATGGGTCACAGAGGAGGGGCTGTCTCAGAAGAAAGAAATTATGTAGAGTTGCAGCTTCCTCAGAGTTTGAACACTGTAACCGCAGGAACAACTGCAGCAATAACAAAGAGTTCACTTGTCTTAAGGCCGCACCAGTTGTCAGTTGCTTCCTCAGATTGGAAAATGATGAAGAAACAACAGCCGGGATGACCTGGCTGCTATTCCTTGTTGGTTTTCACAGTATGTACAAGGGCTGCTCTGAAAGCAATGCCTCCTATTTTATTATGCTGGCCCATTACACCAGAGGCAGATGTTGGTGGTATAGCAGTAGAGGTTGAATCTTCCCACCAATCACCCCTTCCATGTTGTTGCCGTGTGACAGATGGCAGCAGAGGGGCACTCTGACAGAATGGCATCTGACATGGAAGTGCAGATGAAGCAAAGGGGTGGCACTGAATTCCTCCGTGAGGAAAACTGGCACCCGCTGACAGTCATTGACACTTCGTGTTTATGGAGTCCAGACAGTGGGTGTGAGCACAGTAAGGCACTGGGTAGTGCATTTCAGCAGTGATGACAGCAGGTCACCTCCACTGGTGCAGATTTTTATGAGCACAGGATGCAGGCTCTTGTCCATTGTTGGTGAAAATGCATAGTTAATAGTAGTGGCTATGTTAAAAAATAGTGTTTTATAGCTGAGAATGTGCTCTGTTAAGTAATGCTATTATGCTTTTTGTATCTGTTGTAGTTTCTATGGACATAAACAGGAGGCATTAGTTTTGGAGCAATCTATGTAGTTATTCTTCAGATCATTAGGACTGGAAATCAGCCATCAAACCCTCAGAGCATTTTAATCTCAGGCCACAGGCGATAATTACAGATAGTTTTCAAAGCTGGACAAGATTTTTCATGATGCTTGCAGTCAAAAGCCTGAGGAGAAAAAAAGGGAACTAACTTCCCAATTAAGATAGAAATACACCCACAGTTCTTCACCATCATCTCAGTCTTCAGTGATGTGGAATTGGATCCAGGCATACAGCTGGACACAGTATACATACAGATCCGTATCGCAGAATGACGACTGTATAAGCAGCATTATGCTTTCAAGAAAGTTGGAGGAGATGGACGCTTCCACCCCCTTTTCACTTCAGTGCCTCTGAAGATGATGTGAATTTTCCGTTTGCCAGAACATCATCAGTTTGAGAAGTTAGCCTGCTTTGATAAACACTTAATGAGCACTGAGGGCAGAATAGAACAGGTGCACAAGGAATATGCCTGAAGGATTCTGAAAGCAAGCCAATGTAAAACTCACACATATCTGAGGCATGGTCTCCACCACCACCAAAGACGAACAATCATCCTTAGCCTTCTGGATCTAAAGAATCATGGTGTTGGTTTTGTTTGTTTCTGTCAATCATATAAACAAAAGAAGTAAAATATGTTTTTCATTGAAGGCCAGGCTATCTTCAGAAAGAACAAAGCCAGGCAAAAAGACTCCATCACAATCTCTGTACTATGTAAAATAAAAGGTGTGCAGTATAACACCTCAACAAAAGCACTGAAGAAATCTGTAAAGCCCCCAGATAGCTTGTAAACTGCTGCATGCACTGAAGTAAGAAATATTTACATCCTTAGCCAAAGGCAGGTCACCTGCTTACAGCTATGTCCCAGCAAGGGATGATAGGAAAGAGTGCTGGCATGGCTCCATGATTTTTTGCCATTTGAATGAGGTAAATGAGGGGGCAGGAGGAGCTGATTAGACTAGGGGTGAAAGTACACGTTCACCAGAAATGTCACAATCGCAGAATGGTTGAGTTTGGAAGCAAACTGTGGAGGTCACGTTGTCTAACCCTCTGCTCAGGCAGGGCTGCCAGAGCAGTGTACCCAGAGCCACTTCCAGACAGCTTCTGAAGATCTCCAGGGAGGAGATTCCCACTCTCCCTTCTTCATCCCAGCCTCTAGATGAACAATTCCCACTGCAGTGAGAACTGCTTTTCTTAGGGTACTGCAGAATCACAGAAGCCCAGGATTGGAAGGAACTTCGAGAGACCATTGAGTCCAACCCTCCTGCTAAAGCAGGTACCCTACAATAGGTCACACACGTAAATGTCCAGATGGGTCTTGAATACCTCCAGAGAAGGAGACTCCAGAACCTCTCCAGGCAACCTGCTCTATTACCTATGATTATTCCTTGATGAAAATTTTAAGCAAAACTAGACCTTTTGTTATAAAGCCACTGTAAAGCAAGACACGAAAAGTAAAAGAAGGTAACAGTCCTATGTAAAAGAAAAGCTGAGGTGATAGAATGTGCAAGATAGCATTAAGATGCTGTAACCCTTGACAGCATTATTCTGCACAACAGGTTAAATGGCATCATGCTACAAATCTGCCACGCATTCAGGTGTTGCTGAAGAAAAGTGTAAACACTTTATCAGTTGAGTTTGAAAACAACATGGCAACATGGGCAATGTGTGTAAGCCAATGTTTACCAGACAAGAAGGCTTTTTATTAAATACTGCATGTTTATAGTCTACTTCTTCATTCTGAGCTGTACCACTAAAGTGTAGTCTGAAGAAATCAGTACTACTGTACCACAATGAATGGGTTAGAATCTGCTTTCTTCATACTGCAACTTTTGCAGCCTGCAGGAAAACCTGGCCATTTAACCTTGGTATTTAAAGTTTTACTTATTTAGTAATTCATTGTTAAATCTTTCTATACATCTTTGTTATTTATGGTGTGTCACCATCCTCCACTCCCTTACATGAAAAATAGCATTTCCCACTTCTCTCTTCTTTAGGAGAGCTGCTTCATGTGTAACTTTAGATACAGATTTTGAAAACTATTAAAATTTTTTATGTCAGAGGCAACTCTTCCCTTATTTGCAAACATTTAAGACCACTTACTCAGTTTTCACAGCATCTGCTTAAGTCACCTATCCAAAAGGTGCATTTTTTTTTTTTTTAAATGTAATTTTGCACAGATGAAAGAACAGGCAGAAAGGCAACCCAATGTGAACAGCCCTGTGACAAATTCAGTAGGTTGGTACTACCCCTCTGCAATGCATGCACAGACTGTGGAAAGAGGGCCTCATTTCATTAAAGCTGAAAATGAAAAATGTAAAGTGTACTTTCCATTACTGACGTGACATTATTGAAAGGAAAATGGGACAAATACATCTGTGTACCTGAGACAAAGGTAAAAAAAACCCTAAAAATATGTAGTTACCCTGCAGCCACAATACGTAACTCAACCACATGTGTTTATATTTTGGGTAAAACATAAGCAACAGAATGTTTTTTCTAACATCAACTGAAACTGAAAATGTCTGCAAAAATAACTAATGCAACATGGGTGTACCAATACAAAACAGATCAACACCAACTTTCTTTAAACTGTTAAACTTTATTATAAATTAAAATTTCTTTACAAAAATTGCACATAATTGACCACTCTTAGGTTCTGATGCACTGGCATTTGCAATAGTTTCTTTAATCTTCAAGTTTAATAGTCTCTGCCATGAGTCCAATGCAGAAAAGGGCAGTAAGCAACCCTCTTAGAGCCTTCAAGTGCAACAAGCATACTTGTGGCCACGGCAGTTACACTTTCCTTAAGAGCGGCTGCTTTTGTTTTAAATCCTGTAATGAAAAAGTCTCAAAAAAGGTTTAAAAAAGGAAAAACCCAAAGTGGACTACTTGCTTTTTACTGTAAACACAGCCCAGTAAATTAATCCCAAACACAGATCTCTCAGGCATCAGTGAGAGTGTCAAGTGAATCAGGAACAGCAAAACAAAGAAAACAGAAAACAAAAGAAAAACATGAAAAAATAATGTCTGTCATTTGGATTAACTATACTTACGTACATGATGCTATGACAATCTGGCAGGGCCCAGAAGCGAGGCCAGACAGGAGTTCATTTTTCCAGAGAGGAGGGTCATGTTAATTGTTTCCAGCTTCATGAAAAGCAGACTGGAGGCTTGATATGCTCAGCAATACTCATCTGCCTTATGCAGATCTTAGGCATAGATCAGCCTGAAGAATCATTCAACTGATTTTGGCATTTAACAGAACTTATGGCTGACTGTACCCAGCGTTCAGAGATTCTTGCATTCTGTTCTGCAAGTGTTTAAACTTAAAAGCTCATCTAGGCTGACTCCAACCTCTTGGCACTTGGATACTAGTTTTCTCAGGTTATCAGTTTTACCTCCTCCTGACGCTTCAAACAAGAGTTGCTGCAAGAGATGGGGAAGCAGATATAAGATTTAGCCAAAGCTTGAGCATCACCACATCTAAGGATATGGGATATGCAGAAAATTTATAGGAAACCTCAAACTGAATCATAAGGAGAAAACATTACATCTTTCCATAGTGTTGCACATAGAGGTAACTTATGAAGAGCTCTCTGATATAAATGATGGACCTGTAAAATAAAAACAAATATTAAGTCAGCAGAACGCTGTGCACTCAACGTCATTGATTTAAAGCTCAAAAATCAAATGTAATACTTTTTTTTTTAATCAGTTTTTCAAGCATTATCACAGAATGGCCAGGGTTGGAAGGGACCACAAGGATCATAAGTCTCCAACCCCCCTGCCACATGCAGGGCCACCAGCCTCGCCATTTAATCCTAGGCTAGTTAATACTAGACCAGGCTGCCCACGGCCCCATCCAATCTGGCCTTGAACACCTCCAGGGAGGTGTTGTCAATTATGTTGCTACCAGATGAAAAAGCAAGTTCACGTCTGACCTTAATTCTGACTCCTGAATGCATACAATTAATTACATAGAGACAACTATTTTTCTTCACAAGACTCTTGCCTTGTTCATTGCACAGGATGAAACACATTCAGAGAATAACGCAGCTTACTTTGTCCCCTTCACCTTTTAATTCTACAGGTTTTCTCCTATGACATCTATCACCTATCCATGCTTTAACATGGCTTTAGCTTACGTGCCTGCAACACTAGCAAAACAAAATGGCTATTTCTGTTTGTTCCTTGCTTTGTTTTTTTTTGGTTTGTTTTTGTTTTTTTTAAACAATTTTACTTCTGGAAAGAAGAGAACCAAAAACGTTTAATGCGAACATATACAGAAGCCTCCTTCAACTACTGCTATTTCAAGTACCAACCCTAATCAGAGTGTAATTGGTGAAGGGGTTTGTCAGCATTTAAAACTTTGATAACCATTTGTATATTCTCTCAGCAATCCTATAAATGAGCTGCTGAAGGGAATGACAGGTTCTCCAGGGATAGGAAATCCAAAATCTGAATCATAACGCACTCTTCAAACAATATTTTACTTGATTACAATAAATTACAGTTATCTGCAACTGTCACTGGTCTGTGCAGTTGTCGAAGTGCTGACTACATCCCTAACTAGGAATTTCTCCCCTCTCTTCCACCCTCCCATCCCTAAAAATAAAAACGAATAACTGCACTTTGTGTGCCTGTTTAAGTGATTTTACTTCACACTGCATGGTTAGTCAGGTGGTTGCAGAAGAAAGCTATATGATTTCTTCTTGGTGTAATCCAACTACAATATTTTACATATGTTTTATTTCTAATGGGTTCATCTTTTTTGAGAGCTCTCTTCTGAATTCATTTGAAACATTTTTCCAATTGCATAACTAAATAAAGCAGTGACCTCAGTCAGTCTTACTGTATGTATGTAGTGCCTGAAAATGTAGTCCTCCTAGTACAACTGAAGCAGGGATCTGTGACTAATTGCAGATGACACAAAATCATCAATACAGAGACAGAATTAAGGCTGAGTATGCAACCATGCCTTTCATGTCTCCTGACTGAACTATTTGATCTTATCAACTAAATAAATGCCTACTTGGGAGTATTCTTTTTTAATGATGCTAAGAGACGGTAAAAAAGGAAGAAGTCTTCATAACTGAATATAACAGTAGCCATGCTACCCATTATATATCAGTTAAAGCTTTGTCGTAAAAGAAGAACTACTGGCAGAAGAGAAGGGTGCTGAGAAGCAGGCTCTACAAGAATGACACGTAATGTGAAACCACAGAGAAGTAGCTCAGAAATGCCACAACCAAGTGGTGAGTCACAAACCCAGGGCCTCCTGGATCCCCTTTAACACACAGCATCTTTCCACCAGCAGAACATTTTGGGTGACAGCAACAACACCAGGAATATCCATTCTGTTTGAGCTGAAGAGTGACTCCGTTGCTGTGCCAAAAAACACTTATTTGTGTGCAAAGGGATAAAAACACTCTCCACACAAATACTACATATTAATAAATTCATTATTTTAGGAGGAAAAAAGCAGATAGCTTTCAGGGAGATCACTACTTAAGCTCTCTACATACATTTGCTTGGCAGAACCACCATTCCGACTCCTGTAAACAGTAGTAGTTAACATCTTCCAGCATAAGAAACTTTTTATCCCTCTATTGTATTTGAAATGCTAGTCATCTCCTCTGGGTTAAACAAAGCAAAGTAGAATACAGGCTCCCCAACAGAAGAAAGATACAAATAGTATCAAAAATATAAAATATAATCCTTTCTACTTCAATTGCTACAGGTATTTCTCACAATTGAAGCAAATGCTTGTGTCTATACACAGAATATTTCAACTATCAAGAAGCCTTGAGTTTAAGAGGACCGCTGATTTACATAATGCAAAGGAACAAACAAATCTACAGAACTTTATAATTATTCATTTTAGTTAAGTGCATTGACTTACTTCTCTCTGTCCCATTAGAAAGCACTCGGCAGCAATGGCTCTGAGAAAAAGAAACAAAAATATTTATTCTTGAATTATTTTAAGTGCCATTATCGGCAAAACACTGATGTGGAATGGATCTACAAATTCCTTGTGAAGAAACTGACTAACTTCCAATGATATTAATCTACAGTGAAAAGACAGAAATAGCCATTTTTTAAAAACAATCTTACATGAGCAAGACATTTCAGTGGTTCCCCATTATGAACAAACACTGAAGAAAAAGATCAGTTCAGCATCACTGGATAATGGAGATTACTGCTATTGTGATATATAAAGGGGGGGGTAGAGAGGAGGAGACAGAAGTCAATAGTTGAATTAAAAAAGGCAACTTGTAAATACATCATTCATCTTTATCTGCGTAATATCCATTCACATAAGCTTCTCCAAGAGGGAAATTCCATTCACTTGTAACTGTAAAGACACGACAGTACCTTGTCTGTTGCAACAAAGTAACTGTTTAAATAAAATAATGAGAGACTTCAGCACAAGCCCAATTTGAAGGATGTTTCAGATTTACCTTTGTGATGTAAACCTTATAAACAAAAGTAATATCTATGAAAACAGATGTATGACTGTAGCATTACATTTTCCAGATGGCCAGGCATGTTGGGATATTATATGTAAACATCTTGGCTTGCAGTTTCAGAATTTGAACATTGCTCTCCTCCCAGTATCGCAGAAGCAGTCTGTAAAAGGCATTCATGAGAAAGGAACACTGCTCTAATCACTGGAAGCAGAACAGCAATGCAAAGATAAAAACACATTATACAAAATATATTATACCTAATCTCAACCAAGAGCTGCAGGTAGGAAAAAGAGGCAAGGCATCACACAGTACTGACTGAGAATGTTTTCAGAAAAAGATGCACGTTAGGAGAGTAACTACATAGTATAAAATCAGAGAGAACACATGATCTTGGCACAGTACAAGATTCGTTTTTACCAACTGTTCATTTGAAGGAAAACAAATTACTTCTGCAGTCATGTGACTACAAGCTACTGTGCAGTCAGTTCTGCTCACCCATTTTATGTAGTATCAACTTGGTCTAAGGAAGCTGTAAGCTCCACCTTAACAGAATTGCAACTAGGTTTAAAATGCAGCCATTCACCTTCCTAGCCAAAAAGGCAGGTGTCATATCCTCTCTGTGCCAGTAATATACTTCTTTAACATCTAGCTTTGGAATCTCAGCAGCCCCTACTGATGACAAACAGTAAGCATTCAGAGACTTATCAAACTTATTCAACAGAATGTTTGTGACTTCACAGCAGCCGAATGCACTGATACAAGTTTTCTAATCCTGAAAAGAACGAAGAATATGGAAGAATATGTTTTGAAATATTGTTCAGTAACAGCCAGCATGATGTTTACTTTAATTGCTTTTATTTCCCATAAGATCTTTCCAAAATTATTTGGAAATCACTTTCTAAAGTGATTGGTCTTCGCTGTAAAGCATCAAGCCTTAAGGTAACACTGTTATATACTGGTATATCCATTTGATTTTGCTCCACACTGAAACTATACTTATAATAAACACAAGATTTTAATATACTAGTAATACTCTCCATATACTTGAAATGTTGATATTTCGACTCGTGCAAAATGGATAAATTTATTAGCAGTTCCTATGTAATTATACACCCTGTAAGTAGACTAGAACTCTGTAAAATACTAGAAAGAGATTGAGAAGATGTCAGAAAGCACAATATACCTCAAAAAAATGCAGTACAAGGAAGAGGTTTCACTCTTCCAGTAGAAATCAAATTGCATGCATCTTGTAATCTTGTACAAAGAAGCAGTAATTGTACTAAGTGTTCACCTTGATTACATGTATTTCTACATACCTCAGTGCAAGTCCAGGATTAGCAGGCATGGTAGAACAAAACCTTTCCAAAGCTTTGGAATGTTGAGATTTTGGAATACAGCTCAAGTAGAAGAAAACTACCTGTAAAATTTGAATTGTAAATATTAATCTGCTTTATAGGTGTCTTATTTTGCTAAGAAGAACTGAAAAGTAAACTACAAACTTTGTGACCAAAATAATTTAACACCCACAAATCTCATCCCCTCAGTGGTACAGAAATCAATTTGTAAGAAGCTAATACCACTAATATTTTAGTCCTTCCAGCTCACATTTAGTAAGCAAAAAGAAATGCACTGAGTGTTAGCAAAACGGGACACAGGATTTACGGATCCAGAATAAAACTCACTGAAGTGCTCATCTTGATCTTTCCCTTACTTTTCTATTTCGTTTCTCAACCAGCGTAATAAAAACTGACAGCTTAAATACTGTTTCCATCCTTCAGTGTTAGAGCTCTGCAGACCCCTTTTGCTCAGCTCTCTCTTCTCTCCTTTACAGTTTTTCTTTTCACAAAGAAAGAATAGTTTGCCATTAAGAGCTGTATCCACACAGTATCAGAACACGTCACTTATTTACGCTTCTCTTATCCCCTACTCAAGAAGTCACTGCTAGATACTTTCCTGCTTGGAACACTATACTCTCCTCAGATATATATATATTTTTTAATTAATTCCTAGCTGTCAGTGTACGTATAGTACCAATGCTGTATTTCGACAATTACAAATACTTGTCAAAAGGATATCAGTCTTTTTGTTCGATTAAAGATGCCCTGCAAATGTTTTTACCTTGTTATGAAACTCATAATTGGTCCAATAATCAGCAGCACTAAAAGGAATTGGGTATCGTGTGGGGACTGTAACCAGACATCTGTTCACTAAGTCAGTAAAAACCTTGAATTCTTGAACTTTGTTGCTGGATCCAACAACCTTGTTATTCATAAAAACAAGGTAACTGGAAGAAAAGGAAAAAAAAAGATAGTTCTGGTGGCCTTCACTGAATAGTTTGGGGATAAAACTACTTTCCTCCCCTAACAACTTACTCCAGCCAGATGTTCTGAACAATTTCCTGCTGCATCACTGCACCAAGAGCTGCTTCATAAGCATCCAGTGCTTCACTAACACTCGCATGAAGAGACTGGCACAAACTGTTTATATTAGAAGTTAAAAAAAAGTTGTACGTTATTTACACAATGCACACACTTCTAAATTAAGGGTTAGAAACAAAGCTTTCCAATTCTGAGATAAACTGAAAACTGCTTTTTGGTTCAAATGCACAATGGACTCATTTTATCAGACAGCATATTAAAATGGGTAAATCTCAACTGCTTATAAGGAATAACACAACCTATACAGTTTAAAATGCAACTCTCAAATTGTCTTCTATTCTTGTATCTCTTATGTGCTCTGACAAAACCTGAAGAGACACACCCTCAGTAAATGATTAATGTTCTGCAACTGAAAACTCCATTTACTCAGACCCACTAGCTGTTTTTCAGAAATACTTTAGAAAGCCTCACCAGTAGATCTGCCAAAGATATGGGATTTGCTGGTTTACAATATCATCTGTAAGATGCTCTTTATAGAGAGGTGCTGTAAATTCAATCGGCATTGGAAAATTCAAGAGATACCTAAAAGAGAAAAAGTGGTAATAAAATGGTAACATCCCTTTACACTGAAGATTCCTACACGGACATATCATTTAATGTAGAATCTCAATTCAGGAGATGTATTAAAAAGGATGCATCTACTGTTCTTAGAGATTAGCTTAACACTGCCCAGAAATATGTAAGAAAGTATTCCATAAAATTATAGAGATACTTCACACAGAAAGCATTTTATTCCATTATGTGATGATACAAGAAATGTTTCTTTCTCTGGCACAATTATCCCATAAAATACATCAAAACCTAGGATACAATTACCTACCTACTGTCAGCTATACTGCACTGCCAATATTAGATTCAGCGTAAACAAATACAACCAGGAAAAAAAACCTAACACCCAACTGGAAGATAAAAACATTTCACGGCCTTATCTACATTTAAGCTTCAGCAAATAAGTTCTTCCTTTGAAAGCCTTCAAAGGCAGCTAACTTTTTACAGACTTCCTGAAGTTTTCAGTATGCAAGCTCCCTATAGTTAAGTAGGTGCCCAAATGTTAGATGGAGTTTCAGCAGTCTGGTTACCAACCTGCACTTTTTCAGCAACAACAGTCTGTTCATGAAAAGCACGGACCTCTGGATGGAGGCCTTTTGTAAATGCCCTAAATATCAACTTTAAGGTATGAAGTTTTCTGCTTCCAGCTTTGAAAAAGCAACTTAGGCATACAACATATTTGACTGATGCCCGTTTTCCCCACAACTTGCTGTCTGTTTTGTCTTTTTTTCATTTTATGGCTTTGCAATTTAGTTATGAAAGCACAAACAATCTACACCAACCTTAGAAAACATCAAAATGTAATTCACTGAAGTTTTACTAAGGTTTGCCAAGTTAAAAGCAGAAGAATTTCAGACTGTACTGTTTCTCAAGAAAATGTCAGTATTACCAAAACTTGCACAAAAAATATCATAAACATACCTTAAGAGATCCATGGAATCATGCTGTTGGTAGGTATTCTCAAAGAAAGCTGCCACAAAATCTTGCAACAGTGGAAGAACACTGCCTGACCTTTCCTGTTTTTTGTTGGTTTTTTAAATTAAAAAAATTAAATCAGACATAAACCTGAAGCTGACAAGAAAAGTTTAAGCATAATAAATATTAAGTGCTGTCTATCTCTGTAATACTCCTTTGCTTCAATCTCACAAGAACAATGTTTAATTAAGTCAGTCGGCAAGTAGAAGGAAAAAAAGGAAAACTTACAGGACTTTACTATTACTGTCTATTATTCTTTCATAAGGATACTAACACTGGATTAGAACAAACAGTTTGAGGTGTAAGTTTATCCATGCATACAATTCCTTTGGTTACATTAAATCTTGTCACTAATCTTGGCAGTTCTATATTAAATTCATATAAAGAACAAGACATTACAAAAACATCATGAAGATTAATCAGTTTGATTAAGTGTTTGAAATGACATACAACCCCCAAATCTTTTATAAAGCCAGCAGGCCAACAGAAACAGTTTCGGGGCAGGGCATTACCTGTGAAATAAGGAATTTACACAACTGATAAAAAATTTCTGCATTCTGAGGACTCTTCTCAAATGCTCCAATCCACACTCCATAGGCACTTTCACTCTGCTCCATCTGCAAATATAAGGTGGCCAAACACTCCAAGAGCAGACAGTTGTTAGGACAGAGCTCCAATAAAGATCTACAAAGTTCTGCTGCAGACTCCCACCTAAAGTAAAAGATAAAGGTTATGTTTAAAAAAGTAGAGTTGAGCACTCCTAACCGCAAGTGTCTGGAAACATCTTACCTCTCAAGAAGCTTCAACAAAGCTATCATGTTCCTGTAGAGAGGAAAGGATACAGCTATTCTTTTGTCAGCCTCAAGGCTTTCATCAGTACATGTTTTGACTGCATCTTCAAAACAAAAATATTAGAATTAAGACCTTAGACCTCAAGTAATGTCAAGTGTTACTTAAAGCTTTAACATCACAAAAATTATCCCTTAATCACAAAATTACAAAAGCATGGGGAGTTCTCAGCAATGCTCTTGTGAGTTATTAAAAACAGGAAGATGACGATTGTTGAAAAAGTTCTTTTTTTCATTAACATATCACAATGAAGATAAGAATGAGAAAAAGTCTTTCAGGAGTTTCATCCCTCATTCATTTAAAAACAACAAAAACTCAAATAGAATAGGAAACATCCTACCAGTGAACTATTCAAGCTGACAGTATATCAACTACTTAGAACCACGTAGCAGTAATTTCAGTATAGCTGCTGAAACCAGTTTTACTGAGGCAAGAACTAACATGGGCAAATTCTTTTTACGTTACGAAAAACAAAGTTACTAAATTCCAATACTAAACAACACATTATTATGACTAGTCTACCTCCCCTTCTACAGGAGGTCTATCTACAAACATTACGCTTGAATATTTACTTGCACACCGTATTATCATCTGCAGCATACTTCTACTCTGCAGCAGTTCAATATCAGTGAAGCTAACACACTAAATACTGCCATTCAAACAACACCAGTACAAAGTCTCCCCCTGGCAGTGCCAAAGTCAATTTAATTTCTTCTGGTATCTTTATTAGACATCTTTTAAAAAATTACTGTTTATTTAAACTCCAAATGAAGACAGAGGCCTTGCTCTGCATCTTCTAAGGAAGCATAATAATCTTCCAGTAAAATAGCTTTCCAACTGATATGCCCCACTAGGGATGGGGGGGATAGATTGGTAATGAGCACAGAAGCCTGGCTTTTCTTAGTCTACAAAAAGAAGCAATGGCATACTGTCACAAGCTACTATTCCCAATCTTGCTAGAATATCATAGTTCAGAGAAGAAAAGCTACAGCTTTCAACCACAAATGAAAAAGTGCAGGTATTAAATATCCAAATCATGGAGTTTCCTTATTCTTCTGTTCAAATCAAGATGAAATATGCACTGGATTTAATCCCAGTGGTTTAGCATAGCAGCAGTATCACACCACCAATGAAATTTCAGAAGTTGTATAATATTTTTTCAACTGTAAAAAGTGAGTATTGAGCAGTTTACCCCCTTAATCTTACCTTCAAACATAGCTAACAGTGTATCAGGATCAGTCTTCACATCTTGAACGGTTTGCCACGGTATTAGAAATGGCTCTTTGTTCATTATCCTTGAGGGACCGACGTTAGCTGGATCATAGAACTTGACTGGGAGAATGTTGAATTCAATTAAATGTATGTACGACAGCCAAGCCAAGCAACGGTCACTTAAAGTAAGGCGTTCTGATATTATCTTTTCATTTGATGATTTTAAAGCATTCTGTAAAGGTTAGAAGAAATACATGGTATGTTTTAACCATAAAATCTTTCAGGTATAAGAATGAGAAAAGGAAACAGGAAAAGTTCTAGTGTTCCAAATCCTTCCTATGGAGAACAGGAAATAATTCATGCCCAATCAAGATTAAGTTTAGCTTAGTGAATGTGTGACTATATTCAAGAAATACACAACTACATAATTTCTACTAACTGTTTTAGAAAACCTGCTGAAGGTTTTTCTTTTGCAAAGGGAACAAAGAATGATTTTGAAATGCTGCATCTCCCAATGCATTTTCAAGCAGTACTCTGCTTCTCACTAATATCTCCAAATACACTTTTTTAAACAATCACATGCAAAACTAAAATAGCCCAGTTATACTGCGAGATCTCAAATAAAATCATTAGAGCAAACAATGAGACAAAAATCTAAACACAGCTGCTCCTGAAACAGAACAGAATGTCATGGCTAAAGATATGCCAGCCTTTTTTTCTGGAAAAATGTAGTACAAGCAAAGAACGCACTTTCAAAGGAAATAAAAATAGTTGAAAATTTAGGCAAAGTTCAGCAAAGTATTTCTTGAGTAAGAAATGAAAACTGAAGTTTCAACAACATCTCATTTATTCACTTTCCAAAATATTTTAGAAAATTTTCTTTCGAGTTTCTAAAGAGAAATATTACCATTCAATTTCAAGTAGTATTTTTACTTAGAATTTTTCTCTTATTAAATAAGGTCAAATAATCCCTCCTCACTATAGTCTTTTTCAGTGACACATTACATGTGAACATCTACAAAAGTGCTTTGGTGTAATACTTTGAGTAAAGATAAGAGAAACCGATCCACGTTCTCTCCACATGTACTCTAGACTTCCATCTCAGCACAACACAAACCAAACTATCAGTACTACTGCCTTCAGAATAGCTGTTGGAGTAAGTCAACAAAGCATTATAATTTTCTATTTAAAACTGAGCTAGAATAAAGCATTAACAGCCTCAAAATAACCAAGAAAATAATTTTAAGATATAGCAAGCAATAAATGCCCCCTGCTGGCAGGAATGAAAACCTCGTGGTTGAAATTACCACAGCTCCAAGTTTCAGGACTCATTCTCACCTTCTTTCCCAGTTTGTGGATTACGGGTCAGCAACAGCAACCTGAATTCTCTTTAAGTAATAATAGAAGCCTGAGATAAAACTTCACAGTTCACAGGATCTCCAATGCCTGAGATAACACTCCCCAATTTTTGAAGCAGGGGCAAAAATGCAAAATAACATGACACTATGTTCTTACAAAAAAAACTGATTTGACCATTTCCATAGCAACAAGAATCATCTGAATACCTGAGCAAGACAGAATTCACAGGTCCCTAAAGAAGCACTCTACTGCTAACCAGAAACAAAAGCAATTCCCTAGAAGTATTATGAAGCATAGTGCACACCCTAGGCTATTAGCAACCCAATGCAACAGAAAACATGCAAAGAAATTATATTGCATTTTAAAAGACAAGTTCCTAGGAGACTTCCTCTAACAAATATAAGATGTAACAGCTCTTCTAAACCTGATACTAACGGAGTCACAGACATTAGAAAGATGAAGGTACAAAGACAAATCTTAGGGTGGTAACTTGGAAGTTACCTGCAGCAGCAGAA
>JAOWBP010000001.1:31435185-31447425 GCA_028571105.1 Tragopan temminckii
AGCATTCTGGTATCTTCCTGTAAACAAGCTTAAGTGAACTCTGTACAGAAGAGTCTCCAGAAGCTGGAACGATAAGAGATTGGGATTTTCCTCTCCCTCAGTCACTTCCATTAGGAACTGCAGCATCCTCCCACATACATAGTCTTTTCCATCAAAGGAACTCTCCAAATTCAAGAACTAGAGAAAAACAATTTACATTTAAAAAAAAAAAATACTTGCAGAGCTTCAAGGTTAAAGTTTAAAACAATATAACATACTTTGAATAATGTATTTTATCACCTTATGAACAATTTTTCACTCTCCTCACATACCAAAACCTCAGAAAACACTTAAGATATTAATGATCAACTTCCAATGTCCTTGTGAACATTAATTTTTGCAAACTTATATAAAAAAAGCAAATTAAACACCTTGATTTTAAGTGACTGATTTTCCTGAAGAAAAAGTAACTATCTCTACAAACATTCTGCAAATAGAACTTTCACAAAGCTGTTCTATTGGCTTATTTAAGACAAATCGCACTTCCCTATTTAACATACACAGTTTCTACAGTAGGAAATGCATACATTTGAGATTTTTTACTTACTGTCCACCAGATCTGATAGGAGGGGGCATATTCCACTGCTGTTTCACACATTTCCTGTATCTCCTCCTTTGTTCCTCTTTTTGAGAAGAGTCTGAGGTAATGACACCAAATCTCAGGATTTTCTTTGTTGTTCTCAAGAGCTCGAGCCAAAACATTTAGAGTAGAATCCAAACACTCTGACGATGAGCTGCGAAAATTGAAATGACAATATTTACAAAACAGACCTACTATGGGTTAAGAAAAACTATGTATTATCTTCCATTATGTTTTCTCCCTTTTTTTTTTTTTGGTCTCTTCCTTACTATGCTTATAATTTAGGAAGTGTGCTCTTTTCAGACTCTAAGTATTTTCTTTGTACACTGACCACTGCATTTCTACCCTACATGTTTCAGATGACCTACTCTCATTGTCACTGCTACTGAAATGCATCACCCACTGTGATCACATCCACTGTTTGGTCTCCATGAACATGTACAGCAAGCATCAATGAATGTCAAAGGATACCATTTTTTCCACACAGAGGAATTCAATGACACACCTTTGCTCCATATCACCACCAGCTGCCTCTGACATGAGGGGCCAACATAATAAAATAGGAAGCATTACTTTAAGAGTAGCCCTCGTACTTTTTTAATCTGCTTTTAAGAAATGAATTATTTGTACCTTCATTAAAGAAAGCTCCTTAACATCAGAAAAGAAGCTTGATTACAGTTGCATGGGTAAAGCATAAAACTAAAATGTAAAAGCAGACTTACCCTTCATTTTGGTTCAAGTATTTATATGCAAGTTTAATCCAAAGCTGTACGTTGCAGGGGTTTTCTTGGACGCTTGCCTCCAAGTTGGAAATGTCATCAGTCTCACTTGTAAAATATCGGATATCATCTGGAGTCACAACAGTATCAAGAGCTGGAATTCTTTTTTTATGCTCTGCAGGGTGGGCTGCAAATGAAAAAAAAAATCTTTTCAAAACAGAAGTGACTTGTCACTGTACAATTCACGTGAGGAATAACATTTCTATATATTAAGTGTAGCCATAGTCAAGAACAAAATATGGTTACTTCAGCATCTTAAATTAAAACATGTAAAAAATTGGTTATATTTAACACGTGAAGACAAGAAATAAATAGCAATAAAGACTGCTTCTTTGGCCAAAAGACACCAACTAAGTGTCCTTAAGAAATGGACATCTATGTCAAATAAAGGATTATCTCAAAAAACATTTATACAGGAATACAGAGGATGCCAAGAAATCCCAAAGCTTCCACTTCAATGAGTCATATTTCAGGTTACTGATGCTAAAGCAAGCTTCCAAGTCTCAAATTACTTTTAAAGAGCAGCTTTGCTTTTTACCTCCTGATCTCATCACTTATGATCAACACTGTACAAGTTTAAGCTAACAGATGAAGTATGCCACTTTCTATAGTTCTGGGGAAAAAAAAGACAACATCTTCTGGTGAAGCCCTAACATTCCAGGGATCTCTATGTTCCCTTTCGTGAAAAGATAGGCGGAAATCCCATCTAAGGTTCTAATCACACCTTATACTAGTTTGTTGATGTTTTTTTCTTGTTGCTGTTTTGTTGTTGGTTTTTGTTTGTTGTTTTTGGTTTATTTCTGTTTTTTTTTGTTTTTTTCTTAAGTCCCACCCATTAAGGTCAACTTCTTGAGAAAAGTTACATGAAGGAATGTAAGAATGTCTGCATATAGGAAATAGGAAGAAGCCAAAAGAGCTAAAAGAAAACACTGGTTTTCTTGAGAATCATCTTAAATATCACGTGTTGGGAAGAGATTGCTATGTTTTTCCTCCCCTATATTCTTTCTTAATGGATGACATCCTTCTGAATTACCATATTTAATAGGTCCAACAGACTGTTCCTCCTCACTACTGCTGCTATCTAGCAGAGGTTTTCTCCAGTACTTTGGTCTCCATTTCCTTTTATCTTTCCATGTTGTAAATGGAGGTGCTGTAAACAAGCAAAGCAGTAGAAATTATCTTTTACCTTTTTCTAGTCAAGATTGAAATATCTTTGCCAATGAATATTTCAGATAAAAACACTCCACAAATGCAATACAAATGTACAAGTTTTCACAGTACTTATTTATATCTGCGGTTCTCGAGTGCTTAAGTCATATTTTTGAGTGGGACAAAAAAAAAAGCTAATAGAACTAATAAAATTAAAAAACTAATACAACTATTATAGTCTGGCCTTAAAACAAGATCTGTTCTTTAATCTATCAGAAGTATAATTAAACTAAACAAACTGACAGATAAAAGGGAATATTCTTGCTTGAAAAAGTCATAAAATGCCAATGTAATTTAAAAAGAAAAAATTATTTAATTTATCAAGAAAATTACTTACTGTGACTTTTACTCTCGTTGACATTGCTGGCCAGAAGAACAGCCATTTGATCTACTGACATACGGTCTCTGTTTATACCAAAAAGTTTTTCAACATATTTTTCTGGAAGGAGAACATTCATGTCTTAAGTAGGTAAACAAATGGATAGGTAACTTATCAGCAATTTAACACAATCTATGCTTAATTAATGAAATATGACTGCTTCAAAAGGTATGCTAATTTAACACGTGAAGAAGAGAGAGCAAGATTTCATCCCAAGTTCTGCCCTCATCCACTGAATCACAGCAACCTTTTGAGTGAAATATTCCACAAACCACTACTGCAGAAAGCCACTATTGAGGACTGAACTGGGCAACTAGTGAAGTATTTTACACATTGCATTACATAAAAAGTGTACTTGCTCCCAGAACTTCTAATGGAAACTACTATCTTTAGAAATACATCTTTAAATACATAAGGAAGCAAAAAATTCTTAAAAACCTGTAGCAGTGCTGATTTCCTCATCAGTGCTTTTTTCTGAACAGCCAATCAGTTCTAAATTATAAGACAGAATATCCTGAAACAGCTGCTTTCGGCTAAGAGTGCAATCTTTCATGTGCTGCCTAAAACAAACAAAAAAGCAATTAAAATGTTTATCACAGCAACAATTTCATAAAGTCCATAATTAGAAGGTTGTTAGTAGTACACAGAAGGGTGAGCCATAAGGAAAATTATATCCATGATTAATAATATAGTCTGTTCTGAAATTTCCCTTAAATGTTTCTCTGGGTATTCTCTGAACTTCAGTCCACATCAGTAACTTACTCCTGGTCTTCATTATTTCAATACAGCCTTGCTTATTAGAATAAGATTCTACGGACTTGCTTTGCACTAACAGAGGAACACGGTGTTTAAAACTTCCCAGTTGAAATAGGTTAGTTATAACAATTAAGATATCCCTTCGCATTTAAAGGATCTGAAGCATGATTTGATAATAGCTATGAGTTGATTCAAAAAAGATTTTTTATGGCAAAAAGGGAAAAGAGTTGAAGTACATTCCTATAGTATTTTTCCAGTTTTCAAACTGGATGTACTCATGGCCGATACATATCCAGTTGTTGTTCTGCCAATTTCTTACACCACGCAGTGGAATGCTGTTTAACAAAGTATTTTTAATGTGATTTAACACCAAGCTTCAAAGAAGCAAAATAACTTAGCCAGTATTTTACCAGAAAAACCAGAATTTCTCTACTACAATGCTATTTTCTTATATAATCACTTAATATTTGCTATGTACCTTATGTCCATTTGCTTCATAATATATTTCTAACATGATTAACACTATCCATCACCACCTGAAGATTTATGATGGTCTAATGTTATGCCAAAGCTCTAGGTAAGAAGAACCTTAACTGAATTACAAGGTAATCAAAAGGTAAAATATTCTCTAATAGTCCATGTCGCTTTTTTATAATAAAAAATTGTATCTAAAAAGCCACTTCTATTCATGGTTCAGATGCAAGATCCCAAATTATTTTTACTGCTAACCAGGTATTTGCGTCAGGATATTTTAAACTAACTTTCTCTTCTAAAACTTGTCCTTAAAATCCTACATGGGACCTTGTGAAGAAAACCCTGCCTATTTTGGTCTTAAATCAGACATCTATGAATCAAATGAAAGAGAACTCACCACTGACAGTCATCATCATTGCATGTGCCTGTTAAATCAAAGCGGCAGAAACACTGCTTTGGCTCAATCATATTGCTATAGGTTACTGAACTGAGGTACAGTTTTTCCTTAGTTCGAAAATACGGACTAAACCTAAAATGAAATAATGAATTATTGTGACAAAGCATACAAACTAAGACACCAATTTTATTACAGAAAACATTTTGAAAAAATAACCAGTTTTTTAGTACTAAATCTCAGTATTTCCAAAGCCTTACTACCAACCAAAACCAGCAATGACCTATAGTATAAGACACAGGTGGAAAACAGACGGAGAGAGAGGGAATGGAACAGTATTTCTACACAGATTCTGCTCTAATATTCTCTTCTCCTCTACATGGAGAATTTCAATCGTTGAGTTCCCTAGCTAGAGAAAATTGCTTCAGGAGAGTCATGTTCCTCATCACAATTCACCTTTCTGTACATGCGTGGGTTATCAATGAAAAGCAGTGTAGACCTCTTTAAAAAGATGTACATACAGAAGTTAAACAGCTGTTAAGTGTCTCCGTACCTGTAGGATTTAAATACTAGAAGAGGACTACGATATGGTCCAAACGGAAATGGTTTTGCTTCAGTTTGTTTATTCTGTGATGTAACAAAATCCATATCCACTGAAATTTCCTAGAAAACAGATGAAAAGATACATAGCAAGTGCGGTACGACCTAATAAAAGCCACATTCATATTTAAAGTGTTTACCTGACCACATAAGAGATCTTCCTTAGGTGCTACAAAGGCAGTACTTTTCACTAACAGTTCTTTTAAACTGTCAGCTTTAGCATAAAGTTTTTTCAGTTCATCAACATTCAACCCAAGGAAAAGCTCAGGCTCCTCCGCTGCCTTTTTAGAAAGTTTGTTTATAGGTTCTTGTTTTGGAGTGTCCATGTGTTTAAGATTTGGCTTAGTGTAAGAACTAGATTCTCTAAAAGATCTCCTTCGTTCCCGGTTTGAATTAGACAGCACCTCATCATCAAAGTAATTTTCTTCACTGTCCAAAGACAATTTATCCTGGGTAAGATCATGAAGTGATGGCTGAGGTAATGCAAATTCAGCTTCCTCATCTGCCTGAGGTGCAATATCGGATTGTTCCTTAGTTTGAAGTGCACGAGCTTCTTTCAATTTCTGAATCTTCAGAGCATACTCATACTCTAGTTGCTGCAGTCGTTTTTTTTCTAGCGCAATCAGTTCTGCTGAATGTTTTTTTGGACTTGATGCAGGGGAGTTCTCCAATTTCAACATTTTGCTTGGCTGAAAAGAAAAAAAATCCCTTTATTTCATTTTCACATTTACTGATGTATTGACAGGAGGCAAATTAAACACGGGCAACATATTTAACTCAAGAGTTTATAAAAATATCTTCAAACTCTTGCCAAGAAAATGTCAGAAAAACAGCAGGAAAACCACCAAAAGGTCTCCTACAAATCAACTGGCATCTATGCAGATTTTTCCAATACAGACTATGCTACATCTTGTGTAAGGCTTGAAAACAAGTTCTGAGCATATTTAGAAGGTGAACTACAAGACAAGTATCCACAGGAAAAAGAAAAATTTGCAAAAGTAGATAGGCAAGCATATAGGCCTGGTTCTTCCATAATTTGTAAAGTAACAAAAGTCCCACTTCAGTGCCTCTGGTAGGTAGCATAATGGGATGGTTAATGTCTATAGACAGCAATTTCCTTTCTTCACGGACAGAACGATAACAGAATCTGTATCTTAATGACATTCCTCTGGCAAATGTATGTTGGCTATGAACAATTTTTTTTTTTAATGCTTTTTTCACTGTTGATTTCTCAAAAACAGAAGAAACAAATTAGGAAGATTCCTCCAGTGCTTTTGAAATGGTCTCCTGTTTTTCCTGAAATCCCATCTGAAAAAGGTTTCCTAATCAAAATTGCTACTGATTTTTAAGAACAACATTGTTTAAGAGCACTGTTTAACAGCAGACTTACTCCAAGATGTTCTTGTTCCAGTTTTCGTTTCCCAATTTCCTTACTTGCTACTGCTTTTGCTCGAGCAAGTTCCTCCCCATATTTTAATGCCAGAGCTTTTTTGACTGTTACTCGTTGTTGAACTTTATGAATCTGGAAAAAAAAATGCAAGTTTCCAGATATGATCAGATAATACAGTTAGAAAACACATGGGAATGAATTAATCACACCTTCAAAGCAAGCCTACTGTCTCCAAACAATAAAGCTTCCTACTCCAAGTTTTCTAGTTACAATTAACAGAAATTCAGAATTTACTTGTTCCTGAAGCTTCTTTAGAAACATCTTATTAGCATTCAGAATCTTCTCTGTTGCCTGTAGCTGTTCAGCCAGTTTGTTAATTTTATTTTCAGCAATTCGAACATTCTCTCTTTTCTTGGCTTCTTGTTGCAACAAGTGTTTCAAGACAGATTCATCCTTCATCAATAGAAGTCTAGAGAAAGATAAGACACGTAACAATTATTTTCCAAGATATATCACTTGGAGATATCACTGTTCTATTTAGAAACCAAGCTGTGTTTAGAGTGACGCTTACTGACACTTCTAGCAAAGACTTAAGTGTCTCCAAGTAGTCTTAACATCCGCGAGACATTAAGCACAGATATTACATAAAATAATTCAGTGTCCAAGTTTTCACCTAATTTGTACTGCTGAACAGGAAAAGGTAAGCAAGTGGCCTATCTTCAATACTCTTTTTGACATTTTGACATCCAAAACCCACATTTTGTTGCCTTATGTTACGCAGCAACCCAATTCTTTCCTACGTCACGTAACACCTCAAGAGATTACAAGATGCAGCTTTAAAGAACAGCAGAGTAATCAAAGATGAAGAATTCAATGGATGGAAGTAAGAAAAGGAAGAGGAAATGGAATTAAGTAAAGGAAGAGGGATGAACATGTTTCAAGATACATCTGAACACAAGTCAGTTTCCTCACCAGTCCACACACCATAAAGTGACAATGAAAGCAAAAGAGTAGGATGCAAAGTACCTATGATCTTTGCCACAGCAAAGCAAAGGTGAGCAGCATGGAAGAGGCATACTAAAAGCAAAAGGTGTACAGGAAAAGCTTCAAACAGCATGCCTAATCTGCAGAAAATACTAATTCATTTCTATCAAGCATATCTCATTGAAACATGCTATCCTCCAAGTGTACTGAGCAGAGTTATTTCAGAGTTATTAAGAAGAATGGATAATGTTCTAGTCACTGAATGTAAAAACAGCTGAAAACTGTTACTGTAAGCAGACCTATTTACAAGTTACTAAACACCAAACTTGCCCTTCAGCATAGTTCCTTTTGTACAGCAACAGAATTCAAGGCTCAACAATTCAAGACAACCAAAAAACACAAATGCTTGCTGTACTTCAGTGACTACAAGTTAATGAACACATACTTAGAGCTTTCACCATTCTAAGCAAACAAGGCAGGGCATGCGACAGTGAAAGAGACTCACTTGTTTCTCTTCAGCTTCGCTTCTGCTTCAGTAACTTGTTTTGTTGCTACTGCTATTCTCCCAATTCCATCAACTTCACCATCAGAATTGGCCGGGGATGAACTGTTCTTCAGTGGATCAGATTTAATTAAACGTTGCTTCTCACGACTAAAACAGATGTTAAAAGCAAAGATTTTCAGTAGCTTCAACATTCATTCCTAGTTGCTCTAAAACCTTCTAAATAAAAAGCACCAGTGTAAGACTTCCAATTTAAAGAAAAAGTTTTCCACAACTTCGAACATCTACTGCGAGTCAGTTTGAATCTAATGACTTTCTTCAGACTCCTACAGCTCTCCTATCAAAAACTGACGGTGGAAAGAGTGTAGGTAATAATAACGTCTTCAAACCTCTATTTTTCTTCTAATCACAAAAACACATTACCAAAGACATACAAAGAACGTACATTTTACTTTAACAACAATCAAACTCGTTTGTACCTAGCAATCTCTTCTTTTAGGAGTCTGTATTCTATCTTCTTATCTTCTGGTAGAGCCTCTGGAGTTCTCATCGGATCATTTTCTTTTTCTGATTTTGGAGGGGCTTTGATTCTTGAAGCCTTTTATAAAAAAAAGTTAAAGTCAATACTTCTCATGCAAGTTTCAAATACAGCTATTAACTGTTTTTCAGCACAAACTTAAAGCTGTTCAAGATTAACAAGACTTTTAACCAACTGCTTATTCTACCATTAATTAAACACACTTTCAATTTGAACTGAAATAATGAAATCAAAATATTACACGTTGTAACAGCATGATGCTATCTTAATCAAAAAAAGATTTTAGTTAGCTCATGCAAATTACAATTTGATGATTCAGATAGAAGTAATCTATCTACTCACCCTTTTCTGATGTAACCCAATTGTTTCTTGATTCAACTGTAGAAGTTTACAAAATAAACCAATTAAATATTGATAGTTTACCTCAACATTTCTTCTTGCTTCTTTTATCATGGATTCTAGTCCTCCAAAAACACTGTTGGTTGAGTTAGATGGCTCTCCATCAGACTCACTATCATCTGAATCATTTAATGTAACCACAACAGACTTGTGTTTTGGAAGCTGTATGGAAGAAGAAAAAAATTATATTAAAAAAACTACAAAGAGATAACTGAACTCGTTTACTAGAAAAAGGAAGTTAAAATCCTTTATTATGGCACAAGATGGCACGCTAATTTCATACTGCGTGAAGAAAACTTAAGAACTTGTGCATCTTCCCTAGCATCCATCCTTGGTAACGTAACATGAAAGGTACATCAACACTTTCATCCTACTCCCAAGTATCTATAGCATATTTGTAGCTTCATGGTCATAATACATGAATTGCAAATATTTCACTCTTATAATTTCATAAATCATTTCCATTTTAAGGAGAATTATCTGCCACTTACAAGCAGTTTTTGTGAACAAACTGAAGGATAGCAGGGAAGCCTACCCTAGAAATGCTATAAAGAAGACACTAAAGACCAGGACTGTCACACACTTGGAATGCCTCTTGTCCCAGCCCACAGTTAGAGTTAGCTGACCTCACAGTGAGCTGCTCATGCGGTTAAACTGGTAGAACACAACTGCACACAGAGAACACAGGCTCCAAGATTAATCACTTTTTGACAGCATTACTAATTGAATCAGCACAAAGAATGATGTGGAAACAAGGAGATTAGATTAGTCTCAGATGTTCTGAAGCTGCAGTTGGAAAACAAGCAACTTCAGTTCACGTTTCCCGGACTCACTTTCCCATCTCCCAGTATAAGTCAAGTGAATTAAACACAGATTTAAGTTTAACTTTTGTATCAGTACACGTCTAACGTTTTACACGCCTTTCAAAGTGCACACCAAAGAAATTCTCCACTTCTAAGGGGAAAACAAAGTTCTTTCTGATATTCTCGTAATAAGGACCATATCCACTATTTCTGAATGTGCTGCACTACCTGCACCACCACAGCAGAGTGGTGCAATTCTGATTTTTACTGGTGCACGAAAACATAACAAAGCACTAGTTCTCCTCCTCTCAGTTATTCTCTGACTAGATTTCCACATAAATCTTACTTGATCAAATTGGGCTTTCCACCCTTCACCATAACTTCAAATGCCCCGAGTATCACTTCCCTATCACTGGCTTTCTGACATTCACAGACCAAAGCTGCCAAAATTTCGGCACAGTAGGGCAGCATAAGCTGTCCCTAAATCTCCCCTTTGTTTTTCTTCTCGGGAAAAGCTGACAGAGGGGAGGGTCAAATCCAGCTTTTTTTCAGGTGTTACAGCAATGCCTTCCACCACCAAAACTTATATGAGACATTTATTACGTTACTCAAACTGCCTGACAACTCCCCAGCGACAAAATCTCCCTCATTTCTGCATCTTCAGTTAAGCACCTCTCATCTGTGATATAATGCAGGGCAATAGAATAAATGGTTTAAGGGTTTTTTTTTGTTTCATCACACATTCAGTATTTAAACATGGATAAGAACACTTAAAAATGCAAGCAAGAGTGAAACGATCGTAGAAAGGAATAACAAGCTTAAAGATAACGTGTTCCTCCAAATGTAGTAAAAACAAAATAAATACAGGAATACCAAACACCGATATAATCATACTGCTCACTACAGATTCTGCAAGTGAAATAGTACAAGATATGTTTTTCAAGGAATTGCTAACTAGCCACTTCTGTTCACTGCCAAAAATAGAACAGCATATTATATGGACTTCAATTTGGCACAACGCAGGCAAACACTTTTTATAACATGTTTCCAACAATCCAAGATGTTTGCAGACACCACAAATCAAATGCTAACTAAGTTAGACATGCTATTCAAGTGAACTTCATGTTACAGAATATGACTGGAGCTAATGTAAAGAAGTCTGCTGCTGTTCTAAGAGGAAAGCACCCTCCTCTTCACCTTAAACTTGCACTGACAGACATGCCACCTGTCACCAGTTCTGTGCTGATGCTCGCACAGATCACTGAAAAAGAAAAAAAAAAAAACACACTACCCAACCCCACCACCACCTCTGCAGAAGAAAAAGTTCTTTACTTAAAGCTTAGTTTTTTCAGTAACGCAGAAAGTTAAATAAGGAACAGGAATGATGCTCCAGATCATAGTTTACAAGAAGAGAGATACCATCAGACAAGGAGCAAGAGAAAGACCACCTTTTGAGGAAAAAGAGCAACCAAGGGGTTACTCTGGCCAGCTACCACAGTTTCAGACCATGCTAATCTGAAAAAGGAATGAACTGAACTACATACAGAGTCTTCAAAATTCAAGCTTCATAAACCTGGAATTTATGCAGCTTTAGCAGAGATCAGCTATATCTACACTAGCAACAGGTACAGATCTGTATTTCAAGCATCTTAAAGTGAACTGATCCTAGTCTGGTTCCATGTAATAAACACTGCAGCTAGACTTCACCAGTACGCTCTCCAAACTTATTAGTTTGGTTTAGCAGAAATGACGTTCCTTTCTACAGTGAAAAAAAAAAACACATTTTCCAGTTCACCTAAGCATGGGTTTGTTTTGATGCTCCCTCAAGCTGTTAAGTTCTTAATTCAGCATCAAATTATTTCTAGAAAAGAACATGGATTAAAGTTACAAATGATTCAAGTGTTTAACTGAAGCTCCACCATTCCATCCTGTATCCCTGGTAAAAAAAAAAAAAATCTCATCTATTGGCTCTTCCTGCAAACTGAATTCAACTCCAACTTGCAGTCCTGTTAAGAGAAAGCACCAATATTTCCTTACTGTGATCACTGCTCGTGGAGGCCGTGGTACTCTAACAAACTTTGTATTTTGTACCCGTGGCTGAGATACAGTATTAATACTGACAGCAGACAGATTGCTTCTTGGCACAGATTGCAAATTATCTGGAACAGGAGGGGAAGGAGGTCCACTGTTACTCGAAGTTTCCTAGCAAAATAAAATAAAAATAGTCATAAAAATAGGCATTACACATAGGTACCTTACAAGACAAATCTAAGCATAAATGATATTGCCTAGATCATAATTTCAAGTTTCAAAACATGAAACAGACTGTACAACTATATCCAGCAGTGTGCCCTTGTGGCCAAGAGGGCCAATGGCATTCTGGGGTGCATTAAAAAGAGCGTGGCCAGCAGGTC
>JAOWBP010000001.1:31447525-31460857 GCA_028571105.1 Tragopan temminckii
GTTACTCGAAGTTTCCTAGCAAAATAAAATAAAAATAGTCATAAAAATAGGCATTACACATAGGTACTTTACAAGACAAATGTAAGCATAAATGATATTGCCTAGATCATAATTCCAAGTTTCAAAACATGAAACAGACTATACAACTATATCAGATAAAGCTTGTAACACTGCAATAATGCCAAAATGCCATGACGCTTAAAACAATCCCAATCTCCAAAATCATAAACCTTGCTTCTCAAAAAAGACCACACACACCAAACACGTCATCCTTTAGAAGTTGCAGGCCTCCCAATTCCTCTCACTGTAAGTTTGAAATGAAGTTAAGCAATAAACAGTTTTGCAGAAAATCCCCATTTCCCCCAGCATATTCAAGTTTTTGGCACGTAGGAGTTTCATAACCCCATCATAAATAGTAAGCTGCAAGTTACAATTCAAAGGGTATCCCTGGAGTTGGTTTTACTTTGGTTTCTTTTCAGGTGGTAGAAATTGATTTTTAAGAAATCAGAAAAGCAGCCTTCAATTCCCAGAAGGTCACATTTAAGTTTTGGTCAAGATTGCCACCTAGAGGTTTACATTTAAAAACCAATGGAGTACCTCAGATCTGAAAGCCCGTTTGTTAGCTAGAGACTTGAGTAATTCTTCCCTTAAGAGCATCTCCTCTTCTTCTTCCTCATCTGCAAAAGGAGGTTTTGGTGGCTGTTCAGGCTCTTCAGGTGGAAGAGGTGGAAGGGGTGGGGGTGGCTCAAGAGAAACACAAGAAATACCCTCCATATAGAGCTGGCTCAAAGATGGTAGAGGCTGAGAGAAAAATGAAAATAAGGGTTTGAGACTTCCGAAGCTTATTATTTCTTTATGGTTATTCAGCAGAGGTTATGCTATCTAAATTATTTCATGGTTTAAAATTAAACTGCAGTGGATTTAAACTAATGTCAAAGGCTGCAGCTAAACACCTGTAATAACCCCATAAAAAGATGGAAACAACAAAGTTACATTTAGAAGATGAACGCAGTGCAGACATACAACTATAAATGAAAATTTAGAACCAGAGATAGTCTAGCCACCAAACCATAGCTGATCTGACAGGTTAGGCCAATGGAATGTACCAAACTGTTTAAAAAGCAGTCCCCAAAAGGTTTTATAAGTTCATCTTGCCAACAAAATTCCACACTTCTTCACTCGAAACAATTCAGAGGGCATCAGAACAGGGGAAAATAAGTGTCTCCTTTTCTGCTGCTTTCCCAAGAAGAATAAAAAACGCTCACTGAAGAAAAGAGGGGGGGAACAACTTCCATTTTCATGGGTACTCTGTGATACAAAGACTGCCTTTTGACTGTTTCTATCAAAATGTGAAAGGACTGTGACAAACTACAGGGCTTTTTTTTCCCCCCTGGTTAACAAACTTACTTGCTAAGAAACCATGTAGCACCACTAATAGTCAAGAAGAAAATTTTATTCAATACATTAAACATCAACTGAACAGTAACTATCATTCAAAAAGAATATCAGATAATCAAATCAAGTAATCAAACAATTCAGGATTACATGTATGTTTGATAAAACTCTAGAATTAGAAATAAGAGAAAAATGAGAATATTTTCAGAAACACATTCCTTTCAAGGTTACTTACTGGAATTGGAGGTGGCAGTGGCAAGGAAATTGGTGGTATTGTTGGAGGTGGATAATACCCTACTGGACACTCAAAGTAAGGAGGTTGTGCTGGAGAGGAAGCTGTAATAAAAAGAAACAACTGAGCGTAAGAAATACTAAACTCATGCTTTTACTGAGACAGATTTAATGCAGAAGCACGTTATTTCCTTTTAATTAATCAGCACTTTGTATATCAGCCTGAAATGTAGACAATGCGTTTAAGTCACAGATGCACAAAAAAAAGTTACATATGAAATGTACTCTCAAACAGTACTGCTGAGGTAATAAGGGATAAATCATCCTATGTCATATTTTATTTAGTATGTCAGAATCTGCATTCTTAGACTACATATCTCAGTAGAGTGACTGTAATTCCATGACTACTGGCTACGGCACACTAAAACCACAGTACAAATAAGAACCGAGGCAGACCAAATGTACAGTTCACACTGAATTCAGAAACACAACACTAGAGTGTGAGATGCTTCATCCAGCAGTATGTCACGTCGTAAAGCACTGCTTTAGCAAATTAATGTATAACATAGATTAACAATAATGGGAAAAAGAAGGGAAAACAAAGAATAGAAGATGAAAAGAAGAATAAAAATTACTTATGCAGTATTTTGACTAATGGAGCTCTTAGAACGCTACATCATCTTCAGCATTTTCACATGGAACAAGAAAGCCTGAATAACTTAAAAGCACCTCAGAGTCATTAAATATTTTAGGTTCGAAGAGATCCCTGAAGTCATTTGCCCTAACACAGCGGTTTGATACAGTGCTAAAGTTTGCTAAGTGATGCATCCAGTCAAGTTCCGAGTATCTTTAATGGATTGAGTTCACACATTTTGAGGCAACCTGTTTCAGTATTCAACCGTTCTCTGTGAAAAGATTTGCCCTTATAGCTAAAATTTCTTCTGTAACAATTCAAGCGTTCTCCTTTACCCTTCTGTTGCCCAGTCCACAGAAGAGTAGGCTTTATCTTCTTTATAACCGCCCACGAGGTAGTTGAAAACAGCAATAAAGACCTGCCTCAGCCTTCTTAACACAATCTCAGCTCTTGTGATCTCTTTTCATAAATCACGTGCTTCAGTTCCCAAAAAACTTAGAGGTCCTCTGCTAGACTAACTCCAATACATTAGTTTTCAACTACATGAAAGACAAATCCAGTCTCCTAAATTCTTGAGGAGGAAATAAGCACTTCCCTCAATCCCTGACCACTCTGTTCAGCCATTAAAGCCTCAATGCTCAAACCCAGGCTGCAGCTTGCCTCTATCTCACAAAGGTGTACTGCTCATGTTTCATTTAACACTAAAACTGACCCCAAGCCCTTTTCTGCAAAGCTGCTGTTTACCCAGACAACATCCTCAGGCCTCACTTTCTATACAACTGCTTTGGAATGCAAAAAAAAAAAGATTTCACAGTACTACCATGAGAACAGCATAACCTTAGGCACCTTCAAATCATCACTATAGCAGAGATAGAAAGGAAATAAGAGTCAGTATTACCATGTCAGTTAGCACTTTTTTTTTTTAATGTAAGCTAGTATTGTACATCATATTCCAAAATAACTGCTCATTTCCTACCTTTTAACCAATCATCTTATAAATAACTGTAAGTCTTACCTGGAGAGTTAGTTTCACTATCTGTATCCATGGCAACCTCATCGTAATTATCATACTGATATATGCCTCCTGCACTATCCGTAGACTGTTTATCCAAAGACCATCTCAAGTATGTATCTGAAGACTGAAAGCAACAATGAGAGTATTTTATTTAGCTGTTCTTACACTATTATTTCAGAGCAAGCCTATTTACAAAAGATTTTAGAGACAGGCCCTCATAACAGTCTTCTAATTACTTTATAAATACAATTTTCTTAGCTTCTTAAAAAAAGCCAATTGAATCCTAAGTTTCAATCAAATCTAGAGCAGGCAGTGACTTTGAAGCTGACTTTAACAGAGTTTTTAAAAGAGAGTTATTATAAGTTTGGAGGGGGAAAGGAAGAAAGCCTACCAAGCTTATATACTCGAGCAATTTTTAAATATTTATCAAGTCATTTATCTGGTAAATTGCCAGGGTTACATGTTTCTTAAACACTGGAAAGGAAATAAATTCTTGATCATTTCTGTTAAATATGCCATGGTAACTAACAAGACCACTTAAACTACTTTTTATTAGAAACAACTCAAAATTGTGCATGGATAACCTTAATCAAGTCAGAATTTGTGCACTTAGTTGAAACACTTTCCAGTTGTTATAAGACTGCTGTTTCAAGACAAATCCTTCATTTGTCCCACATGAGACATATCACACTAAATCATGCCAAGAGACTTAAATTTAACTAATAAATCAAAGTAGTAATTAATATTCAGAAATGAAAAAATACACAGAACAAGTAAACATTACTTCATAAGACTCCTAATTTCACATCCTTAAGAGCATACAGTACATCTGTCGGTAGCTTTCAGAATGTTTAAACACTTCAAGTCTCAATTTCCCCATCATTTCATGGGAGTCTTGTATAAAATTAATTCAAATAGGGAGCCACAATTCCCCTAGCTTTAATGCAAAATGGAATTACAGCACCAGTAGCACAATCCACTTGATACAGATGCAGCTGCTGTAAGCAGCTTCTATGATGAAAGAACCAACACTGAAGAAATACTGTCTTTTTCTTTTCTCTGCAGTGCACCTATGATTTAAAGGCAGAATGTGATGACTCCAGTGCATTTTACTAGTTGCAAGAAAGGAGGAAAAAGATCCTAGAAGTGCAGAAAGACCACCACCTTGCAGTAACTCTAGCCCTTCAGAAAGCTGATACAACTCTCATCCTGTAATGAAATTTGAAGTAATTATTTTTTGTGTCTGGGCATATTTAGTACCTTGACAGATTAAAAAAATACTACCAAGAAATTAAAGCTTGGATGACATTTTGAAAGCAGTAGGTCACTGAGGCTGTAGACAAAGAAATTAAAAACGTGAGACAGAACTGCAATCCAAGCAAAGAAAGTAAAGAAAGTCTGGCTAAACATCTCTAGGAGGAAAACATTTTATCATTAGCTTGCCACACGTGTACAATTCATACAAAACTGATCTTACTAAAACCAAAGGGAGTATCTATATAGGAAGGCATTAAAAGCTTTGTAACCATTGGAATGCGAGGGCTGCTCTGAAAGTAATGCCTCCTATTTTATTCTGCTGGACCACAATGTGCATGTTGGTGGTATGGTGGTACAGGTTGAATCCTCCCACCAATATCCCATTACATTTTGTTGCCATGCAACAGATGGCAGCAGAGGGGCAGTCTGACACAACAGCATCTGACATGGAAGTGCATATGAAACAAAGATGTATCACTGAATTCCTCCATGCAGAAAAACAGCACCCACTGACATACACTGCCACTTGCTCAACGTTTACAGAGACCAAACAGTGGGTGTGAGCACAATGAGGCAGTGGGTGGTGCATTTCAGCAATGGCAACAGTGGGGCACCTCTGCCAGTGCAGATTTTGATGAATGCAGCAAAAAGGCTCTTGTCGCTTATGGTGGCGACTACGGTGGCGACTATATTGAGAAAACATTTTGTAGATGAGAATTTGCTCTATCAAACAGTGCTATTGTGCTCTTTGCATCTGTTGTCGTTTCCATAGAAAGAAACAAGAGGCGGTGCTATCAGAGCGACCGATGTACTTTGAGTTTTAACGGGATAAGGAAGGGTTAGTGAGAGTGAAATCAGGAAGAGCATAAAGACAGGAATCAGTTATTAATCCCAAACACACCACCACACATGACACTACAAGTTCATTACCCTGCTTCTTGATCTCCTTTTTCCTCCAACTAGCTTCATAAACCGATTGTACTGCTCTTCTTGATTTGAGAGGTCCCTAATTTTTCTGATTTCTTCTTCTCTCTTTCTTCTCTCCTCCTCCTCTTCTTGTTTCCTCTGGTCTTCCTCTTTCTGACGCCTATCTTGTTCCTTTTGTTGCTGTATCTTCTTTGATGTCTTTGTCTGTTGTTTCCTCAAAGTTTGCTTGCCTTTAAAAAAAAAGGATATGCGATTAACTCTACTTTAACTAAATAGTTTCTCAAGTCCTAGAATCTTCAGGAGCTCTTAGTAGATGAAGACCGTTCCAGAAGGATTAATGGCTCATAATTCACTGTTTCACAAAACATACTACATCTTTTTTCAGAACATCTATTGTAGTTTCTAATTTCAGTAACATTAACTCATTACCTGTAGAACTTGTCTTTTTTGTTGAATGTGCTTTTGCACTGGCTTTGACCTTCTGTGTAACAGTTTTCGTTTTGGTTAATTTTTCCTTGCTTTCCTTCATCACTTGTTGCTCTTTTTGTTGCCATTTCTTACTAGCAGACTGAAGTGCAAGAAGCCTAAGCTGCAATTCAGACATCTCCTCCTCCTCATCAAGCAGTTTCTTGAGGGAAAAAAAACGATGAGACAAAGTCAAGAAGTGTCACTTAAGTCATTTAGTAAGTGAATATTTTTGGAAAGTCTTTTAAAAGTCTGTCTCTACATTTTTTATGAGAAGATTAAAATACTGCTCTAATGGTGAAGTGCTGTTCCTGTACAATCAACCACTTCTATCACTGAAATGTTTTTGGACTACAGTTTGGAAAAAATTATAAGAAATACCATAAAGCAATAATACCTTATTTACAGGGGACTACTTTCTCACCTTTTCGGAGATTACATCTGAACTGCTAGGCTTCCGCGTCGATGTTTGTTCTTTGTCTTCTGCACCTTCCAAAAGATAATGATTTTGAGCAAGTTGCTTCTCATGAAACAACAGAACTATACTAGAATTAAATACAGAAATGAATCTATACAAACACTATATAAATATCAACGGTACACTACACTACATAAAACAGAATTAAGTAATTTTAAGTATATGTGCACATTAAAAACATTAATGGTGTATCTGATGAAATTTGCATCCTCAAGAAGCCATAAACTTAAGGCAAGATTTGACTCTTCAAATAGTCCTCTGGCTGTACTTTCCCAAAAAGCAGAGCAGAACAGATCAAGAAACAAAACGAGAACGAGGCTTCTCGTCATCCACTTTAGCCAGCATCTTGCATCAGTTACTGCTCTGAGCATCTCAGATTCCACTGGCAGATATTTTGAGTAACGGGTCAGTTGTTTGCAGAGTGAAATAAAAGCTCAATGCTGCATTGAGAATGTACTTGGTTCATTTCACACCAAATATAAAATTATCCTGTGAAAGTGAAAAGCAAATAGTAATGCTTTTCCCATAAATATATTGACAAATCAATTTGTTAGACTGCCCAAAAGCCATGAATCTGTTTATCATGTATTACGTATTTACATACAGCATACACAGTACTATATCATTTATTAAATCTAACTGATACCAATTAACACAGTCAATAGTATTATTATATATACAAATCAATAGCATATTTAACATTGTAATGTATAATTATAATGGAAAATATATACAACTATGAACAAATAGAAGCTTTGCAACCCTCTCCTGTATCAGCCTTTCTTCAGAGAGATTCCTCACCAAGAAAGTTACATCAGTGGAAAAACTGCAATCAGTACAGCTTTCATTCTTCTCAGTATTTTATGAAAAGTCACAAAGAGGTTGTTTAAAATATACTAAGAGCTTATATAAATAAAAACAGTGCACAGCAAATGTTTGGACATGCATGTATTATTATTATTATTTTTTTTATAACACACACGAGGAAGAAAAATAATTATTTAATGCCCTTCTGCATTCTAAAAAAAAAAAATAAATAATCAAAGAAGTTACTACATTAAGCAAAGTTCTCAGCCACTAAGTCCACAGGATGGAAGTGAGGAGATGCAGATAAGAACATGGTATGTAAACCAGAAGAGGAAGACATAGGCAGAACAGACTAATGAGAAGCAAGAGAAGGAGAGCAAGGAATAACACTGTAGAGCCTCTGTCAGTGCAGTGGACTTGAACTACAGATAATTAATTCTAGAATACATAAGCTTTACTTGGTTTTAAGACAAATTCTTCAACTCTAGAAGGTCAGGACATCCAGGAAACCACTTTGTGAAAAACAAATGTTGCTGATGTCTTAATATATGCATAATTAAGTAGCATGCATTTACTTGATACTCATTAATTTGCAATAATTAAAATCCAGATTTTTCCTACTTTGGAAACGTGTATTACATTGCCATAAAGGCCTCCATCTTGCGCATTCTGCCTGCTTTCAGATCATCTTTGTCATACATTTAACTGAGTGGTTTGCAAAAATCCAAATGTTCTTAGTACACATATTACAATATCTACTTCCCCTATCATATGACCAGATATTTTCATTCTTGCTGCTTCTGAACTTTGAAGGCACATTTTCTTGCAGACTTCTGCTTTTGAAATAGGTCTTTTATTCCGGCCTTGCAACTTTCTCCTGCAAGCTACTGTTTTCCCTCTTTGTATGGTCAAAATTGATTGCCTCTGCTCCCCCACATCTCCCATTAAAAATTATGTTCTTTCTTAAAGAATATCAGAATTTTTGTTTAATTAATGGGAAAAACACAAGGGGAAAAATACCTAGAATGATATGGTTTATCTAGTAATTATCAGTTCTCTCTAGCTCTGTACTGGTTTATTTTAATTTTAAAAAATATCTCCCTTCTAAATTCTCATACTGAAGTCACACATGAATTAATCATTCTGACTTTGAGTGTTCTAGCCCTACCTTTCTTCATGTTCCTACAAATCACTCATGCGTATCCTTAGTCCATTCACTTAGCAATTTGTCTCTTCCCACTCAAATTGATAGTTTATGCACGCTGACAAATTAGCTACCATAAGATGACAAGTGCCATCCATTAGCACATCCTCCAACACAGTAAGCATCATGCAGATGGAGGCTCAAATTAAGAAATTTAAGCTAGGTATCTCAGTTTGCTCATCTTAAAAATAACTTCAAGGACCTTTACCAGAAGGTCTTTATCTGTCAAAAAAAAAAACAACAAAACAACACACCACAACAAGAGTTACGATGAATTACACAGAAGAGGAAGGCAGTACAGCAAGACTTACTGTATCACTTAAAAATACTGGTTTCAATTACAGTGTTATTTAGTACAATAATTTCAAACACTTAACAAATATGATAAATTAAGGCATGCAAAAAGAACTACAACAAAACAAGTGAGCTACAACAACCTTACAGGTACTTACCTTGAGAGGATTCTGTGACTTCAGATTTCTGCGATGACTGCTTTGTTCCTTCTTTGACTTTTTTTAACCTGCTCCTCTCAGCTGGAGTGGGCAGTTTTTGTCTGAGAGGTTTCAGTTCAAATGCCTGAAAGGCCATAACCGGATTTTTCTCCTCAGGAGAAACTTCTTTTATAGCATCTGTTTTAATACTGTCATTTTCTACAGTTATTTGGTCCTCAGTGTCCGCTGTTTTACTATCTTCTTGTTGTTCGTTTTCTTCCCTGTTGCTCAGAGCCAATCTTTCATCTTTATTAATGTACTCAAGCTCCAACTGTATCTGCTTATACTTCAGGAGCAGATCCTCAAAACTTTCTTCCACAGAGTTTTCACTTTTAGAAGAATAGTTCTGTTTTCTAGATGGAGACCTTCCAAAAGTTTTGGCTGAATTACCAGTTAAGAAAAGTAAGAAAAGAACATGTGTAACATTCACATAGCAAAGATAAGATCAATGACAAACAGAACTTAAATTGATTTAGTTTTGTCTTAAGGATAGCTTGAAAAATATCATCTGTAAATAACAGCAGCACTAAAACAAACACTTATCTGATATCGTCAACTTAAAAGAATATCCTAAAATTCCTGAGATGCCTTCTCTATCTTGGGACAACTGCTGAAATGATGAGAAATTTCCATATTACAAAGTGCAAGTTGAACTCCTAGAGGTCCTAAGTCTAGTCCTGGCTGCCCAGCGAATCATCTGAAAAAGATGGGTTGAATTCATTCTCATTGATTTTATCCTTTCATAAATACTAACATCTAGCCACACCACAATTAAAGACTACAGAAACCATAGCTCAACAAGCGAGGTAAGGCATCACATAACCAATAGCTGCGGGGAAGAAAAAATGTTGGCTAAAGACTTGCAATCAAAACACTTGAGAGGATTTGGAAGTATTAATTACTCAGAAAAAGTTGTCAAGAAAATTTGTATCCACTGGGAAGAGGTAGTCAAGCTGTTAAGAGCAGGCAGCGGAAACATTCTTAGTGAGAGTCTCATCATGAAAATCCGTTCTGCGCACAGCTACCCTTCACAGAATATCCCAAGTTGGACAAAGACCCATAAGGATCATTGAGTTCAACTCCTGCTTCTCCTACCTTGAAAAGCTTTCTCTTAAAATTGAAAGCTAAACAATCTAGTAAAATAATTACCCCCAGGAAAAAAAAAAAAAATAGAATACTGAGTTAAGTTTGATTCATTGAACTTACAATATCAGCACTGACTCAAACTAAGTTATGAGAAATGCTTTTTCCAACATGGCGTCAATATTTTGACTAAAACTAAAATAGGTAACACCTACCTAAAAAATCCCGAGTAGAGAAGAAAGCAACTTAGTTTTCAGCTCACAGAACACATAAACAACCTGGATATTTCACTATTTTAAGACTAAAGATTCTTGCTGTTTATCCTACATAAACAAATCTGTATAACGAAACGCTTCCTGCTCTAACAGTGCTCTCCTAAGTGTCAGCACATAAGATAAAACTACATTAAATCCACAAGGCAATCAAGAATTGGAGGAGTTTTACAAATATATTGTAAATACATCCAAAATGTAAGAGCTTCGTGAAAAATAGTCACAAATCACCTAGGAATTCTGTCAAACTCACAGCTTTCTGCTTCTAACAAAACATTTGTAACTCCATGAGTAACTGGAAAACCTGAAGCTGATTAACTTATTTAACACAACTCATAAAAATAAATCTAAAAATGATTTGACAATTTCAATACTGAAACAGATTCTGAAGACATCTAGAGCTGGGTAACAGAAGACAAAGTTCTGAAAACTTTTTTTTAAGCTTAATTGAAGATTAATGAAGTCACTACCGCTTCCAAAAAGGTATTCATAAGAAATGTGGTGTTTGCTGTGGTTTTGGCTTTTAGCTGTGATAGTTTTATTCACAGTCACTGGTATCGTGTTTATTTTGGATTTAGGATGAAATTAGCGCTGATAATACACTGATGTTTTTGTTGCTGCTGAGCAGTGCTTACACAGGGACAAGGACCTTCCAGTTTTTCAAGCTGTCCTGCCAGCGAGAAGCTGGGAGAGGACAGAACCTAGGTCAGCTGACCTATGGTCAAAGGGATGCTCTGTGCTACCTGGTACTGTGCTCCGCAATAAAACTGGGGAGAAACGGCCTGGGTCAGGGGGAAAGCTACTGCCGCTCCAGGGTTAGCTAGGCATCAGCCAGTGGCAAGTAATCACATTTTACACCACTTCCTATTGTGTTTTTTTTTTCCTCTCCCATTTCTCTCTCAGTTTATTAAACTATCTTTATCTCAACCCTCAAGTCTTTGCCTTTTTACCTCTCTCAGTTCTCTCCGTCATCCCACTGGGTCACATGGTACTTAGCTGCTCGCAAAGTTAAACCACAACAGTGTTCTATGGATGTAGGTTTGCTGGGTTTTTTTTTTTTTTCCGTATACAGCTGTAGATACAGAGTGCAAGAGTAGGTGAGTGCCATTAGAGGCAGGCAGGACTGCATTAGAACAACAGTTTTTCTATCAACACTGGAGAGCCTACAAACTACAACCAAAAAGAGACCAACTGATGAGAAAAAAAAATGTGAAAAGGGAAGAGGTCAGAATTCAACAGTAAACTAAGTCACACTATGGCTCCATGTTTCAGACCCAGAACTCCACAAATCTCTACATAAGAATTTCTACGGAAGGCTCATTCAACAGTTCCACATTAAAGTTGCTAGGAATTAAAAAGATAAACCTATTAAAAGCTAATATCCAAAGAAATATAATTCTTTAACTGCAAGCAACTTACTCCTATTCATTTACACTTCCACTCGTACAGAGCACACACAAAGTAACAGTTATGTGGGTAAAGAAAAAAAGCCAGTGTTTGTTAGCAGACCTTCACATTTCTCACTTGTCCTGTGAAATTCCAAATATCACCCCATGCAGTGAACATCCTCGTACCAGTTCATGTGAGCATTTCATCTGAAGTCACTTGCTAATTGCACCCCTCCTCCATTCACATCAGCAATATGGAAGTACCTCTATATGTAGGGATACTGTAATACCAACTCATTTAGACAGCAAAGACACGAAAAATACAGAATTTATATTTTAGAGAGAAAATCATAGGCTTTCCTTAATTAATCCATTAGAACCAAATGTGACTTAAGGGGCAACAGCATTAGAAAGTCATCTATAATACTTAAACAGAAGAGTGCATCTTACATACCAGCAATAAAAGACTTCATTCATTTCCTTGCTCACTTGGTTTGAAAACTGAATTATCAGTTTCTGAATGATCTCTTAAAGTGTCCAAGACAACTGTATCTGTATCAAGCACTGTAAGGTCAGCTGAGAATGACTAACATATTTGCCCTGCAAATTACACAGAAAGTAACTATTTTCTGGTATTTTGAGCAATGCTGCAAATTAAGAGCTATAGCATCTATTTTCAGCATTGGCACTACTGCACTGTGCAACCTTGGGAAAAATCACATCTTCATTCCTTGTCTTCAAGATAAGAAACAATCCTTGAATGAAGAGTTATGAAGGTTTCAGGAACACTCTTAACATCACCAGACGAGATTAAGAACAGCTCTTTATCAGTAATTTACATACTCTCTCTGCATACCAAAAAAGAATGGTTGACACAGATACATAATCTTGGCTCCAAAGTAGCACAGGGAACCAGTGAGCAGCTTTCAAAGCCTTAAGTCCTAGCACAAGTAAGAAAAAAAAAAATCCCTGTTCTTGGGGACAAGCAACACAACCAAAAAACAAGTCACATCTTTCAGCTATGGCTACAGCTGTCAACAAAGCAGCATAAGATTCTGGAAAGCAACTTTTAACCACTAATTCTTTTGCTCAAGCTTTGTTGGGTGGTTGGTTTGATCGTTTTCAGTATCTGTGTTCTCAGGCAACTATGCAGCTGTATCAAGTCTCAGTGTCACGCCGCCCCAAAGTTACAGTCAGCATCAAAATTGTTTTTTTGTATAGTGGTTCTGGAAAATGAGAAGAGCTTTTTCCACTGCTTTTACTATTTCTGCTCTTAACGGGAGAAAACTTTAAAACCGATGAAAACCACCTCACCAAACTTATCCAGGAGCAACTGGTAGAGAACATCTTCAAGAAACACTGGGTGTGGCTTTACACAGAAACAGGGCATTCCGTGTTACCCGAACTCCCACGTACATACATTCTGTGCACACAGCCCCAAGTTACATTTAATGCGAGTTTGGCTTTAGCCACACATAACCTCTGAAGGGCTGCACGTGAAAATGAAAGAAGGGCAGATCCTTCATTGCCCAATAAGGGAAATTAACAAGCTTGGCGTTTTAGTTTTACAACTAGGACACTTCAATCACGTACTGTCTCACTGACGCCACATCCTAAGGCTCACTTCGGGCTAGCACAGCAGGCACCTCAAATCCAACTCAGCAGGGCTTTGTTTCAGGCTACGC
>JAOWBP010000001.1:31485915-31501926 GCA_028571105.1 Tragopan temminckii
TGAAATCTTGCTGAGATAAGCAGTTTAAGATACATTTTTGAGAGCCTTACATAAAGTTTAAAAGGAATCAAAGAGACAATGTTCTAGACAGCAGTTGCACCACTTTTACCTAGTAGAATTTCTTGTCATGTTTTCTGGACGTAACATTCTTTCAGAGGAAGTTGTTAAGTTCAGGCTATAATCAATAGCTTTCTTGTCTTTGGGTGCAAAGATAGAAGACTTTTTAAGAGTCTTAGCAACCATTTCTTCTTATACTTTCAAATTTTTATATTCTAAAATATGTACTTGAAATGTCTTTTGCAGTGAAATGTATATCTTATAATTAAAAGTAAAAATGAGGTGATTCAACATATATGTACGTATATTAACTACTGCTAAAGCAGTCGATACATTGAGTCAGTTATATGATTAAAACAATAAACCCTCTAACTGGACAGTAATAACTCCTTTTGTTAACTTATCAATAGCTTTTATTTTAGCGAGTGTTCTGGAATTTGAGAAGGAAATAAATATGTTTAGGATACTGAAGATAAATCATCTACTTAGAAGATAAGCTGCTATGGGTACTGGTGCTTTATGGAATGGTGTAGAATATGGTGGCTCAGTGGGATATTGTTTTTCTGTTCTATAAGGAAATTCACATTATAATGAAAGACTCTTTGGGGGGCTTGGGGGAGGGGAGAGCTTTTGACAGTCAGTATCTATTACAAGACATGAAACTGTTGGATACAGCTTGTTTTCCAGCAAGTGTCTGCAGGGCTATGGACAGTGCACAGTCAGTTTTTATGCTGCTGCCAGGTTGGGAAGAGGCTGCGTGTGTGTGCATGGGCAGTAAAGAGGAACTCCTCTAAGTGGAGAAATCCAAATCACCTGTGGTTCTCAGCTGAGCCAAGTTTTCTGTAGATTAGAGGAACAGGGACGGAACTGGGAGAACTGAACTAGGTAACTTCAAACTTGCTCAAGGATAAACATTTAAAGGGAAACAAGGTTAACACCAGACTTAAATCTTCTGGCTACCTTTCCTTAAATACAAAATCTATAACGTCTTTCACAAAAACAGTAGTTTAATAGGGGAGCCCAAGGCTTTCTGAAATAAGCTTAATTTTCAGTACCTTTACAGTTTTAGGTGTTCCTAGTTTACTTTGAAAGTTCCTAGGACTGCTAGCCCTTTTGATTTATATAGTCATAAGAACACCCATTGTGTTATAATGGATAATGGATGTTTTTGCAGATGCTGAGGGATATAAATTCTCCCTGTTGAGGTAGACTGCTGTGGTGGAGTGAAGAACCCAACAGCAGCCTGAAGATGGTTAAAGGAGATCAGATAGCAGTGGAAGCAGTGAAACGAATATTTGTGTTTTACACCATAGCAGTCTGTAATTGATCTATTGCATGACTGAAGAGGTCAGTAGTCTGGTTCAGTATGAGCAGCTAATGCAGGAGAGGGGAGTTGCATTGTGTAGGTTACCTAGCATATCCTCATCTATTTGTTGTTTTGTTGTTTTTATTTTGAAATGAAACACATAGTTAAAAAGAATCGATGATTTGCTAGCAAAAAAGAAAATCTCACTATTATAACTGTAAATTCATGGTGCCTCCCCAGTGTAAGTACTGCATATACTTGCGTTCATCCCATCTCACAGTGTCCATAGCAGAACAGAAAAGAATGAGTATGAGCAGCACAGGTAATAGTATCCATTTAAGAAGACTTATCAGGTAACGATATTTCATCATAGAAATGGGACATCTGTATAGGTCATGAATGGTGAGAGAAGTGTGAATAGGAAATCACAGAATCACAGATTCTTTTCACATTCAGTAGGTCAAAAACTACAATAGGTGTCCAATGAAACTTGAGGCAGCAGTATCTGTGTAATTGGGCTACACAACAACTGCCTTAAAAATGGAATTGGGCAAATATGATGGGGGATGATTTTAGAAATTACAACATAAAAGTTCCAATAAAAAGGGGAATATGAGTCTATATAGTCTTTCTTACACTCTTCTATTGAGCACGTGCAGCTGGCTGCTGCCAGGTGGGGTTCTGAGTCAGGCAGATGCTTGGCTTGATGCAGTGTGCTGGCTTGTATATTCTGAACCTTGATCAAAAAGCACCATTATTGTCGTGAACAATTCAGATTTATTCAAATTCTGAGCAAGTCAGTCATCACATGATCTGTGAGAAAAACTCTTGCCCTGATTTGTTTTCTTGAAGTTGCTTTGTAGTCTCTTCACATGAAAGGAATGGTGATGCTTTATTAACTGCGGTTTTACTTTGTGTTTTATTCATATTTGAAACTGAATTCTACATACCTTATTGTGGGTGTGTGCTTTGTTTAAAATCTGAACATACCTGTTTTATTCAATTAGGTTTCAGTTCTTAATGTTTTGCATATTGATTTTGGGGGTTTATAAATTCTTTTTTTTGAAAGAAAAGTTTCATTGTGTTTATTTCTAACGAATTTGCCATTTCTTGATCATGAATTTTAGTTACTTTTATGTAGTTTTTCTGAATAAAAAAAAGTAATAATTACAGGTATTTTGATCTTCCTTTCATAAAAATACTTGATTTTGAATGGTAAGGAGGTTTAATCTCTATTAAGATCAGATTTTAAATATATTCTTGGAGAAATATTTGTCAGATATAAAGGCACTAAAAAACTTGCAAGGATGATATGTAACCATTTCATTTTATTCACCAGGTAATATCCGACCAATTTCTCCATGGCGCTGGCTTTTTTCAGTCACAGTTCCAGTAGTGATTGTTACACAAGGTTTTAAGAAGAGGAGTCTTGATCACAGTGGTGCACTGGCAGGTACATTTCTTTTGAGATTATTAAGCTAAACACTCAATAAACTGAATTAAGGTCCCTTTTATAGTATGTAATATTCTTTTAACACCATTCTACCTGGTTCAATATAGATGTAAGTATGCATACCTTGAATTCATACTGATTTTTATAATGCTTCAGTCAAGTTAACTTTTGCAGCTGTTTGCAGTTCGTTCCATTAACACTGTTGTTAGATTTAGATAATTCACAAGATTGTGTTGAACTCAGGTACAATTTGCAGTTAAATCTACATGGTCTTGTTTGTTTCACACATCTAGAGATAAACAAGTTGAAGAGGCAGGGATAATGAAAAGCCGTGCCAGCAGCCTGTCTGCCTGGTAGGAAACCAGTGAAGATAACATGTTTCTCCTTTCTCTAATATGAGCATTTTTGCCTCCCACAAATAAGACGAAAATTCAGTCTATTCTTCACTTCAAGCCAGTGACTGTTTCAACAATGTTTTTCTTGGCCGTAAGGAAAGAAAGCACTTGGTGTTAATTGAAATCTGATGTAAGACCTCTGGTTGAGGTGGTTGACCCTTCCTTGTCTTGTGGCATTGTCTGAGCTGATGGTCAGTGAAAAGAAACAACCTACAATCTATTCCTCCTATGTCACCCATCTGCAAATACTCACTGAGTTCTGTCTGTGAGTTCAGAGGGAGGATTTTCTTGGTTTAAAATCATGATTTCTTCCAATTGTGAGGAGCTGTGGGCACTGAGAAGTAGACCTCTGTAGAGAAGGAGGTAGGAAAAAAAAAAAAAAAGAGGCACATCCAGCAGATACTCAAATACTAAAGAAAATAATGGAAAGAAAAAGATCAAACAGTCCAGAAACAAAAGAAAATGAATGGCAGGGAGTGACCTTGTGTCGGGAGGGGGTTTGATCCTTAAACTGAAGATAAACTTCCAGATAGAGAGGTAGTCACAGCTGTTTATATGCTTCTCATATGAAGAGTCAAATTCTTCAGGCAGGTAACCTTTTTCTTTTCTTTATTGCTCCACCTTCTGCACCACTTTACTGATTGGTGGCAAGAGAACATCATATGCTCTAGCAGTAGCAATAAAATCAACAACTTTAGTAGTTAAATTTATGAGAAAATAATAAGGGTAACTGATATTGTTCAGTCAAGATGTCTCTAGTTTGCATTACAGATGTTAGATGCTTCATTAATTTTCTTACTGCATGTTTATCTTAGGTTTATCATGATGTTCATTTATCATGAAGATTGTATTCAAGAGTATAAAAGTACTTAATTGCTTTGCAGTTAAGTTGTTAACGTGAAGGAATTTTACCTACTTCTTTTTTTTCTTTATAGGATTGGTGGTTGGATTTATCCTTACAGTTGCAAATTACAGTTTCTTCACTTCTTTGCTTGTATTTTTTGTTACTTCTTCAAAACTTACTAAATGGAAAAAAGATGTAAAGAAACGTATAGATTCAGAATACAAGGAAGGTAAGCCCTAACACTTTGATTTCTTCAGATCCCTTGTGAAGAGTAAATAGAGTGTACCCTTTCTTTCAAAGCATCAGATATGATGTAACACCCAGAATAGGGAACACTTGTCATTCCCATCTCCTTATCCCCATGAATGCAAGCAACTTACCTTTTGAAAATGTACATTTTTTAAATTTAATTTTATATCTGTGCATTTTGCTTTTGTCTCCAGCTGTTGTATTTCAAGGTGTTCTATCTGAAAATACTAAAATTTCATTCTGTCACTTTAGGTGGACAGAGGAATTGGTTGCAAGTATTCTGTAATGGTGGTATTCCTACTGAGCTGGCTATCTTGTATATGATAGAAAGTGGACCTGGTGAAATTCCAATAGACTTTTCAAAGTATTACACGGCATCGTGGATGTGCTTATCCCTTTTGGGAGCTTTGGCATGCTCTGCTGGCGATACATGGGCATCAGAGATTGGTAGTGTTATGAGTAAAAGCAAGCCGAGGTTGATAACAACCTGGAAACAAGTTCCAGTAGGTGAGATATTGTCTGTTCTATATTTTCATATCTTAATGTTTTGCTGATTTGTTTTTGAATTATGCACCCAACTTGAAAAGTTCCAGAAGAGCCCTAAGAAAAGCCCAAACACTGGAAACAGATTTGAAAATGCTAGCGGGAATGTCTTCTCTGAAATGTAATTTACTCAATTGTTTTTCTGCTGTATACCAGCTGTGAGATGCGTTGACACAGAATCCGGTGAGCTAACATCATTCATAGAGAATGCTGTCACTTCTTGACTCGGGTACTTGACTCTTAGAAGTGTTTATACAGACAATAACACAAAGACTATAAATTACTAACTGTGTTTTTCAGTCATTAAAATTTTAATCAATAGAAGTATTTTCATTACAGATGCTGCGGAAAACTCACCTCTTAATCAAATTGCTCATTTCCTTTAATGTCTTACAAAGACTGTGCAAAGTGAACCTTCTGTCTGTGAAACCATTTTTACACAGTGCATGACATTGCTGCCTTAAATCACTGTTTTTTGAGTATTGCAGGCATGCTGATATGCGTTTTAGGCATTGTATGGGCACTTTTTTCCTCATTGTAAGCGTTCTTCAGATTTTATTTCTTTTCAGAAGGCTATCAATTGTCTTTTCTATGGCTTTTGCTCTTGCTTTTAAACATATTGGTGAAACACTTCTTTATATACTTCTGAAAGAGGCGTTGTTTTAATAGCCTGCAGAACTCAAGCTGTGTATTCTTTGAGCAATTTTTTTTTCCTCCGGGTTTACAGCAGTCAGATACCAGGTTGCATTGAGAGTTTTACTATCTGGTTTTGCTTCATTTATTCCTAGGAAATATTTCTAGATAACAAGCCTTAGAGACAGGGAAAGTAATGTTATACTTAGGGTATATATACCAGTTAAGCATCTGAGCAGCTTCATGAGAATTATAAATAAAAGCTGTGATGGCAGAGTCTTCTTGATAGATATGACTATGGGCACAGTAAATTTAAGTCTGTAAGAGAAAACAGAATTGTAAATCAGCTTGATTTTTCTTTGATTCAGGTACTAATGGAGGAGTTACATTGGTGGGCCTGCTCTCAAGTTTTCTTGGTGGCATGGCAGTAGGTATAGCCTACTACATAACACAGCTCATTTTTGTGAGTGATCTGGATGTGTCAGCTCCACAGTGGCCAATTATTGTGTTTGGAGCAGCAGCTGGCTTACTGGGATCAATTCTTGATTCATATTTGGGTGCTACAATGCAATACAGTGGTAAGAATTGTCTTTTTTTTCTTTTTTCTTTTTTTTCTTTTCCTGATATGACCTAAAAATGGACTTAATATCAGGAAGGGCTGAGGTATACAGAGGTATACAGAGTACATATTGCAAAGAGCAAAGAGTCAGAGCAATGGGCAAGATAATGACAACAACAACTGTGGCAGTTGGTCCTCAGTTGTGTCCTTCATCCTCTTCCTTTTGCACATTTTGGTTTGTTTATCTCACATTATTGTCTTGATGACTGAAAAAGACCAGAGATTTCCAACATGCTACCTTGGCAAGAACAATTTCTTCCTCCTTCTGTTTTTCTGTATCTAATTATGGTAACCTTTTAAAAGAGAAAATGTCACCTTAATTTTGTCCTTTCACTCAGACTAATTGGTAACTGCAAAATCTCTATTTCTTACTCTGGAGACCTAGTGATAGTGCCAGCTTTGAGAACTAAACAAGAAGAGCTCTGAGAAGATGTGCCCATTATTTTAGATTCTGTTTTTTGACTGTTTAGTGGGGTAGTAGGGTACTGTTTCCTGGAAGTTAAGTGTTTCGTGAGCTAGCTGTGCTTTTATTTAAAACAAACAAATTGGTATCCATTGAAAAAGGTTGTCAGCTGGTTGATCCTAAATAATTCCACTATTTAGTTACTCATTGCTCCTTAGGATCATTGTGAATGAACAACACAGGCAACCTTCAGACTAAGCCTTGTACTTAAAACCCATATCTGATGCTATTCTGTCCAAAAGCTGATTTACAGAAAGAATTTGAGTTTTCTGATTTTATTGTCAGTACACTTGTTAGAAGTCACAGTTTGAATTTGCAGATGAACTGCAGGAGAGATAAAAGACCATTGAAACCACTGTCACAGTGAGCACTGCACTCTTGTTGATGCTGTAGATTTGGCTTTCCAGCAGTTTGTGTGCTGTATTCTTTGTAGATCCAGGAAAATCCAAACCAAAATGGAGTGTTGAATCATGTGAGGAATTCTTAAATATAATACTCCATTATTAAAGATGAAGCACTGAAGCACTCAGACTATGTTTCATTCTTCTGATGAGGCAGATGAATTAAGATAATGTGGTAAACTTAGCTAATGCATGTCCGCATTTGTCATTTGTTTCTTACTCAGTTTAGATATTTTTCCATGCTCAGCAGCTTGTTGAATGAGCTACAGAAGGGACAGTGTGCGAGTTCTACAGATTCATTTCCAAATTCATAAGCACTTCTGGACCATGTTTACTGTGTATGCATGTGAGTGCTATGGCATCCATGCTGTGACGTAGATGAGTAAGTGCTGCTCATAGTGTGCACACTATTAGGTTACATCTCCCTCTTTGCTTAACCTGCTTTCCCAAACTGCGTTCAATGTGTTCTCATGAGAAGTGCTCCAATCTTTCTTCAGCATCTTGAAAAAATGAATACGGCAGTCATAACAGCTGTGATACTGTGGGGTTTTTTTTTGAAAACATGCAGCCAGTGCTGCCTATAACTTCTCTTGATGGTTTACCTACTGGTGGTTTCAGTTTATATAATGGTCTGTTTCGAAGAAAAAGTTCTTCCCTACTGCATACATCAAGACTTTCCTTAACAGCTTTGCAGAATTGCATCCAGATTTTCCTGTATCTCCAAACTGAGATTATACCAATTATGTAAATAACCAAACCACAAAAAAAACTTTCTGAAGGAACATTTTTATGCTCTGAATCTACAATCTACAATGTATGTACATTTGTGGTATATATTTATTAAAGACACCCATTTTTTTTCTGTCAAGGAAGCTTGAGACATTCTAAAACATAGCAAGTGTTGCCAAGTTGGTTTACGGTGTGTGCATATGGAGAGGGATGTGTTTTCTGTTTGATTGTGTTATTGTTCTTACGATTTGTCTGAGGTGCTGAAAATGTTTCAGTAAAGTAGGAGTTCCAAATGATGTTTCTGTATTGTGGGCATTAGCAGATACTCCAACATACAGAGAAAAATAATTTTAGTTCAAAATATGCTCATTTGTTTTGGAGTGTTCGTTCATGTCAGCCTTAGATCTGTACGTGTGCACACACCTGATCAATATTGCACTGACCTGTGAGTGGCCATTAAAATTTAGCATGCTAGAATGCTACGCTTTTACCAATATATAAAATTGGACAAAGCATTGGATAATGGAATGTGCGCAGTGACAGAAAATGAGACACATCGCTAGAATACTGGGAGCACTGTGGCACAGCAGGAAATTACTTAAGTTACAGGGATTAAATGCATGGTGGTATAAAACTAAATAGAAATTTTAAATTCAGGCTCTATCCAGAGCTTGTTTTCTGACAGCTCAGTTAAAAGTGTTACTTCCATAGTTTTCTTTAAAAACAAATAAATCTTTCTAACAGTCAGTTGTTTCTGTTCTGTTCAGAACAGCATCCTTTGCCTTAGTGGCTCTCCCAATAGCTTCTTCCTCTTCTGGTTTAAGCTCATGCTTCCTACCTTTGTATGTCACACGGCTACATAAAGAGATAAGTAGACTTGGTAGAAGCACAGCTGCTCAAAACTTTGAACCTAAAGTATTGCTTTTAGATTCCATTCTTTGAACCTACCAGATGTAGCTAACTGTAATTTTGGTTAGTGTTTTTTTGTCTTACAGGGTCAGACACTGTAATGGTAAACGGAATGTAGAGAGTTGCATACACTTGGTTACTGTTTCTTTTCATCTGCCTTGCCTTTTTAAAATGAAGTCTTTATCTCTTCCCAGGTTTTGACAAGAATACCAGCATGGTTGTCAGCTACCAAACAAGAGACTGCCAGCACATATCTGGAAAACCTATATTAGACAACAATGCAGTAAATCTTTTTTCCTCTCTGCTCATTGCTCTGGTTTTTCCAGCTGTGGCCTTGTGTTTCTGGCCAAGACGTTGAAATGGCTTAAGGCTTTTGGCACGTAATCAGTTATATTCAGTCTTTCTTAAAGACTTCTAAGAGTGCTCTTTGGAGCTCTCTTAAAGAAAGGGATCTGAACATTTGAGAGAGCCAATGGATTTCCATCTCAACTTATGTAAGCTTCGTATGGCAGTAGCCATCTATCGGGACGAGAAGTTCTATCAGTTTTGCTGTTCCTCTTCTTTGAGTGGGTGCAGATCGTTGCCAAGTGAGGTAAAGCACTTTGCTTGTCCTCCTGAAACCTAAGGATTGGCTTCAGTGGTCTCAATGGAGGAGCAAGAGACTGGAAATGGAAATGTGATCTACATTTACCAGGGTGTTGGAGCACTGAAGCTATTGTCCAAGCCAGGCACAAGTCCTCTGCAACTTTGTGATAACACAGGTAGAAAGGATGAATTCTGGTTTAGTATTTCCTATAATCTAGAGTATGTAAAGTTTTATGGAAATGTTTTGGGGAGGACAAAAAAAAAAGGTAAGCCTTGTTGCCTATTCTGTATCCTGATAAAACTCTGTATCCTGATTAAACTTTTCCTTGCCTGAAAATACAGTTGTTAAAAATAATACCATTACATAACGTTTGGAGCAAAAGACTATGTTTAGAATTTAAAAAAAAAAAAGGTGTTTCCAGTAAGAATAATAAATTTGCCCATATTTATTTGAAATTGTTATTTCCTAACTAATTAAATATATGAAGATTATTATCACTATTGTAATGCAATAGTTATTAAATTGTCTGGAATTAAATTTTAAAATTTGAATTCACATTCATTGTTTTATAAATATGCAGATTGTCTCTGTAAGCATAGAATTGCTTCATAATATGAGAGTCTCAACCAAAGAAGCTACGGAGGTTATCCTCAAAGTGATTAGAGAAAGTTTCATTGACAAATCATTTCGAAGTGGGAGTTTAATTTTTAGTGCTTTGTTTGCTGTAATAGATGGTTCCATCTCTCATCGTTAATTATAGAAGATGTGGAAGTTCCTGAGCCAGCATAGGTTGTATTTAAACTTCATGCATACCTTCATAGTAGCTGGAGATGTTCAGAAGGTAGAGCCCTTTCTGTTAACTTAAAAGCTTCTTATTTTTGTTGTTAGAGGTAGGTGAAGATTTGTATTAAATAGTTGATTTTTAGTTTATCTTTTCTTTTACAAACATGTTGTGTGTGTTGCCTGTCCAAATTCATTTGGATTGTACTCTGTCACTTTTTTTGAGAATGTTCAAAAATTTTAATACCTTCCACATTGGATCTATTGATTTGAAATTTGCTCTATAAGTCTGGAATTCAGCACTGGAACTAGTGAACTGTATTATCCAGCTTTTCAAAGGCATAAAAGCTTTCTGAAAAGAACAAGTTGTGTGGTTGCTGTATGTCAGCCTTTCTGTGGAAAAGCACACAATTATAAAAGGAATGTATGCACTTAATCTATAGCAAGGTACACATGAGATTATTTTTTTTAGTGGATTTATGCTGCTTCTACATAAAGGCTGTGTTGGTCGGTTTTTATTAGTACTTCTGTAATGTCTAGAATTAAGAAATACACATTTTTGTAAAATAATTTTTCTTTCAATTAAATGCCTTGTTTTTTAAAATTATTATTTCAGTTCCTGAAACAAAGTCTGCTTTCAGATGCTGAGGTAGACTTAGCACACTTTTCACTGCTGTTCAATGCAAGTCTCATTTTAAAAATGGCATGTCACAGTGAGAAGACATCTGTACTTTTAAGTCCATAGCAGCATGAAATGCTTTGATCTGTTATGCGAATTGATGTGATCCCATCAGAGTCCTGCAGGAAGGACCTTCAAAGGCCACTATTTGGAACTTTACCTTTGTCTATCTTCATGATAGCGACACTGAGTTGTTTATGAAATTCCCACACCTAAATCTTCAATATTTAGAAAGATCAGAGTATTCCTGAACTCCAAAAATGACAATGTTAACTCTAGGTATACTGTATCAACTGAGGTACAGCTAATTCAGTTACTTCTTTTTAATAGAAGATACAGTGTGTGGCTGTACCTGCGAACAGCCTGTTAACTGATGTGTCACTAAGAGCCATTACTGAGATGAGAAAGGAGCAGACAGGAATGCTGCCTGTCCACGTGATACTTTGGGAAACAGAAAGTATAGAAGTAAAAGGGAAAATGAGGAGAGAAGCTAGATTGAAAACAGAGAAATCAAAAACACCTTAATATGTTTTGCTTCAGAACTGTTGGTACCTTTGGTGTGTGAGATAACTCTGTCACTAAATTTTATTGAAGTGACAGATTTTCCATAGCACCAAGAGGATGCACTGAATTTTTTTTTAATTGAGAAGTTTCAATTGTGAAACATTGTTCCTCATTTTTTGCTTGTTTTTAGATGTGTTAGAAGTTCAAGTAAAAGTATGATAATGGCATAATTTATTTTTAATAAATAACATATTACAATCACTCTGTGTATGAGAAGTCTTTAGCCAGGTCTTGCTTAGGCTCGGTGTCCTGATCTTGAGTGTTGAAGGGTATTGGTATCAGAGTGACCAATATTCAGAATTACTTTGTATTTCTTACCTGGTGTAGGGAACCTGCTTTGGCAGGGGAGTTGGACTCAATGATCTCTGAGGTCCCTTCCAACCCCTACAATTCTGTGATCCTGTGATTCTCTTAGATTGTCTTGGGTCTGTCTGTGTTGCTGTTAACTGGTCTGTCATTACAGCTGTAAAGCACAGTTTGCTGGGACAATGAAATAAAGTGGTATAAAAAGTGAAGGGGGTATATCACCTCTCTTGAGGTTTAAAGACTAGCTAACATTCAGATAACTCACTTTTTTGACAACAAGGGGCTGAAAAATCTTGAAAGACTGTTGACATTTTACAGACCTTGGTTTGTGGACTGGATAAATGCAGCAATAGATTGATATTCACATTTAAATTTGTTAGGATTTTGTTTTTTACATTTGTAAGTGGGATTTGTTTTCCTGTTTTTCCCCCAATATTGCTCTGGTCCCTTCTCTGTTTTTAATTATCCAGATCCTGAAATTCCACTAGATCATTATTTTTTTCAAGCAGGAGTTAACCTATTTTCAGGAAGTTGGAGTGTTGACTTAAAGCTTTGTAGATACATTGCACTCTGCTTCTGGCAGTTCTTTCAGTGCTGCCAGGTGTTTGTTGCTTCACACCAGGACCAACCTGTCTGAGTGTCCACATCTTCCAATGTTACTGTAACAGGGTAATCTCTTTCAATTTAAATACTTGCTTTGATTTTGGGAGATGTGGGATGGAGGGTCTGTGGAGCTCTCAGAATTAGGGGCCTGTCACAGTGTGTGAAGAAGAGCAGGGATGTGAATTCGCTCAGACTGTGTGGAGCACTACAGCACACCCAAGTCTGGAACTGCCAGTATATATTGCAAGTCCCAAATGAAGATGAAATCTGGAAATGTAGAAATAAAGCTGTCAGGCAAATGGTGTCCTGTACTTACGTACTCTGCTCTATCAAACTCTGAGCCAAAACGAAACAAATTCAAGCAGGACAGAATTTATTCTGTAGCTTTTCTTTGGCTTCCATCCCCAAGGAGGCAGTTGATCAACGTGAATGCCTTGCTACTCAATGAAGAACTAAATGCCAGTTTTCCTTGATATACCGTAAGACCAGTAACTGGTCCTCAGCTTTCCTTCGTGTGCAAGTTCTGACCCAGAAACATCCTGTGTGACTGACTGGTGGTGTGAAGCAGTAGTGTCGTGAACATTCTAACTGTAGAAATATCATTAAAATAAATCTACATTCCTTTAGTAGACCACCTAGAGGGTTGTTAGCTTTATGCTGTGTTGGGTATTGTTGTCCTAGAGCACAGATATGTATCGGTTCCTAACAGAGTGGCTGTAGAAGAAAAGACTGTGTGTAGCTGAAACATGAAAGAACCAGCTTGACCTGTATTGGGGGAAGGGGTTTCAGAAAGTGGACCACCACCAGCCTGGAAACAACTGCTTTTCCTGGGGGGCAACTTGGTTGGACTTAAACAGTGCTTCACAGACAGTTCAGTAGCTTATTTGCCCCTATTTTTCCTTTTTTTTTTTTTTCTTTTTGGCAAGCAAGGATAAAGCAGAACTAAACGCCTCTATGTGATCACCATTAAAATTGAATTTGGAAGTTCAAAACCGTACCACTAGCAGGATATGACAGCAGTATGAATGTGCTCTGCCTTTAGAGAGAATGCCAGTAGAGAGCAAGAATTCATAAGAATTCAAGTCTTTTTGTGCTCGTTGGTTATTATCCTCTCATAGCTCAATAACTGCTTCTGTCAAGGCTTTCCAACTGCAGTCCTAGCTGCAAAACTATGAAAGTAGAAGGACCTCATTAAAACTTCTGTCAGCATGAAGGAGTAACATTGCGGATGTCATGCAAAAATGAAGGCCTCTGCAGATACTTCTTGTTACAGAGGCTGAGCTCTGCAGTCTAACCTTGTGCTGTGAACTGGAGAATGTTATTCTTAATGCTCTCTCTCACTTAACCCAATTATAGGCTTATACAAGCCTTTGGGTTTCCAATGTGTTTATCTGGGTAAATACACCAATCAATTTCTACCCCCACAGCCTAGCACAGCTACGTATTTATAAAAGCATTAAAATTCCCATGTAATAGCTGATGAACTCCTGCTACAGTGATTGCTGAAGAGTTCAACCCAGTACTAGGAAAGCAGTGACTCTAGCTTCCTGGTTTCCTTGTGACCACTGTTCATTATCCTGATACTTCATTATTCCATTTGTTAATATCCTAAATCCTGGAATCACTGATGAAAGCTGCTGCAATCCAGTGCTTATCCTAAAGCAGCAGTCATTTCAGCCTGCTCTTAGCCTGCCTTAAACAGCCAAATGCCTCCAGTTACACTACTTCCAGTATGAAAAATATATGCATCATCTTGTTGTATTACATCTCTTCCCAATGTATTTTAAAATGGAGAAGTGAAAACAGGTAATCCACAGAGCGCTGGGATAAGAAGCACGGGTGTAATTTGCTATTAGAATTCTAGAAGCCATTTGGATGGTGCTCTAAGAAAAAGAAAATGGAGGGTCAGCATGGAGCGTTGCATTCACAGTGTCTGCAGGTCTGAGCTAAGTTAGCTATGCCAGAAAAAAGAAAATATCCTAAAAGATGCCTAATCCATTGTCACAAGACAAAGTGAAAGCATATTTTAATGTACTCCACAGTTTAAACTGACACTGGCTTGTCTACAGATTTGTGAGTAATATACCACAAAGATTCAGTTTGGTTTAATTTGGAGTGGATTAATGTTATTTCATTTGGTTCAGAACTAACCTGAAATAAGAATGTAACAAACTTGGAACTTAGATGTCTTTCCTTTTTCTCTCAGATGAATCCAGACTCTTACTACATATTTTGATTATTTTCCACAAGGAAGAACTACTGGTCGTCTTCACTTAGTGCTCTGTGTGAGGAGATGTCTTTGTTCTTCAGATGCAAAAAAGTCAGGAGAAGAGAGGCAAAGACAAACCCACACTTGTTTTTGAAAATGCAGGCTGACTTGCTTTGCCCAGTTCTTCCTTGCAGATGTTGTTGCGTTAGACTGCAAGCTCCATCTTGATTACAGTGAGCTCCAGTTCATTGACTGCACCCTTTGATCATCCTTAGGCAGAATGCTCTCGTGCCTGCAGCCTTAAGTGCAATCTCAGGAGCTTAAACATGTACAGCACATGACTGGGCCTGCAATAGCATTTTTAGAAAGAGAATAAAGTCCTAATTCAGAAAATACACAACAGCTTAACTCCAATGTTCTCTTTTTTTGAGATTTTTGACAATGCTGCTTCTGTTGGAAAAAAAAAACAAAAAACCTCCATAGTTTATTCTAGGTACTTGTGCCAAAATCCCACTTAGTGGCACTGCCAAACTAGCATTTTAGAAAAGCAAATGCTTTAGGAACTTTCTAAGCAGCCAAACTGAAAGGACAACTTAATGTAACACTATACGTCGTGATAAGAAACAGGAATGTCTCATTGAACAGTGCTGTGAATTCCAGGAGGCACCCATTAGTGCTGATATTCAGCATCTAACAATGCCCTGAAGAGTGAAGATGTTGGCTGTCATTTATACATAACGTAGCAGTAAAATCCTACCAGATTCAATAGGCACATACAGGACTGCTTTTTGACATCTCTAATTTTCAGAAACTTAAAACAGGTGAGAGCCATTCTCTCTAACAGCAGCCATTTGCTGAAGCTGAAATCCTACTGCTTTAAAAGTTCTAATTTGTTTATAGGAAGGAGGTACATCACTACACCATCACTAGGATAGCATTCTGTTTGAAGGTTACTCCTATTTTTGAGAAGGAAACACTAGAACTGTATGCTAAAAAGTGTCTTCTAGAGATTAAATGGGTTTGGTTGTTGAAAGTTACTATTAAATCTGTGGTATTTAAATTCGCTTCAATGATGGCTCTATGCAGCAGCAGCTCTTCAGTATTTAAGCAAGAAGCAGTGAGAAAAATGACTGGTGGCAATGAACACGTATCAGCCTATAGCTTCATGGAATGCACCAGTCCCAAAACAACACCTGCATGCATGTTTTGGGGCTGCTATCACCAGCTTTTTGCACTGTAATCATTACAGTATTTTTTAAACTGTTAGATGTCTGCAACACGAGAAACATATCATTTCCTGTTTATTTTTTGCTATTATCTGAAGAATTCAGTTTCCTTTGTTCCTGTCTCCTTTATCTTGTTCTCTGTTTTCAGCTTTCGCTCCTCCTGCAGTCTGCAGCTGTTCTTCAGTCCTCATGAATGTGGCTTAGTGGAACCACAGAACAGTGATTCTCTTCATAGCAGGAGATGCTGAGTTGGTGTTTGCACTTCTGTGAATGACATGGGACTGATCTGTTTTAAGCCATTATTTTTTCCTTGGTAGTGCAAATAGCTGTATAAAAACACAGCCTGAAGTCCTCTGGGGTGTGTCCTTTTGCATCCATGTTGATAAAAAAAAGTGAAATATAAAACAATAAAAGCTGATTACAGGGGTTGAAAGTTACAGAAAGCTGAGCTCCCCTT
>JAOWBP010000001.1:31547502-31563036 GCA_028571105.1 Tragopan temminckii
TGTTTTTTTTTTTTTTGCTGGGGTCCCCAGGCCTGGACACAGCTCTCCAGATGAGGCTTTATGAGGGTGGAGTTGAGGGAAACAATTCCTTCCCTCGCCCTGCTGTTTGCCCCTCTTTTGATGCAGCCCAGGGTACGATTGGCTTCTGATCTGCAAATGCACACTGCTGGCTCATATCAATTAGTGGTGTCCAGCACAGGCAGGATGGGTATTAATGACTAAGGCAGGACCACCTGCTCTGTTCAGCTCTCCTGTTGCCTACACCTCACTGTCTTTGGGTGCAGTGTTGTCTCTCACTAGCTGGTTGCACAAAACCATAAATTGCCATCAAATGACAAGAGTTTAATCTAAAACATTTGTTTGTGGTCTAGGATGTATTGTAATTGATGTGCTATGGCGAAGGCCTTCTTATGTATGCCTCTGACAGTAAAATGCAACAAGCATTACCCATTGACTCCTCCTCATACACAGCGTAATGAGCTTGTGATATGAATTTTCCATGCTGCCTCCTTCAGTATAAGAACGATACCACCTGTTTACTGGGACAACAGTAGGACTTCAGATAGTTTTTCTGCTGGGTGTGGAATATAAATACTTCAGCAGGTTTCCATAGCCTGAACTAGCATCGCCCATGACGTGTCCCAGAACAGTGCAGAGGAGGCTGATCCTCAGAGGGTGGCTTTTTGTCATCTGAGCCAGTGCTGAACCTCTTCCTTCTGTTCTCTGTGGTCAGTGGAAAACAGCCATTGCGCAGTTTTCCTGAGTTTTGTGCAGTGCTCCTTGTTTTTACAGCCCCTCTGTCAGTTTAATTGGTAGAATAGCCACTGTCTCCGCATGGCACGGAGTTGTTAATGACTGACTGGAATGAATGGTGAATGCCATATCTTTCCTCAAATTAGATACCTTATTGCATCTTCTATGCTACTGTATGTGTGTGACTCAATCTTGTTTCTTCAGTGTTTTGTTGGTTCTAAAAAAACCCAACTCCTTAAGCTCCAACAGATGAAGTAAACACAAGATTAGACTTGTCAGACTTTATTCTTATCCAATAACAACTCAGCCTCAAGTTTTTTTTTTTTTGGGGGGGGGGGTGGTAATGATAGGAATAAAATAAACTGCACTGTGACAAGGGCTCTGTTTTACAGACATCATCCTCTAAACTTCTCAGCATGTTCCAAGTTCCTCGATTTCATCACGTGTTACAGCAGAGGTGAATCTGTTATGCAGAGCAATGCAGAGTCTTCCAGTTATGTGATTACCGTCACATGGATGAAAAAGAATATAAATGTTAATAATTAGACTGGTAGTAGGGCTGTTTTGCTGGCGTGGAATAACTGATGTAATATAGTAGATTGAGGAGGTGTAGTTTATTATACTTAGTGAAATTGCTGGCAGAAATGCACATCTACCAGTGTAACTCCAAAGCAGAGTTTTATCTGGAACAGCTGTCCCAGTGATTGATCACTTTGGTTCATACTTCTAATTGTGGTGATAGATCAGGCCCAAATACTGGAAGGCACAATTTAAATAACATCTAAAGTTGCAGTGTTTAACCAGAGACTGAATTTCAGAGCAGGTACTTGTCAGAAATAGAAGGAGGATCTTATTTATTTTTTTATTTTTTTTTTTTTTTGGTAGAAAAAACAAGACCTGTAATAGAGAAAAGGAAAAAAGACTCCTAGTGTTTAGGAGGGAGCTTAGTAGTATTGCCATTAGGCCTTCAAGGAGTTTAGACTGAGTGACCTCATCAGCTCCTACAAGCAATATTGTTTGCACACCTGAACTTCTGGTTTACTGGCCTGACTGCAGGCGTGATGATTTTGTAACTGATGAATTAGTATGTTCAGAAAAAGATACTGATATTTTAATACTAAAGAAATGTAGGCTCTCTTTATTGAGTAGTTAAGAAATAATTTTACCTTGCCTTTAAAAATATGTATTTCTTAAGACAGCATTTGCTGCTTAGTTTGAAAAACAAACATAATCATAGAAAATTACTGCAAAATCTTATCTTGGTGGATTAGGGACTTTTTGCTCTAGAAGACTTGTTTAGAAAGGGCTCATTTACATTGTTTATAGAGCTCTGGTACGCAGTGTGGCTTAGAAGAACCTGCTGGATTTTGGTAGAGAAGAACTGTTGTTTTTTTAAATTTTTTTTAAGAGCATGATCAGAATTGTATGAGGATTGTCGCCTTTGGATATATTTTTGTGAACACTTAAATGCTGAAGTTAGGTGGGCAGTGCGTTGTCCTGTGAACCTCTCTTATCTGACTTGCATATTCCAACATTGAAATAGAACTTTGCTACTCATGCTGAGTGTAGGGCCACTTTTTTGGTTTAAATTTAGGTTATCAATTCAACATGGTTAAATAGCAAATGGGGGAAAGGTGAGCCATGTAAGAAAGTCTTCTAATATATTAAATGCCATATAGTGCTTTCGTATTAACCTCTGTCTGCTATTAAAAAAAAAAAAAAGAACACACCAGACTGTTGAATGCATTTTGGTGACTTTCTGACAAAGTAATAATAGCTGCTGTATTAGTTAGAGAATAAATGTAATCAGTTCTAGTTTCTGTTGTTTCGTGATTTATGTGAGAATCTTAGAAGGGGAGGAAAAAAAAGGAAGATAATGTAAGAAGCTTCAGGCATTCACTTCAACCTATGTAGGTGAATCAAAATGATAATGAATAATGATTTGTCTCCTATTCCGTTGTATTCTTTGTTTTAGGTTTTGTATGAGCAAGATGGAGTGTTCATTCATCCGTCCTGTGGAAAAAATGATGATCAGGACAACTTCATATCAGGAGTACTACGTGTCATAGAGAAGGTATTTTGTACAATACAGTTGTAGAAACCTCTTAAATTTGTTGGCCAAGCTAATGTGTTTGAGAAATTTTAAATGATTTCTTCAGTATTGGATTTCATTAATGAATGAGCATTGCATTGTTTTTGACATCTGCATTGTTTATATATAGTGTAAGTTGCCCCTGAATCATACTGTGTCTAAATAGGGGGATGTGCAATTTGTTATACAGATTTGTTGTTTGTATTGTAGGAAAATGAAGTTATAGTAGACTGGAGACCACAGGATGATACTTTGGATACTTCTAATATCCTCTGTGCGGGAAAGGTATGTTTGTTAGTTATAAAGTCCTTCGTTCTATTTTTCTAGAGATTTGATTCTGTGGGAACTTATGGTAGGTGACCTCATAATGGGAGGCAAAATCTATTATACATGACTGTCGTTGGTATTGATAGCTATATGTAGGATATTTCCTGTGTGGGCTACAGCCAGGTTCAGGTTGTGGGGGTATGTGTTTTATGTATATACATAAAATAAAGGGAGAACTGTCTGAGTAACAAAGACCAAATGAGTGTAAGCATATTACAGTCACCTGTCTCCCCACATCTATTTTGTTGGATGATGGTGATTTGTTCTTCATAATTAGACTCGAAACAGAGAGACACTGTTCTAATGCGAAATATTTGAAGTCTGTTAAAGTTCTAAGGTCCAGTAGTTAAGCTGTTGAGAGGATGTGATAAAGCAGGAAGATGAAAGTTTTATGTTTAAATAAACTTTTCTGTTGGTGGAGTCTGTGAAGGAGGCTTAGATATTTAAGCACTGTGTTGAATTTAAGTAAAACCTTCTTTCTTCTTAGTTCTTGTCATTAATAAAAATTTCCTGTGTTGAATTGTGTGTTAGAACTTTATACCAAAAATTCTTTTCATCTGTGAAAATGAAGATGCTCTTTCTTCCTGCTTGTTGAATCTGAGAATCTTGTCCTATGCTTTTTGTGATGGTTACTTTCTTTGCTTAGGATTCCAGCTCTGTGGTAGAGTGGACTCCAACTCCCAAAGAAAAATCCTCCCGAGGATCAGACCGTCCAAACAATTATGAAGCAGAATGGGACATGGTCACTACCGTCTCTTTTAAAAAGAAACCCCATTCAAATGGAGGTACTTCAAAAATAAGTGAACTTTCTTCTTCTTTCTTCTTTCTTCTGACTTGTAATTGAAGAATTGTCTTCATAATCCAGTATTACGGATTTCATTAGGAATTGAAAAGCTGGGCTCATTTGTGACAAGAGATGAATTTCTGGGTGTGGAAAAGCAATTCACGTGTAGTATCTGCTTTCTGCCTCCAGTCTAATTTCTTCTCTGAATTAGTAGAGAAGCGTATGGAAAATAAATGGCAAATCCAGCATCATGTGGTCAGAAAATTTAAATGATGTGACAGTTTTGTCTGCGTTGAACTCTTGAAATCATAGAATCATAGAATTGATGATCTTTAAGGTCTTTTCCAGCCTGAGCAAGTCCAACCACAACCTAATCATACTACCCTAACTAACAACCTTCTACTGGATCATGTCCCTGAGCACCACATCCAAACGGTTTTTAAACGCATCCAGGGATGGTGACTCAACCACCTCCCTGGGGAGCCTATTCCAGTGCTTAATAACTCTTTTCTGTAAAGAAGTGTTTCCTGATATCCAACCTAAACTTACCCTGACACAACTTGAGGTCATTTCCCCTCGTCCTGTCACCAGTGAGAAGAGACCAAGCCCACTCTCGCAGTAAGCACCTTTCAGATATTGGAGGAGAGCAGTAAGGTCTCAGCTTCCTTTCCTCCAGACTAAACAGCCCCAGTTCCTTCAGGTGCTCCTATGGGGTTTGAACAAAATGTATTATTAGAGAGGAAAAAAAGAAAAGAGTTTACTACTCGAATGTTTTTCAGCATTGGAACAGCAGGGGGAGATGGAATGGGTAGTTATGTTGATACTTGAGTCTTTTCTATGTGGAAGCTTAGGAAACCTATTTTGTCTAATGAACATACTTTGGGAAAATAATTTCATAGCTGCATTATTGTTATGTTATCTCAGTAGATATGTGATTTAAAAAAAAAAATTGTAGCCAGCTTTTTCCTTTGATTCATCACCATATTTTTCTTTATAATTCTTGTTTCTTTATATTTATCAGCCTTAAATTTGCAGACCCTTGTGGTTGTTTGTTCATTTTTGTGTTAGTTTTAAATAGTGCTGGCTGTCATATATATCATTTATGAGTACAGGTTTTGGACTTTAAACTGTGAACATTTTGGGGTAAAGTGCAATCCTAGCTTGTACAATTCTGTGTTTGAAAAGAGCTTCCAAGATGATACAGGGCTAAATGTCTGTCAGGCATAGAATGTTTTATTATGCTGTTGGTTTGTATTGATTTTTTTTTTCTTAATTTTTAAGAGGGAGAGTCCATCTTGATCCAAAGTAAGTGTCAGTGAGTCCTGTTGACTTAGATTATATTTTTTTGTTACTTCTTTATTTCTGGTGGCTGTAGTTGGATGGTGGTAGGATGGGGTGTGTGCTAGTGTCCCTGTGGGCATGGTGGCTCTTTCCAGTTTCCTGGTGAAGTAATGTTGAATCCCTTTGTTTTGAATGTATTACTGTGTTGCACAGATTTGCACAGTAATGGAGGAAATAGCTTTTCAGTTCCATCTCCCTTATATTGGTTGCAGCCTGACAAGGCGCGCGCGTGGTGTGCAATGTATGCGTTACAGTATATACAGTATTATACAATATCGTGATGTACATTACATTTAGTTTGAGCAGTACTACCATGTGAAGGTGCTGGTGGGATTTATCATGTTGCTGCAATTTTGTACAGCAGTTGTACAATACCTACTGGATCATTTTCATACTCTGTTGACAGATCTTAAAGGAAGCAGTCTGATGGAACTGCTTACTTCAAATGTCCGTATGAAATGAGAAAACACAATGAGAAATGGCTGTAGTAGTTATAGTATATATTTTTTTTATCAGAACTAATGCTGGGTTTTTGTTTACTGTGGATTTTTTGGCTTGTTTAGAGGAACAGGGACAGATCATAGATTTGTAGTTGCTAATACTGAAAACCAAACTAAAACCACATGATAATTTTGTTTTTAAGATGCTACAAATCACACAAATGGAGAAAGCACGTGGTCATTCCTGTTCAGTTTGACAGATCTGAAATCAATCAAACAAAACAAAGAAGGCATGGGATGGTCCTATTTGGTGTTCTGTCTGAAGGATGATGTGAAGCTTCCAGCTCTACACTTTCATCATGGGGACAGCAAACTTTTTATTAAATGCCTTGAAAATCACGTTGTGCTGAGAGAGTAAGTATCAGACAATCTTATTCTGATTTAAAATTTGGATTATTGGTTTATTTCTTTGATTCTTCAGCGAGTTTCAGATTAATGCTTTCTGATGTATTTTACCATCCCTTTTTTGTTAGTAGAATCAATTTTCAAGGTGTCTAAAGCTGTAATTTTATGTACTGAATATACGGGCTGAAATTTTAAACTGTAGATTGCTTTATAAGCCACTTTGGAATCTGTTGAAATGTTATGGCTTCGTCGTACCTCAGTAGCTCCCTCTAGTGGATTCAGAAGCTTCTCATGAACACTCAGATGATGTAAAGTCAAATCTTTCATGAGCAGCTACTTGGGATACTTGTTTAAAATTTGAGATCTACTCCTATAAGGAAAATATTTGAATATTGCCATTGGTGTATGATTCAGTGAGCGTATGAGATACAGTACTATCAATTAAATCACTTGATATATAAATATTTTTGCCACAGAACTCAATCTGATCTGCAAAGTGATCTGCAAAAGGCTTTGGCAATATGAGGATGTGGTGGCCAAGTCTGTGCTAAATTGTCAGCTGCTTGGAGAAGGTGATATGGTCAGTGTGACCAGCTGGTGAAATGGTATTGTTGGTAGCATTGTCTGCAAGCCTTTAAAGAAAAATACCTGTGACGACCAAAGCAGGAGGGTAGTAGGGAGACAAGGTGAAGAGATAGTTATGAATATTCTTTATACAATTGGAGGCTAGGAAAACCTGGGTGACAGCTTCACTTAGTTTCAGTTCTGTGGAGTCATGTGCAACAAATAATTGTAATTCATATTGCTACATAAAATTGATTTATTGGTGAGTAATTGAATGGAAGTGAAACAAGTAAGGATTTAGGTTCCTATTTCAAGCACTGTCTCTTTCAGATAGTCAGTGGTGGATAGTTGGCCAATTAACCATTCTTCCTTTATTTGACCCAGTAGATGTTTAGTTCTTGTCCTTCGTAGTTCAGGTAGTGTGGATATTCCTGCAGCAACAGTACAAAACATTTCCATGGGGAGGAAACTGTCTCTAGAGAGGCTGCCATGTCCTCAGATCTGTTCTTAAAAGGCCTGTTCAGTCTGAATGCATGGGAGAGTTCAGGAGTGCTTAACAGATAGAGTTCCCTGGCAAGGGAAGGTAGGGAAGCTTGAGGTGATATCTTGGCATTTGGAATGTGCAGAGCTGCATAGTATTTCTGCCTGAGACTGTACTGTGTGTTGCAGGCTGGAACAGCTGATACTTTGGGAACTATGTATGTAGTTTGAGAACTATGATGAAGCTATGAAAATTAAATTTGCATGAAGTCAAGCATTGAACTGAACAGGAACTTCCAGTTTTAGTAAGAATACTTAGATTCCTCTCTTCCTTTTAGGTCTATTTTTGGCACCAAAGTCTTCTCTGTAGTCTATTCATGTATGATTTTTTTCTTTCTTTTGTAAGAAAATAATACACTAAGTAACTTGTGGAGGTGACAAACCATTCTTTGCACGTTTGTCATTTTGTGGTATTTACTTATGCTTAATTAAGTATCTAAGCACACAGAGCATACAGCCTCTCATAGGGAAAGATGTTTTCTGGATTGCATAAGGAAGTATGCAGCAATGCAATTATTCCAACCTTTCTGTCTATGTAGATATCAGGTACTGATGTTAAGACAGAATTAAGCTTTTTCCTAAAATACTTTTCTGTCTTAAGTATTTTCTTTCTCTGTTTATGTTACCTCAAAGGCTTTTGCCTTTCATTACCACTATGCCTTTTTAAATCTTGTGACGTTGCTGAAATTGGTACGTGTGAGGGAGCTAAACTTGAACAAAATACTTGTAATCTGTTGCTTTAAAGAATTTTTCTTAGTTTTGTTGCACCAAGCTAATATTGAGAAAATACCACACGGCTGACACTTTCTAACTTTCGGTATTGTGAACAAACGTTTAATGAAGTTTCTAGTTCACAAGTGTGTTTTGAGCATTAGCCGAGCAGCTGCCCATACTGAACAAGCTGTCCAGAGCAAACGTTTAATTACAATGAAAGTATCGTACAAAGATTTTTGTTCTTTTAGGTAAGAAAAACACAGTACGTGACTCAGCCTTTGCCTTTTTTAGTAAAAGCCAGTTGAGCTTCATTAACTTTCGCTGTCTCAGATCTTTGGCTGTGGTGTCTGGTTGTTTCAAAATGAGATCTCTTGTTGGATTTCATATCCGACAGTGTTCTGTCATGTTGGAATTGAAGACAGATAAGCCTTATTAAAAAGCTCTTATCTTTGATTTTAATAACATGGTAGATGAGGCAGGTATTAATAAAAATAAAAGTAATTTTTCTTTTGAAAACTAGAAATGGTGAATTTAAACTTTGGGAAAGGATGATATAGTAAGGTGTTCTATAAATGCAAGTCTTTGCAATGGGTTAGGATTAGATGCAAAGAGCTTAACATTCTCCAGTCTGACTACTAACTCCAAGGCTTGAACGTCAGATTAGCTTCTGAACTGTTGTCATTGCTTTAGTATAATGAGCTGTAAGTGGTGTTGATTCAGGAGCTGCTTAATTGATCATGTTCCCTTGTCGGAGGAGGGAAAAGGATGTAGGGGGAATGAGAGCAAAAGAAAGATGAAATACTAGGAGTGGCAGACTTTCAGCTGCCTTTGCTATCATTTTCATCTGGTTGTGCAAGCCTGAAGTACATGAGTGTACGAATGCAGTGAGTTTGGAGTCTACACAAAAACATTTGTGTGACGGTAATTAGATGTTTTGTTTCACAGTACAGTTATTGGAGTGCTGTGTTGGTAAAGTCTTACTGAGATTAATTTTAGAATTAGGCTGACAGTAGCTGTTGTAACAGTATTGGTTAGAAATCTGTTGATCACCCTCATGTAATTTCTCATTACAGCATAGTAATCTTTTGAAAAGGTGCATAATATAACTCAGGATGAATGGCATAATCTTATTTTTAAAAAAAGTTCTGTTTACTAAAGTGTTAGCGTATGGAGTCTTGCCAAAAACGATCTTGCATCAGACTTGTTTTCATTGCACAAAACCTGAAATGTGACTTTTAAGACCTGTAAATGTTCTAAAGCATTTTCAAGAAAAACTGGTGGTACTTGCAGAAACCCCATGCTTTATTTTTATTGTAGATCTCCACAGGATAAACTCATTCTTCTTGTGAACTCTCAGAATAAATCTCTGTCTCAATCTTTTGAAAACCTCCTAGATGAACCATCATATGGCTTACTGCAGGTATGTATTGTTTGATATTTTTTTGATATTTGGAAAGAGTTTATTAAAAGAAAAATGCCAGCCTTTCTATATCACAAAAATCCCTGTAGTCATTGCCATTCTAGGACCATTAATTGTATCCTAAAATGGATGCTTACTAGGAAACACGCTTACAAGTGAGCTGTTTAGTATGCTACTTGTTTCTTAACCTCCCTGTTTAAAACCTAAACCTATTCAAGTTACTTTTGCCTGCAACTGTGTACATCTGGTACAGGTAGTTTTAGAAATGGAAAAGAAATTTCTAAGCTTTCCTTGACCAAATATTCTCTTCTTATTTTCTGATGGTTTCAAAGAGAGGCTGGAAATACAGTAGCAAAGAGCACAAGTATTGCTTAAAACAGTTTCTTTTTCTTAAAACTGTTTATCACTTGATGGAGTTTATGGCCTTGTGAGGGTCAGCAGCAAAATTTCTGGTGATTGAATGAGGCCAGCGTTCTGACGTACTGATTCATTTAATTTATGGAATCTTCAGAAGTGCGTTTGTTTTTGGACTTAGTTGTCATATAAAAGTTTTCTGTGAGATTGCTAGCAGAGTACTTGAATTTTCAAGGTACAAAATGATGTAAAGGTAGACAGGCTTAGGCAGAAAAATGGTTTTGTGGCATTAATCACAGGAAAGTAAACACCAAGTTTGATCTGATCGTGTACATAGGTCAGATTTACTCAGCATTCTGCTATCTAATCTTTCAGTTCAATCAGTAGTATTATTTTAATACTTAGGATCTCAACTTTTTGAATCATGCAATGAATGTACTGTGTGAAATTACTTACGTGTGAAACTCTAATAACTTTGAGTCTTACTATGTTCTACTTGCAGTTTTTATTTCCTTTAAGCACAAGAATTCTAAATGATCTGAGGCTTTTCATAATTTGCTTGTTTTCCTTGTTATAACACAGAAATGGAAGAAAGATCCATACACAGTAACAATGGGAAGGTTTTCCAAAGTCACAAACTATATTTTTGATAGCTTCCGATTAAGTGACCCTTCAACTCAAAGGCGACCACCCTCAGAAATGGCAGACTTCCTGAATGATGCTATTCCAGGGTTAAAGATAAATCAGCAGGAGGAACCAGGATTTGAAGTCATTACACGAGTGAGTGTGTAAATGAATATGACACAGATGTATTGATTCTTTTTATGCACATCTTTGAAGGAATTCTAGGACTTGAAGCTTGGTGAGTGGTGCTGTTTATACTTGGCAGTTGTGACACGATCCGCCTTGTCGTTTGTTGGCAAGAGTAAAATCATCAGCAGCTACTTCTGGAATATGTCATTTTGGTGCCTGCAAATACGAATTTTGCTTTTGAAGCAAAAATGTTTTTGGTTACTGAAGCGGGAGTTCTTTTGTCATATGGAATAGGTACCCTTCAAACTGAACTCTCATTTCATGCTTAACGTTTCCTCTCTGGCTGGATATTAAGTAAAATTGGGGTATTCAGACTAATAAATAACTTCCGTGGCTAATCACTGTAACACTTCAGTTTGTTTTAAGAGATTTAAGAAGATAGCTTAAGAAGATTTAAAAAGAACAAATTAAATTGGATAATTAATGTCCATGGTCTGTAAATGTATGGATTTATGTATCACTTGAACCAAAACTAGAATGAAGTTGTAGTTGGATCAGGAGTCACTTTAGGCTTCTGTTGTCATCTTTTATGGATGAGTGGAAAAATACATCTTTGTAAATGCTTCTGATTACTATTTAAGGAGCTCATATGTTTTTAATGTTAAACTATTTTGAATGCTGTTTTTCTTTGAGGTCAAAATAGTCTTAATAGCTTAACAGCAGCTGTATCAACTATGCAATTCTGAAAATTTATTGCCTAGCACTTAATCTGTTAGTGGAAAAATAATGATTTTTTTTAAAGGGGTAGCTTAGTTTATTTGATCTGCAGCCACGCTGTTCAGTCTGGTTTCAGAATAACATCCTTGAACCTGAGTTCATTCTTCAGTTCTCTCTTTAGATGCTCCAGTGCATGTCAAGAATGTGCTTTTGAAGTGAAACTCCCTGTTGTCTTTGTTGGCTGTGCTGCACCTACCTATTGCATTCCTAGTTGTTTAGAGGATTCAGTCCATGGGACTAACCTGAACGTAGCTTGCAGGTGTTGGTAAAGAAGGTTATGTCAAATGCATCCTTTTTCAAAATCTGAAATACTAGCTTGGATAGTCAGGTCCTCAGCACACTGCGTCTTGCTCTTTCTGCCTGCAGTGCTCCATACTGTTTCCTAACGTAGACATGTAACTCTGAGGATCTAAAGCTAACACAAATATGAACATGAGAAAATATAGCTGAACTCAATATGAGGATCTAAGAAGTTCAGTAGTATTTGTGTGATTGTTCAAAAATGTTGAAGCATTTAATTGAGTTGTGTATAACACCTTTGTGTTTGTTTCAGATCGATCTAGGAGAACAGCCTGAAGTTAGTAGAAGAGAGCCTGTGTCAGTTGAAGAATGGGCTAAAAATATGGATTCTGAAGGAAGAATTTTAAATGTAGACTACATAAAGCAATCAATATTCAAAGGGGTAATCTGTTTTTTGAAGTCTTTTCTCTTCTTCCCAAGCTATAGTTATGCTGGTTTTGTTATACTTGTAATGCTTCATGTAGAACTTTGGGCATGAGCTAGTCAGTATTTTTGGAGTGGCTTTATGAAAGATGGTGTAATGCTCATTGAATATCTCATGAATCTCATAACCATACAGTGTACTACACAAATAGAGAGATCTTGCGGTGACTAAAAGGGAATGGTTTTAGAAGACAGAGGCCCAGGTCATTGAGAGGAGAAATCAAAGTGATGTTCAGGAAAACACCAGTGCTTCGTTGTGGCTCAGCCCAGAGCGGAAGAGGCAGAGGGAAGGCCTCATGGCAGCCTGCAGCTCCTCATGAGCAGGAGAGTGGCAGGGCTGAGCTCTGCTCTCTGGTGACAGCAACAGAGCCTGAGGGAGTGGCATGGAGCTGCATCATAGGAGGGTCAGGCTGGGGATTAGGAAATTTTTCACCTGAGGGCGTTTGGGCCCTGGAGCAGACTGCCCAGGGCAATGGTCACAGCACTAAGTTGCTGGAGCTCAAGGAGTGTTTGGGTGACGCTTTCAGATGAGAATTTGATTTTTTTTTTGGGTGGTCCCTTGTGTGGAGTCAGGAGTTGGACTCTGATCCTTGTGGGTGCATTCCAGCTCAGGATATTCTTCTATGAGTGTTAGACTATCAGGTTTATTCTTTTCTTCTTAAGGATGTTTTCTTATCCATCAAAAGCTTCCTTTCTTTGCTGAGCAGTTTACCTGAATTTGTCCCTCAGTACTAAACACTCACTGGTATTTATTATTGAATTGCAATTCAGTAATTGCAAAATTGAATCCACTGAATGTGAATTCAGTCTCATTGATGCAAGTTTCATAAATTTTCATTATATGCTGTAGCTGTTCTACCTGATGTTACTTTAGTGTTGGATTGTTTTCCTTTTATTTTTGTGAAAATCCTGCTGCCTTAATGCTTTCTTTCTAAACTTGTTGATGTGTGTTTATAAGAACACAGTCTTCTGTAGATTTAAGCATGGGTAGAGAATGATAACATTGATAGTACAGTTATTAGAAATACATACTGAAGAGGGTAGAGCAAAACTGAAAGATTTTTCAGTTTGTGTGACTGTTCTTTAATATACTTGTGCCTGAGGTGTCCAGGTAATGACCCTTGTGCAACTGTGACAATTCCTACTAACCTTTTTTCTCAGCCACCAATGTTTCAGTGTCACTTGTGTTTTTTTCAGTGCCAGAGGAGTGAGTGCTCCATGTTATTCATGACTCTTGATAACAAGTACACTAAATGGAGATCCATTAAATGGATTAATGGAGATTAAATGGAGATCCTCTTTAAAGACAATGTTTCTCTTACATTGTTACATTCTGGAAGATTTCCAGTTACGGCTTGGCTGGAGCACCAAATTTCAGTGGTTGATGCTATTTACTGCATCATCTTCCTTGTCTTAATTTAACAGTAAATGGAAAAAATACAGTGAGGCATCAAGCAGTGAGAGGCATATGGCCTTGGAGTGGTAAACTGTGGGTCTTCCAAGCCTTAGGACTTGGAAAAAATGTCTTTTGTTGTATGAAACAGGACTCAGCTAGCACATTTTTTTGTCATACAGGAATGATTACTTAGAAGGATGTCTGACAAATAGTGCCCTTCAGTGAACAGTGGTATTTTTGTTTGCTTGAAAGGTTCATCTGCATGTTGGCAGTGTCGTGTTAGATGAAACTATTTGTTTAGAAAAGATGGAAAATGGAAGGCTAGTACTTAATATGAGTGTGTGGAGACAAAACTTTGGCAGTTGAACAGCGTCATGTTCAAATGTATAGATTTAAAGGTACTTTGGTTTTTTTTGTTTCTTAGTATCTGTGGTGCCCTCAGGGCTTATTTTATTTCAAGCAGTGATGCAAAAATATAGGAAGAAATACCTTTTAAAAAGCTTTTTATATTCCTAGGAAGTATCCAGTAGTTCTACAGTTGAGAGCATATGTTAAATTGGTTTTTTTTCCAGTTTTTTATGAATCTAAGTTGTATTGCTGCTTAATCATGCTCTCTTCCTCCTTTACCTTTGAATGTGTTAATTAGCAAATAAAGTTTGGCTGCAGTATGACAAGAATAAGCTTTATTCATAAGTTTTGTTTCTCTTAAGCTGTTACCTTCAGAAGCATTGTACTGCTGTAAGAGTGTTTCCTCACAAAACTGAGTTTGTATTTTTGTTAATGTTTCCAATTTTTCCTTAGGGACTCTGCCATACTCTAAGAAAAGAAGCATGGAAATTTCTTTTGGGATATTTTCCTTGGAATAGCACTAAAGAAGAGAGAGCAAACTTGCAAAAAAGGAAAACGTGAGTCTGGTTTCAGGTTGCAAAACACATGAAATTGTTTGGTTTTTTTTCTAAGGTGTAACTTGAAAGGTAGCTGTTAAAGATTGTTCAGTGCAGCGAAGTGTTTGACAGACCTTCTTAAAAAGATTATTACACTGAAGTGAAAACATTATATCGACAGGTTGCTGTTACCCAATTTATTCCAAAGAACAAATAAATAGAATACTTAAATAAAAAAAAAAAAAAAGAAGGGTAATGATGGAACACGTTCTGGTTTCAAAATGATTTTTCTTCTTCAGGGATGAATATTTCAGGATGAAACTGCAGTGGAAGTCTGTCAGTGAGGAACAGGAAAAACGAAATTCAAGATTAAGAGACTACAGGAGTCTCATAGGTAAATTTGGTTTCAGAAACGTGCAACTGTGTGAACTCAAACCTTTGCAATTCAACATGAAATTGAAGACATTTAAGCTTTTGAGTAACATATATGGGAAGAGGCACTGAAAAACTAACATGTAGCTATTCTCAGAGATGTCTAAATTTTCTTATAAACTTCAAACTTTTTCTTAACTAGAGTAATTCGGAGCTTTTACACCATAGTGCTGCAGAAAAACTGAATTTTTTTTACTTCCCTTATTAAATAACAAAATGCTTTTTCCTTTTTATTTGAAAATGTCTTAAAATAATGGTGATACAAGAAGAATTTTATACATATGCTAAGGGTTCAGAAAGGTCTTGAGATTTATAGAATGAGTGTGTACTTGTGTACAGCTTATTAACTGAAAATAATATTCAGGGTTCAAAAATGGCTGAAGTTCTGTTTTAAGTATCTAAAATGTAAATGAAAATACTAAACTTCTGTAAACTAGATCCAAAACTATGAAAAAGTCTTTTTTTCCCTTAAAGCCGCTTAAAATTTTTCACATTAGGATGTGCTTTTTGAATTCTACTTTATTAAAGAACATGCTACGGACTTAGTATATTTGAGGCATAACAACTGTCTGATGAAAGCAGTGGTTTCTGCTCAATATGAGCTATAAGAATTTGTTACAAAGAACTTCTAATGTGCTGTAGTGAACTATAACTGTCTTTTTGCTGATGGTATGGTGACCTTCCTGCTGTGGTTTATGCTGCATCTCATAAGTATTCATGAATGGCATTGCATAGCTAGCCTACATAAAATTGTTCTTAATCCATGTAAGTGAAGAAAACTTCCACTGAATTATAATCAATTTTTTTTCCATTTGAAACAAAAGCTGTCAAACCT
>JAOWBP010000001.1:31583303-31612074 GCA_028571105.1 Tragopan temminckii
TCACTAAACCATGTCCCTCAACACAAAATCCAAATGTTCCTTGAACACCTCCAGGGTCGGTGACTCCACCACCTCCCCGGGCAGCCCATTCCAGCGCCTGACCGCTCTTTCAGAAAAGTAGTATCTCCTAACGCCCAGCCTAAATCTCCCCTGGCACAGCTTGAAGCCATTCCCTCTAGTTCTATCACTAGCCACCTGCATCCTGGCTGCCCAAAGCCAGCTGGTGGGGCTGGAGCTCCTAACACGGGGCGGTTTGGGACTCTGCAGTTGGGTTCGCGGCGGGCACTGAGACGTGAGGAGCTGCAGCCGCTGCCCCGAGGCCACCCCGCAGCCGAGCCGCGCTGGGGTCTGGCGCAGCTCCCCCGGGGCTCCCGCAGCCCTGCTGCTCCGGGGGCTGCTGAGGGGCGAGGGCTGCAGGCTGCCCGGCGGCGGATGAGGTAAGCGAGGCCGAGGGCGCCCGCCCGCAGACGGCTCCGTCAGCGTCGTCGGGTCCCCCCTCGGCGGCTTTCCGTCAGCCCCCGCGGGGCCGTATAAAAGGCGGCGCGGCGAACGAGGGCCAGAGCGTGGCGCTGCCCCGCCCGGCCGGTCCCATGCAGCCCGCCATGATGATGTTCTCCAGCAAGTACTGGGCGCGGAGGGGCTTCTCCCTGGACTCGGCCCTGCCGGAGGAGCGCCCCGGCGGCCTCACCGTAAGTGGCGGGGCTGGGAGCGAAGCGGGGGGATCCGGAGGTAGGGCAGCGAGCTGCCTGCCCGTGGGTTTAACTTTGCGGCTGCAGGTTAGCTGCTGAGAGTCCAACGGGTGCTGCTTCCCAGCGCTGCCGCGAGGGTGTCCTCAAACAACAGCGAAAGTTTCGCTAGGAAGGCGTGCACGGAGGGTAAACCGCGCTGCTGCAGCGCTCTCGGAGCACGGGAGCACAGCACGGCTGTTCCCGAGAGCCGAGGCTGTGTCAGAGGGCTTGCAGACCTCGCAGCGCGGCTCTTCAGACGTGTCCGATGGCAGCAAGCGGCGGTCAGGACGGCGCTCGTGGGGAGCGGCGCGGCAGCCGCACCGTGCTTCGCGGCGAGACGGCTCCGAGTAGGCTTAGGCTGTTAGCAGCGGGTGCTGACGGTCTCATCCGCTCCGAATGGGGTGAACGTTTCGGGTTTTCAAAACTTAGAGCCCGTAAAATCGTATGTCCAATCTGCAGCGTGTGGAGGCTTTGGTAATTTGATTAAAACCCACGGGATGTGCTTGCTTGTACCAGTTGTGAACTGGCCTTACAGGAAAATGTGTAATATCCTTGTTTGTGTGTGCTTTATTTCTGTCAAAAATGTTGAATTAAATGGGATCCGTCTGCTTTACAGTTTTTGTTTGAGTTGAGTTATCCTGTTGTTCACTCCTTTGTTCCTGAGTACTTGCACTCGCTCCAGACAACTCATTTTCATTAGGATGGTTGATCTGCTTACCGTTAAAACACTTTATAATTAAATAATAGGCATAGCTGATAAGATTTGAGCTCTTGTAATATCATAGCCTCTTCAGTTGGGCTCGTAATGATTAGCTAATCTCGTCGTCTTACACTCGAGAGAGGCTTTCAGTCATCACTTCAGATAATGCTCGTTTTGAAGTAGCGCTGAACCTTGGGCAGTCTTGGAGGGTGCCAGGTGCCCTTGTTTCCCTGAGGAATCAGTGGTACTGAGGTGCTCAGGATGACTGTGATCCTCTGTGTGTAGCTTCCTGGAAACAGCTTACGGTGAAGAAGCGTGGATGCTATATAAACAGCATCTATGCACTTCATACAGATGAAAATTTCTCAGCCAAATCCCAGATATTATTGACATTAAAGCCAAAGTGACCTTCCACTAGACTGTCTGTCCCTAAGCAAACCCTTCAGCAAGAAGAACCACATAAGCTCAATTGCTAAAAAGTAAATGTGCTTGAGTGTCTGCGTGTGCCACTCAACAAGCAGAATTACTTTTATCAGATCGTACTTAAACCATTTGGAAAATGATGAGAAGAGACCACAGAGACCTTTGAGTATGTGCTGAAATTAGTTTAACCTGTGCTGTTTTAAGTTGTTGCTTTCAGTAAGAAGATGCAGTTCAACTAGCCCTTCTTTTAATTCAGTGCATTCTTGTGCTTTTAATATATGTATGTATTCTGAGACATTTACACATATATATGTCCTGAATATCCAGCGGTCTCACACAGCAGAGGGAGGTATCTCAAAGTGGACTGGGATCAGGTAGAAAAGCAAACCAGTTTGACATGTGCCATGTGGCTATTTTGAGATGGATGTGATGCAAATACCTCATCTCTGTCAACAATATTTATTTCTAAGAAAACTATCTTAACTTTAATCCAATTTGGAAGATGAATCAGACTAAACTTTACTGATTTTTTTTTTTTTTTTTTTTTTTCCCTGGGACAAAAAGCTCCTTATTAAACGTAATATTTTTTGGAAAGCACGGGGAGACTTTGCTGTAGCCCACTGCCTTAGACAGAGCCACAGACATCATGCAGGTGGGATAACCCACCTTGGCAGCTCTAAGAAAACAGGAATAGATATTTAACTTGGCCTTAACCAAGTGTTGAGACCTGTTCAAAAATTCCACCCGTTCTTTGGTTATTTTCTACAATTTACCAAAGAACCGTTAGTAGTTGTGGAATTGTTGTATATATCTCTTAGTTTCTGAGTTCATGTCTTTTAGTGTCCATATTACGTGATACTATTGTTTAAAAAGTGGTGAGCATCTCACTGAGGACAGCATTTCTCTGAGTCACAGCCTGGTTGGAGAGTGCAGGCTGGTTTTTGAAAATCATGGTCAGTATTATCAGAACTGTCTACAGAGCTTATAAAGCCCAACTTGCTGTTCTGCTGCATATCAACAGAATTTAAGTTAACTGAAAAAAGTCCACATTTTTTTGGAAACTACTGCATGAGGTTTGGTTTGGAGCAAAATTTTCACCTTCTTGATTAAGAGAAGATTGTAGATTTCTCAGGAGAAGTGACATTACGCAGCAACATTGACTGTACTACAACAGATAGCATAAAATTTATATTTTAAATTTAATGAGCATGGCTGACCAATAAACCCCAGCAATGGAAGAAGACTCAGTAGCAATGGGCAGGAGGATGTGCCTGTGGAGCTCAATGAATAAGGCTGAATGTGACTGACCACAGCGTCTGCAAAAAGCTGATCTTATCTTGGTGGGTACCAGGGAGTGGCCTTTGCTTTAGATGCATGGCTGCCATCAGTTACATAGATTAACTGTTGATATAGATGTCTCTCCAGAGTTCCTTACAGCGTGAATGACTCCTTGAGTTAAGCCTGACCAGTATGGTGGAAGTGAATACATGGCTCAGTTCAGTATGGGTATGAAAACTACATCACTAATAGGATAACTACAGGGAGATCAGTGGCCTTAATGCATGTATTCATTTCTGGTGACTGGGTAGCCCAGCATAGTGACAGTGAGCAAAAGATCAGAGAATCATAGAGTTGTTTGAGTTGGAAAGGACCTTTAATGACCATCTGGTCCAACTCTCCTGCAGTGAACAGGGACATCTACAGCTAGAACAGGTTGCTCAGACACTGGTCCAGCCTTACCTTGAATGTCTTCAGGGATGGGGTATCCACCATCTCTCTGGGCTACCTGTTTGACTGCCTCACTGCCCTTGTTGTAAAAACAAAACAAAAGAGACCCTTTTTTTCTTACATCCAGTCTGAATCTCTGTTTGAAACCATTTTTCCTTGTCCTATCACAGCAGACCCTGCTAAAGAGTCTGTCCCCTTCATTCTTACAGCCCCCCCCTCATTAGGTACTGAAAGGCTGCTCTCAGGTTTCCTGGAGCCTTCTCTTCTCCAGGCTGAGCAGCCCCAGTTCTCTCAGCCTGTCCTTACAGAGGGGTGTTCCATCTCATAGACCATTTTTGTGGCCCTCCTCTGGACATGCTCCAACAGGTCCATGTCTCTCATTTACTGAGGACTCCAGATCTGGACACAGTATTCCAGGTGAGGTCTCACCAGTGCAGAGTCAAGGGGGCAGGATCACCTCCCTCAACCTGCTGGCCATGCTGCTTTTGTTGCAGCCAAGGATAAGGTTGGCTTTCTGGGCTGCAAGGGCACATTGCAGGCTCATGTTCAACTTCTTATCCACCAGTATCTCCAAGTCCTCTTTGTTAGGGCTGTGCTCCATCCTTTCATCCCCCAGCTTGTACTGATAGCAGTGGTTGCCGTGACCCATGTGCAGGACCTTGCACTTGAATGTGTTGAACATTGTGAGGTTCTCCTGGGCCCGTAGCTGGAGCCTGTCTAGGTTCTTTGAATGGCATCCTGTTCTTCGGGCATGTCAAAAGTACCACACAGCTTGGTGTTGTCGGCAAACTTACTGATGGTGCACTTGATACTACTGTCGATGTCATTGATGAAGGTGTTAAAGAGCCTTGGTCCCAGTACTGACCCCTATGGGACACCACTTGTCACTGATCTCCATCCACACATGGAGACATTGGCCACCACTCACCGAGTGTGATCTCACAACTAGTAATAGACAGACCAGTAATGCAAATAACATTGATGTTGTGATTGAACTGTTTACTGAGATTGCAGCTTTTTGCTAAGTATCACTTGCATTTGTAGTCTGTTTTCAGTGTGTTAAGTATCACTCTGCTAAATCAGAATTCCTGTGTAACATCACACATCGTCTATTAAGCACGTTTCATACTAAGCATTATGCACCCCATGTGTGGAATGTCTAAAAGCAGCTGGCCAGAGAGTATTGGGTTCTTGACAATAGATAATACAGAAGTACAGACCAGTAAAAATCATCTTGGACTGACTTAAAGATAGAACAGCATCACTGCAATTAGTGGTTTTGTGGTAATTCAGACCATCATCTCTGTTCGCTTTCTTTATTACTCTTACTAGTGTTGCCCTAAAAATCAATATATTTGTATCTTATGTATATATATATATTTATGATTCTGGTTTCAGGTAAATAAATTAACTTTTAAATTAAGTCTGGATAGGTTCAATTCATCTATTTTCTAATGAAAATTTCTCTTTATGTAATATGTCTTACTTTTGGGAAATACCCTTTTGCAACTGAATCGATGCTGTTCTTTATCCATTTGTAGATAAACAGATCAAGCTCTGGGAAAAATGAGGAGAAAAAAGGCAGTAAGGGAAATGGGAAAGGCGAGTCAGTTTCTGAAGGTGGAAAGACAGCTGTGGTGTTTTCCTTGAAGAATGAAGTTGGCGGATTGGTGAAAGCTCTCCGGCTCTTTCAGGTAAAACTTACATATCATTGTGCTGATCAGATGAGGAAGAATACTGAAGTCAGGATCTTTGTTGGTATAAATTAATGCACCATGGAGTGCAGTTACTTTTAGTGAATCTGCAGAGTGTAACTTCAGGCTTTATGGGTCGTTCAACAAAGCATTTAAGACTCTCAGAGAATTTTCTGGAACAAAGTTTAAGTGTGATGGTGATATTCGCACTATTCACTTTAGATTTCCAAAGTGTGATTCTCAGCATCATAAATTAGGTTTGAAGTTCTCTGTACAGACCACGATGAAAGGAAGCAGTTTCAGAGAGCAGTTCAGTGTCTGAATTATATGCTCAAAGTCAGATGGCGATGACAGCCTTATTGCAGAACAATGTTTGGTCATAAATTTAAGTGCACCTTTAAGTGTTTGCAGGGTCAGAGCTTTCTGTCTAACTGGAACTGAAATTGTGAAGCATTGGTTTCCATATAGATCCCCATGCAATTGGTGGTTTTCAATCTGACTGCTGGTACTCTTTGTAGTCTGCTTACCTTATTAATACATTGAAGAGGACTTGAGGGCATCTCTAAGGACAATTCAGGCAAAGCACCATGATGAAAGCCTTAGGCTGCTCAGTCTGTGCAGTGAAGAAAATGTTAAGAGGTGATTTGGAATCTGCCCCTTCATGCTATACCATCAGAGGGGTATAATTGTGGGAGCACAGGGTGTTACTGAGCTTAAATGACAGGAGTTGGCTATGGGAGCAGATTCCCAAGGCTGATGCAGATATCTAGACTGTCCAGATGTTGAAAGTGGAGTGAGCTGAGCCCCTAGGAGGGAGATTACCTGAAACCAGGTTGCACAACGGAAGCAGGAGAGGGCTAAGTGAGCCAATAGGAACTGCAGGAAGAGAGACGTTTTCAACGCATCTTCCCTCCAAAGTGTTAACTGCAGCTCTGGCTTAAATTATTCAGTGGGTTCAGATCTGAAATCCTGAATATACATGTCAGCTCTACCTTGAGAACAACTTGCTTACAATTCATTTGGCTTTCTAAAATGTATTTGGGAGATGTTGTAGAGACATCAACTGCATTCACATAGTTGCTGAACAATTCGAGCATGGGAAGGGTGGGATTATGTTGTCTTCTAAACCTAGGGTAAATTAAAGCCACTTTCTCTACTTCAGAAGAGAATGTCTGAAACCATCATCCCTGTGTTAGCTGAAAAGGAGTCCTGTGGCCTGGTTTACTCAGGAGGAGATCATCAAAATGATTCTGCTTGGCTTTTGTAATCTGCTGGTCTACAATCAGCAGATTCAAAGCCCTCAGCAAATGGAGTCTTTTCCTTCTGCGAATTTGTTGCATGAATGTGTTAATTAAGGAGATGCAGTGTATACATACTTTATGGAGTGTGCTGGTGAAATAGTTGCCCCTATGTGGATTCACATGTGGAAAATCAGAAACTGCTGGTTGCCTGTACCAGAGGGGACCTTCATTTGAAACTTGAAAAAGCTTTCCTGAGGAATATGCCATCAATATTGCAATCCTAACTGATATGTCTATATTTAACCCATTGTTTCTTCTTTCTGCAGGAGAAACATGTGAGTATGGTTCATATTGAATCACGAAAATCAAAGAGAAGGAACTCAGAAGTAGAAATTTTTGTGGACTGTGACTGCAGTAAGAAGGAATTTAATGAACTAATCCAGTTGCTCAAGTTTCAAACTAATATTGTGTCTCTGAATCCACCAGAAAACATCTGGACTGATGAGGAAGGCAAGGCTATTTCTGTATCACTGGTTTATAGACTCACAAATGTTTTGCATAGTTACAGCCATAATCTTATATTCAGTATATTTAACTCACATTCTATCTTCTGCAGATCTTGATTGTGTCCCTTGGTTTCCTCGGAAGATATCTGAATTAGACAAATGTTCACAAAGAGTATTGATGTATGGATCTGAGCTGGATGCAGATCACCCTGTAAGTGTAACATACAATTGTATTGTAGATAATTTGTTCACATTGTTTGCCAGTCAAATAAAAATCCTGTTGACTGCTGGTTTTGAGTGCTTTTCTGAGCATGGTCGGTATTTAGTTCTGTTCACTGTTTTCAGTGAATTAATTATCCTTTTCTGTAGCTGGACATGAAAGAAGGAAGTCCTCCATAAAACTTTCTCTTGAACAACTTTGAACTTTGTCCTTTTTTTTTTTTTTTTTGTTTTGTTTTGCTGTTTTCACTGTTTTCATTTATTTACTTTTTATTTAGCTGGTTGTTAGAAGTTTTCAGACAAAGAGAAGAGTTTAGATCAGTGTGACCTTAGGTTCTGTCACAAGTGGCTCTTAAATAAGAATAGATATTAACTTAGTTGTCAGAGGAAAAAGAATTGTGGAAAAAGACTTCCTGGCCACTCAGGAGGTAATTGCAAAATAAAACAGCAGCACATTTCTGTTTCTGTGTGCAGAAAGGAATGCAACAGATGGGAAGGTGTCTCACATTGTTTCCTGACTTCAGTGACAGGAGTCAAGCTTGCATTTCACATAAGTGATACCTGTAGTGGTGCCAAATGCTCAGTGTAAAAGACAAAAAAAATAGGTTTGTTTTATTCCATTTGGCTCAAGTCCATACATGCTTAACATCTAATTCTTTAGATGGCAGATGATTGCAAGCATTTGTGTTAAGGGATTTTCATTTGTTTCGAATCGAAGTTTCTGCCTTTGGGCCCCTTGGTTGAGCAATACTAATGGCAACTAATTGTATTATTCCTACTCTGAAAGCTGAATTCAACTGGTGTTATAGGAAGCTTCCAGCTGAAAGGAAGGAATGAACTGCAGTACCTGAATGTGCACTTTCCTGTACTGTGGGCCTGCAGCTGGGAAGCATGTACCTGGATCCTGATTTCTGCCACATACTTCTTAATGACAAGCTAGGATTTACCTACTGTTTTTCTCAGAATGGAAAAATCTGTTGATTACCTTCAACCATTAACAGTAATTTGGTTCAAACAGAGGCCTTAATGGCAACTCATTCTAGCCTTGAGTTGATGATTGTGATGAGCCATTTGATACTGTTTTATGTTCTGAGCTGGTGCCTTCATTAAATAGTTGAGTGCTCTACTGAAAATCTGCCTTCAGTTTTACAGACAATGAAAAAAGACATTTGCATTATATGAATATATATTTTACACTTGAGGGAACTCTTAAGAACATAATTTACACACCATTTGTTAGCGTATGCAGCACGCTAGATATTAGAGATAGGGGAAGAAAACTATAAAATCTGTGATTGGCCTTTCAAATGCCAGTTCTGGTGCCTGCTCTGTTCCTTCATAGTAATGTATTGATGCCAGACCAAAGAGAATTACTCCATTATGGAATCAGTATAGCGCTAGTGTAGGTTCTAACCCATTCCATATTGGCTAATGGTTTCAGTCTTGATTTCACTGCACGTGCTGGACATTCAAGTCACCTATGCTGTCATCCATTCTATTTTGTCTGTTGCATGTTACAGCTGAGTAACATAATGCTAGTGTAAAGGGTATTAAGCAGACAGACATACGCTCCAAAATGTCACAAGTTTTTGCCTGTCAAAAAGCTTCTCTATATGAGCAGCGTTGATTATAGCATCATTCTTGACTCTTCTGTAGCATTTCACAGGAGGGTGCTATGCCCTGTTGAAAGCAGACCGTAAAAATGCAGGATTAGGGAGGCAGGCAGTTGTTTGAGTTCATGAAGTTCGTGATAGTTATGCACAGCAAGTTGATAACCAAATGAATGGCATGTTTAAAAAAAAACCCACAATCATATACTTGTAGAATGGCTTGGGTTGGAAGGGACCCCAAGGATTGTCAAGTTCTAACTCCTCTGCCACAGATAGTAGATAAGGCTGCTCAGGTCCCCATCCAGCCTGGGCTTACGCACCTCTAGGGGCATTCATGACCTCTCTGGGCAATCTGTTCCAGCACCTCACTATTCTCTCAGTAAAGAAGTTCCCCCTGCCATCTAATCTAAATCTCCCTTCTTTTAGTTTATAATAATTTCCCCTTGTCCTATCACTATCTACCCATGTAAAAAGTTGATTTTCCTCATGTTTATAAGCTCTCTTTAAATACTGGAAAGCTGCAATGAAGTCTCCCCCCAGCCTTCTCTTTTCCAGGCTGAACAAGCCCAGTTCCTTCAGTCTGTCTTCATAGGAGAGGTGCTCCAGCCTTTGAATTGTCCTTGTGGCCTTCTCTGGACTCTCTCCAACAGCTCCACATACTTCCTGTGTTGGAGGCCCCAGACCTGGACACCGTACTTCAGCTGGGGCCTCACAAGGGCAGAACAGAGGAGGACAATCACTTCTCTCACCCTGCTGGCCACCCCTCTTCTGAGGGAACCCAGGATACCATTGCCTTCTGGGCTGCAAGTGCACGTTGAGTTTTTCATCGGTCAGAACCGCTAAGTCCTTCTCAGCAGGGCTACTCCCAAGGAGTTCTCCCAGCTTGTATACACTAGATTGCTCAGTACCTGAAGGGTGTTGTGTAAGGCATTTGCTGTCCTGTGTGATAGTGGAGGCTTGAATTCTCTCTACAGTCCTCTGACATTTTCCCTTGCTCAGCCCTAGCAGTACAGCTTTGGTTATGGGGCCATAAAATACCTTTTGAGTTTTCTCATGCAAACTCATAAACATTTCAAATCAAAATACATTGTGTTTTCATTCCCTTTGCTGATCTGTATATGTGAATAGTAAGGAAAAAATGTGTTTTACTTTTCAGCTGTGACTAGGTGATGGGAGCAGCCCATTTAAGTCATGGCACTTGAGGAAATTTAACTGCACTTTCTGAGCTACTAATTGTGGCACTTAGATAACTCTATTCTTTTCCATCTTCAAGAGGTTACAAGTCCTGCTTTGAAAGTAGGTAGCTCTTTTGTAGTCTAAAACCTGAATTGTCTAAGTTTTTTGTAGATATAGAAAAGAATGTTTTGATTTTGAATAGCTTGAAGGGCTGTTACTGACCAGTCTGTATGTGTAATACAGCTCTTTTGCACTTAATATGCAAAAAGTAAGAACCTGTTGTAGCCTAATATGTAGGGAGTTTGATCTGCGGCTCAGATTGGAGCAACGTGTGTATTTGCTGTTGGAGGCTGTTGGCTCACTCTCTAATGTGTTGGTTAAGCTGGCAACTGCTGAAGTAGCATCTTCAAAATGAGTTACTTATGAACTCTTGGCACCTTCTGTCTTCTAGTGATGACAGATGTATTACGAAAAGGTCAGTTATTCTGCTTTATGCCTGCCTGTAGATCTCCATACAGATTAAGGAAAACCTGCATGAGATGAAATGACAGGAAAACAGTTTCGCTTTTTCAGTGCCTTGGAAAAATGACTACCTATGCACAAACCTATCTTAAAAACACCCCTGTGGGACTTTGGTGGGGGAAAAAGGCAAAAGATATTTTTCTCTTACAATCCATAAGATGGTGTTAATCAAAATACAATATAATTTGGTACTGGATAAACACTTTAATGATTTATAATTCTCACAGCTAATTTTCTGTCTTTGTTATAAATTACTTTCTTCTTCCTTGCTTAAGGGATTTAAAGACAATGTCTATCGACAGAGAAGAAAATACTTTGTGGATGTTGCCATGAGCTATAAATAGTAAGTACTGGTATAACTCTTCCCTGGGCTGCTGACTAGTTAGAATTCATGCTCTACTTAATTCTGTAGCAGGAAGTTTTGCAGTAGACAAAGTCATCCTTTAAACTACCACTGGTGCAGCCTATGCAAACCTGATGCTTGAAATCCTGTTACATTTTCAGAACAAATACAGACAAGGAAGGAAAGCATTTGAAATGCAAGCACTACCTTTTCAGCATTTTATTAATAGCTGATTAAACTTAAGGAACTGTTAGTAATGAAAAACTGATGTACCACTGAATTGTATGTAGCTAGTGTCCCTATGTTGCTCTATACCAAATCATTATTAGCTGTTTGAACCAAAGACAGTTGTGCTTCTTGTGAGGAGAACTGTTAGACATACGTGGAATAGCGCCCGAACGAAAGTGGAGCACTACGCTTCACACAAGGGCCATGTTTGTCATAACGGTTTGATTCCTACCACTGTAACAGGATGAATTCTCAAAATTAGTCACAATTACGACTAAAAATGAAAATGAATGACATCTCTACCTTCGGGTACAGGATAAGAGTCAGGTCCTGAGGATCCTAAGATTTGTTCCAAATATGGGAAAGCTGTAACTTAACGGTTAACTTACAGTTAGCTGTAGCTAACTGAACAAGGCAATAATAGAAATGATTCTTTTCTTTTCATGCACTTAATATGCTGGATGCTGCAAAATGCCTTTTGTGAATGTTGCCAACACAGCTATAAACTTCTCAGAATTCACTGAGTGGATTTCCCTGTAGTTTATGGAACCGGTGTCTGTGTATAAGTATGCTGTTTATGGTTCCGCCTTCTGATCTTTTTCCTTGTCAAGTCAGTATTTTCAATTTGCTGTCGTCTCTGGAAGTTAGGAAACTTTCTGTGCTACCTAAAAATACCTACCATGTTGCAATTTTCTTCTCAAGTAAGGATTCAGCTAATTCTAATTAGGCTCTGTTTTGTTTGCCCTCGCTCTCAGCGGAAGGAGCATACTAATTTCATGTTCCTTTCCATTTTCAGATTTTTGCTTTTCTTTTTCTCCCTTGAGATTTCAAAGTATATTGTTTAAAGAATGCAGAGCACAACAGTTATTTTCTCCCTTCGTGAAAGGCATATCCTATCAGGAAGCAATTCAGAAAACCATTTTAGAAGCTTTTTGGTTCTGCTTTCTTTGTTCTTATTGTAAAGTTAATTCATGAGCTGTAGAAGACTGGAGGTTGGGACAGGAAAACTAAGTCTACTTTGTAACCATATAATCCTAATTATCTTTCTCCTTTGGTTTTGTTCCATTCCTGTTGTTATGCTGTTAACTATACAGTAAATGTCCAAACACCAGCGTTTGGTTTTCCTTTCTTCAGCCCACGGTGGCATTTGTTTGTCTGGATGCTCATGGCACTCATACAGCACACTGAGCTTCTGCATGCTGGGACAGGGTGGTGGGTAGAGAAGCTTCCCGGGCTCTGTGTTTTGATCCCTTTGTCAGTGTAAGTCCTAAGCTTAGCCAGTTTTCAGATTAAAGTCGAGGCAAGTTTTTTGTTTGTTTACAGCTGATTGATTTTATTTCCCAGTCTCATGCTTGCTGCAGAGTCAGTTATTCTTTCCTAACATTTGCTGCAGTGTGAAATGTCAAGCAGATACCTGTGGATGAGGACATACTGTGTGCTTCTAGATCTCTCTTGGTAAACTAGGACAGTTCTCCATTTATTAGTAAGGAAAATGGTAGTGCCCTGCATCTCACAGCTGCTAAGCTGTTGGCAATATCTTCCTTTTTTCTCCCCCTCTAAGCTGTCTAAATGCTGGAAAGGTCCTGCTGGCTCACTGAGCAGTGGTTGGTGTTCTGCTAGAAGGATTTTTTCCTCTGAAATTGGCAAGAAACATCTTTTCTGAAAAATCTTGCACATTCCCAGAAAAAGAGATAAAAGGAAGGAAAATGCTTTTTCTTCTTTAGATTTTGAAGATTCAGTAGCCATTCCTGCAGATTACAAAAACAAAAAAATTTGAAACAGAGATTATTTGGGACAAATTTATTCAGAAACACTCCCTCATCCCAGTGATATTTTCAAATGTTATAAGAGATTTCACACTCTTCACGGTAGCAGCAGGAACAGGAAAATGAAATTCTTTGAATTTTTTTAACCAAAAAATGGGTTAGAGGCCACTGATCTGCAGTTACCTAAAATGTGGCAAAAACTCATTCATACTCCTTAGATCTGCCAACATGACTTTTTTCACCTCTTGGACATGCCATATCCATGGGGCTGTACATTCGGTCTCTCTCTGGATACGTCTGCTCTTAGAGGCAGCCCAGGGAGGAGAAAATCAGCTCCAGGAGGACCCTGTGCTGCTACAGCTGAACTATTTCTGCTACCCATGCTGGTGCATTCAGAATTAGTTTAGGTGTCTTGACACTACATTGCAGTCTCATTGCACCTTCTTTTGTGGTCTGAAGACTACTTATTATTTATGCAAAATGAATAGGTATGCCAGGAAATGTTGGGAGAGCTTCATGATAGTGTAAAATACAATTTTGGTATAAGGACCTCTCTTAGAGGCAAATTTAGAGCGTTGTCGCTAACCTCTCACTATTTCTTCCTCATTGAAAGCTGAGGTTGATGCATTTCTAATTTTCATCCTCCAGTGTTTAAAAAACCCCACAAACTTGGTTCCTTAAAAGAAAGATTTGGCCACAGAAAATTGGCTCAAGGAAATGGCTCTGTCAAAAATTGTTGAGTTGAAAATCCCTGACTGACATTTCCTTTATGAGTTGCTGTTCTGTAGCAGTAGATGCTCTTCTTTGATAGAACACAAAGAGGCCTCAGCTGGGGACAGAGAGAAAAACGCTAAGATGTGAACCTAGAGGAGCAGATCCTTGCTGGTGCTAGGTGTTAAAGGGAACAATGTGCTAATAGAGCACATCAATGAAGATCAACTCTGTGAAAGAAGTGGACCAAAAAATAAATATTCCTCCCTCCACATAGCTTATGTCCTAAAGATAGTGAAAATGTGTTAAACTTGCTAATTAGCCCTTTGAGACTGATTAGAGATTGCTAAAGTGTTGAGAAAATTAAATCTGGAAGAAAAATGCAAGACTTATAGAGGGAATTTCATAATGTGAGTTGATAGCTCATGACCGTGGCAAAATGGAAAGACCATTTTAATAAGGGGAAATAAAAATTCAGGTTAGGTTAGCCTTTAATGTCCTTGCAAAGCCAGTTTGCTTGTGGCTGACTAGGCTGTCCTTTGGTGTGATTTATTGGGTGATGAAAGCAAGGTGGGTCATGCTTGTAAGAGGGTGAGAAAAGTGAAAGAATGGTGCAGTCCTCCCTTGAGTCTGGCTACCTCCATTCTCTCAATAAAGAAAGCACTCTCAATAAAGAAAGCAGTATCACCATCATCTTCAAATAAGATCAGTGCTCCTAGGCATAAATTCTAATAAGGAATTAATGTTCAGTGAACCTTATTTCAGTGCTAATGAATTAATTGAAACAATTACTATATTATAAATCTCCTAGTGAACAGTGAACAAGCTTCAGGACCCTGGTTTCTTTATACTTCTCTAGTAATGTGCTAAATAGAATCTTGATTTTTTTTTTTTCCACTGGAGCTCAGATTTCTTCAGCTTTGCTGGGCCGGTAATGGCAGTATCCATAGTAAATGTTGCACCTAGGGAAAAGGGATAAGGCTCCTGCACAGCTCTGGCAGCCCCAGGTGGGTGGAGTAACAGTCTATTTGTACCTTGTGTGTATGATACGATTTAGAGTATCTCTGTTATCCTTCCCATGAGCTGGCAGCAGCTTAAGATTGATGGACTGTGCAGGTGAAGACAGATACTGGATCTGAAGGATTGACTCCCACAGTATAACAGACATGGACCCTGTGCAGCTTCTGCTGGTGAGCAATGCTTCACCACATGCATTGCAATTCTTGTCATGTCTGCTAAAGTGTGGCTGAAGGGGAACTAGCAAATTTAATGTATTGGATGTTCAGAGCGTTTTTGACAAGTGTGAGTGCCTCATACAAAGTATTCTTTGACTGACAGATACTGCTATGGATCAGAATACTTTGATATAGTGAAAGGTGAGGGGATTAAATAGTAGGTTTTCAATAAAGATAAGGGGACAACCACAAACAAACGTAGGGCAGAGGCTCTTCTCTTTGTGCATGGAGAGACTGCTTAACAGCAGTCGCATGCGACAAAAGGGCTCGTTCCTTGTTACCTGGCATGGTGAAGACAGGATTATAAACCAGATGAGAGCCAGGAGGGAAACTCAACTGCTCTAGCAAATACACAGCACTGTAGTTCCGCTGCAGCGGGATTATGTTGTGCACGTTGTTGGTGGGACAACCAAGGCTGCTGTCTGGGTCTGCGGAGGACACTGCAGCACTGAGCTGGGAATATTGATGGTGCCAGCACTGTGGCTGGGCTGTGGGAGGTAGGGACCTGGAATCCCTCTGCCTAATCTGTGCTCATCAGCAGTCTGAGAGAAGAGAAGGATGCCTAAAGAGATGGCAGATTTTGTAGTTGCTTGTAGTAGATTGTGAACGTTAAATCCAGAGAAAGATTATAAAGTTTCTAGAGGGAAGTCATAATGACAGATGAAGATTATGTCATGGGAAATTCCTTAAAGCTAAATGCAAGGCATTGCAAATTGGAAGGAGCCCCTCACACTCTGTGCTGTCATTCAGTTTTGAATTAGCTGTAACCACTCGAGGCAAATCTTGGATGTCAGAGACAGATCAGCAAGCTCCCTGGAAGGCTCCTGCTCTGTAATTTCTCTGCATCTATGTAAGGTGGAGGAGGCAGAGAAATTGTGCAGAAGAAAAATACGGAGACGTGTATTTAAAGTCTTAGTTTCACTTATTCTGGGCTGTTGCCTCTGAGGCGGGCTTCCTCATCATGTAGTCCTGAATGAATGTGGGGTTCCAAACACACATGCACAATGGCCTAAATAATAAGTATATGTATTTTGTTGTTTCTACGTGTTTCTAAACATCTAGATAATTGCCTAATCTTCATTTTTAAAATGATAGTCTGTGAATATTATCTGTTACAGGGAACAGATAGAGCAATCACCTGATAGTTTTACTGAATGTACAAGTTAAACTGAATTTGGAGCTTCAGCTAACCATTACAAAAATGACAGTGGCAGAAAGCAGAACTATTACTTTGGTATACAAATACATCATATAAGAAATCCGTCTTTCTGTTATGTTATGGAAATCGTCTTACTGCTTATTAAGAAATGCAGTTCTAATGAAATAAATGTAATATGTACAACTTAGCATTAGGAAAAAATTCTAAGGAAAAAGCATCTAGTTATCACTTTAAAGTAGTTTGTTTTTTAACAGGCTCTATGCAGTTATAGTTATTTAAGTAGCACAGAAATTCTGCCATCCAGAGTCAATATACAATCTGATTGTATTCAAATATACTCTCTATCCCTTTTTTTTTTTTTCCCCAACAGTGGTCAACCCATTCCCAGAGTGGAGTACACAGCTGAAGAAATTAAAACATGGGGGGTGGTGTTCAGGGAACTCAGTAAACTCTATCCCACCCATGCTTGTCGTGAATATTTAAAGAACTTTCCTCTGCTGACTAAGTACTGTGGATATAGAGAGGATAATGTGCCTCAGCTGGAAGATGTCTCTATTTTTCTTAAAGGTAAGATTCATGTTTGATTTATCAGTGGGTAATGCTTCTTGAAACACTCCTTTCTGTTAGAATGTAATGCAAAGCATATTGAATAGAAAGGCTCCCAGTACTATCAGCCAGCTGTGGTTTATGCTTTTCATGGAAGAGGATGTGAAGCTGAGATGAGTTAAATAAATAATCACATGCCGCATTGGTGTTGTCCTGCACAGGGAGAAAAGTCCTTCTATGTGATGAAAAAGAGCTGAGTTAGCTCTGCTGTTCTGATAACGGAGGGTGGGTGTCTTGGTAACCACAGTGTGTGTTCCCACTGTATCTGGGCATTTAAGGAAATAGGAAAATATGAGGCTCTCCTGAATGCTTAAAACCCCATGAGACTCACGTTGATGTATGGAGAAAATTCAGTGGGGTTCCATGGATGATCTACTTTCTGTGGTATTTTTACATGATCAGAATATTACACATTTAAGTTTGAAAATACTCTGCTTTCTCATCTGTGATGGAAATGTATCCCATGTGGAAGAAGAAGCGGCAGACAAGAAGAACCTGTTGGTTTTTAACCCTAGAGCTGCCAAAGCGTTCGGTTAAGATTTTCTCTTCTCCCAGGACTTCCTTCAGACACACGTGCTTATGCCTTAATCTTCTTCCTCAGGTGCTCAGGAATTAAAATACTGTACAGACCTGTGTTTAGAAAATAATGTTATGGGCTGTTAAGTGTTATGTAGAGGAAAAAAATAAAAAGGCTAAGTGTGTTCTCCCAAGCATGTAAAGTAAATTTTTAACTAAAAGAAATGCAAAATTGATAATGAGAGGCTTACTTTCCCCAGTCCCTGCTTCATCCTTAGCTCTTGTTTTTCAATAATTGCATTTACTGATAAGTGACTCATTGATCTTTCAATTTTGATGTGTCCTGGGATTCTCATAGACTGCACTATGATCCCTAAGGAATTAGGCTCTTTTTCCTTAACTAGAAGCTCAAAAATTAGCATATTTTTCACAAACATGTTTTTAGACTGAATAGAACACAGTAATATCTGTTGAAGAAATGCTTGGAACAATCTCTTGTAAACACTTGCAAGGAATTAAGAATGAGTTTGGGAGAGAAATGTCCTTTTCAAAGTTACTCAGTCTGAAATAATTCTCCACTGGGACTAATCTGTCAACTGAACACTTTGTTAAACATTTAAATGAAGACCTTAGATTTGAAATTCAGTATTTTACTGTCACAAAGCAGTATTTATCTGTAAAAATAAGGGCAGGTTTGGTTTAATCCTATTTTGTTCTGTTTGTTTTCAATCCATTTTGCAGAAGTCATTCTCTGTTTTGGATAACTTTCTCCTGCTTTGCTGCCAGATGTAAAAATCAGACGCTTTGTGATTTGAGAACATCCCTTATGGCACCTTACCTTCCTTTCTATACAAAGTTATTTACACAAACTTTGAAGTACCTCAAGATGTTTTCATTAAACACATGCTAGCAATGCAAAACAATTCTTGTACTTGATAGATGAAGATTATGTATGGTGACCTTCAGCCAAAACTCTCCATGCCATGTTTCTGGTAATTAACTGCAGACCGTTACTTGTCCTTAGAAATTGATATAGTAATATATAATATGGTGTTTTATTATCTCCTTCACTTCAGAGAGGTCTGGCTTCACAGTGAGACCAGTTGCTGGATATCTCTCTCCCCGAGATTTTTTAGCTGGCTTAGCATACAGAGTTTTTCACTGTACTCAGTATGTACGACATGGCTCGGATCCTCTCTACACCCCAGAACCGTAAGTTGCTTCATTTGCTTTAGTGGTGAAAAAATGTGCTTGTTGGATTCTTAAAAGACTGAAGTGAACTAGGCAAGGTTGAAAAGAGGAACCGTGTCACAAATGTAGTTACTCTGTCGGTGATAAAACCCTTCATGCTGAAGAATCTGAATTTGATTAGGAGTTTTCTCATGGACTTTTTACAAAAGTCTTAAATAGCTGTGTTATTTATCTACTGGATCAAAAAATCTACCTGTATTATTTTGCAGTGAAAGATGGAGCTTTCAAATATGTATTTTGAAAAAGTGACTACAGTTTGATTTTTCTGATGGACAGCTAAGGAAAGAAGCTTGAAAGGGAAGCCCTGAATCTCTTGAAAAAATTTGCTTTTGGAATTATAGTTTGGTCTTCTTGTATCTCCATTTATCTTTTTGGGGCCAGACTCCACAGCTGAACTTGTATTGGGCCTATGAAACAGCAAAAACAAATCGTGAGGCACAGTTCTCTCACTCAGAGAGTGTGTTACATATGAAGTTTGTTACAGAGAACATACTAGGAAGAGGAGGAACTTCAGTTATGACTTTCATGGAACAACACTGCAGCTTTTTTGAAACAGAATATTGCGTGTTTAGATGAAATATTTTAGCTGTTGATCTCTTGATGAAAATTGGGAAGGAAAAAAAGATTAAAGCAATTTCGATTGTTGTGTTATACATGTTGTGCTCTGTGCAGTACTAACATGCCAGCTAGTATGGAGGCAGTTTCACCAAAAGCATCTGCTAATCTTGCGAACACAGGAATGGTATTTATGTAGTGAATCACTTACCAGAAAGCTAGCATGAAATTGCACCATTGATTATTCAGCCTATACTACTTTCTGTAAAATTCGGCAAAAATAAAGGGTTCATATGTACGTGTTCAGCTTCAGTCATGTAAACATTTGGACCCATGCCTAACTTTGATTTCCTGAATAGAGTGCTGAAACCATGGAATAGTATTTTTTTGATATAAAAGGATTAATGGAACTGCATATTAAGCTGCATCTAAAAATGCTCTAGCATTATTCTGGACAGAAGTCAGCAGGTGGTGCTGTACCACGCATATCCACTCATCTTTTCAGCATGTGAACAGAGCAGAGCATCTGCTGAGGTACCGTGAGGCTAGTTTTGTGTGCATGTTTGTTTTGGGTAAGAGGTGCTGGTCTCTGAATTAATGCACTCACTTCAGTAATCTCTGTAATTAGGATGTTAAGTTTTGCAAGTTTTAGGGTAATTGCTACAATGTAAAACCCGGAAAGAGTGGCTTGTATATATGGTGCTGGACCTTCTCTGATCTGTCTGAGAACATCTGTAGATATTTCAAAAAAAGAAATTACACTTAGGAAATACTAGGCATTACACCAAATATTTTCTTTAGTGTTTGCAACACCTGCCAGTACTCAGCAATACTCAGATTTTTATTAACCTAATATAAAATTAGAAGTGTGCTTTCATCTGTTGATAGGGCATTTAGGTATATAACTCTAAGTGAAACATCATCCAGGAAACAAGCAAGTGTGCCTGTATTTTTGCTAATGTTCTCAGGTTCATTGGTTTGTATATTTGTGACCTGTATAGTTTTCAGGATACTGCTTACTTTCAGAATTACACCACGTATCATACTAAAACCTTAGTAATTACAACTACTTTCTGTAACTTTTCTGGTTGTGGCATCTGGAAAGTCACTGTCTGGTAATACTTGTTAAAATAGAATTAATATTTTTGTTCCCTTTTTGGGAACTCAGTTTGGGCTGAGCTTAAAAAATCAGGTTTTGGTCTTAACAGCTCTAAATATGACTAATAGAGGAAGGAAATTGTCATGCCCTAATTATGTTGCTTTCTTTCTGCAGACCTGCTTGTTCTGAAACTGTTCAAAATGTGCACTGACTAGGAGGAACTCCATAGGAAAATTTTGAAAATCCCTTTCAAATTGTGTGTGATTTCTTTTCATAAAACGGAGCACATAGTAATTGTTACTGGAAATGTAGAGTGAAATTCTGGCTTTGTTGAAATCAATGGCAAAACTAAACTGACTTGAGGAGGGGCAGCTCTTCATCTTCTGCTGCAGCTGCAATGCCCTGAGATGTACTAGTTGATATATGGGGCCATAATGAGGTTTGCTGCAGGTCCATGGCTTGGTGAATGTTGCATTTCAATGATATAAACCTGCTAAAAAGACTCCTTTTGACTTCAGTGGGCTTTCCATCAGATTTAACACCCGGGCTATAGAGCTAGATACAAATTAGAGAGTTCATTTGGTTTGATCTGTATCACTACTATATGCATTTTAAAACATTTCTTCCTGAGTTTCATTATGTTCCTACTACATTCACAGAGTTATATAGATTTCCTCTACTCTGCTAACTAATTTACTTCAAGAAAAATCTTTTGCTGTGAAAAGTGCATTACAAAAATCTTATTTTCTCTGAGCAATGTGTGGGAATAAATTAAAGGAACTTAATTATTTTCTGAATAAAACAAAACAAAAGAATCAAGCCTTGGTAGTTAAGCGGAGAATTATGTTGTTTAGGCTATCTATAAAGGACCAGACTGGCAGGGAAATCTAACAGACTCCAGTGACAATCTCAAATGCTGGTTCATGGTTCTTGGAAGGTGTGGGGTTTTGTGGAGTTTTTCTGTTATTGTTTTGTTTTTTGTTTTTTTCCCTATGCTCTTTGGTTTCAAGCTTCCTTCTTTCCTTCAGTTAAAACAATAGTTTTGATGAAAAAATCTACAAGCTAAAGGCAGAAGAGAAGTATTTTCTGCCTCTGCATTCTCCTCCTCTTACCAGGAGAAAGACAAGTTTACAGGGCTAGGCTAGCCTTTGTCTGTTCTCATTTTTGTGCGAGGGTGGAAGTGACATAAAGAGCCTGTGCCCCAATGCAGAACTAGGAAAAACACGTCTTTGCTCATTTGTTTCTGAGAGCTGCAACTTTTGCACAGGAAAATAGAGATGTAGACACTCACTCAGGTACCACAAGCATTGCAGAATCCTTCCTGGAGCCAAGAACTTGAAGCCAGTCCCACTTATTTTTCTTTGTTCTCCTTATTTGAACTACTAGTAAGAAGTTACCTTAAATAGATTGCTGAACACTTCACCAGATTTGTGCTGATTTCTTCAGTGTGGATGGGAAGTGGAGTTACAAGCTCTGGACTTCCAGGGAGTGTGTTTGTGGCCCCTTTCTGCACTGAAGGTAATGGCTAGAGAAATCAGACTCCTCCAGTGAATTGTTTGGCACTGGTAATTCTCTCAGTGTATCCATCATACAGCAAACTCCATTTTCCTGCAGTTCTTTGTGTTATTAGTGTGCTAAACCTTGCAGGAGATGACAAGAAATTGTTGTGACTGAAACTAAATTAATAAAAAAGGGTCATTACCCTTTGATGATTATCCACTCAAGTGATGCAAACCATCTCCTGAACAAAGAGATACCATGCAGAGCAAGCCAATTTTTCAAGTCTGAGCTCTAATGAGGAAAGGAATACTATCTAAGCTACAGGTCTTCTGGTAGGAAACTTTGATAATCTTTCAGGTCTCAGAGCACCACCAAGCGAAAGGGTATGGAGGCAAGAAAAGAAAAGCCTTCTTGTCAGCTGTTTTTGAAGAAAAACAGAGGAAGCGGGAATCTTCTGTATTCTAGAAGGACATGCTGTGATGTAGAAAAAAGGGAGAAAAGATCTTACTTTAAGAAAGAAAGACAAACTTTGACAGAGAATGAGGGGGGGAAAAAATAAAAAAAGCAAACAATTTTCTTTAGCTAAGTAACTAAGTCTGATGTTGTTCCTGGCCAGCTGTACATATCATACATGTTTCTTAGCTGTCGAATAGAAAGATAAGAGCACAGTAAAGGTAAGCATATAATCATAGAAGATCCTGGTTGGTTGGAGGGCACCGATAAGGATCATTGGAAGCAACTCCTGGCTGCGCACAGGATCACCCAAAAATCAAATCCTACGTCAGTAGTGTTGTCCAAATGCTTCTTGTGCTCTTTTGGCTTGGTGCTGTGACCACTGCCCTGGGCTGCCTGTTCCAGGGCCTTACCATCCTCTAGTGAAGATCATTCTCCTAATCCCCAACCTGACCCTCCCCTGACAAAGCTCCAAGCTGTTCCCTCTGTTGCTGTCACTGTCACCAGAAAGCAGAGCTCAGTGCTGCCCTTCTGCTCCTCTCAAGAGGAGCTGTAGGCACCGTGAGTCCTCCACTCAGGTTCCTCTTTTTCAGGCAGTGCACTCAGTCAGTATTAGTGCAACTGAATCTCTAGTTAATGTCTGTGGAACATGTGCTCATGTGTCATGAGCATACGTAGGTATGTCCCCCGCATCTTTTGGAAATACTTATGCCTGGGAAAGAAGAGAAATGAGATTTGGTAATTATTCTGGATGATCGAGTGAATTAGTCAAATGTGAACTTAGTTCCAACTTGTCATGCACGACTTCAGAGCTGTATGCATCTCACCAAAAAGTGTGAATGTAACATGAGCAAATGTTGGTAAGCAATATGTCAGTGAGACCATCTGAGCTGGGAAGATGGCCTACAATACCCGAACTGCATTTCTGATAGGCTGTTGCTGAGGCAAACTAGGAATGCCAGGAGTGCTATGGTAATGCTCGTTTGCACACATTCAGAAGATAGTGTCTATCTAGGCACAGTTGGCACGGACTTTATGGTAAGGAATAGTGAATCAGAATAGGAAACTCTATATTATATATAGCATTGTTTTTATGATTTATCTGAAGTGTCAGGTTCTGTGTCTTTTAGAACAAAAATAGTTTATAAAAGACAAATTGGATGATTTTGGATAGAAAGCAGATAACTTGATGTTTTCTCCCTGCCTTTAAAACATTTGTTTACAGCTTAAAAGAAAAAAACAAGAGAAATGTCTTTGAAGAGACGAAAGCAAAGGAAACGTCAGATCTGATTTTTAAAGTGAACTTTACTACCAAGTCCATTATTTTCTGTGAACAAATGCACCAAAACTTTCAGAATTGTTTGAGAGCTTTTGTAGATGATGCATGTGCACTTTTGTTTGGTTAGCAGTTTTTTCTGGACTTATATTTGCACTTTGTTGTGACTAATAATGCACTTACAGGTATAGACAGTAGTTCTTTTTGAAACAAGAAAGGTTATCTGCTGTTTTCTGAAACCTGTCTGGTGAGAACTGGACTTCATAATAAAAGTAACCACTGATTACAGTAGGAAGTCAGGGTAAAATGTGAAGTTAGACACACCAGATACCTTTGTAACTACTGTGCTAAATTTCTACAAGTAAGCTGCAAAATGTTTGGTTGTGAAGCTGTACCGGGATGTGGAAAGGGGAATGAAGAAGAGGAAGAGTTTGTGTTTGATTCTGAACTTGATTCGTGTGGATGGAATTGCTGTAAACTGTACTTGTAAGACAAGCAATTTGCTCTTCATGGAACTAAGCCTGGAAGACAACAGTGATTATGCTTTCCCAGTTAGTCTGTAAATGATGGGAAAACCAAGGAAGAAGCGGTGTTAACCCATTTAATAGAAATAAACCCATGTTTTTCTGTAGAACTGTGCACAGGGAAGAACCATAATGTAAAAAACATGTTTTGTGGTAAGACATTTTGAGTAGAGGTCTGACCCATATCAAATGGTTTATATTAAATTGATTATGGAATTACTATGGCATTTATTCCTGTAATGGCTCTCTTCTCATTTCCATTTCTCTAGGGATACATGCCATGAACTTTTGGGACATGTGCCTCTACTTGCTGATCCTAAGTTTGCCCAGTTTTCACAAGAGATAGGACTCGCTTCATTGGGAGCATCTGATGAAGATGTTCAGAAATTAGCCACCGTGAGTTAAATTGTTTTGTAGCATGCTCTCTCTTATCTGTCATCCTTTTTGGTTGATGAAGTGACATGCACTGTTTTACCAGTGCTGGTTCAAATTATGAATGACTGTGCTGTGACAATCACAGAGCTTTAGGTCTTTTTCCATTGTTTTTATTAGGAGCAAAGCTAAACACACTACTCTTTGCGTAATCAGTTTTATTATTTATCTGGAATAACAATCCAGTTTCAAGGGTTCACTGAGATGGATTTTGTTTGCTTTAAGGTACTGAAAACAAGTAATTAAGGTAATTTTGGGGGTAAAAAAGAAATAGAAGAAGAAAATATTTTGGTACATACTCTCAGCTCTGCTTTGTTAGTTCCTCCACAGGTGGCCACTTTGGCTCTTAGCGTTGCTGTATCTGCATTCACTTATCAATCTTGCAGATGCTCACTGCATTGTAGTGTGTGATGGATTTTAAAATGTTTTTATATCCTTACTACTGCTCCTGTTGGAGAATACGTAGTTACTAAGCCAAGATTAAGCAGCAGTAGATCTAGACTGTGGTCAACTGCCTCAGCCAGTGGCTGTGAGCTGAATTTTGTATTTCATCAATTTAACCGGACACTATTAAAAGCAGATTCAAAAAAAGCTCTATTAAACTATCATAGCTTTGATACACTGGCTTAGCAGTCTTAGCAGCAGTCTTCGAGTCTGCTGAAAAAGGAGTTTGTACCTGTTTTTTTTTTTTTTTTTCTTCTGTAGCATTCCAGAAGAGGCCAGCAAATTTATATAATCAGACAGCTCCACTCTCTGCTTTGACAGGCTTGATGTTTTGCTCCTGGCCTCTTCCTCTCACACACTTCAGGATATGTTCTTTGCTTTTCTAATGGCTATCTGCTGAGAAGAAACTGTTGTTTTTAGGGAGGACTCAAGAAAGTTGTGTGTCTATTTGCAAATTTGCTAGGAATGGACTTGGTAGAAAGCAGACCTACCTTGTCATGACCTGCAGCCTCAAGAAAAACTAGCTAACTGGCTATTTCTGTGGGTATTCTGAGGAAAACGGTATATCCAAATCTTTCACCCCTAATAACCTTAGATGAACGGGCATGGGCCTGCTGCAGCGTACAAGGTTGAAACTAATCTGTTTAGGAGAGATATTAATATAAAATGACCTCTGAATATTATATAAATGCTTTTACTCTTCCCCCTCACAGAAATTCAGTTATGACTGACAATGTCATCTGAACAATGAACTGCTCCCAAATCACAAAGCCAAAAATAAAAGAAGACAGTTGAATCACTTTTCTTTATCATACTGAGAATTTGATATCTGAGTCAAAGTGGATTTCTCCTCCCATGCTGGAAATAGCTCTTTCAGGTGGAAGAGACATTTAGAAAAGAGCCTTATGGTAACCCAGGTGTTGTTATTTTTTTTGTGGATGCACAATGAAGAGCTATTCTTCCCTGAGGCAGGTGCTTGACAAATACAGAGATGTAACTTGCCCTAAAATTTGCAATGTAAACAAAGTCAGTTTGAGAGCAAGTAGAAAGAACATCTCTCAGTGGAGAGGGTGAGGAGGCCAAGAAATGCATTCAGTTGGGCACCAAATGTCACTTGATGTGCTATTAACTGACTTTTGCAATATTCTGTTCCATTTCCAACCTAGATTAAAAAAAAAAAAACAAAACAAAAAACAAAACAAAAAAAAACCCACAACAACACAGAATCAACAAAAACCAGATGCAGCAAGCTGAAAAATGCCAGCCAAGAGTCTTAATGCAGAAAAGCAATGCAGGTTCCAGCTAGGCAACTTCAAAGTAAATACAGAAACAAATGAATGGAGAGAGAGGATGCATATTAATGAGCTTGAAGCAGTATGCCCAAAGCAAGCTTGCCATTATCATGACCTGTTTCAAAAGATAGTGACATTAACAGCTGAGCCCTTACAGGGCAGACAATGGCTCTGGAAGAGAAGAAAATGCCTCTTAGGAATTCAGACTAGAAAGGGAAGAATTATTACAGGTGATTTCCTAATCTTCTGCTCCATTCTGCTCTCAAAAGCCACTGTGTATCTGCCTTGATAGATCTGCTCTTTGTGTATGATCAGTCTTGAGCTACAAAGGAAATGTGTGGGTGCCTTTGTCTCTGTAGATCTGGCATGGTTCATGGAGAGCAAGCAGGAGCCTTGTCCCTGGGCAGGCCAGGATAATTTGGTAAATGGCAATTAGTCACCTCTGTGCAGTGCCTCTGAGGGCAGGGATTAAATGGGAGAGCATTGCAGAGGTGCTGGTCAGCTGGAGGGCGGACACCTGCAGGGGAAGAGGGCTGAAAATAGAGGGATTTGAGAGTACCCCATCCTCTTGTTTAACTCTGTTGGTCAGATTGGAGCAAGAGGGGTGGAATGGCTGCTGCTTCTTTTCAAACTTAAGCTCTCTTGCCTTGAAAAATGGAATAGTGAAAGATCTTAAAGATTGCATTTGCAGTAGTTTTTGAGAGATGCTGTTCCACTTACAGTGTTTTAGGGGAGTAAAAAAAAACAAGTGATTGAGAGACAGATTACTGAAACAAGGCAAAATATTTCCACAATCCACTTTTTTTCACTTGTCCTATGGTACAATGCAGTTACTAGCTAAGGAAATGTAGTATTGACTGTGTATGTCTGGGTGCTAATTACAATCATCATAACTAATGTCTTGTGCTACTCTGTGTGACGTTCTAAAAAATGGTTTTGAGCTGATTTTTCAAGTGTGCCTGGTCTTTCTGTTTATTTTAGTACTGTGAAAACAGTCTGTCTTTTCTACTTAGCTCTCAAACTGTAAGCTGAAGGGGGGACTTGACATGAGGTGTTTCAATTAATTTATATAATATATAATTTACAACACATTTAACAGCACATAACATAAGGTTTTGTCAGGAAAATTGTACAAAAAAATATACCTCAGTTTATATTCTGATATAACCTTGTAATTTGTGGACTTGGGAGCTGGAGAGCAGCTGTCTTTGTGAAGCTGCAAGTTGATAAGCGGGCTTCTTTCTTTTTTACTGATGGCAGAAATGACTCCCACTCCTGTTGGGTTCTTTCAGCACAGCTCAAGCTGCCTTTTGCAAGGCAGTAAGGAGAGGATGTGTATGTAAAATTCAATCACCATCAGTCAGTTTGCTCCACTCAGAAAAGAATTGGTTAGCAGTGTTTGTGGTTTGTATGCACTTTATCACCAAATCTTTCCATCCAAGAATTTGACAATTAGGGACTAATTAGTCCCAGCAAGTTTTTTCCAAAAATTTCTTGCTGAAAGGTGAACTTAAACCTTCAGTTCTGCAGAACTGAAAAAAGATTGGCACCTTTTCATTTTTCCTGACAATGTTTTTCCTGGTATTTTAATAGCATGGGGCTATTGTTTTGTCTGCCTTTATGCAAAAAAAAAAAAAAAAAAACAACAACCAACAACCACAATAGTGAACTGAATCATAATCTGAAGGAATTGTGAGGAATTGTGTGATGAGGTCTTGAAAATGTGTTTCAGGCTTATCATAAATCTAAATGTTTTATGTTGCCTGGATAATGACTGAGGCCAATTGTATATTTCTACAGATGACTTTCATTTGTCTGTGTATGTATCACATACTAAATATTTTACATACATGCTAGGATAAAAAAAATAAATTGCTCAGAACTGCCTGTCTGGGAGAAATTGATGGTAATTCGTGTGAACTCATTTGCCTGTTTTCCTCAAAGGTCTACACTGCCTAGTTCTCTTGTCTTCATTCTAGTTCTTTTCCCACACTGAACAACTGGCATATGATTCAGGACAATTACACATTGTTTACTGAGGTCATAACCAGAATGGAAGAAACAAGAGCATTACAGACAAAGGATGGGTTGCATGTGGTAACTTTGAGTAGATATCTTATAGGAGAGGACAAATTGTTGTGATCTCATCTTCTAAACAACAGATAATATTTCCCAGAGGTACTATCAATAGTGCTAGGCCATAAGTACAGCTTGTAAGCTGGGTAACTGTCTTCCTCCATAAAGAAACAAATGGAGCAGAGAAGAAAACTACAAAAATGCTTGAGATTTTGAACATTCCTAATATGCATCTGAAAAATTCAGGTTTCTTGAATATTCCTCATTTATATAGCAAAATGATAGACAACAATCTACCACTGCTCTAAGTCTTCAGTCAGCTCCCCTGCTGAAGCCATTCTGCCGTATAAAAATAATTTTGTACTGGCCACCTAAAACCTACTATCATAGCTGAAGAGCTATGGCATTCACTGAACATTTTGAAGTTCAACATTCAAACATTTTTCTGTATCCCAAATGGTATGCTGTGTTGTGTGACAAATGCCACAGGAGTGAGCAGAGCATGTAACCTAAGTCCAGTGGTGACATAATGGAGTTTCTTGTAAAGGAGATGCTTCTGTCCGCGCCTGTAGTTTATTAATAAAAGAGCTGCAGCACGAATTACTGAGAGTGAATACAATGTAAAAACTGCTTGAGTAAGTTTTGCCAGACTTAAGAGAGTTGTGAAACAACTCTTGACTGGGGTGCATGTCACTTAGAGAAGATGAACCAGTTCCCAGTGTAAAAGGTAGGACTGTATATAAAGTATATATGAAGGA
>JAOWBP010000001.1:31617360-31630020 GCA_028571105.1 Tragopan temminckii
AAAAAAAAAAAAAAAAAAAAAAAAAAAAACCGAAAAAAAACCACCTGCAGAGAAGGGCCTGGTATCTGATAAATTTGGTCGTTTTGGTTTGATTCCACCTGTGGCTGACAGTGTCATAGGCAAAGTGAGCAGAGCAGCAATGTAACAGTGCTTGCAGGCACAATCTGAACACGTCCTGTCCAATATGTTTGTTTCTTAGGTTCAACCTTGTCTTCAAATTTTGCTTTTCTGTTGACAAAGATTAGTTTTTGGCAAGATAACTTTACTTCAGTTTACATCCGTAAGCTTTGTATTTTTTGTGCATTATAGAGAACTTTCTGCAGATTATGGCATTTACAGAATATGATATCTGCTAACAGTGCTAGATAAAACAGTTTGATCACAAAGCTTTTTAAAGAAATGCTGAAAAGAGTGGGTACTCCAAGATTCTTCTTTTTCCCCCCATAAAACATACTACTCTTTATCTAAAGGCTTTTCTTCCTTCTCTTGAATAAGTAGGCCATAATTGTTACAAATATATAAATTCTATCCATTTTCATATACTAAACTTATAGTTTAACAGCACACTTTACATTTCTAGTATGTAAAAAGCTTTATAGAATCACTTTTTCCACTCTCAAGAAACATATTAACTTACGAGCAGATCCATGTAATATATCTGCAGTGAATGTAGAACCTATATGGGAGCAGAAATCTTGTCTATCAGTGAGAGCCTGGCCATTCTGATCATTTCTAGAGTGAGTTTTGCATCTGTTAAGTCACTTCTAGACCAGAGCCACTGTAAATTGCTTGGACTTTTGTCTGTACAGGGAAAAGCTGCGATCTGTTCTTGCAAATGCTTGCTTAATATACCGTTTTTCCACTTTACTGAATACATATTCATATAATTTGCTATGTGTTTACAGACTTCTGGCAGGTAACCAGTGTTGACTCACTTGACTAATCTGTAGTTATGACAAATTCTTTCTACATGCCCTTACTGCCAAAAAATCAGTGAGAGACAAGTTGATGCTCAGCTGTACTTGACAAAGATTTTGTTTGAGGCTGTGAAAGCCATCTTCAGTTCGGATATATTTTTAGTGGCAAAATTAATAGATATTTAAAATTCCCTGAGTTATTTCTCTTCTTTGATCTGTCTGTCAGCTTGACATGAATAGAACTTGCACCACTTTTGTGCTGATGCCTACTTTTCTTTTTCCTTATTGCAAGGCAGGTTAAGCAAATGCATTAAGAGCCAAAAAAGCTTTTGGGAGTCCCCTTGCATTTATGTGATGAAAAGAACATTGAGTTTAAACGCAGTGTTGCTGTTAGAAACTGATGTTTGGAAACAAGTCTTAGCTATCTGGTTATTAAATTGGTTTTCAGAAATAGATGCAAGAATTTAAATATTTATTTTAAGCATAGAAAATTAGTGTGGGCGCTGTTATTTTTGGAATGAAGACTTTTTTTTTTTTTTCTCTTTGAAAACAAACATTTAAGGGGATACAACTGCCAAGAAATAGTGCATTTTTTCCTTGAAATGAAAATATGGTAAAAGCATTGCCAATTGTCACTGCCTCTTCAGTGCCTTTCTGCACTTACAATTTCAGAGCTTGCACAAGTTCTGAGATCCCTCTGGAGATGTGATTTCTCTTCATTAGCAGATACTTCAGGGCTTTTGCTGCTGACCTCATACCCCTCCTCAGTTAAAATGTCTAAGGAGGCTTTCTTTAAGCAGCATCACAACTCTAGGCCTTTTCTGCTGAGTCTCCTTCTCAGCAGGCTTCTTAGGGAGTGTAATATTTTATTGTTGGAGAGAGTGGAACAGTGCCAGACCAGTGCTAAGGTTCACGAGGTAGTTGTGAGAAATAGGTCTTAGTGGCTGGGCTAGGCTTTTATGGAGATATTTGCTCTGACTGTCAGATGAGGAAGTGTGTCTAAAGGTGTTCTTGTCTCCTCTGGATGTTTTTCTAAGCAGTGCAGCTCAGAATTGTGGCAACAGACCTAGGGTTGGTAACTCTTCATAAAATGATGATGTTAGTAGATGAAAGACAACTCAGTGACCTCTTGTATGTGTGTTTGTTCCAAATAGTGCTCTTACTTGGGTCATGCTGACTTGTCACTTTTTGAGTTGCTGGCTCTTTTGCTAAAGGAGTGGTACAGTACAAGGTGCAGTATAAGCCAGAATGCTGAGGGAGAACTTCCCTTCTGCCAGCCCTTGCTGTATTGCACGTGCAAGTAATATTCTTTCTTTAGTAGGTTTTGTTAATGCAAAGTCTTCATTTGAAAGAGTAGATCTGGAGAACAGGAACGTCAGAGTGTAACGACAGGCTCTGTTTGCAGACTGTGAATCCTGAGAGATCATGGAGGATTAGGTTGGGTCACATAAAACAGCACAGTTTGAAGACTCTGGGTGGACAGCTGTGACATATGTTTACCTAGCTTTTTTTTCTCCCCTTTTCTTTGTAATTTGACGTTCAGAGGACCTTATCTCTTGAAGTCCCAACAAACAAGTCAAATGATCTGACCGTGCCTCTTGAGCTAACTCTGTGAAAGGGCTGGAAAGCTGAAATTTGGAGCTACAGCTTGAAAAGAAATGAGAAAATACACACTTCAGCTAGTGTAGGGAGCACTGAACATGAATTCATGTTACACATTGTAAAATAAATTGGAAAGGAAATGGTTCATTATTGCACATCATTTGTTCTTAATAACTCCATATGAGATTAACAAACCTTAAAACTCCAGGTTTTAGAAGTTCTTCAAGATAAGAGTTAAATGAAAGGAAATGAGAAGTAGGAAGGGTAAAGCATTAGGGCTTCAGTGCTTTATGTTTAACCAATGATCTCAGCAACAGTTCATAGTTTCGGTGGTTTCATCTCCTTAGCTGCATATTAAGCTCCAGCACTATTGGTTAATACACTGAAATAAATTAGGAATTCTTCTGACAGTATTAAGCAAGTTGAAGTAAGTGTGCTTTTGCAAGAATGACTTTTCTCCCATCTCTGTGACCACTACAAGGTTTTCAACTGAGATAACGTGAGAGAAGTGGACAAAAATCGAAGTATGGAGCATGCCTAAGTGCAGATTATTTAGGAGCAATTCACACATGGAATGAAATATCCAGTTGCTCCAATTCTGTGGGAGCTAACTTCTGGAGTAGCAGCAGCAGCAAGATTCCAGAAGTGTTTCACCCTCTGCCCACCTTTCAGAGCAGCAAGAAGGACCCCTCCATGTGAGAATGGACAGCAGGACACATTCTCTCAAGAGTCACTAGGGTGTTAGTAGGAAAGTCCTCCAGATCTTATTGTAGAAGATGGATTGCATTTGCAATCATACACATTTTCTTGTTTCAGATGAGCTCTCCAGTGTTGTACCTCACAGAGTTCCCTCCTTACTGATGCCACTGTAGTGTTGTCTTTGTTGAAAGACAGTTTCTGCTTTTTAAGAAACTCAGGATGATCATTTTATTTTGGTTACCATTATGAGATTTTTCTCCAGAAATTTCTGTAAAAAGAAATGTGTTGTTTCAAAGTACTCACAAAAGGTAAAGACCTTCACTGCTGCCTATAGCACGTGCTTTCTCTGAACGTTTCAAGCCACCGTGTTAGAGGAATTTGCATGAAGTGATGCTGTATGCGATGGTTGTCAACAGAAATGCGAAGGCTGGTGTGCTTCTAATACAGAGTGCTCTAATGAGCAGCACCACATCTACTCAAACTTCTGTTTAGAAAAAGATTATTCCAAACATTCGCCCTTACTGAAAGGTCTGAATGCAAAGTAGTCAGATGAGGGGAAAAAGGAGAGTATTATTAAAAATATATAAACTTGGAAATCTCCAAAGAAAACCTCATTTTGGTGAGCCTAAGTACATTTCAAAGTGGCAGACTAAACAAAAAACTTCAAGAAGGCAACTCTGAAAAATTAAACTCTATTTTCTTATTTAGAAATGCTTTAGGCTGTGAATAAGGTCAGTCCCTTCGTTGGAGGTGGGCGAATCATCTATAAAGAAAGACTTATCCACTGAATTTGTCTTCTTTTCTGCTTTTGATCTATTCACAAGCTCATCATGAGATTTATTTGTTGTTCAAAAATCTCCCTGCTTTTTTGTGCAATAATGTTCTCACATGAATAGCTGTCAAATAGCTGGTACTGCTTGCTGTTTGGATGCCAGCATTGGACTCTACTGGCTAGTTGCCTGGGTTACCTGTGTTACATATATCTGTTTCTTGTCCTGGGATATTCCTGATACTAATCAACAGACTGTGAGTTTTGAATAATTCAGTCAAATGTGAAATGCTAGCTGTGTTTTTGGTGACTATTGATATATTTGAGATTGAAAAATAAGCAGCTATTCACAAATTTTTTTGCACCAGCTCTGAATGAAGAAAGCAAGCACTAACGAGAGTCTTTGAATTACCATTTATGTGCTATGTGAGCAACTTATATGGGAAGGGTGTGGGGAGGAGAAAACAACTATTTCATTAATTCTCAAGATTAATTTCTAACAAGGATTTTTGAAAGTCTTTCAGTTGTATATAGCTTTCTTCGTACAAGGTACTTACAACTATATGAGAGACTTACTTTCTAGATGTGTAATTTTAAAGCTAAGATGTGGAAGACGTTTTGAAGAAGAAAGAATCCTTGCAAATTATTGACCATATTACATACATTGAAATTTAGTGTGGTCCATTTAAATATCCTTTGAATTCATAAATCCAACTGAAAGAATGCAAAGATGTTTCCTCAAGGATATTTAGCACTGATCTTGCAAGTATTTACATGCAATAGTAATTGCATTGTCTCCTTTGCAACTGGCACATTGTTTCTGGTACTGTGTGTCAGCATGGGACTGTATCCTCATCCTATGAGGAGTTTTTGAAGTGGTGAGTACTCCTGTCCATGTGGTGTGGTTGCAGTCATGCAGTTACTCCATCCCTCCTTTTTGTCCCTTGTGACAGAGTGCAAGTTAATCAGCTCTTGACAATGGTCAGTCTTCTCAAGACTCATTCTGAGACCATCTTTTTAGAGCTGTTTTAGGGAACAGACAAAATCTCATTACTCATCTTACTAAAAATTGCCCAGCGAACGCAAATATCAGTCTCTCAGCCATACCATAAGAAGGCTATATGAAATTGAATGACTTGAGTGGTGTTTTTTTGGAAGAGGCAGATTTTGAGGTACCGAGTCTTTGATATTAGCACCCAACACCCCGTACAAGCTCTTAGCGCAGGTTCTAGGAGAGAAATTCTCAAATGCAAAATGATATGAGGAGTGATTCTCGAAGTCTTCAAAACCAGTCAGGTGTTGAGATTACGAGACCTCTTTCCCGACTGTGAAAATTTTGAAATATAATTGAATAACATTTTTTTTTTTTTTTTAATCAACTGTATGGCTGTCATTGAACTTTTTTTCTTTTCGATAGTCCATTTTTTAATGCAGGCTGGTGTGTGAAGAATGGACACTGTATTTACCCTGGAGAACAAGTCTGGAGTTTGCCAAGCCTTGATCTATTCTATATCTTTCCAATCAACTGTAGATGTCTGGAGAACAGTGTAGGTCTAAAGCCATACAGTGGTGATATTTTTCTGGTATAGTGCTTTAGTTGACAGTGACTACTGATTCAGGGATTCGGAAGGAAGATATCTACTGTATTATAGCACTTAAAAGCACTTTTTCTTCCATGAAACTATTTACTCATTTTTGAACCCGTGTAGATAATGTTTCATGAACATGACTATAGTTATCATTCATATATTTCAGTTAAATAAGAGAAAAAAATTGAAATAATATCCCACGCTACTTTGTGTTTCTGGCACAATCTAGATCATTACGTTGATATCTCTTGGTTTAAAAGTTATTTTTGCTCCTCCATTTGACACTTTGATTCTTCATCTTGTTTTGCTCATCTGACTAACAGAAAGGCATTTTAGTGAAAGCTTTTCTAGAACTCCAGGATTTATAAGACGTCTTATCTACTGCTTTGTGTCATCTTGAAGCTTGCTGCATGGGATGATGACTTTGTCAGGAAGCTGCTGTCTTCTTGCTTCAAAAGTTATACTTCCTTCTTCCTTGATCCCTTTTTCCAATTTGATTCACTTTCCATGGACACAAATAATATTGCTTTTGTTGATCTCAGCATGAACTAGGTCACATCACTGCTTAGGAAGACCTGCTTCTGTGCTAGCAGAGAGCTGCTGTGGAGCACTGAGCAATGCTGTACTCACTGCTGCTATAAATGTATACGGTAAGACTCATGAATGGAAGCAGAAAGGTTTTGTTCTCCTATAAAAGAGTAATCTTTTTCTAATGAAGAAGAGACTAGTACTTGAAAGAGACTACAGTGGAAAAAAGCTGACATCATCTGTTGTATTTAGCATAATTTGAAAGCATCTTAGTGGCCATCTAATGTATTTCTTTACATTGTCTAATGTGAGGTGGTAAACAGGAGCAAGAGACTTAAGGTGATGGGGTATGAGAAAAATGAAAATTTGGGGCAGTGAGTTGTGGGCACAGGGGTCTTTTGGGGGACTTGCAGTTTTGGAAGGATTGGGTGGAGAAGATATGTAGAGGAAGGAGATGTCTGAAGGGATCGTGAGGACAATTGAGATGTCTTGGTACTGGCCCCAAGAGAACTCCAGAAGCCTACCTGTAAGATGTAGTAAAGCCATTATTCACTCCAAAGATGAAGTGGAAGTAATGGGAAAAGATAGGATGTTGCTGTTGCTTGTAGTGGAGCCAAGTGTCTGGGGCTGCGGGGTGGGCAGAAATCTGTAATTTCAATATTTTGACTATGCCAGAGAGAGGCCAAAGATTTAAATCTGAACGTGAAAGCCTGCACGCCCCAATTTGTGCTTAACGTTCACCAGCCTACACATAATGATGATTAAATTATCATCTATTTACCTTCAGGGAAAGCTTTTAAAATTTTATTAATCTAAACAGCCGTTTCTTCATTAAGCCACTTCAACTGCAGTAGGAGTTATCTTCTATATGTTATATATGGATATAATAGTAACTACAGTTACTGTAGTTTACCACACAAAGAGAGGCATGTGCTAAGTGTTTGTGCATCTGGTGTATAAAAGGTAGCCATATATAGTTAATATTTAATCTCCTTCTCAATATGCTTCTATGTTTTTAGGCTTGTGAGCTAGGCTTTCTAAAGCCTGCTGAGCCTTGTAATGCACCAAACCTTCTTTAGGGGTGTGTGTGAGTGGAAGGGTGGGGGATTTGTGTATTACTGAGCAATAAGCTGAAGATGGCAGCATTGGGTGAGCTATCTCCTTTTCTTAGCTAAGTAGAGCTCTCTTAAAATACAGTAATTGTAGCTGTTGCGTATGGCAAACTTATTAAAAAATGAGCTTTTCACTTAAAGGGCTTTTTTAAATACTACAGCTTAATGCCACAAGTTAGTACAGGGTAGGTGTTTTATCATCAGTCCTCCCAAGTGAGGACAAAGTTATAGCCACTCTGACAGATCTGTAATAGACAAACACCAGACTCCCCCTTTTTAGCTGTTGTTTGCTTTCAGACTGAAAATGACTGTGATCACTGTGCTTTATGAGCAGCCCAGTCCTGCTGTATATCTGTCACGATGTTTGTGTTCACCACACTGGCTCTTTTAAGGGAGCTGAGGGGGCTAATTCAAAGATGCTCGTGGGGTTTAAGTTGAAGCTGAGCAGTTCATTGCTGGCAGTGGCAGCATGTACAGAACCAGGACTGCAGCCCCCTGAAAGTTTTTCTGGCAAAAACTCAGTTAATATTCTTCACGGTGGCAGTGTCTCAGTTTCACTCAGTGGTGCCTGTGTTGTTTTGTGTATCTGGTTGTTTGTTCCTGAGATGTCTTTTGAAAACCATTTGTTTTGGCATCAGCTAATTGTACTTAATGAACAACTAGATGCCAGCGTGGCTTATACGAGTCAATAGCAAAGTCAGAAGTGGAACTTTGGTTTCTTGTTTGACAGTGTTGTGCTTTCACCTCCTCTTGTGAATATCTGTGCTTTGACTGCTGTACTGGAACCTAACCTAAGGCATCTTAAGTCACTACAACCTTTCCTTCTTCATAGATGACTTTGCAGGTTTAGATCAGACACAGGGCTCATGTTTTTATTCTTTTTTATCATGTTTTTCTCCACAGTGCTATGCTGGCTCTACAGGAACTTTTGTAAGAGGCAGAGAAATGAATCATATCACAATTTCTAAACATTTATTGAATTTAAAAGAGCTGCTAATTACTGCTCTTTTGCATTTAGGATGGAGACGCTCTAGAAGAGAGGGGTTTGTGAGAAAAGTAGGAAGTGGCAAAAAAAAAAAAAAAATCATCTGCTTAGGATTTGTCCTTAAGATATGCAGAAAATGTTAAGGTTTAGTATCAAATGCTGAGTTGAAGCTTATCCTAAAAAGAAATACAAGCTTCGCCTGTTACATAGTTTATTGAAACTGCAGAGTAAATTCATATTTCATGCAAAACTGTGTAAAGCTCTTGGTTTCAGTGGAGCTGTATTCCTATGCACAGATACTGAAATTGTCAGATAATGTAATAAATGTTTTCACATGTGCACACAAATGGTATGTATGCGTATATATATGCATGCAGAATTTTTGTAGAAGTTGATTTACAATTTCCTAAAACCCTTATATGTAGGAATAGTTACTAACAATCTCATCTGTTTGATCCGGCATCAAAAACAATCTTGCTGCATTATAATAACACCAAACAAAAGCTCAGTACCAAAGGAGCAGATGTGATTGTTGTCTTCTGATTTTATTGGATACTGAACTATCTGTACTTTTTACAGTCTGCCTAACATTTCACTTTGTTAGGTGAATACAGCAAAGTTAGATGCATTACTGTTAATGTTGATTTAACTAATGTCTTTCACAACTTCTCATCAGCTCAGATCAACTGCCTTCTGGTGATGTAGGTTGAATGTAGACCTAGAGAACAGTTGTAATGGATGAGCCAACTGAATTTGCTGTACTGACTGTAATTTTCTTTCTGTCATTTAAGATGCCAAGTGGCGTATTAGTTCTTCATTTATAATGAAGTAAAATTTAGTGAGGAGTATGATACAGACTCAAGAAGTCACAGGGCAGCACTTAGATACACGCCAAACTTGAGTGCTCTGAACTAGATCTTGGAGATCTTCAGAGATTCTTAGACAGGCAGACCAAGTACCTTGGAGGATTTTCTTTTAAAGCGGTTCTTTTATTTCAGAAAGTGTCAGAAGTCTCTGCAGATTTGTCTGTGCCTTTGATAGCTAAATCATCATAGGATCATGGAATCATAGAATGGCTTGGGTTGGAAGGGACCTCAAATATCATGAAGCTCCAACCCCCCTGCTGCAGGCAGGCCCACCAACCTCCATCCATACCTAATAGTAGACCAGGCTGCCCAGGGTCCCATCCAACCTGGCTGCTCTTACCTATCTGTTCCTTACTGACCATTCCTGTGAACTGTCTGAGTGCCCAGAAAAAAAACAATCATATTTTTGTGCAAAGCTCTGTTACTGCAGAAAATGACATTTAAATTACTTTATCTGAATTTATATTAAAGACATGAAATTCTGAAAAAGTAGGGCAATTAAGTGAATATGGCGCCAATTGTCATGGCTGAAATGCTTTTATTTATTTATTTATTTATTAAATCCACACTGTATATATCTGTATATCTGTATATTTTACAGTGCTATTTTTTTACGATTGAATTTGGTCTTTGCAAGCAAGAAGGACAGCTACGTGCTTATGGGGCAGGACTTCTGTCTTCTATTGGAGAACTAAAGGTACGTTGATTGGTATGCTCTTAAAGCAGAATCAAGTTTCTTTTAATCATAATACAATTATAATTGATGCAAATATTTTGACTTGAGAATAACAGTTAAACTTATCAAGATGAAAAGCTTCCTTTTAAATGTGATACTGAGCTGAAAAATTCATTTGACTTATCAGCTGGCACCTGAAGCATGAAATGGATTTGTAAGGACTGAAGTACCAAAGTAACAGTAAGCTACAAAACTTATTTCTGTTTGAAATTTAAGAAATAACTAGCCTGTGAGACGCTTGTATTTTGGGTAAATGGAGACTCAGTTAAGGTTATACTGGGTTCTGAAAGCTTTACTTAGAAGAGAAGTGTATGTTTTTTGTAGGTGAAAAAACTGTTTCAAAATCAGACACAATTCTGTTAGAAGTAATGCAAAATATTTCAGTGGATTTGTTATTGATATTAAAAGAACATTTATTAAGGTCTTGATTCAGTAGATTATTTGTTTTTAAAATTAAGGATTGCATATAAGCTCATACAAGACTTGTAGCATACCTGTATTGCAATACACAGAGACTTATAAAGACAACAGTTTTTAACCTTTCATGGTGAGTAACTGCAGTAGATCAGTTATTACCTATTTTTAGGCATAGAGAACAAGCAAAAGGTATTTTGTCACAAGTTCAATATTTAGAGATTTAATATAAAGGAAGGGAAGAGAAGGAAGAGGAAGGAATGTCATGTTTATTCTGGGACCCAGGTGAACTCTTGATGGCTTTTCTTTAAAAATTTGGTTTCAAAAAGCATATGTAGGATAGTGTTTACATGCTGTTTTGCAATATATCTGCTGTTTGTTTGCATTTGAGCATCTTTCCACCCATTTTCAGTGAAGTACCTGACATTTTAAGAGAAGTATCTCAGTCTCTTTTTGCTGTTTTACCTGTAATTGAGAATATTAATGGTGGAGCTCAGTAGTCAGATTGCTATTCTTTTATTAATAAGTCTGTATAAGGGGATTAAAGAAAGACATAGAAAAAAAGGTCAAAGAAAATGATTTTCTCCAGTACATATATATTTTTAATTTGATTTCATTATAGTTGTTCTCAGTTCAATGCATACTTCAGCCGCAGAAGCATTCAGTATCAGCATGGAACTGTTGTATTTCCACAGTGCAAAAGATGATTAAACACAAAGAGATGAAAATATCCCACTTGTTTTCTCCCTGCCCAACAACATTCAGTGTGATACTGTGCAGGTTTCTGCAGAGAATCAGGGCTTTTACTTAAACTAACAGTTACAGCCTTAAAGTGATGACCCTGAAAATACCTGTCACATCATTTACAAAATCTAAAGGCATAAAAGCAGAGAAATAAATAGTCAAGAACATAATAAATCTTGTACCATCAATGTCACAAACAAACACATTATTCTTATGGGGTGTGCATATTCTGTTACCACACAGAAATCTTAACTGTGATCCCAGTTCTCTGTTCTTCACTCAGCAATAATCTGAGAGTATAAATGCAAAGAATAATCCTTTTGAAAAGCAACAGTAAAAATTAAATAAGGTGTATGTTAATGGAGTATACTGATTGGCTTTAAAGGTTAGGCCATATATCATAACAATTTTGCCATATATCAAAAATACTATACAATTTTCTATTACATTACATTTATATTTCATAGATCTTCAGCCAGAAGGGACTATTAGATCATCTGGTTTGACCTCTTGTGTATCATAAGCTGTTAAGTTTCATCCATATCTTGAACGCACTGCACACAGGGACCTCAGTTAGACTGAAACATTTCAGTTATTGAGAGACTGAGCACTTGTGTGCTGCAGGCACAGAACACCACCGTACCACAAATGCCCATAGTGTCCGTAAAGGGACTGATAAGGTGAAAAACGTCTAATTTTTGTGAAACTGTGCTCTAGGGCAGAAGTGAAAGTAAGAGGGGAAGGGAAAATACAAGACAAAATAAGTTTTCTGCTAATCTGACAAAGGGAGGAGCTCTTTCTAGACCAGAAACCTGGCGCTGAATATACTTCTTGTCAAGAAGATATATCAGCCAGGCACTTATGAGATGCCCAGAAATTCTTTTTCCTAGGTCTGTTGCAGAGCCTCACATCAAGTCATTGCTGGTCTCTGACTTTTCACCAGAAAGCAACTTCCCATACCTCTGCCCTTATCTCCAAGCACCCACTGGGAGGAAAAATTTCTTCCTTGATCTGAAGATCATAGAATGGTTTAGGTTGAAAGGGACATTATAGCCTACCGAGCTCCAACACTCTGCTATGGGCTGGTTGCCACCAGCAGCTCAGGCTGTCCAGGGCCCCATCCAACCTGACCTTAAATGCCTCCAGGGATGGGGCACCACAGCTTCTCTGGGCAGCTGTGCCAGTGCCTCATTGCCCTCTGAGTAATGATGGATCTGGAAAATAACGCTGATGTAACAGTCTGTAGTTGAGATCCTAGTTACAACTGAAATGCTAATGGATGTCAGCAATCGCTCTGAAAATAATGTGAACAATACAGGCTGTTTCTGTGCTGGATGGGAATGAATCCACTGAAGTTTGCTTGGCCACAAGGCCCGACCCCCATGCTTTTCATAGAAGTCAGAGTGAAGAAGTCCTTTTAGAAATAACTTCTGCCATTCTTCTGACAACAGTGCTTGTGGACCAACAGTCCCATCTGTGAAGAAGTTAAAATGTTTATTTATCCTTCTCACTTGAATGGTATATCTTGCTACGGAGTTGAATTTTTCTCCCTTGACTTTACAGGTACTTGATATTAATATGCTTCTGTCAGCAAGAAGAAAAACCCCTCTCTAGCTGTCCTCCCTATAGTGAGTTTTTCAGTACAGCAGTATTTGCAGGAAACAAATTGATAGACAATTTTACAAATGCTATCTAGAAA
>JAOWBP010000001.1:31630120-31657850 GCA_028571105.1 Tragopan temminckii
TTCTGTCAGCAAGAAGAAAAACCCCTCTCTAGCTGTCCTCCCTATAGTTAGTTTTTCAGTACAGCAGTATTTGCAGGAAACAAATTGACAGACAATTTTACAAATGCTATCTAGAAATTTCTATGGCCAACCATATTTGGGACTTTCAGATGAGTGAAATACTTGTTCAGACATCCTGACTTCTATGTTACACTGTTCCGCTCTGCAAATCTGGTCAATAGCTTTAGGAAAAAAGAACTAAAAGCTAGAGAAATGTGGGCATCATCCTGTCATTATAGGATTTCCTTCATTTTTTTTTTTTTCCCTACTCAATACTTACACTTCAAATTTCAGATATTGAAAAATGCACCACATGATGAAGTGCATGCTGAAGAAGCATTAAGCAGAAATTTTGAAAAGCACAACCAAATAAGGTGAAAGAAAAAATTAAAAATTAAGCCTAGGTGGGGAGGAATAATCAGAAAGTAGTTATAAATACTCTGCCTAATAGTCTGGTTAGCACTACCTAGTGCTTTTACACAGTATATGTTTGGGACTTAAAGATAAGGCAGAAATAACATACGTATCATTTATTGAAACTGCTTCTAAAAGGCAGTCAAAATGTCTTTGGAAATTTTAATCCATTTACATTATATGATGGTCTCGTGAATTCTCTGATTAAAGAATGATCCTATCAGCTTCAGTTGGCTGTACATCAAGTCGTATATCCCTATTGTATGCTTCTGTATTTACCAGAGAGATGGCCTTCAAATCTTTCTGTACAGATTTTTAAGTCAAATACAATATCCAGTCATGTTTTCTCTTATTGATAGTTTATGTTAAAAGAAGGCAATGTCAGCTTTTATAACCAGAAAAATTCAAATACAAGGTTTGGTTCTGTTTACTGAAGAGGATTAAGAGGATGGAGATTTCCATCCCAGATGGCCATTACAGTGTTTTTTTAAAATGAAAACTCTCTTCCTTATTTGTCTAAACATTATATAAAATTATACTGATAACAACAACAAAAACCTCTGATGAAATCATATCATAAATCTGGAAGTGTCCTATGCTGAAAAGCACAAGCAGAATAATGCAGAATAGTATTTAGAAGCAGGTTTTCCAAAATTATATTCTCTCACAGAATAACAAGGTGATAAAATCAGTACTGGCACACAGACAACTTCTCACCAGTGTTCTTGTTCTGCCCTCTTGTAATCCTCAAACAGTGCAGTATTTATAACTCAACTTTACCCCTTGCTAGTTGAAGCTTTTTTCTTTTTTCCTCTTTTTCCTTTTCTTTCTTCTTTTTTTTCCTTTTTTTTTCTTCTTTTGGTTTTTCACCAAAATCTCCAAGTTTTTAATAGTCCATTTTTAATACTTAATGGAGAAAGCACAGATAAAACTCATTTACCACATGTCAGTGATGGCTGCTCCATGAAAATGCCTGGTGCTATCTGAGATGCCCCAGTATATTTAACTAGCTCTCCACCTGGAGGTCCTATGCAATAGTTTCCATTCCTGTACAGATACCTCAGACATTCTAGACCCTAGAGGCCTATGGTTATGTATCTGAATCTTTTTTTTTTCCTTTGGTCCAGTGCGACTAGGGGCTTTTCAATAGTGCTATTCCCTAGAAAAGTAGTTGTCTAATTCTGGAGGTGTTCCATTGTTTAATATTGCTGTGTTTCTTGGGAAATAGTTGCAATCTGTTTGCAAGTTTCACTCCAAACTCCTGTTGCTTAAGCCTAAGGAGAATTACCAACAACTGTATTAGCGTAAGCATTGCTACTTGTCTGAGTGGGCCTTTAGAGACTGTTGTCACAAATCTAGAGGGTGGTGAGATGCTTTCTGACTGAAAGTTATTTCCCATCTCGTCATTATCTTTGGCATCCATGGAAGTGGATAAAGAGATTTCTGAGGATAAATCCATAGTAGATACTCAGGTGTTTAAATTCACTGGAGAACTGAATGTCCAAACAAAACATAGGTGAACAGCATTGTTAAAAAACTACAGGTTTGAACTTAAGCTTGAATTTGAAAGCTTTTAAGTGTTGAGATTCTGTACTTCACAACGTTGACAGTGCCAGTGACCAATGTTTCAGAGCACTGTGATTTTTATTTTTATTTTTTTAAAAAAAAGCCTAGTTCAGCTTTGGAGTCAGCATTGTCCTGACCATCCTAGTTCATGCTAGACATTTTATGATCTGCATGAAGGTTTGTCTGCAGCCTCTGCTCAGTTGCTGAATGCTAGTATTGCTGGTGTCAGCATGTCAAGTCAATAGTAGACTTTCCAGACACCAGGCTGCAGAGTTTCAAAGCACTGTCCAGAATATTGGAGGTGTTTTCCATTGCTCTGGTCATCATGACAATGCCTACCCGATCCAAGAGCCAGAAAGTCATATCTTAGAAGAGATCTCAGTTGGGAATTCAGCAGAATCTAGACACTTCATTCACAAACAATGATGAAGAATAATTAATCAGATGTCAGCTAATTTGAGAGGCATGTCTGAATTTACTCTCTCTTTCCCAGTTGCATGTTTCCTGGTGTCTGCACATCCCAGTTGCTTTATGAAGCAGCTGCTCTGTTCATGCACACACTAAACTGGGATCCACAAAGTAGGAGTTATTTCATATGGATGATCTGAGGAGAATAACCTCAGACAGGTTATTTTTTCTCAGAAGACATCCACTCTGATAAAGAATTAGCATTTACTTCCCTTTAAACTCTCTTCCTTTATATAATTAAGAGTTCAGTGTCTGGAGCAGCTGTCAGTGATGCTGCTGAATCTTTTCTCACCTTTGACAGCTTTGATCCTCTATTTCTGTCCAAGGAGTGTATATGCCTCAGCAGATATCATTAGTGAGGAGAAGCTATTCATAGAATCATAGAATAGCTCAGGTTGGAAAAGACCTTAAAAACCATCAAGTCCAACCACAACCTAACCAGAACACTGTCACCCTTTTTGTTGAAGCTGTCATGGTACAGGAAAGAATCCATGTACCAGAAGTGGTCACCTAGTAGTTTAGTTCCTAAGAAAGCTTGGCCAGTAGCACTTTTAATTTTCTGCACAGGGCTTCACTCAACCCATTCAGAGTTTTAAAACTTTGTCCTTTAGATATTTGAGGCATCAGGTCCCATTTGAAGGTAAAGAGGCACCTTGAAAGGAGATATTTTTGTCTAAGTTGAACTCAGGAAGGCCATTATTGTTCCCAGTCAAGACAGATTCTATTCAGTGGAAGGAGGTAAAGGCCTAAACTTACAGACACTCAACCACAGCATGACTCTGCCTGAAGACAGAGACAGTAGGGATTTAAACAGGCTAAGTAAGGTGAGGCTGTTCCTGCAGTCCATTTAGAAGAAGGTGCTGGTCAAGATAGTCCATTTTAGATTTTTGTTTTCATACCCGTGTAACCGATGACTGGCTAGAAACAGCAGTCTTTGTGAGAAGGAAATGATACATGTTCTAAAGAAAGTTAATTCCCAGACATTTTAAGATACCATGCATTAATTTTTCATGTATTTATTTTTGGAGAAAGAGAAGGTAGGAGGAAGAGGTTCTTGTTCCAATTTTATGTCCTGTTATTTGGCAACAGCAGGTTGAGAACTAAGTAGTGTGATATTTTCAGAGCCTTTCACAGGGATTTAGGAATGTGCATAAGCAATAAGAACTCAAGTAAACAGTATGGTTAATACCTTATTCTGCTGTAAGGAATGTCTATGCAGAAATATAATAAAGAAATAAGAGACTCCTTCATGCTTCAGGGATCTGCTCTCTCCATGTCATTTCTCAGTGCTTTTCGTGCGTGTTTTCCCTGTGGATAGATACTAGGGGACTAAAGAAAGTTGACCTACATATGCTTTCCCTCCTCACCTTGTGTTTCTGTGCAGGGCACTGAGGATGAAAATACATGTGCTCTAAGAGTTAAAGTAGGTCCAAAAACTAACCACAAGTATCTAAGGGGAAAGAAGAGGTAGAAATAAATTTTGTTGTAAAATGTCTCAGTACCAGATTTTCAGTTTTGAAAGCTCTGTTTTTGAAATCTTTCCAGTGACTTTTGCCAGTAGTGTAAAGAGAGAGGCTAATCTGTAATCTCTTCTTTGAGCAGCATAATTTGATGTCTCATCTGTCTACTGTCTGCTCTGTAGCTATCTTTGCTGGTATTTTTGGCTCTCTTTCCCTTACAGTATTAAGATGATGATCATAACTCGTGTATGTGGTGGAAGGGCAATGCATTTCATCAGCACACAATACACAAGCAGTATTTAATGGGTTTTCAGATATATAGTTTCACTCTTAAATTCACTGTCAGGAAAGTAATATATGAATTTGGTCTGAAAATGTAATGCAAAGGTTATGTGAGTGATTTGGTCAGACTCAGTTCACCTACCAAGCTGATGATCAGTTCTGCCTGTTAATTGACATTTGTGGACATACATGTTTATAGCTGTAGATAATTTTCCAGCAATGGTTTTTTTATGACTTTCTCATTTCCATCTGAAGATTTATGCCTACACAGCAGGTAGATTTCTAATCTGCTCTTTAGTATTTTGTTAGGTGAAAAAATGTCTCATAAAAAGAGTATTTTCTAAGTAACAAATTATTTATTCTGTTCACACTGGGAGATTACTCTATGTAAAACAATAGAGGCTACCAAATGACTGAAGAAATACATTACAGTGATACAAAAGTTGAATATGTAAACTGTTTTATAGATACAAAGCAGTATCAAAATACAGTTTAACAGAGCCAGTGGTTTATTTTGCAGCATGCTCTTTCTGACAAGGCCAAGGTGAAAACGTTCGATCCGAAGACAACCTGTTTGCAAGAATGCCTTATCACCACTTTTCAGGAAGCTTACTTTGTTTCAGAAAGTTTTGAAGAAGCCAAAGAAAAGATGAGGTAAACTATTTCCCTTGACTCTAAAATCTAATTTCTCTTCTTCAGTGGTAGACAAAAAAGAGGTGTTAATTTTCTTTTTTCTTTCAGGGACTTTGCTAAATCGATCAATCGTCCCTTCTCTGTGTATTTCAATCCATATACGCAAAGCATTGAGATTCTGAAGGATACCAGGAGCATAGAAAATGTCGTCCAGGACCTCCGCAGTGATCTAAACACTGTATGTGATGCATTAAGCAAAATGAACAGATATTTAGGGATTTGATATATGTCCCACTGTGATTTGTTGTCAGCTGCTTATTCTGTAGCTATTCTAGTGACATCACATGACATGGCTAACTTCTAAAACTCATCAGTTTGCTCTTCTGAGCTTGGCCTGTGGCTTGTGTCATTGTGTAGCTCTGTCTAATTGTTAAGTGCAGACAAAACAAGGCAATGCTAATCCGTAAATTCTATGAAGTGTGGCAGCGTATAACCAGCAATTCCTCAACACAATGTCGTGTACAAGTATACCAGTAAAAGCTTGCCTAGCAATGAGTTTGTTTCTTTAAGATTATTCACTTTGATGTATAAGAAATGGTGTTGCTGATTTCTTTAAGTCTGAGATTATTTCTATGTAATCCCTTTCCAACTGTCAGAATCCAGAAAAAAATATTTGCAACATTTTCCATTTTCCTTGTAAGAGAATCTGTATTTGGTGGTGATGACAGTGTTTGCCCATATATTTGTAACAGAACTGAGTGTCTCTTGTGACTGAACAATACAATTTACACATATACCAATGCAGAGATCAGGAAGGCGACATCGGTACTAAAAGGTCTGTGAGGATTCTGAAAAAACACTACTGACAAATGTTCAATGTGGCTAAGTAATTGCAAAACAAGAAGAGTAATAATAATAAAAATAAAATGTCTGACAATTCATGCATAGAGGTAGTGATAGTTCTATACATATATTGTCTGTGACAATCCTGAGCATACTTCCACTGCAGGGATTATCTGGAAACAAGAGTGGAAGCACCTTTGTTAATTCCAGGTTGTTAGATGTGAATATAAAGCCATTCTGCATCACTTTGTGCCTTCTGCATTCCCTCATCCTTTGAACATAGTCCTCTTGCATTTCATGCATAATTTGCCTTTTCTCATTATGCCACATTCAACCTTGACGTGGGCATGCATGACTGAGTCTACATCGTATCAGTATCAGTAGATATGAAAAGGTGAATATGGAAGTTGTTATTTAATTATAGCCAGGACAATTATCAGTTAGTAGATTACTTGTGGTGTGCTTAAATCATACAGACACCTAAGCTGCCTAGCTTGTACCAGATGGATGCAGGCAATGCCTGAGTTAATGAACTCTATGTTAGCAAGTTCTGACAGAAGTACAAGCTCTGTCTGGGGAGCAGTGTGGAAATATTTGAGCCGGCTCTTATCTGCAAGCAATAATTATGCACGTCTTTCCTTTATCTGAGTTATTCTGTTCTCCTATTAGCCAGAATAATGGAGAGTTGACCATATTGTATGGACCCCTCGTAATGGAAACTGCGTGGCTTATGCAGATCATGTCAGTATAGGTGAAAGTTCATGGCTTGTCTACTTACGTGGAAAATAGATATCTATTGAACCTGCTCTTGCAGCTGAGAGACTTGTGCAGATACTCTTTAAGCGTCGCTAGCAATTTCAGCATGAAGAGAGCACCACTTGATAGTATCAGCACATCCTTAAATAAGAGGCAATCTATAAGGATAATTTTCATAGGGAAATCTGCCACCTCCTCAAAGATAACTACAAGATAACAGAAAGCCCTCTATTCTCTGGATGGTCCCTGCTGCATTCTAATGCCGCTGTTAATAGGGTGTGGAAAAATCTAGTTTTAGATCTAACCGTGACTGCCACTGGTACAAATGAAGAGCTGTTGAATTATCCCATGGGGATCAGCATGCTGAAGGAGTTTTTTAGCTTCCTGACTCCATTAACTAGCATTTATTGTAGAGGAGTCACCAGCAGGCTTGCATAGAAGTTTCTTCCTCTTTCTTTGGATGCAATCTGATGAACCCCTTGTAGCCCTTTCTGGAGAAAATGGACTGAACTGATATTTAATTTAAATGATCTGGAAAATCATTGCACAAGGAATAGTAGTTCTTCGTTCAAGACCTGACAAAGTATTGTTGCTTGCTTAAGTGAAATAAAGGCACAATGAGTTAAGACATAAAGAGTTTGCAAAATTATTGAATTATTCCTTTGAATCAAAATTATACAGGAAAGCAGCTTTAAATACTTAAAATACCTGGATTTTTTCTTGACTTGTATGAGCTGCCTAAAATAAGGATTGCACAGAAGTAAAACAACAGAAGCGTATCTTTGTTTTGTTTTGTACTGTTAACAAGTAAATCTTATTATGGATTAGGGAGAAACCCTTGAAATCCAATAGTCATTTTAGGACTAATGATGGCAAGGAAACTGTCTACAATGAAGATATAATGTCAATGAAACAGAACATTGTCAAAGGATAATGGGCTCCTGCTGTTAGATATATGCTTAATCCAATGATTTTATTTCTATTATACAACATGATTAAAAATAAATTAAATATAATGAGCTGAGAAATAATAGTGATTTAGGGAGGCAATTGCTCATTGTTCTTACATGGAAAAGCTGTGTTCTTACAGGCTACAGGGCAAACTTGCTTTGGGCTTCAGCCAGTCAGCAGTCGTGAATTGGAAAGAAGGCTTTAAAAAGTGCACTATTGCACTTTTATGAATCAAATAGTTCCAGCTTAGCTGACATCCTTCTCTGCAGTTTTTATTAGCAAATTAAGATCAGCCATGCAGCAATCTCCTTGGATGACAAGCTCATTTAGGCATAATGAGGGAATTATTGACAGTTATCAAATTACACTAACGTTTCATTTAAAATAGACCATATTTATCTAAGGTGCTTGTTTAACTTTAGTGAGCTGGACTCTGGAAATTGGACTTCTTGCTTAGGCTCATTTATTTCCTGTGTAATTCTGAACTAATGCTTTATGGGTCCAAGATATATGTTCTTGCTTTGCCTGCATAGAGTAAATGGGCCTGAGCTTAATGAATGTAAAGCATTGCAGTGTTTACTACCATGCAAAGTCTAAAATGAAAAACAGCACTCTGAGACATTGCAGCAAATACAAATACCAAGTTTCATTTGCAAGCCAAGACATGGTTCATGCGTTTCATTTCATTTATTTGGTGGAGGGAATGGAGTGGGGAAGGTGTTAACACAATATATTGTGTTTTCTGTTGTTTTTCTCTCTATACTTTAAGATCTGTTTAGAAGCCTGCTTTAAGTTTAGGCCTTCAGTACACTTCCATGACATAGAATGTCCTCCTTTCTTCTTGTAATGATTTCCTAAAGTCACGGAAAAAACTCCAGAAACATACTGTACTGAAATGTGTATTTACTGTCATTCTATAATGGATTGTAGAAGATTTCACATCTTTGAGAGGACAGCCTGGCTCTGTGAGCCAAAGCTGGTGAAGGCTTTCACCTACGAGCTGCTGGTACAAATCCAGCCCAGTCAGCAGCTACTGAGAGCTATCACCACCAGCAGCAGCCTGGCGTCTGTGTGATGAGCTTGGAAGCTAAGATAGTTTCGTTTTGAGTAGAGGAGACTGAGGAGAGACGTGATCACCTTTTTCAAACGCATAGAAGTAGCTGCAAAAATAGAAGGGAAAACCTTCTCTAGCCTGTAGAACTAATGGACTTAAATTACAGGACAGGAGCATTAGGTTCTGTAACGTTGAGGACAGTGAAACCTGGAGGACAGATTGCCTAGGGAGACAGCAGGACACCTGTCATTTTTTAAAGAGAACAGTTTAGACAACTCTCTCAGGACTGCTATTGGCACAGCTGGTCCTGGTTTGAGATCAGAGAACAAGCTGCATGGGGTCTTGAAGTCCCTTACAGCAGCTGCCTGGAAGAGGGTTCGGGCTGCTCATTGAAAGGCTCCACAACTCTCAACAACAGTAATGGTTGTAAACCATCACTGTGGAGCCTCTCAGCAGAGCATTTGGACCCCTGTTCTTTCCATCTCAGACCAACTCTGGAGAGGTTCTTTGTCCTTCCATCTTCCCTCAGGGAACAAATAGGATCCATAATCTGAGTGAAGTCTCCAGTGGTGACTGTGCTGCTGAATTTTAGTTCACAGGCCACTTGAGAGAGCCCTGTGACTGAGTTGCCTGCTTCTTACGGCTACCTAGAGGCAGAAGACAGATTGTCAGCAACCACCATTTGTCTTTTTTGTAAGCAAGGTTTAAAGCTGCTCAATTTTATAAGCAAAAGAAGAAATGCCTATTTCACCCTAGCTGTGACTGTGTTTAGGCTGTCAGGAAGGCTGTGCCCACAGATTTCCAAGGAAAAAAAGCCCACTGGTGTGGTCCATCAGGGAGCTTTGGCTCAATCCCCTGATGTAGCTGACTGGGGAAGCTGGGGCCCGCTGCTGCTCACCCACTGGATTTTAAGGACTGGGTAAGGGTGAGTGCAGTGCTCTTTAATTAAGGAAATCAGTGTTCTGCCCCAACCCGATAACTTACATTCTTGTTTCAGCAGGATGATCTGTGCCTTTTTAGAAATATGGCAGGTTCCCTTCTATCTCATTAAGTGCCATTATCATATTTCCTAATAATCTGAAAAAAGAATGATTCCAGTATTGCTGTGTAATGGCAATATTTTTTTGTATCAATGCCACTTAATCTCCGGAGATTTTTCACAGAGAACGTGATGTCTGTTCAGAACATTTTGCAACAACGAAGTTTAGTTTTAAAAGCTCCTTTAACACCTTACAATAGGAATTCATGTTTTTATGCCAACAGTTGAGATGTTAGCATGAACTAAAAAATAGGTGCTGGCAACTTTTTGGTATTTGGCTCAGGGTGGACGGTTCAGGTGGAGAAAATGCGAAATGGGTTGTGTAGTCACATGCTTTAAAATGCAGGTGGGAGATGAGTATTTAGATGGACTTCTCTTTAAAGAAGTCATAAATTTCAAATGTCCAGAAAGATAATAGAGAAGAAGCTGCTGTTGTTATACTCCACCTTTGGAGGAAAAGAGTTTGCAAAGCAGCAGGAGGTAGATTTCAGTCCTTGCTAAACTGCCACATGGCCTGGAATATGAACTGCATGACACCTACCTTGCCAGCTTTTACGTGACATCCAGCGTGAATACAATTCTGATAACAAAATAACAGAGCAACAATGAAGCACTTCAGAGCCAAACAGCCTGGCTTCCCTGTAGGAGACAAAGTGGGTGATTTGAGACCAGCATGGCACAAATCAAATCACTTTTATTTCCTATGAAATCAATTCTGTTTTCTGTTTCTTTTAAAAACACCTTTTGAATTGTGTTACCATTTTATTTTTCCACGAGGATTCTAAAGAGATATAAAAATCATGGAATGGCTGATGTGGCCAGCACCTCCTGCCTTTTCTTTGGTGCCACCAAACTCTGTATTGACTCTTGCCATTTTTCAAGGAAGTAGAGTAATGTTGAAGACGTGATGCTGTTGTTTCTCAGGAGCTGACGACAGATGGGTACACCTAAATACTACCCTCCTTCACTATCCCTCCCTGTTGGGATTGCTGATGTCAGAGATGCTAACAAGATCAGTTAACAGTAAATGAGTTTGAGGCTATGCACACAGTGGACTTGCTGCTCTAGAAGAATTTGTTGGGAGGCTCAGTTTGGTTGAATTCCCTTTTGCTGGTTACCCTTGATAGATGATCATGAGTAAAGTTATGAAAAAGCAGGCGTCTCACATCAGATGGGGACCAGGGAGTCAAAAATCTCCACTGCTGCAAAAACAGCACATGTTCCAAGAGGCGTTGTGCTGCCAGTGCCCGTCAGTTTAATTAGACCTAGCTCAAAATAGATTTCATAGTTGCTGGATTAAAAGGCTACATTTTACTCCCAGGTCTCAGCCCAGCATCTGTTTTCAGAGATATATCTGTGTCTGCAAGCACAGGAGCTAGAGCTGCCAGTCAGGCATGCAAGGCCTGTTTCTTATTTCATTTGCAGGTATTTTTTAAAAGCCTCATTTGCAATGTTATCTCCAGAGTAGGAATGCAGTGCATAGAAGATGCAGAGGCATCAGGGCCTGATCTTTTCTGAGCTCTCATTGCTTCCTGCCAGTGCCAGGCAGCACAGTGAGTGCAGCCAATGGAGGACTCCTCAGGTCCATGCTCATTGCTGGGGGCAGGAGTTAAGAAGCCATATGAGCCCCAGAAAAGAGCTCCTACTCCTGTCTGCTCCGTGGCCTCAAAAAAACACCCCAGCATTCATCTGCCTTCTGTGACTTGCTTTTACAGAGCACCTCCTCAGGATTTGTCTGGGGGTGTTTGTGTGGTGAGATGAATTAATATACACTGACATATGTACAGGAAAGGTAATAGAGGTAGGAAAGCATAAAAAAAAATCATACCTCTTGTTTTATATTTTTCCTGCTAGTATCTGGCTTTGGCTTGAGAAAAGCCATGATGGAGGCCCACCAGTGCCATCCCTATATGGACCAGACAGAGATGATGCAGTCAGCCTTTGCAGACCCCTCCTGCTGCAGGCCACTGCATGCACTCTGCCATTCTCAGCCATCCAGCACAGCCCCCTCCTTTCTGAGCTCAGAAACAGCCAAAGTGCAGCTGACCTGATGTGCACGTTCGCTTGTGGGCTCACCCAGGGCAATTTCCCCATAGGACACTGACATGCAGAGGTGGGAGCCTATTGAAGCCCTCAGGATGTATACGGTGCAGGAGGACACAGTTCTTCCTGCCCCACTGCTAGAGTACAGTCCTGCAGCATACACAGGGCTCTCAGCTGTAGCAATACTGCTATTTCTGAGCCAGCATGCCTTTAAATTCCTTGCTTAGCAAGCCTAATACTTGGGGACTATTAAAAACATCAACAGATCCCACAGACTTAAAAACATGAGGAAAGGGCATGAGCAAGCATGTGGTAACTGTCAGCAAGTATTGATTTTCTCACCACAATCTGAGCACACAATCAGGCATACTGAGGACGTGGCATTCCTATGAATTCAGTTTTGATACACCGTTTCTCAAATAGCTCCAGAGAAGCAAAACTAGGACTCTTTGCAGCTGAATAGGCACAGGGTCCTGTGTAATTCTCTGTGCTTTCTTGCCATTACCTTATTTTCAAAGGAGAGGAAGACACTGTGTTCATGAATGCAATGTAAAAGCTGTTCACGGAGCAATAGCCTGGTTTGCCTGAGTTGGGAATGAAAACCTGATCAGAGGGAGGGAATTAAACCTGCTTCTGATTTGCAGAAGGGAAAGGGGAAGTGCTAAGTGAATGTAGGAAATTGCAGCATTATGCGTTGTGAGAGCAATTCTTTCCATCCTTGTAGCTAATGGACTGAACAGAAAGTGAACAATTTGTTTCATACGGTGATTCACCAACACTCTGACAGCGCTTCCAATTCTGAGCTCAGTTTCATATTCAGTTCCCTGTTTACTAGTGAAATAGTACAATTATCTGTCTACCTCTTACATCTTACAAGCAGGCAAGGCTGCAGTATCTGGAAGGAATAAAAATAATGGTATAAATCCTGGCTGTTTAAGGCTGGAGGGAGGGGAAATGAAGCAAGTGTTATCTTTCCAATGGTTTATTGGAACTCTTGTCTAGAAATGAAGTTAAATTTCCTGGGAAAATAGGTGCAAAGGAAAAACTGCCAATGGAACTCAGTTTTCAATTTCTATTTAATGTTTTCTCCATTCAGGTTTGTGAAAGGATATCACAAAACATTTCCTGTTTGAGTTTCCTCATCAAATTGTCAATAGTAAAGTGGCCAGAACTGTTACAGCTGAATTGGCCACATAAAGCTCTGGTAAAAACGGGATGTCTCTCCCAGAGGCATTTGGTGAATGTGCTAAACTGCTTTACAAGACAGGATGACATTTTTCTGCCTTTAACCCCAGTTTTATTTTGAACAGAAATCACTTGCTCTATAAGGAGTTCCAGTTTTAAATCTGGAAATGTTTGCGAACCTGCCCTGGCTGCATATATTTCTTGCTGGTGTGATTAGTATTTGAATGAAGGAAAATCTTGGAGCATCTTCCCATAAGAGTGTAATTAGTCACTTGTTAATATTGACTATTTATGATGCATTAGAGCTCATCAAGGCTATTTCCCAAGAGATTCTGGAAAAATATATTGTAAAGTGCCTTTTCCCAAGCATGTACTGTATAAATTCTGTAGAGCTTTTAAAATTCAGTGGATTGAATAGAAGAAGGAGATGGCTATAAAGATAGCGATGAAAGCTATTAATAAGGGCAGCGGTCTGAGTAGCTGAGGGTTTAGGAGTCTTATTTCAAATTAGGCAGATAAAATACGCAAAAGGTAGAAGTCAGTGGTGGCAATTACCTGTTGCAGCTCCAGAGTGATGACTGATAGTTCATGGGAGTATCTGAGTCTACCCCTAGTGCCCACCATAAACAGTGAGGATGATGTTGTTGCTCAAAAATGCTTCTAGCCTGAGAGACATTTAAATTGGTGGCAGCAATCATTGTAGGTGCTGAAATAGGGGATTCTCTCTGTGGTGGGCATCAGAGGTGCCCATCTATCTGGGAATGGCACCCATCACAACCACAGCTTGAATTTCATCACAGCCGATTTGCACATTGTTCCTGGTGCCCCGAAGGGGAACTCTTGAAGTATAATCTGTGAGAGCTTTCCTTGGTAAAGTTAACCTTGGGTAGTTAGTGTGTACGTAGCAACCTGCATTGTTAAGTGACTGCATTCAATCTGATGAATCTCACACCACATCCTTCTGACTGCAGCAAATTCCAGGCAAATCTGGGCATTGGCTTGAAACTGAGTCCTGCCATTTTGGTAAGCTCTGGAATAAATCATATGTCTTGAAAAGAAGGAAGAATTTCTCGAAGAGCTTCTGTGCTGTGACGACCCTTTGCAGCCAGTTAGGTAACTTTTTGAGCTAAGAAGAGATCGTGATAGACCCATGGCAGCCTTAAAGTCAGTTTGGGCTGAATTTACACAAAGCCATTTCTGCCACTGGGGAGCTTACAGTAGATTTCTCTGGTTTCCCTTACATTCCTGGGCATAGAAAAAGGAAAAGAAACCACAAACTGGAGATGGAAAAAAAAAAAAACAGTTTTCCCTCTGTTGGTAGACAAGTGGTTCTAAGAGAAGCCTCTTGTTTCCAGCACCACCAAGTTTGGGAGAGTGACTGAGGGGAGGTTTAGGTTAGATGTTAGGAAGAAGTTCTTCACTCAGAGAATGGTAAGGCATTGGCACAGGCTGCCCAGAGAAGCTATGGATGCCCCATCTCTGGAGACGTTCAAGGCCAGGCTTGTTGGGTTCCTGGGCAGTCTGATCTAGTGGTTGGCAATACTGCCCATGGCAAGGGGTTGGAACTAGATGATCTTGGAGTTCCCTTCCAACCCAAGCCATTCTGTGGTGCTGTAATTCTATTACTGCTCCTCATTCAGCCTCCCTGGATTCTCACACCCAGAAGTTGTCTCAGACAGCTTTCATTCCTTGTGGTGCCTTCTAGCAGCCTTATTTTCAGTTGCCTGGGGCACTACGGCATGGTGAAAGGTGACTCATGTTTCTCTTTCAGAATATGACTTCATCTTTGCTACTGCAGAAAGGATCTTTATTGCTTGCCGATTTCTGAAAAATGTTTTGTGATGAGATGACAGACAGTACACCTACTTTCACACGTTTGCGCAAGCAGCTTGCACACATCCTTCACTGTTGGACATTTCCCGGCACAGGGATCTGTAATGCCCCAAGCCCTAACATCTATTTTTTTTAGAAGATTAAAGCAAACAATCAAACTGATATTTATTTTATTGCCCTCCTTCCCTTCTGTGTTTAAATAGCCATTTCCCCTAATTAATCCTCTGTCCGTCTCCTCAGACGATAGAACTGAACTTTTATTTTTCAGTGTGTGTATGTATGTACATGTAAATTAACAGGGGATTATTTTCGGGGCAGATTTCTCCATGTTCTCCTACATTGTGACTGCTGCCCAGGGTTCTGTGAAGCTGCACATGTGGTTCTCGTGCAGAAAGCAGAGCAAACATTACATAACTAACCCATATTGCCTACCAGATGCCTCAAAGTGTCCAAGACTTGTAGGAAATTTCTGTTTTCTTAGGTTTGCATCCACCCTGACTTCTGATGTTTTCCCTCTGATGCACTGTGACCTTGCTGCGGATGTGGAGCCTTCTGCTCAGTGCTTCGAGGACAGATGGACAGTGGTGCCAGCAAGAGACTGCAATATTCAGCCCATTAGACTCTCGCTTGTCATTCCTCAGATGGATGACAACTGATTAGCTAAAGCTAATGGTTTCAGACAAGTGCTTAACTAGACTTAAAGAAATACTGTCTCTGTGAAACAACACTCTTTTGATGGATATTTAAAACTTCACTTCTCTGCCAGATGGATGTATTAGTAACTGTAGTTCACCAGCTGATCACATCTCATAATTACAATTACTTGTCCTAGCCCAGGGAGAGGCTCAGTTCATTTGTCCAAGTATTGATTAACTGGTGTAGTCAAGATCGCTTTACTTCACAGCGGATGGATAGCCATTAATAATGTTATAATTACAGCACAGAAAATATGGTGATGAGGGGCTGGATTGGAACTTCAGTAGATAAGGAGACAGGCATTGTTTTTATAACCCTGAAAAAAAATTAAAGCTATGATATAAAAAGGAGATTGTTAACCCAGGGAACCTACTGGCAACAATGAGCCATTTGTGTTCCCATCTGCACAGAGGGGTAACCTGGAGCGAGTTCCTGGGGCAAGGCCGGGAAAACATTTGCCCAAGCGAGACTTTGGGCTGAAGGGTGTGCAGGAGTGTGAGGAGGCAGGCTGTACTTTGGTATCACAAAACCATCATGAATTGTTAAACTCAGCCATACCTGAGCAAAGGAGTGATGCTAGTTCCTGCTTTGGTGAGGCAAGGGGGAAGGAGTGCGGGGTCTGGCTCTCATGGAAGGTGCAGAAGTGCAGGGTGACACAAGCCCTTCCCTTTCCTGTCTTCCCTTGTGAACCTCCTGGCACTCACTGACCGCCATTGAGCAGGTGCTGCTGTGGGCTGGGATTGGGCAATCTCCAGGTGTCCACTCCAGTCTCAGCCATTTGGTGATGCCAAGACTGGGGCATTTCACAAATGCTGCTAATACATTCTAATAATGGTGCCACCAGAAGCTTCACTATTTCTTTCTAAACCAATGTAACATAACGTAAATTTCATCTAATTTTTGTGATAGGATCCACAGCGCTGTGTCTACTGTTTTCTTCTTTGAAGCATTTTCCATACTTTTACTTGAGATATCTATCACTGATCATTAGTCAGTAAGCTCTGTTCCTGACAGAGTGGGATCTCTTCTGATCTCCCACAAATGATTTGAAGCAAAACAGAAAATACATTTCGTTCTCCTTATGCAGTTTGGAGGAATGCTGTTTTGCAAAAGAAGCCAGCAGTCTGAGGATTGTGTAGTTTGTAAGTTCATTTCTATCAGAGCTCAGAGTGTGAGGTGCACACTCCATCTCTACAGCTTCAAAGCCAGAGTCTGACAGCTCCTACTACTCAGCGAAGAAGTCCTGTGAAAATCCTCCCACTGTGGACAAAGATCAGAAGAATTTTCTTCGTGTTTTAGGTGTCAAAGTCCAAAGTTCAAAGACTAAGGCACTTTGTCCTGTTTTTGAGGGTGATGGAAGCCTCTTGGGTTAGGGTTGCTTCTGGAGAGTCACACATGGTACCTTGTTCTCTTGAACTTCTTGAACATGCACCAAAGATGTGGCTTTGTGGATGGTGTAAAAATGGAGAAAATTGTTATCAGTAGGGTCATATCTTCTGTTTCTTTGACCTCATTGTCTTAGACTAGACTTTTTCTCAAGGATCTGTTCTGAAATTATTGTTGAAACACAGTCAGTTAATCTGATGTTCATCCATCACATAGAACAAACGTGACCATTCCTACAGAACAAGTAATTGCCTGTGGATAGTGTATGTGCTTTTATTCCCTATACAGCCTGTTCTTCCACACAGGATTGTATTTTTCACAATTTTGTATGTAAATTCATGCTTACCTCAATCTGTGTACACGTGAGCACATTTCACTCTGCTGATAAGGATCAAGGGATGCATCCCTTGCTACATATTTTATATTCAAACAAGCTAGAGGTTAATTTGATGCCAGGAGAACAGCTTTTAATTCTTCCTCTCATGGCATTAAACAACCAACATTAACTTGCTTTGCTAGCTCTTGGGGTCTATAAGGAGGTGGTGTGAGCAAATTTGATAGCAGGTATATTGGCATGTGAATGTAAATCAGGTAGAGAGTTGTAGGAAAAAGGAATCTCAAGCTAAGGTGATGTGTCGTGTTTTCCAAAGGAAAAATGAAACAAATGAAGTTCAGGCTTTTTTTTTGTTGCTGTCACAGGGTTGGTAGTTCTGCACTGTAGTGGATATTTTGGAAATAGTAGGTCAGGAATTCTTTTATTAGCGCAAACATGGAGCTCTCCCTTGTCGCACTCAGAAATGTAAAATCTCTTTGCCAGTGCAAGTCTTTGTTGCTATTCATTTATTTCTACCAAAGACTGGTATTCCCTTCATCTCCCCCTCTCTTTAAAGTTCTCCAGAAAGATGCATTCCCCCCCTTTCTCCCTACTTGGATGCATACTCCTATAGCATACTTTTAATTTACAAAGCAGGTACTGAGAAGCAAAATGTAGACAAACAATGATCTGACTCACAGATACTGATTGCACACCCCCTCTTTCCCACAGCCATCATCACTACAAAATTTTTATTGGATTTTATGTGGTACTTGCAAAAGTTAAGAAGTTCCAGGGAATTTTATTTTCCTGTTAAATCTAAGAAATGGATCTCAAAGTTTGGAGCCCTCTTTAGCAAAACCACTGCAAGCAGGTCTTTCTTAAATTGGCAAGGTGACAGCATGAGCGCATTTGCTGAGTGCCACCATGACAATCTGATCACCTGGGGAGAGAAGTGTCTCTTTGACAGACACCAAACCATTTTGATAATTACAGGTGAAAACTAATAGCTTGCCTTGAGATCCTTGAGTGGCCAGGGCATGTACTTTCAGTAGGAACTTCCACAATACAACAACTGCATTTGGTGATTCTGCTCTCTGGGGTGCTCCAATGGGCTCCCTAGGTAGAGGGCATTATAAACAGAACAATCAGGAAGTAATAAATGGAACGGACAGCAATTCTGAAAGCTCCTGACCAGCTAGAGTTGAAAGACCCCATGCCTGCTATTACAGCTATGGGATGATCAAGTGTGGGCTGGGCATCTAACTAGACCTTCTGATTGCAAACTAAAGTGATGCTCCTTGTATCCAAAAGTTGTTTATAATACTCTGTGATTGCTTATCCCAATAACATTTTAATTTTCCACCCTCATATTCTTGTCTGTTCTCTGACATTTACTAGGCACTGAATCAGAGTATCAGTCTCACTATGGGTTGGAACGGTGATGTTATTGTCACCTGCATCAACATCTGAGATGATGCTGGGCTGTCAGTTTTCTGTTCCTTGTAAGAGTTATTAAAGCAGTAGCCAATTGGTAGGATAATATCATGGCTTCAACAGGTCTTTCCATGAATTTAGGTGTTAGGTCCAAAAAACAGGTTCTAAAATTCAGACTAAGTGTAGAAAGCTAAGTTCAAAAACATGGAAATTGCCATCTCCTTTCCTGCTTACACTCTAGAAATATTTGAATTCCTTTAAGGACAATCAGTTCTGACTCTGGCATTCACTGATGCCTAAATCTCAGAAAACACCCACAAGTGCCTTCGTCGGGGCGAGGTGTCTGCCTAAGTTTGACATTTTCCTGAATAAGTCCTCTGGAAGTGAAAATCAAGTTGGAATCAGGAGGACTAATTTCACAAAATTAGGTGTGCGTGATCTTTTCCATTCAAAATTCAGGCAGGGAAAGCCATCTCCCTCTTCCTCAGAATACCAGTTGGGAGCAGAACTGACCAAAACCATATGATGATTTTGGTTTTCTGTCTGAAAAAAGAGAGCCCAGCACCTCTCACCTGGGCGGGGGACATCCCAGCCACTGCTGGGCACTTCCGTCTTTCCCAAGAGCTGTGACTCTGTGTGTCAGTAACAGGAGGGGGTAAAGTGAAGCTGGACTGTTAGGACGTAGTTATCTGAGTTTTACCTTTTCTCCCTTAGGTTAGCAACCACTGCTTTGAGTGACTTCCCACAAGAGGTACAGCAGGAACCTAAATTAATGTCACTGCTGTCTTACCCTGATAAGATAATTCTCAGGCTATCACTACTCTTAAAAGAGTACTAAACTGTAAAAACAAGAGCATGGATCAGATCTGTCCAGAAAAGTTCCTTTACTTAGAGAGAGGCTGCAGTTCTTCTCTGTAATTGTATGTAAAATAACTTCCTTGTGTCCAGGTATCAGGCTATTTGATGTGTTAACAAGGCTGTTGTGACAGTGTCATGGAGCACCAAATCTAAGCTTCTGTTAAAACAAGTGCATTTCTAACCATTTTGTTTGCCAAAAAAACCTTCCCACAGTTTAATTAATGTAATGTTGTCTGTCTGAGCCTGCAGACAGCCTTAACAGAATAGCATGAACCTTTCCACCCCATTCATCTCAGTGAAGTGCCAACTTCACACTCCTTGGCTTCACTCAATGTCAGTGCTACTTGCTTTATTGCTGAGTGTTTTATCAGAAGGCTTGGAAGGGGCAGGTGTGCTGAGACATGCTGAAAAGGATAAGCACAAAAAAAAGATCAAAAAGAGAGAAAGGAGAGAGAAAGGAAAGAGAAAGGAGGAGAAAGAAAAAGAAAGAGAGAAAGAAAGAGAAGGTTGAAAATGAAAAATAAAACACACTGGTTGTGAAGATGGAAATGTTTTCTCTACTTTCTACGTAGTTTGGAAGACTGGGGGTCCTCAATTCTTTCTGCCACACTCAATGGATTGGAATTACATATAGATTTTGACTTTTTTTTCTGAGTTATATTCTATTCTTTAGATTCCTGCACTACAAGTCCAATGCTCTGCCACATGCGATCTCTGAGAGGTTGTACGTTTTGTAAAACACACCCTCAAATGATTTGAAATTCATTGTTGAGGCATTATGTGTATTTTGAGGGAAAAGGTTAATTCTTGGAAGCATGTGGATGATGACTACCAAATAGTAAATGCAAAGAGGGCTGATGGTGAAAGTCATGAAGAGTGAACGTATTCTGTAGTGCTTGGATGTGAATGCACATTGTAGCAGAAATGCTAAGTCATGGCCTGAACCAGTGATGGAGCACCTGTTGGGAAGGCAGGGCCAACCCAGGGGAGCTCAGCTGCATGCAGTGCTCCTCAGTGACCAGAGAGGTGGGGATCCACCCCATCCCAGATCTCATTTAAAGGTTGGCAGTGGAGGTGGGGGTATCTTGCTGTACATTCCTGCATATCTGAGTCCTTCCATGGGTAAGCAGATTCTTTCCTTTGTTTCTGTGTCTGTGACTGCTGCGTTTGAGCGTATTCTCATTTGCTGCAGCCTAGAGCTTTTCTACTATGCTGTTATTGCTGCCATTTTCACTATGCATTACAGCATTACATACGTTTAATATAACTTAGCTTAGGTTTCTGACAGTCAGGGCTGGGACAGTGGGAGGAAGACCAATTGCAGATCAGCTCTGGGCCTGAAGAAGTACAGTGGTTGCAACTCTAGTTGCAAGTACCTTTCTTGAGATGTTTGTATGGCTTCCCTCTCCTTGATTTGGCCTCTGCCTCCTGCTGTGCTTATGCCTGAGCTCTGACTGCTGCTGCCCCCCATTGTGCCATGGTTGGGCACTAAACCTGTTAGAGGAACCAAACATCCTCTGCATCTGGGTGATGGACTGAGACTTCCAGTGATTGCAGAGCAAATGGGAGTATAAGATCTGCTTGGCTCCTTCAAGAAAATTCCTCCAAGGGCCCTTCATGTGTTGTACTACTGCTGAAGCTGGAACAGCTGTAACTGTCAGTCCTGCAAAGCAGTCTAGCTGCTACTTGTCCATCTGCCTTGTCCCACTTTCTGCTGCACCAACCTGTGTTGTCATGGAGAGCAGCGTGAGTGGGTCTGTGCAAGTATCCTGGGTGCTGCTAACTGGAGATGTTGATGTTGGCACTGACTTCTGTCCTGTATCTAAAATGCACCAGTCTGCTTTTGGCTTAATCTCCATCAGAGTGGCACCCTCCCTGTGCAGTTCTCTTGCAGAAGGTCTCACTTGCCCCTCTTCCCGTCAGCGGGTTTTCAAGATACTGCAGTCAACTGCTTTTCTTCACACTTGGATGAGACTATCCACTCTTAGTTTCCATGTTTCCTAAGTCTTGCTCATGCTCTGGAGCTGAAGATCTGAAACAGATCTGGCAGCTCTGGGGGCTGTGACTTGTGAAACACTTTTACTCTAAGGCCTCTGGCACAGATGCTGCAGCTTCATGTGTGTTTGAGCTTTGTTACTTTTGTAATGAATGCCCATAACGTTCCTTCTCACAGACAGAAAAATTCAAGGCTCACAAAGTGTGGTTCCACTTCCTTGGGTAAGAGGTGGTTGAGAAGGCATGGGCTGTGAAGAGGAGATCAGCCTAGGAGGGAGCATTGCTTCACTGAGTAAGGCCAAGCCAAGCTGGGGGAAAAAGGGCATGGGGGGATGCAAGGAGAGATGGGGCCTGAAAGGACTGTGAGGGGAGGCTGCTGGGTCTGTCCTTCATCACATGGATAAACAACCCACATTGCAATGACAATAAATAGTTTTGTGAAGAGCTAGATCAGCTTTTAAGGGAGAAAATGGTAGGAGATGTAACTGCAAATTAAAGAGGAAAGTAGCTGAGATGGGTTTCCCTGATGCTCTCTGTCCTTTATTTGGCAGCGGCTCGTTTGTGAGGTGGGGAAAAAAAAAAGCAATCAAGAGTAGTTTATGATGCTAAGACATTTCAATGACTTGCACTCAGTGAAAATCATCGATGCTCCCACTTTAGCTAGATTTTGCTACTTGCGGTTGAAAGCATTTCACTGCCTGAACTCCTATTTCGCTAAACCTGGCAATGAGTAAAATCACAAGTTCTCAAAGGAAACCCTCTGGGGTTGAGAGAGGACATGTTCATTACCTTCCTTGCAGTTAGCAGGAATGCTGCACTTTGAAGGGGCACCCCATTCCTTTTGTTCCCCTCCCCACAGCTCTCTAATCACCAGGTGCTGTACCTCATCACCAGGTGCCAGTCAGGTTGTAGATCGCTGCTGTTTACTGCATTTTGTAGAAAGCACTGATTATATGTCACCATGAAACACTCTGAGAGGCAGGCCATAAATATTTCCATCAACCTGTCTCTCCACTGTCCCCAGGACTCTACTCCATGCAACTCAGCTAATCCCTCAAAATACAGTTTGTGTTTTGATTTCTGTGGAGCTGACCCATATGCAAAGGAAATGTTACCTTGGGAACAAGGTTAAATGATACACTTACGGACTTACTCTCTTTTTTCCCCCTCTATTTTATGATGGAAATGTAAGATGTTGTGAATGGTTCATCATAACATATGCCAACAGAAGCATGCCAAAAATAACAATCTGAAGCAGCACACGGTATGTAACGCTTGCATACTTCTCCCAGAGTTAGAGAGATCATTGAAACAACACATGTCAGATGCTATTACTGTCATATTGTTGGGGCCATCTGTTAAAGCCCAAGATCAAGACCTGCTGCTTTCCCTGGAACAGCAGCTCCACAGAGGACTGTGACAAATTAAACTAAATCTGTTCAAGCCTGGAGAGTTCATATGAGGGGTTTGCTTGTTTTATTTCAAGATTTCATCAGGGATGAAACCAATGGTGTATTTTGGATATTGCTCCAGGGAAGTTTGGGGAAAAAAAGGCTTTTTTATTTTATTTATTTATGTTAAGTGAGAATAAGCAATAGGTACAAGATGAGGATTGAATTATCAGGATGGGAAATGTATATCTGCACCCAGAGCTGTACTTCTTAGGAAAAACATGGTTGTAAATAAGATTCGTATAAATGTGCACGCAATTTTGATAAATATCGATAAATGATAATTTGATAGCAAGCTGCAGTTGTAAATTATGACTGATTAATTATGGTGACTACACGCACACAAACTTTCAAAGGAAAAGAAGTATTTTTGAAATTACATATGGAATTCAGATGTCAGCTCTTCCTGGTGGTCTTCAGAGTCTCAGCAAGAAAACCTATACATCTCTTTATTATATGTAAGATAAATTTCTATGTAATTTTGGATTCACAAGTTTTGCTACTGAAGGCCGTGGGCTGGATTTTGCATATATGTTTGCTGTATTGTTACAGTTACACACACACACAGACACACAGCGTGCAGAGATATGTATGTGATGTATCTGCTCTCAATAGAACCAACATAATGGAACAGCTTTTAGTTCCACAATATCCATATATGCTTATGTAATGGACATATGTTTTACTGATGTGTTTCATAACAATTTTAAACAATGTCCTTACTGACACCAGAACACTGAATAATTAAATGCGTTGATGTGGAAGGGGGAAAAATCTGTGTTATGAAGACAGATATGATTCAAATGCCATGAAGTGGGAGTATTTTTCAGATATGGGTAAATGACATCATAGATCTGGAATATTTTTGCGGAGGTTTAGTTATGCCTCATGTTGGTGAAAGACTTGGACCATCTCCTACTCATTCTGCATTTTGCAGTTAGTGGGTGATCTTTCACCACAGAACACTTCTAAACTTTGATTAAACTCTGGCGCAGGACAAGCTTCTGCTTTGAAATCTCAGTCTGTGCTGCAGCATATGGATACTTCTCCTGTGGACTCAGGATGCACATGCTCACTGTGAGAGCCTCTTTCTGCCCTCTGGAGGTGTTCAGCACAAGGGGCGCAGGAGAACACTGGGGAGGTGGAGGATCAAAGCTAGTATTGAAATGAGGGGGAGGCAGCAGAGTGATGCCCTGTGGGTCTGTGGCGGAGAAGAAAGATATATCAGGAAGAGAGGACTGCTGGGGATTCAGTGCTGGTGGCATCTCCTTGTTCTGCCTCCCACTGTGTCTCTGTTTAACCTACTGGTGGTTGCAGCTCTAAGGATGGTCCTTAGAGCTGAGGAAGGATGCAAAGTCCCAGTTTCCAGGAGAGCATTCCTATCAGTGAGACAGTGACTTGAAGATTATTAACTGTGCCATCAGGTCCAGGGGAGGGAGCTTTTACTTGTGGAGGTCAGACTCTGGGGAGAGGACAGGAACTTCATAGATTTTGTAATCTACTGTTGTTCTTTCCTTTGGGTTTCTTGCAGGAACCTGGAGTCAACGAGATGCTGCTGCAGCTGCTACAGGTGATGAGGCATGATCCCAGCTGCAGCATCCTCTAAACACATAGCTCTATCTGGGGATACTAACTCTGTGAACTGATTATACAGTGCAAAAAAATCTAACAACCTTCTATTTATTTCTGTTGCAGGAGAAATTCCCAAAGCAGATCTCTGTCACTCCTCCCAGCCACTCTTACTGCAGTCTTCAATGGGAAGTATTTGAAATAATTATTTGAAGCTCTGATTAATTGAAATGCATTGTATCCAAACTAACTCAGAAGAGCCCAAACTCTTTTTGTGATGGGCTGCAAAATTCTGGAGTCCTTGGAGGGAAGAAGTCAGGTGGAACGGAGAGATGATGAGGCAGTTGTGGGGCCAGACAGAGGGCAAGCTGTTGGACCGCAGGCACCATGGAGTCATTTGTCACCCTCAGGAAGAGCTAGCCTAAAAGAAAAAAGCTTCCATAACATGAAGTAGCCCCACTTCCTCCCTCCCTCTCTCCAGGTTTGATCTCACTGTTATTTGGGGTGGAAGTATTTTTCTGGTTTTGAAATTTCTGCCAAATGACAAGCTCCCAGGACAGGGCATTTCAGCTCAGTGAGACTGATGCTCTTGTCACTTTTACTGCTACCTCCAGCACAAACAGACAGAGATGCCAATTTTCCTGAGCAGCTGCTGGCGTCTGCCACCAAATGGGACTCTGGGGGCACCCACCAGTGGATTGGCCCACAGCTTCCAGCATCTCTAGCCTGGGGCAGGTGTGCCAGCAGTCAGAGGATGACCAATCTCAGAGGACTGTCCTGGATTAAGAGGAAGATGCTTTGACTGGAAAATTTGAGGCTTCACAGTTTGGTATTTTGACTAATCTGTATTTTGACAGCACTATCAAAAATTTGTGCAATAACTCTCAAGAATTCTCACGATCTATGTTCTTGTGTTTCCTCTTTGCTTGCACATCAGATGGACTCCCTGATTGCATATAATATCCACCCTGCATGTGAGCAGAAAAGCTCTTGAAAGTAGGTTCACTTTTAAGGTCATGGAGAAAGAACAGTCAGATCTGACCGGAACTAAGGAAATTCTTCTATGTTTCATACTAAGTGAAAATTAAAAAAAAACTGTCATAGAGGAAACCCCAAACCATTCCAAACTGCTCTTTCCATGAATGAATTCAAACACAAAGACTGCCTGCCTGTGGTATGCAGGAGTTCAAACTTAAGATGGGTCAGCATGAGCTCTGTGGCCAGCCTCAGCTATTGTTAGTCCCACTGCCAGGCACCTAGCAATTCTGTACTGGAAGAGGCTTGTGCTGTCTCAGCAGGGAAACAGGCAGCCACGTAGTAGAGACTATCCAGTTATGAGAAGTTTTTCAGGAAACACCGTAAACACGTTTTCCTTCAGGAACCTTTTCTTGAGCTATGTATCTCTAGAAATACATTTATTCTGCATTGCTTTTTCTGCTGTTTAATGATGTGGCAGGTTTAAAAATCTGGTGACTAAAAGATGAAGAAGTGTATTGCAGACTTATGTTTTGTTTCTTTGCTGTTTTCTTGTTTGATTTTCCTTAGTTAGAAATGGTCTTCTGGTGAAGAATTTAACTAAATATTTTCATACTGCAAAACTCAAATGTGTTTTCCAGTGCTGAGAAATATAGGCCTTCTTGTCTACACTGGGAATGCTATTTAATGAAGACAATCCTCAAGGTAATAATATGTATGGGGGAGGCCAGGGCTGGAGCTATTTCTCCTTAGGGAATTGTGAATTAATATGTGTTCCTCTCTTTTCCTGTCATTTTCTTATGTTGTTAGTAAAAAGTATATCCATACTGTAGACTTAGTCTGTGTGGTTTAACATCGTAGAATGGGTCCCATTGGGACCTAAGAGAAGCAGGGAGGAGTATGTTTAGAAAATGAGATGATTTGTCAAGAATTAAAGAGCATTTTGATCAAAACAAGATTCTTGAAATAGATTCGGTATAGATGGTTTTGAATCTGTTGGTTAGAACTGCAGTTCAGTGCTGATTTACTGCACCCTTTGGCTCCTGGAGTCAAAGGCAGGAAAAAAACAAAGTCAACCTTATTAATTCAAGGTGTTGCAAGAAGGAGAAAGCACCAAACATCCTGTCCATGACGATCCTTGGGGAGAGAATACAAGAAACGGGGCAAGCCCTGAGGAATCCTTGTCATCACCCAGTGCTGATGTCTCTGCTTCTGCTGAGGGAGGGCCTCTTCTGCCTAGATAGGCCTGCCTGTGGGGCTGCTGTCCTTCATTGGGCACACATTGTCCTCTGTCGTCCTTCCTTGTCCTTCACTACCTCCCCTGTCTTTTGCTCATGTGGGGACTCAGCCCAGTGGCCTTTCTTGTGACCCCCTGGAAGGACAGTGCCAAGAGAGGAGATCTTGAGATATCTCAAGGCTGGCAAGGAAAGGAGCCTCTTTTTGGAATGAATACAACATGATCAAAATCAGAAGAGGAAAGCCTTCTGCAGTGTCAAAGCCCTATTTCTAGAAAGCATGTAGCTGTTTAACAGTTTTCTCTTTGTGAGGGAAACCATTCATTTTATCTGCATTTTTCCTTGGGAAACTAGTCCAAAGCCTGATGTGGCATCAGGACTATCTGAAGGGGTACTGACAGTTCTCATTGTGCCGATTTTCAAATGAATCCAATTCCCACTGTTGCTGGTAAAGTTTTTTAATATGCATCTACTGAAGTTTTATTGACATATTTATGTACTAATAAAAAAGAAAGAAAAGAAAAAAGATACTCAGGAAGAACACTTTTCAGGAGCTGAAATGTTTTAACAATGGTTTTGTAACTGACTTGTATTATTTTTGGTTTTTGGAGAAGGAAACTGTGGAAAATTCAAAATCACTAATGAAATGGTCTCTGGCCTCTGCCTTTTAAACCATTTTATGTGGAGTTTTCTCATTTTCTACTGCCTCTCGTTTATATTTCACGTCCTTCATTTTTAATGTCTGTGGGCAGCTGGCTACTATGAGTTGTACCTTCTTTCCACACGACTCATTTATCTGCTATTATATTTTTCTATTCTCTTACCACTGGGAAAACAGCATGTTGACATACCATCTTATGATTTATGCTTTTAAACACCCACCTGATCCAGCCTTATTATGTCCTCAATTGTTGACTTCAGAGCGAATTAAAGTAGAGACTTTAGCATCTGTTTTGAAATTGCAGAGATTAGCCAGAAAATTTTGTAATGATTCTGATGAGCATCTGTCAGGTTTTTTTTTTTTGTGGGGCACTGGTAAGATGCCACTTGTCAGTGGCATCTAGCTTCCAGTTCATCATGTCTGGTGACTTAGGGTCTAGGCATTTCCAAAGCCTGGGATCCACTCTGTTGTGCTCTTTTGCTTGGGCACGGTTCTGGTTTTAGTAACAGATAATGTGTAACTTTTTCATCTTTTTTTTTTTTTTTTATAAACTCATAAAATGAGTCTGATTGAGAGCTATGCCTTTTC
>JAOWBP010000001.1:31657860-31669644 GCA_028571105.1 Tragopan temminckii
TATGAGAGTTGTCCAATTGCTGTATCCAGCTCAGTTAACATCCAAATTTGGTTTCATGGAAAAAAGGTTATTGGTTCTATCCCAGAGGTCACATCGAACTTAGAAAATAAAGGTCACATTATATCTTGAATTCAGAATGCACAGATGCTATATGGAGATAAAACGTGAAACCCAGAAGGAAGAGGAAGACGTATTTGCAACTATTCTATGTATATGTAAATAGAAAGCAGATAATTTAGTGCTGGAAGAATGTAGTTTCCTTTCTCTCTTTTAACAAAATAATATCATAAAAATAGACAAACAAGAAAAAAACAAAATGGACAAATGAATTACAACAGATACTCAATCACTCTTAAATAGGAGACTGGGGGAATAGATGCTAGTTTCTTAGGATATGGCCAGTAAATATATAGACCCTTAGTGGCAAATCTAGCTTCTCAGAACATCAGTTCCTATATCACCGATGAAAACAAGGATATAAACATCAAAAATGAAGTAGAGAAACAATACATGTACCCTTGAGATCTCGGTATAATCCAAATCAGTTGTCTGTAGGAGAGATTAAAAATATTTTATGCACTGAGGGAATGCAGCTTTCCATCAGAGAAATAAAATAGATATATCTACTATGTATCAGGGCCAGTCTCATTTCCTTTATTTGGAGATCATATTTCTTTTTCCTTCTCTGACGTGATTTCATAGTTGCTGTGCTTTCTCCTTTGAAATTCTCCATTCTTAGCGCAGATGTAGCTATAGGCACATTTCAGAGAAGAAACTCTTAGCTCAGTTTTCTCTGGTGTTGTAATCTTATCCTGTTTTACATTTCCAGTCTTCTTCTCTGGTGAGGCATTCTCAGTGCCTTCACAAGCATTGTGTCCTGTGAAGGAATTGCCTTTTAAATCTATTTGTCTAGAAATCGCTGTGACTATCGCAGACACATTTATCTATCTGCCTGTTTATATTTATTCTCAGCTATCTTCAGGAGTGTGGCTGTAATGGCTTATGTATTTAGATAAGTGCTGCATCTAGATATGGGCAGTTTTATTATTTGCTCCATTTGTCTTCTGAGAAGCAGAGCCACTGTATACTAATGTCTTCAGTGGGGTTTGTGGATGGAGATCTGAGTCTCCTCAGCTGTGCTGTGTAGACAAACACACAGATTTACCTAAGGTCTAAGACTGCCCAACTATATTTCTTGAAAAAATCACAAATCCTGGAGGGCAAAAAAAAATCTGAAAGGGAGGCAGGTGCTGGAGGCACCTTCAAGCATTAGCCAGCTGCTGCAGCAGCCTGAATACACATCCCACTGGTAACCACTGAGCCCACTCACTCCTTGTAAAGCAGTGCTGGCACTGTGCATAGTCAAGAAAGAACAAACACTTGTAGATTTAAACTTCTGGTACTAGGTTAGACCTTAATGCTTTGAGTCTTAAAATCATGAAGTTTAACATACAAGAAGAAAAAGAAGGCAAGCTGATTGTGTTTGTCTAGTACTAATACATTTTGTTAAATATACTGTGGTTTTTAAAACAGTGGATGCTTCACTCGTACTGAAATCTGCACATTCCCTATTTCTTGTTTATATTCATAATATACACAGCGCTTTAGTGGCTGCAGTCTCCAGGTGTCAGTGTGGGATGCTGTGTTCTGTCTGACAAATAGAGAACCTAAGCACAGGCAGAGTAAATGAGATCCCTGAGGTCACATGTGATCTTTGTAATAGGAAGAGGAGCTGCACTGAACTTTTCTGGTAGATCATTAAATGCAAGACTTTCCTATCCATGTCTTTGCCAGAGCAGCCCAGCAAGCAACAAGGGCCGAACAGAAGAATGCTTGTGGTTTAGTACGTGTGTGATTGAAGGGTGGTTTATGACACAATAATCCAATGTGCTTATGGAAACCATTAATGATTTTCATAGGATCACGAGAGCATCAGAGCAGACTTACAGCAGTGTGCTCTGCCTCCTGTGCTTGGAAGGAGGATATAGTGGTTCTGAAGCAAACACTGTGGGACTTGGATCCCACACGGTGCCTCACCCCAGTTTCAAATACAGATTGGCATAGCCTTAAAGCAGGATGTTTGATGTCTCTTCGTTAAGTACCTTCAGCAAAACCCTTACACGCTTGTAGAAAAATACCTTTTGAAATGTGATGTATGCTCAGCCTCAATCGCAGGTTGATTACATTTTCTGTGGACAAAATTCATCGCTAAACAGTACTGATTTTTTTCTGGCCTTTATTTTATAAAATGCATTCTGGTTCTTGACACGCAGAAATAGATAAAGCAGAACAAAACAAATATAATTTACCAGCATAGATTAGAAGCCCATACACAGTAGAAGGAAGTAAGTCAGTTGTCACCTCTAAAAGCTCTGGAATTGATTTGTTTATCTTAATAGTATAAATATTCTTAGAGCTATTCCAGGGGTGATTTTAAATGATGGATTCATATACTAACAGACTCCACAATGTATGTGCACAATTTACTCACTGTATGGTGCATTTCTCACAAGGCTGAAAGCACAGTGGTTTAAACTTAGTTAAAATCTTAGTGCAAACTTTCAAATTGATCTCTTCTGATGTCAGCTAAATTCTATATTGTTTATTACTTTGCTTAAATAATTAGTGACCTGGTAGTGCTCCTAGTCCTTTCCATCAGTGAGACTAATGATGTCTTCCATTATTGATGTTTCAAATGTCTCTCAGACTGTATCAAAGGGCAGAGCACCTTTCATTTAATGTGATACTTCCATGATAACCCTCCCTAGATTTTCACAGGATTAATCATTACGTTGGGGAAAAAATGTTTCTTTTTTTTTTAATGCGTGTTATTTAGTATTTTAAGGTTGGTGATGCACAAGAAAAGGAAGATTTCTTGTATAGGAGCGTATGGCAACCATTTGATGAGTAATTGCTGTGCATGTAATAATTTAATTCAGTCTTCAGTTTGTCTGTTTTAAGCAAAAAATCTTACCTCATTTTTTATGTGTTTTCTATTTAGCATTGGCTTTTGTAGGGATTACTGGGGAGTTGGAGGCCAGTTTGTTCTCTTTAACCATGAAGAGGAATTATACTGCAGTAGTATAGGAAAGAAGGATAACAATGCAAGAAAACTCAGTTTGAATCAACTCCTGGCTGCTTAACTTCACCTTTTTCCTCCATTATCTGCTATTAAAAGTTAAGTGTCATGTTTATCAAATCTTTGGCTTCAAGCTTAATCGCCATAAGGGGTCTTCAGCCTTGATATTGCAGCTGTTTGTGAAGCTGACTTCAAGCCACTCTCTCAGAAGGCAAAGGAAAGACTTGTTTTGTCTGATGGTTTGAAACAAGAACTTAACTGATTGCCTGAAGTGAAAGGGTTTTGCATTTGCTTATGGATTGGGCCACTTGATTAAAAAATCCACCTGCAACTCATGGTAAATACTGAACTGCTTTGGATCTGAACTGATCTCTTCTCCCCCATGTCACACTGGACTTGGCACTCCTCTCCCAGCTGCACCAGGGGCTCCACTCTGTAGCCCATGAGCCACAGCTCACCACATACCCCTCTAAGTATTCGTGTTATAGAGCCACCATCTTACATGTACAGTACAATTCTCAAATAGGAAAGCTGTCTTTGCCTTTAGTACACTGTGGCATCTGTAAATATTTTCTGCTTTCTCCTGTGAGTTCGGAGTAATACAGTGGTACGCACAGGGGGGCTCGGGGCAGGAATCACCAAAAATCCCTACTCAGATGAGGAGCTCTTTCCTGTTTTTATAGTTTCTTCCAAAGGAATGGGTGCTCTTCATGACTCGTCTCAAAAATCTCCCTCAGATTCTCTATGTGATAAGATGTCTCTAAAATACTTTCGTAAGTAATGTGAGTCCAGCATTTCAGGCATATTCCTGTAGAGACTGCAGGGCCATTCCAGGAAGCGTGTCCCCTGGATCTGCTGTCTAATAACTCCTGATCTGTACTAGAACTTACCATAGCCATTACCGAATGAATAAATTGCTCTCAGTCACCTACTGGTGGAAATTTCTCCTCACAGCATCACTTTAAAAAGAAAGCAGTTCCCCTAAAATGTTAAATTGATGTTCCAGCTGAGAAAAATAACAGTAACTTTTGAAAGAGAATTTGATTTTTATACTTTTCTGGTTTAATAACCAGCAGCCTTGGGTATCTACAAATATATCCTGAATGCATAATCAGCCTGTGCTGAAACCAGCACAGGTTTCATGTATCTCTTGTAAATACAGCTCCTGAGATGGGTACATGGTCTATGGCTGCACACAGAAATCACTGCATGAATTTACAGTGTGCTCCAAGAGTGTGCCTTAAAGGGTTGTGCATTCAGGTACATGACGTGCTTTGGTTTTGCAATCTGTTATGTGGATAAAAGCCTGATTTACCAGCTGGGAGGGGGTTGCGAAGTTCAGTTGTTGCGAAAGTTTGAGTTTCCAGTTCTTGGGACTGGAGAACAAAATATGGACTGGTCCCTCTCCCTGAATGCATTCAAGGCCAGGCTGGATGTGGCTCTTGGCAGCCTGGTCTAGTGGTTGGTGATCCTGCCCGTGGCAGGGGTGTTGAAACTAGATGATCTTTGAGATTCTTTTCAACCCAGGCTTTTCTATGATTCTAGTTTTGTGGCAGAATTGACAAACCACCGATTCCCAAAGCAGAGAAATGTATCAAATCAAAATCCATTTGTATTAGCAAAGAAGTTCTCTGGCATGGGAATTCTCTGCCTGTGCTCTTGATTCTACTCTTTGATCTTTTATTTTTTAAAGCACTGTAGTGTACATGGTAAATAATATGCAGTGATAGAATATGAAGGTTTTTGCTTGCTTCCTCCCACTGAACTCAGAGTGCTTTATGTCAAAGGTGCAAATACACCGAGGGTCATGGAAAGAAAATATTTGCTAGTTCTCAGATAGTTTGGGGTGGAGCAAAGGACTGCTTGCTGCAGGTGAACACACTGCAACCCTTCTACCCCAGCCTGCAAACTTCACTGACATGAAAGCATTTGATGGGGGTGGTCAAACTAGGAACAAATTTCCTCTTTTCTGGATTTTGAGAAATCACTCTGATTCCTGCTTGGGAATTTTTTCTTTCCAACATATTTTCAGCTTTGGCTGGTGACAAACCAGCACAGCCCCAGCTGCAGCTCCTGGGACACCACTGGTGGTACTGGTGGTCATTGGTGCTGACTGCTCTGCTGCTGTGGGGACACGTTGTGTTTCCATGGGAGCTGAGCCACTGAAATCCTTTGAGATGCACAAGAATTGGAGGGTTAAGGAAGATCCTGATTAAAGTTCCATTTACTGATGCTCTTCACCAATTTATATCCAAGTGCTACTTCACTAATTAATGGCTGCTCATGAAATGCCATGTGTCAGCAATGAATCACTTACTTTTGTTGCACTTCAGTAGTATATTGTTAATGAGCAAGGACAACTCTTATAATTAAAGCCTAAAATAGCCCTGTCTGTAGGACACCATCAAGTGTTTATGTCTTGCTGTAGTGGGTGGACCAGTTTATATCACTCTCCTGTCTTTGTCTGTGCTAGTTTTGTAAGTAAAAAAATGGAGGATTGGAAAATTGTGGGGCAGCAAATTGTTGTTGGTTGTTTTTTTTTTTTTTTGTTTGTTTGTTTGTTTTTTACTGTAATAGGGGTAGTAGTTTAATTGCATTTTGAAAGAAAGAAAAACCTGCCAGCTACCCTTATCTGGAGCAACCTTAAACAGAGGCTCTCTTAGATTATTGCTTCTAATGAGTGTCACTGAAGCTCAAAACTAATTTTAAAAAAATAAATAAATAAGAAGGAGAATCAGCTTGTTTAGAGCAGAGGGCAATTTGGTGCAAATCACTGATAAATCAGTAATTTTGTGTTCCTCAGCTGCAGGTAGCTGTGAAAACTGAGAAACAGAGTCAAGCCCTCTGCGAACGTACATAGGCAACTGTTCATACTTTGAGCAACATTATGAAAAATGTGCAACTGAACCAGTAAAGCAGTAAATAACATTTCTCCTGCTTGACCTGATCAGTGCTGGCACAGCTGGAATTTTGCATTTCTTTCACGGGACGTGAGACCAAGTCTTTGGAGAACATTTGGTCAGTCCATGCATCCTGCATTCCTTTCTCCACTATGTTATTTTACATTGTAGTTTGAAGCACTGATCCAGTCCAATGGTTTCTTCACAAGAGGAAAAAATGAATATTTGTAGGAGAGTTTGTAGCCAAATTGCCCCATAGCAGTAGTGATGTGCACAAGTGACTGTTTCCAAAATCTGGCAGTGGGAAAACTGAATCCCACCTTCCCTGCCATGGGGTAAACCTGTTTTTTGTGGGCCCACTCCTTCTAACAGGCATCAGGAGGGAAGAAGGAGAGGGATCTATGTAGTCTATACTGAGAAGATTAGACAAAAAAGAGACATTCCTGAAGGATGGGCTTCAGTAATTATGAAGCATAAGAATGGACTTTTAATTTTAATGGTTAAGAAAAAAATATATGAATTTTTAGGGATTTAATTTTCTACTGAAAAACAATTTTACAGAAATGTACATTTCACTCCTCAACAGCCCCTCACTCCCACACCCTTTTATACCAGCTTATTTGAAAGCTCAAGCTTCTGTGAAGGAACAAATATTCACCAAAAGCTATATCTACTCCTGCTGGAGAAAGTTGTTTTTCCAGGAAAAGAACAACAAAGACAAACATCTGTTTCCCTTATTATGGCTTCTGAATACTTTCCCACTGTGGCCAGACCCAGTCCTGCAGCTCTGCAGACAGAGCAGCAAAAGCGCTCCCATTTAAAAGCTCTCCCATTTTTGGTAGCATGACAGCTCAGCACTTGTCCTCGCTGTAGCAAACAACATGTAGACCCTTTGTATTGGCCTCCTACAGAGATTTAAAAAGAAAAAAAAAAATAAAATAAAATGAAATGAGGATCTTCGCTGAAATGACTTCTACAAATTCTCAGAAAAGCTTTGTGAGTGCCTTACAAAGCCCTCACGCTGGTATATAAAGCGCAGTGGGATTGCCAGCTGTGTGTGTTCCCAGGCTTGCTGAGGAAAATCACTCAGCTCAGGTTGAGGAGGGGAGATCCGAATCTCCTTATTCCTGATAACACTGCAGCTTTCCCTGCCTGATGTCGCTGAAATACTAAGCGCTGAAGACAATCCTGCAGCTCATCCCCTCCACAGCCCCTCTGTGATCTCCAGTGACATCATGACGCTGGATAGTTACCCAATGATAAATTAAGGAATAATTCCTCTTGTCAACATCTGCTCTCCCACATTTGTTTAGCTTTTTGGATGCTGTTTGTTTGCATCAACAGGACTATGGATAACCACCCTCCATCTGAGCTGCAGGCAGTGACAGAAGACCTTAGATGGGATTCATTAAGATATTTTTGGTCTCCTGACATCCCTGTTGGATAAGTCAAGGTTCTGTATAGCTGCGGAGTGGAGAAAGGGATAAGAGTATGATTGCCAGAGCATCTGCAAAATGGGCACTTTATGTTTTTAAAAAACACGCACTGTTGTGGAACAGAAGCGTAATATATGCCGTTAACATTAGTGTCATTGAGCAGCCTCTAAATAGCAGGTTGGTAGGAAAAAAAAAAGATATGAAAATATAAACAAGAGAAAATGAAAACCGTTATAAGCTCTCTGCGTAAGAAGGGTAATCTGCAATTAAACACAAAGGCTAAGCTGAAACAATGTGAAAGATGAGACATATTTCCTATTTTAAAGTGAAGACTGATGCTCTGTCTCTAACCCTCAAAGCTGTGACAAAAACTTAATGGTGTGAAGCAGAGACACCATGTCAGACTTCATTCTGCGTTCCCGGCTTTGGATGATTTATCACTTGCAGCCGTTCTGTTTGCCATTAATTAAGTAGAAAAGTTATTTTAGTAAGTTAGGTTGGTGGTGTTGCATCCCCTTCTGAGCTTAGATAAAAGTGAAACAAAAGGCTTTTATTGCAGTGGCTGTAAATTCACGTTCCAAATGCATTCTTTCACATTTTCACACTCATAAAATAATAATAATAAAAAAAGTAGCTTTGGTTCTTTGCTGTAGGTGCTCCAACAGTTGTTATAAATGTGGTTATAAAAACTGATTACCTTCTAACAAATAATCTACATGCATTTTTACACAGTCATGAGGATACATGTGATCTGCATGGCATTGCAAGAGAATTCTGTCATTTTTTCCCCTTGACAGTGACCTTAACGGACTCCCATTTGTGTTCTGGAGGACAACGAACTATTGACTACCAAAGGATGGGAGAGTGATGCTGGATGCTGAGAAGGGCTGCCTGGAAGTGCCCCTGAGAGGCAATGCTCAGCAATGCAGGTATTTCTTGGAACTGGAGCCAACTGCCAGCCAGGCTCTGTCTAGTACTCTGACTGCGTTGGAAATGTCAATAATGTCAACCAAAATGAGAGGCTCATGAACAAGGAAGACAGAGCATCTTGCTGAGCTATGGCAAAAACAAATTTGCTGCCAAATGTGAGTTACTACTACCTACCCACACAGCTTTCTGTGTTGAGTGGATAATACACCTCTTTACACAACTTTTCTGGTGGTGCATCTATTTGTTCATCCACAGTCCCACTCTGTGGGGAACTGGAAGCTTGAATAGACACATATTTATGAGAAAAGAGCTATTTTTTTGTCAGCCCTGTTGGGAATGAATTCCTGTTCTTCTTGATGTATAATCATGTATTGTCATCTGTCTCTTCCTTCTTTTTCCCTTCTAGTCGCAGGATATTAGATTACTCACTCATAATGTTTTTCTTAATGACAGATAGTATAAAAGCTGTACCCCAGTAAAAACAGCCACAGAAGTGTCAAGGTAATTGGTTTTCCTGTGACTCAAATCACAAAGGAATGAAAAGTACATAGGTCACTCTGAAAGTAATGCCTCCTATTTATTTATGTGGAAACTAGGATACAAAGATGTCAAATAATACTATCTGACAGAGTAAATTCTCAGCTACTGGACACTGTTTTTTCATCAGTCACCACCATTAGCTATGCAATTTTTCCAGCAATGAGCAAGGTGACTTGCTGTTTCACAGCTGCCGTAACTTTGATACTGCTATGGAAGTGTTGCCCACACAGTCCATCTTTCATCAGCCCTGATCAAAGTCAGATGGAGCCAAATCTGAACAATACCGTGGGTGTGGCAGGACAGTCCAGCCAAGGCTGATAGTGTGCTCCACAGTCTTCAAAATGGCACGGGACCAATGGCCTGACTCTAGAAGTTCAAGCACTGAACTTTGTCAGCTTTGCAATGTAACAGTCAGAATTGATGGTTTTGCGGGCCAACATAATAAAATAGAAGACTTTACTTTAGGAGCAGCCCTTGTACAAATTACCAAACTGATGAATGATATGGCTGCTTGTTTTCCATCGGCCAGTCACAGTAAATGCCTCATTCCTTCTTGCACAAAGATGACTAATTGGAGACAAGAATTGGGGTTGATTCTAAAAGTAAGGAATTTAGGTGGTTGAATTGAAGATGCATGATGGGAGAAAATTAGTCTTGATGGAATATTCTTTAAACATTTTATTATTGCTTTTTGCACTACAGTGTCTTATTCAGTCTCATGAGAACCATCGTTAGACATTTGACATAGTTTTTATTCAATTCAGAAATTAACAGAGTGATTTTCATGAAGTTAAAATAAGCTCAGAGTGAATAGAGATGTGCAAGACAACTGTTTTTGCTCACAAATCAAGAAGCCAAAGAAAAGCTTTTCTGGAAATTTTGAAGATAATGTCAAAAAGGAAAGAAAAGGAGAAAAAGAATTAAAAATGGGTGTGAAGACTGTGATTTTTAAAATGACATTTGGCTGCTATCACAATTAGCAATTTTCAGGGATATTGATTGGCTGTGTGTGTAAATCTTAATGTGTGTGTTTGAGAGGGTAATAGTGGCTGCAAAAATTAATTTTCTTGTGAAGATCTGATTGCTCCACCTGTTACAGTCTGTCTACAACCTACACTCCTATCAAGTGTTGCCGATTAGTTCACAGAATGTAATTGAAGAATGAAAATAGAAGAGCAAAATGTCTGATTTATAGATGGAATTGGTTATGCACTGTGATTCTTTTTTGATGCTGGTTTAAATATTCTGTTATTAAATTGATTAAGTAATTAAATGCTGCTATAAACATGTCAGATGGTATTTTACATCGATTTTCTACAGCTGAGTGTACTTCCCAATGCAGTAAGCATTACTGAAGTAACGCTGGTGCTAGTCATTGAGGAAAAGGGTTAAAGAGCATGAAGGAAAGGAGGAAGGGATGGAAATGCCCTCTATAATCACACTGGTGAAAAACATAGTTAGCTTGGGCAGGTCATGCTGTTTGTGTATACTTTGTTCATGCTAAATAAAATGCCTTCTCTGCTGGGTTGAGCAGAACTGAAAGAATAATTTGTTTTAAAGCAAAAAGACGATTTAAATGACTGCTGCTGTTAAAAAAGAGTTTTGTGACAATACCATCACCAAACTGCATGCTGCACTTCTTGTATGTTTATTCAAGTGTAGAATTAAATCTGTATTTGAGGAAGCATGAGAAGTTAAGACTGTAAGAAATCCCAAGATGAAAACAAAACTTCTTGCTGCAAATCATAATATTAGTGGAAGAAATAAATTAAAAACTGTTTTATGGAGGAAAATATAAAGGCTGATGAAATCGAGGTTGATCAGCAAGAATTTAGTCTAGTGAAATTAAAACTAACTTCAGCTATAGTCATAAAGAAGGACAGCAGCTGCTATGTGTTGCTCTCCACCCAAAGACTGGGTGAAGTGGGAAGTGTGGGAGCCCACGAAACCCGAGTATTTCCTCCTGCAGTGGCCTCATTGCTAGGCTCCGCTCTCACACTCCATCTTGCACCGTCTGTCTGGCCCAGCAGACCTCATGTTATCCAGAGCATCTGCTCACTCATTAGAAATACTTGATTTTTCTGGGCTGTGGATAGCCTAACAGTTACGTGCTTGCATTGTTCAGTTTCCTCCTGTGAAATCAGTGGATTTGGGGCTGTGGAGCAAAACGTGATGCTGCTTCTAGTACTATGACTGCCCACACTTCAAGCCCCTCACCTATCTCAACCTCTACTTTTTCCTGGTTCTTGAAACCGTCAGTGAAGCCTACGGAGAAGGCTCTGTAGCCCCAAAAGCATTTGTTGTTCAGGAGTCTGTGGCAGGCTGGAACTGGAAGATGAGGTTATCGCTGTGAAGGTTGCACTTTCACCATTCGTGGAATGGCTGTGCTTTCACCATCCGTGGTGGGCACAGTGAGTGCACTGTGGTCCCCACAGGCACTCCACAAACAATCTTGTCCACCCTAGCTGGTCATATGTGGACATGTGAAATCCCATATGCTTCAGAGAGACCTCACTGCACCTGGGCCTGCCTTTGCAGCTTCTCGTTGTTGAAAAGCAGGTGTTTGGTCTTGAGAGCTGCCTTGAAGCTACTCAGACATCCCCTAGGGTGATGTCAGGAGCAAGAGGCACGCAGCATCAGCCGGCCTAACTAGGGATGCTTGAAGTGGGGACAGTTTCTATGGTACTAGGTTAAGGACACATCCAGCTGCACTCATAATGACTTGGCAGAGGGTCTATCAGATCTGTGAATGCTGTTTCCAGCACGCCCCTTCAGATCGGCAGCTGATGTGAGATTTCCACAGCTCCTCCCTGCAGAGGAGTCACTCATTTGCAGTGGTTATGCTGTGCCTATATATAAAACAAGGTATAGAAAAGTTCAAAGTAGCATGAAGAGATTA
>JAOWBP010000001.1:31669744-31699480 GCA_028571105.1 Tragopan temminckii
CACTCATTTGCAGTGGTTATGCTGTGCCTATATATAAAACAAGGTATAGAAAAGTTCAAAGTAGCATGAAGAGATTACATTCATCGAGACACTATTATCAAGAGTATAGCTGGTTTGTCAAAGATGATGGCTCCTTCACCAGCACTGCTGAACGGGTTGGTCCAGCTCAGTGACCCACATCTGGCTATCGGAAGGAGTGGGTGTGCATGCATGGAAGGAGGTATACTGTGGCTGAAATTCTTTTTCTAAAACAAATTGAGAGTTTTTGCTGCTGTGCTTTGCTATGGTTTTGTTTTTCACATATCTTTAAATTTTAAGAGCATTCTGGATGCAGTATATGTATTTTGCCCCTAAGACTTTTACTTCTTTAATTTTTTTTCTTAATGTATTCTATTAATTTAACAGAAAATCAAGGCAGAGGCTGAAGATATATGGATATTCTCTGTATTTGGCAAACAGCAATTTCCAAGAACAGGTTTGCCTTACAGCAACTTAAGACTCTCATTTGTAAACATCCACATGGAATCCACATTCCAGGAGTCCCAATCTACATCAGTCCTCTGCCACAGCATCCGCTCACATTTCCTCACAGTTTTTCTTGTTCACTGAGGTTATTTTTAGACTTAACTGTCCAGCCATTTAGAACCTGCATGTGAAGACAGGCATTTTGCTACTGCAGCAGCAGCCAGGTGCTGGGACACCTCTCTGCTCACTGTCATTTCACAGGTGCAAAGCAGGGGCCTTTTTGCAACTGGTCATTAATCATGAACAGTCGGACTCAGATACAAAGATTAGAAACTGCTTAATGCTTTTCATGTTCCCTTTTCAGACCAATTCTGAGCTGGGCGAGTTTGCTGTTCTCTGAATACATATTAGAAAGGATTACATTTTCTTCACTTGTTGGCAAAGAGATTCATTAAGAACTTATGGTTCAGTATGTTGCAAGGAACTTGGGAATTTGGTTCAGTGGGTCTGAAATCAGATATTCCAGCTGAAAGGATAGCGAACGAGAAACAATCGTCACTGCGTTTTTGGGGCTAAGGTTCCTTCAGATGTATTTAGGAGAACAAGTTAAACATTAGTGTGAACAAAAGCAGAAAGCTTATAAAAGGATCAGGATAAATACTGAAAAATAAAATTATTTTTCAGCAGTAAAGAAACTGGAGAAGGCCAATAGATCTTGTTGACAAGTCAGCAATGCTCACTATAAAAGATATACTCTGAAGGGACATCTCCACAATTCAAGTGCCTGGCTTTACTCCAGCTTTGTATTTTGAAATCTTAAAAATGATAAGTGTCTAAATAGCTCCAAAAGGTTTGTGATTTTTTTTTATTTTTATTTTTTAAGAAATTGCTGTAACTAAGAACAGGTTTGATTGGAATTTGGAAGGCAGCATTTGTCATTACTGAACTTGTTTGCTTATATTTACAGTTCTTCAGCAAGTATCAAGTGCTGAAGGTTTTGAAACAAATGTGCAGTGTTGTTAGGAAATGTGGCAGAATAGTTCCTTTGAGATGCTCTCTTTCTGTCTTGTAAATACTCCATGGCAATTTTATGCAGTGCATGGAGAGCCAGGCATAAGTGTCTGTACATCTCAGTTCATTCAGCATCATTCAATGTGAGGATAGTGTTTTGCTGTACATTTTATTAAATGGAAAGCTGAGAAACAGAGAAAGCTTCCAAGCCCTGTGTCAGTGAACCACATAGTAAATGTGCAATTATAAAACTATAATAAATATTTATGCACTTACCACATATTGTAAACCATGCACATGCATAGAATAACAGAAAACTTAATAGTGGAGCATTTTCTGCTTTGCCAATTACTTTAGGGCTACCATTGCCACCTGCTTTGGAAGCAAGAAGTGAACATATTAATATTTTCACATGCATGAAGAAGCAGCACTTTCTCATACCTGACAAGGAGGAAGTACATGACACAATGTGTTTAATGTCAGTGTATTCATGCAGAGCATAGGTGTCACTTTTTAGCATGTAGTACCTCCTCCCTTTCTGTGGACAGAAACCTGGGCTTTTCTGTACTGTTTATTAAAATCTTCCTGATACTCATTTTGTAAAAAAAAACCAAACCTCTGAGGTATAAATTCTGTTCCTCTGCAGAAAATAAAAATTCTGCAGCCTTTTTTGTGAATGGAAATAAAGGTTGAGAGATAAGTCTGGGGGCAATAATTTTAGAAACTTTCAAATGAAACTGTCAAATAATTTCTTTGAAGGCACTTTTTAATATGTATTTCAGAAAATGAACAATTTGTAGGATGTCTAACATCTTTAATTGAAATTTCCGTGCCTTTGCTTTAATAAGTTAACTTCATTTACTTCATCTTTTAAATTCTCTCCTTAAGTGGTCCGCACTTATTAAGAGAGTGATGTGATTTACGTGGAATTCTGCTTGGTTCCATTTTCATTGATGAAAAGAGAAGTCCCCTTCAACTGTGGTGCACATATGCAGATGTTTTTCTGAGGAGACACGGGAGCACGAGGGAGGCTGGTAAGGCTGATGCGTACATCTATTTCTGTAGGGCTTGGTCATGGCATTCTATGAATAATCCAATCATATTCAAGTCCTCAGCCGAGGACTTGAGCGTGTGAGTGAGTTCCCTATGGCAGGTCAAGGATTTTAAGGTAAGAATGTTGATTAGATTTCTGAAGAGTCATCAGACATGCTGTGAGACTGCAGGGAAAGAGGGCAGCAAGACTGGCCAAACAATTCAGTGTTGCAAGAGAGGGGACAAGATCAGGTCCTGGGCCAGACTCAGCTGTTGTGGCAGAAGAAGCCTTCCATACGGACTGGAGGTGGCTGTGAGCAGAGATATATGTGTCAGTGACAGTTTGCCTTTTCAGGGGTATTGTTCTTACACTTCAGTGCACAAAGAGAGATTGAACGAGTGTACTAAGATTCTTCCTCGTTTTCCTCAATATTGTTTCATCTAGTTTGCTGACATCATGATAAACACATTATAAAGACATCGTATGCGAAGAATGTTAGTTGGCGTGTCTTCCAGATCTGCAACAACATAGCAGTACCCAGTGGCTGAGAAGTAGGTACAAGTGGACACAAGCTAATCTAGTCATGATGACATCAAGAATACAGATCGCACACCATTACGAAGGCAGAGGCTACAGCCCCAAAATAATTTGTGTAGAAACAGCTGCCTACGTCTAGTGATAAACGAGAGTTACTCATCCCTGCAAAATAAATAAGTAAATAAATGAATAAATAAATAAACAAATAAATATCTGCTTAACTGCACCTTTTCTCGGCACTTTTGTCCCAGCCTGAGACCTGTCCCAGGTCAGGTGGAGAGGCAGCAATCTCCCAAGAAAGCAATGAATCTACCGTTTTATACTAGATATTAGTTGTATAATTTTATGTCACATTTTTAAGTGTAGCAACAGGTAAAATGATTCCTGAGCATCATTTTTTATGCTATTGTTTTGAAAAGTGTAACTACTTTTGCAGTTCTGTGCCCAGTTCTGAAACAGAGTACCTGTTGTTCACAGTAATACAAGTTAGAGGGAGGCAAGAGAAGGATTAGTGTTTTGTGTCAGCCAGATTTAATAAGTGAACTGAAGTTACCTAAATCATATGAAATCCTAGGGTATTTCCTATGCTTTACACTGTGTTGTCCAAATACCTTGCTGGGATGATAGGCTTAGGTTTAAAGAATTCCTAAAAGAATGTGAAATAATTTCTGTTCCACACTGTAACTTCTGATGTGTATTGGTTATATATTCACCTTAAGCTGAAAAGTAAAGGGCTTTTAGCTTCAGGCAAACAAAATCATGCCTTAGATTTGTCCTCTGTATGATAGACAGGAAGATAGCTTAAATGGCAATGTTAGATCTCTCTAAGATAGGGATATACCTTAAGGATAACCACTGTTACATAGAGGTTTCTGGTGAGGTGAAGAAATGGCAAATGGAGTGCCCGAATAAAAATTCTACAATACTTGCCAATATCGTGTCAAAATTAGATAAAGAATTTATTCCCTCAGCTGGATTTTCACATTTAAACTGATTCTGATTATTTATCCATGCATAAGCAGATACTATTCGCCCATAATCTTCCTTTCTGTCTCCTCAGGAAATAAAATAAAATAAAAAATCACAATACTTGTACTCCCCTGTGCCATATTGGTATTCCTGTGTTTTAGGTACAGAATTCTGTGCGAGCATATAAATTACTTGTCAATAATACACACGAATAGTGAAGGATGGGGTGCCACATTGCTATTGTTCAAATATGTGGCTCCCCATTCCTGAAGTGAAAAGCTCAGGACACCCACACAACATTTCCCCACGCCAAAGTGGAAAAGGAAGCAGAGTTACTTACAGGAACCAGTCCAAGCAGTTACTCAACAGGAATACATTCAAAGATGTAGATTGCTCTGAAACCAATGCCTCCTGATTATTCCATTACCATGGAAACTGCAGGAGTTACAGAAAGCACAATAACACTATTTGACAGAGCATTTTCTCAGCTACAAAACACTATTTTTCAGCATAGTCACCATCATTAGCTGTGCATTTTCGCCAGTGATGAACTAGAACTTGCATGCCATGCTTGCCAAAATCTGCACCAGTGGTGGTGACCCATCACTACTGCTGGAACATACCACCCACCGCCTCACTGTGCTCAGATTCACTCTGGTTTCCATAACCATTCAACAAGTATAGATGAATGTCAATGGGTGCAATGCTTTCCCCATGGAGAAATTCAACGACACACCTTCATTTCACACACACTTCCATGTCAGACACTATTTTGCCATAGCACCCCTTTGCTGCCATCTGTCACGTGGCAACAACATGTAATAGAATATCTGTGAGAAGGTTTAGCCTCTACAGTCATACCACCAACATCCACCTCTGATGTTGTGGACCAACATAAGGAAGTTGATAGAAGGGCACCACCATTCTCTACTTAACTTCGTCTCCATTGGATAATCCTTACATCCAGAATGGGACTGACAGTTTTCTCTTTCCTTAAAATGTGAAATTGGTGGGAAAGATTTGTGTGAAAACTGCAGCAATTGTTCTCCTCCTATTCAGGTGAGGGTGGCCCAGTTTCACTGTTCCTTTGTCAATCATCCTGCAAATCTCCTGTTTTTGACTCTAGCAGATGTGGCCTCAAATGCACACAGGATTTGGAGGATGACAAGTAAGTTTTTATGTTTTTGCTGGGATTGAGAGGCAGGGGAAGCACCATTTGACTTCTTATTGAGTGGATGCTGGAAGGTGCCCTCTGTACCTCCCTCTGTGCAGAAATTATATCAGTGGTCACAGTTGTCTGGGACAGAGTATATTCACCTTCTTTTTTATACCTCTGTGTTTCGACATTTCCTTTTTCTTCTATTACACAAACAGAAAACATTATCCAAAGGTTTGTTTCTGGGAGTATTTATCTACTGTACCCTTTGCTTCATTTGAGGCTGTTCATAGAAAAACTATACGCAGCACTTTTGGGAATTGGAAGCGTGGAAGGAAAGAAAATTGCACGTTTATCTTTATTTGATTTCTTAATTTTGAGAAGCAAAGATAAGTTAATTAATTGACAATGAGGTTTTAGATTTATCCCATTAACAGTAAGAGCTGGGATTGCTGAGCACTTAACTATTTTTGACAGGTCCAGAAGATTGGTTTTGTTACATACTGTTTTTTCTCACTTCACTTTTATATTTGTTTTAATATTTTTGCTAAGTAATGAGAACGCTAATATTAGCTAGCATGAAAAGATTTCTGCTTCCAATAGCTTATACTGAATGGTTATTTTGTTAGGAGAATAACATGATACTCTTGTGCTACAATTACAGATTCCACTCCTCAAAAGCTGATGATGTTGAGGTTCAAGATTCTTGCTGGATTCTGGTAAGATAAAGCTAAAAATCAGTGGATCATAATTTGTAGTAATATTGAAGAATGCTAATAATATTAAAAAGTAATAATTAAATTTAATGGCGATAATTCTTCAGAAATCTAATAAAAAGCAGTGACTGTGCTAAATTCTGTACCAGAAATTTATGGTCAAAATATCCAAGGCAACCAGATAGGACATTTACACTTAATTCAATATCCTCTTTGTTCTGTGTGTCTGGTGGAGATATTTAACTGTAGACATATCACTATGTAAAAGCATCTGTGAAATTTAGTCCAATTCCTCCGCAACCGAAATTCTTTGTAAGTCCTTCAACTTCTCCTTTTCAAGACAGAACTGCATCTGGTATGTGGTAAGAGAACTCAAAAGTATTATTGTATTCTGTCCATTTCTCAACTGATTTAATCAAAACCCCCAAATAATTGCACCCAAACTTGGCTTGGCTCCTTGCACTTAGCATAACTTCATACTGGGGCTTTATTTCCTCCTGAACTATCTAGATAAATGTTGCTGTAAATTATTCTGCTTTTAGTGAAGTATTATTTCATCTTGGGCACTCATTTCATAACTTCCAGAAGCAAAATAAGATTTTTGTTCATCTTATTTCCAACATTTGCTTAGATAAGCTTTGTGGCATGGCTTCAAGGTTTATAAAAACAATACACATATTAAGGGCTTGGAGGGCATCGGTGACATTTCATGTTGCTGCAGTCAGAACAGGATCTTATTGCCTGGCTGAATTCTCCTCTGACGCATATAGGATTATGGGATAATTTGGGCTGGAAGGGCCTTCAGGAGGCCTCTAGCCCAGCAGTGTGCTCACAGCATAGTCCACTATAAGGTCAGAGTAGGTTGCTCAGGGCTGTACCACAGCATGGGCTTGATGTCTAAATAATGTCGGTGGAGACTGCACCTGAACAGTGTTAGCAGCCTGTTCTACTGCTGGACTGTTCCCCCGGAGAAAACATTTCCTCTGTCCAGACTGCATCTCTCTGGTTTCAGCTTACATCCATTGCCTTTTAGCCTCTGGACATGCACTGCTGTGAGCAATCTGTTTCCACCTCCCCACAGGTGCTGAGAGGCTGCTGTTGGGTCCACTCAGCTGTCCTTTCTATTGGAGAAAGGTCCCTCAGCCTTATCCGCACAGGACATGTGCAAAAGGCACCATTATTGTGGTGGTTCTGCACTATCTTACTCCAGTTTATCAGTGCCTTTTCTGGATGGGGCAACCCCAAACCAGATGCAGTGCTCTCGATGCGGTCTAACAGCTGCTGAGTGCAGAGAAAAACCACTTTGCCTGCTCTGCTGGCTGTGTCTGCTGACACTGCTCAGGGTCCTGCTGGCGTTCATCACTGCCAGAGCTCATGGGTGGCCCATCCCCAGCTTGAGGCACTCCAGCACTCCCAGGGTCTCCTCCCCAGAGCCGCTCCTCAGCTGAAATGTCTTCTTCCTTCCCAGGGGCATGGCTTTGCATTTGTCCTTGTTGAATTTCATAAGGTTGCTGTTGGCCCTGTTACTGGTACTTGACCTCAGGCAGGACTGAAAATCAAGTGGGAAAGATCTGAGAGGATGAAATTGAATTGAGGGGTTACTCCTGAATCATTCAGGTCTGAAATTTAAATACATTAAAGGGAGCGAGACTGTGCAAAGGTATTCCAATGAATCCTTGAAAAACCTTGAAATGTTATAACAGAATCTTTCATTAAGATACGTATGGTGTTGAATACAATGAAAAACCTTACACTGTAGAAGTAAACCCCAAAACCACTTGGCCCAGAAAAAAATCTTCATTAGTTGTCATAGCATGGAGACCTGTATCTGGCAGCAGTCAGCTACACAAAGTGAACATTAGGCATCTGACCCAAAAGTATTGTGTATGCCCTCGCATCTGTACATACGTACACACAGCATGTGAAAACTGGACTGACAATGTCTGTAAATGGTGCTGGAATATGCTGCTGGGATGGGCCTACATCTGGGTGGAAATATATGCCCCTTCATCATTATTAAGGCATTAAAATAAAGCAAAACTAATGGAGTCACTTGCGTTGGGTCCTAAGAATAAAATTTACCTAGGTGAAATGCCATTGTTCTACCTACTCACTGTATTGGGTCTTTTTGAGTGTTATTTAGGATTAAGGAAGGACGTGATTTAAAGTAAAACAGGTATTCTATTTTTTCTATGTAAACAAGATTTCATTTGATTTTTCTCTATAATTATTCAGTAGAAAGAAAATTAAAGACTATATTCCCAATTAAAAGCCCTTATTAAGCATTTGGTCCAAATTACTTGATTGTATCATTTTAATGAACACAGAAAAAATTAATCAGCACAAAAATACTTTAATTATAAAATGGCAGAAAGCCACAGAAACAGACAACAGTGGTTCTGTAACAGACACCTAATTACTCAGACAGACCATTTCAAAGCCATCTGACAAATTTGTCCAAACTTGTGTGGGCAACACTCATCAGAAGTTCACCAAGTCCTTTTAGTACTCAGAGCAGGAAGGGGTCTGCACTTCCCTTTAACCAGCGTAGTTCAGTAGCAGTCACCCTGCTAAGGATGGTTTATTCTACAGTAGTCTACACGCACAAAAGACGGAGGAACGTTGCTAAATAAATAAATAAATAAATAAATTTAGAAGCCATTTCTCTTTTCACAAGTAAAACTTGATCAAAACTGAAGACTTTGTGAAAGAAGGAATTGCACACATAACAAAGCCCCAAAGCAATAAAAAATTGGGTGCAACTTAAAGCCACATCAGTGCTACCAGCTACTACCATCCTGAGGATTAATTTCTATGTCTGTAAGGATGATGTATTTTGTATCTGCAGAACTCAAGATGTGGTGGTGTTTTTTTTTTTTTCCTGAATGCAGTTCCTCTTGTGGTCTTTATTTTTCCCTGATAACTGCACAGCAATCAACTTCTGGATGAGAATCCCAAACATATCAAGTTCCTGAAATCTGAAATTCCACTCCCAGCTGCTTAGAGAAAATACAAAGAAGAAATTTGGGAAAAAGTGCCATGAAAAGCACCCTGAAGATTGAAATGGCTTAAAGTGTATGTTGGCTTCTTGCAGAAAATAGGATGAAATTAAATGAGATGCAGTTGTTTTTTGTCTTTAATCCTTAAGTAATCAAAACAGCATAGCAGGACAGCGTTGTGCCAGAATATCAAGAGATGTGGTTTGGAAATTAGGAGATAAAAAAAGAAACAAATATTCACTTTCAGGCTTCTTCTTAATTAATTAATTTACTTATTAAATTTCTGGTACTAGGATTTTCTCTTCAAGCACTTACTCTAGAAACTAAGTATTCTTTGCTCCACATGAGATTCCCTATCAGTGCTGGCACTGCATGGGAAATACCAAAACTACGGTGCACACAGCTCTGCACTGGTGTGTGAGTGCAGAAAATGACTTACTGGTCATTTCCATAGACTCAGTCTTCACATGGTCTAACATGGGTTAATTCTGCAGAAGTCAATGGAGCTGTGTTGATTCCCACCATCTGGGTGTTTGGCTAAATCACTCCCTGGCAGAGTTACAGAGGTATAAGGGTGCCAGTGCTGTTCCACTGTCATTCTTTGTGGGTTGACTCTGTATTTCCTGAAAGAAAACAATAATTGAGGCACTGATATTTGCTTGACAGATAATGCTCGTGGCAACAATCTCTCAAGCGCTTATTGTGTACACAGTTATTGAGAACACTGACAGTTTTCCTTTACTTGATGACATAATAAAACACTATAATTAGTGCAAAATGTACTGAGCATTCAACATTTAGCTGTCCAGTGATATTCAATGTTGTTGTGATTGACAGTTTTTAGTGGAAAAGGAGGAATTTACTCTAGTGATATTTGCATATGTTTTTCAATTGATGTTCATTGATTTGTAGTGTCAAAAGTAATGTGATTTCCAGATTATTGTTGCCAAGTCAGGACCGGTTGCATTTGTTCTGAGGTTTTCCATTAATCCACGCAATCTATTGTGTAAATTACTGTTTATTTCATCATGGATTGGTGCATTTTCTACAATGAATAACCAATTGCTGGTCTCTTGTTCCCATGATGTGTCACTGAAAGGAAACAGTGACTTTTCTCTGCATGCTTTGCTGACTCTAAGATCACAAGCATAGGAAGTGAGGTTAGTTTTCTCTGCAGAAGGAGGCTGCACTAGCACTGCGTCATTCAAGGGAACGAGGTTGCTTTTCTAATTTTGTTACACTCAAGAGCTGTGAAAGTGCAATGGAATCTGAAAGAGTGAAGAGTAGGAAGAGGACAATGTTTGTGCTATGGAGACAGAAATGTTTGAAATAACTCCCAAAGAATCAGTGAAGGGAATAATGACACATACGACCCTGGTGATTCTTCCCTGATACTGCCTAGCTGAATATTCTCCTCGTTTTGATTGCTACATTTATAATCAAGCACTTGCCATAAAGCATCATATTGCCACATAACTCTTTCAGTAGGCAGCTACAGAACAAATGCATGCAAACCTTTATCAGCATATGCTTAGGGTGCATGGTGAGGTGCATCTTCACCAGTTATTAAACCCAGGTAAGAACTCAGCTCTGAGGCTTGAAACTTAGAATTTTTAAAGCTCCACAAAGTATGCAGCATCAACATTTAGTCCAGTGCTCCCGAGGATGAGAGTGCAACAGGGAGGTTAGGTTCACTTCTGAATTGAAATAAGAGAAAGCCATTAGGAAATTGCTGGTTGTGGCAGGTAGGCCATCCCAAATTCTAGAATTGCAGAGCAGCAAAGTGAGGAATGGACTTCTGGAGGTCATCAGGTCCAACCCTTGGCTTGAATTAGGATCACTGGAATCAGATTGCTTAGAGTCTTATCCAGTCAAATTGTTAGTTTCTCAGTTGATGAAGAGCCTATATCCCATCTGGTCGATCTGGTCCAATGTTTGACTGTCCTCCCGGTAAATATTTTTTCTCATAATTTCTAATTGCAATTTCTCATTTTACAGCTTGTGCATCTTGCCTCTCATCCTATCTTTAGGAATAGCCTGTTTCTGCCTTCTCTATGCAATTCTATTAGTTCGTTGAAGACAGCAAGAAGACTCATTCTTAGCAATCTCTTCTTAAGATTGCATAAACTTGTCTGACAGCCTTACTTTGTACACCGTGTCCTCCTGACCCCCACTGAGGTCTAGGAAGAGCAAGGTGGGGCACAAGGACTCTTCCAGCTCTTCCTTCCCTCTTCAGTTCCTGGTGCTCAGATTAGGTTTTGGTGCTGATACTGGAGGTCAAGAGTAATGGGGCAGAGAGAGACTACTCAGGTGGGTGTGAATGTAATCATCCTGCTGGGGCCCCTATCTGTGAATGATATAAAACTAACCCGCAAGCCTAAGCTTAAGGGGAAGTGACCATTTAGGGAGATTATGTATGAAGATCATTCTGTTTTGGGCCTGAGAACCCAATTTGAGAATAGAACTGGTGCCTCCCTTATGAAACTTCTCTGCTGCTGCAGCAGCAGACACCCAATAAAAGCTTTGATCAAGTGATACATGATGTGCAGGTGCTGTTTATATTCACCACAGATATTTTAAGAATAATTTAAAGAAGGTTTTAAAAGATTTTACTGTAGCCTTCGTTTGTACTTTCCCACCTGCAAGGCCACATTGAGATGCATAAAGCAGGTACCAATCAAAGAGATGTGCAGCAGTGGTGCAAGTACTCATTCACTGCACCCCTGACAAGGCTGGATTCAGTGAGGCAGGCTGTCTGCACTGATCAGCTAGTCACCCGTGCCCATCCAGTGCAACAAACCGTTCTTCCAGCCACTGCGTTGCTATGCCGTTACATACATCCAGTGGTGTCAGACGAGAGTTTAGCTTCAGAGACGAGGTTTTGATTCTGCCAGACTGATTTCCATTCTTTAAAAAACCCTAAACTTGAATGGTGCAAAAGGAATGGAGAGGAACTGAAGAAGTAGCTCAGTAATCAACTGCCTCTTCCACTAGACAGTGCAGCCAAGTTTTCAAGTCTGGAGCCACACACCCTGTCCCTTAAATTGTGCTGGAGTGGCTGCTTTTTTGTAGAGCTTCCAGAACCATAGTCACAGCATAGAGGCTTTCAATCATTCCAGTTTAGTGGGTGATCCTCACACAAGAAAAGCAATGTCTACAAATTCATGCAGTTGTGGATTCCGCAGAATACTGAGATACAGAGGCTTTCATGGCACAATCCAGTGAATCATAAAGATATGCATGTACAAGCAGCTTTAAAATTTCAGTTTAAATATCAAATTGCTGAGCAACATCAACATAACTTTGTCACGGTGTTTAGTGAGAAACACTTAGAGCAAAATATTACCCTCCTAGCCAAATGTGTGTCAGAGAGAAATATTCATGTCTTTCTGTATGGCAGTAGATTCAAACTGGAGTGAAGAAAAAATACAACATTTTTAATACAAGTATTTATTTTGGGTTGATTTTTTAATGAAATATTTGACAATCCTGAAGCACAAACATAATCATTTACTGCAGGATTTAATTAAAAGTTGCCTATTTTAGACAAAAATAATGCATCTGTCCTGAAATATCTGTGCTATGGCATGCAGGCGAAAGAAATAAGAGAACACAATTTTGAAGTGCACATTTATTTCATGAGTGCTTTTAAGTCCTACTTAGGGGCCAAATTCAAGAACCTGTAATTGGCAGTCTCTGTGGGAGAAGAGTTGGTGCAGTGTTAGAAGTAAACAGGATCCCCATGAGATCCCTGTATTCCTTACTGTCACCTTCCTTTCCTCCCTGGGGCATGACTGGTTTTTCCATATAGTTGTACAGCCTTAATCACAAATTGGCAGCTTTTCAAACATCTTCTGCCCTGCCCTGAAAGTGCACTTCAGCGTCTGCTGAGTTGGAGCCAACCATATTAAAAAAATGGCTGGCTATGGCCCCAGACAATCCTTGCCCTAAACTGCCACTATGTGGTTAGGTTACTGTAACTTGCACTCAGCTGTTGGCAGGAGCCCTGTGAGGGATCATGGGGCTTTGTGTTAGGATCGAAGTGAGAATGGGTTTGCAGAGGATTCCCTTAGCTGGACAAAACTCTCTCATAGGTCCCAAACCACGTGATCACAAGAAGGCAGGCAGAGCTGTGAACACGCTCCCAAGGCTGCGTGTCCTAAGAGAAGAAAATAGGTGTTTCACTGTTAAGATGGTGGGATTTACTGGCTTTGGGAACAGATGTGGTCCTCTCAGCGAGTAAAGCTTTTACAACAATAATCTGGATGAGTTCTCTGTTGATGTCCTATAAAATGAACTGCTGGCTGGAAATGTTCCACAGAACAACATCCTGGATAGAGAACAGTTGTGATACACGCTTTCTTCCCTTGCAAACAATGCCAGAATGCAGGTACATGAGAAGCCAGTGTTTTTAAACATTATCAATTAAAGTGCAGAACTGCAAAAATAGCCTGTGTGTGTGCATATGAAAAATGTGAACACTCTCTTTAACTAGAGTCAGGATTTTCCAGAGCTCCTCTCCAAGTGATCTGAATGGATGAATATCACACATTTCATCCTCTGCTTCTTCCAGGTGATTTTTCAGTATTGCTGAGCAGCCTCAGTTTCCAGGCACCATTTTATTCATGCTGGAACTCAGAAGAGTCTGAAAGAAATGGGGTCCTAATCCTGTTTATATTCAAGTCCAAGGTTATCTACCCGTCCTCAGCTTTCACATGTGTCACTGTTTGCATTGGGTTAAGAGGGTACAGAACTGCTGCTAGCGGCTACCCTTAGGGATTCTGTTTATGATGAGGGTAATTGGCGGGGCTCTGGGGAAAGCAGGAGGCAGCTTCCTTTCCTCCATAGGGACTTTGATTGAATAACTCAAGCTCCTTTAGTATTCACACTGCTCTCACTGGGTGATGAACTGGGATTTAAAGCAAACAAGCAGGTAGCTTAAATCAGACAAAACCAAACAAAAACAAGCTAGCAGGTACCTGAAGGGAGGATCTACCAGCTACAATGAGATGAGCAAATAAGCAATGCTGTGAGGATGCGAGCTCACAGAGCAGCTCCTGGCATATTCAGTGGGAATTGCTTCTCTCTGTGATGAAAACCAGGTCATTTGCTGAGTGCCTAAATGTGGACTTTGCAGCCTCATGGGAGGCCAATGTGGTTTTTCTCTGAGGAATTCTTGGCCTTATGTTACATGCTTGCAAGAACATACACTTCTCCCCCCCAGCCCCTAAAAAGAAAAATAAAAAAACCCAACTGCTGTAAATCAAGGAAAATTCATAACTTGCTTGAGGTATAACAGCTGTTGATTTAAGGCTCAACATCTTTGGTAGCACATTGCTGCTAGGAAGATAAAAATCTTTTTGACAAAGTTGTGACCATAAAAATTGCAAGGCTTTAGTCAACATTTAGAAAGGATTTGCATCTCCCTTATAATAAATAACAATAATAATAGCTCACATTTATATGGTGCTTCCCAGATTCAAAACGTTTTGCAAACACCCACTAATTAATCTTATTGAAATACTTCCCCTTGCAATACAGTGATACACAGTCCAAAATGTGTCTCATAAAGAGGGCCGATGACTCATAAAATGCAGCATTTTCCTCGGTGTGTGACTACTGCTGGATTTTAAAATGACATATATAAAAATTACACACCTTTATGTTTGTGCAGCCTATTCTTCAATTATTACAACAGCAGAGTGGCTGGTTAATTTGGGCTGGGAGCATGACTGGAAATCAGATTCTCTGGTTTGACATTCATTCACATGCTGGGCAAATGGTGGAAGTCAGTGTCAGCCTGCAGAAATGCGATCACCCCAGCTCACCCCTTTCTCAAGGTTTGTGTGTCTGCTCCAGAGGGCAGGCCAGAGCCAGCACCAGTCTTTGGGGAGCAGAGACTCTACTCTCTCCAAGGTATGCTTAGTCCAGTGAGAGAGAACAGCTTTGGCAGCTGAAGTCCTTCCTACTCAGTTTTGAGGATGTAAAGGAGACATGAAAGAGATACATACCAAACTTGCTCTCTTTTTGTACACTCCTTGAGCCCTCCTTGTTCTCCTTTTCCTACTTTTGCATCACAGCTCATACTGATTTTGTACCTGTTCCCGAAGAAATATGAATCAATCCTGCAGTGGTGAAAAAGGGTTTTTTTCTAGCATGGTTTCTGGCATATATTTCTTGAGTGACATCCAATATTTTTGTGAGAATCCCACCAGTCAAAACACACTGTTGACTTACTGTTGATAATGGCTGATTGAATTTTTTCTGCTGCTGCCCAGCAAAAAAAATAAAATAAAATAAAAAATCTCTGTGTCCCTAGTGCAGAGGACATGTCCTCCAAAGTTGGAAGAACAAAACATGGCTATAAATAGAGATAGATGTGCATCTCAGAGCATTTGAAGTACCTGTATTCAACAAGATCAGTCAACTTCACAGCTTTCCCTATTGTTTACTGTTTCTTACTTAAAAAATTAATGTAGGCAAATATCCCATAATGTTTAAATTTACTAAAGATAAACTCAAGCCAACCTTTGCACCACATACACATACCAATGACTCTTCAATATACTGTATTCTTTGATGCATTAATTATTGCTACAAAATTAGTAGCATTTTTTAGTGGAGGCAGTAAGGTAATTCCAAAAGATGTGAAATTATGCTGTAGGGCAGAATCATTGTTAAAACTTGTATTTGCTCTGTAGAAATTTTGAGAGACTGTGTTTTAGGTCTTGACTCTTATTTATATGAATGCTGCTTTACTCCATATAAACAATACCAGAAGCATTTACAGTAAATGCAAAAATAGTTGACTAAGTCTACAAGGCCTTTTTATGCTGACAGAGTGGTACAAAGCATTCTTAAATATTTATGAGAATCAGGCTGTTGTGGCTCTTGTTTAGCTCTGATCCATACTTGGTTTATATCCATTCTTTGGCTTAAGAAGCTGAAACCTGTGGAGCTGGCTGTCCTCCCACAGGCGGGTCTTGATTTTCACACCACAACAAAAGGAACTGTGGCATCTTAAACAATCTTTAGCAACTGCTAATGCACATCTTTCTGGGCAGCAGCTGAGCCATTCAGCCCTGTCAGGCCCAGTGCATCTCAGATTATGTGGCAGGGCTGGATCCAAAGCCTCACTGCCCTCAGCAACATGCTGAGCTCCAGGAGAGGATGTCCAGGAGTTAGGGAAGCCCCTGTCAGACAGTGCTGGGGAGAGTGGGCCTGGTTGCATCCAACCATGGCTCCAGCTGGTGGTAGGCAGCCTGCCCCATTCTTCAAGCTGTGCTCTTGGCAGTCCAGCCTCCCGTGGTATAGCTCTGGGTTTCTATGAGCAGCTCTTCAATAAACAGATTCAAGGACGTGAGAAGGCTCCAGTCAGTCTTTAAACGCTTAGCCTCAGCTGTGAAAGGTCACTGGGAATGAAGCAGGTAATATAAGGAGCTGAACTTCCCCCTCTGTGAATTCAGCTGTAAATGATGACTCCTGAATAAAATACATTTGCTACTTTCTCCTTCTGCTAGCTCTGAAAAGCCACCATAACCACGATCCCCAGTTTGAGCTTCACCAGCGGAGAGGCTGCAGTGCTCCCATTGCTGGTGATGCATGAAGGTGGATGTGGGAAGCCAGTTTTCTGCTCCCAGATTGACTTTGCAGGGTTGCCCATTAGCGGGAGATAAGTTTCTTTGGGGCTTAAGCAGATCTGATCTGACAGTTGTCAACACATGGGATATGAATGTAGAGCCTTTATAATGGAAGTTCTAAAAAGTTAGTGTCAGTTTAATCAGTGACACATGCTGCTTCAGTGACAGGCATGTTTGCTGGATCCTACTAATATACTTCTTGCATGTTATCATATCACACAAATGATGTTTACATCATCACTCAAAGCGTGTTGACATGACCTCCTCCTTGCAGAGTAATCCCTGTGCTTTGTTTACACATTTGGGAATGATTGTGAGTATTTAGCTTAGATTTCCATTTAAGCCTGAAAATAAATATTTGAGAAGCCCAAGCATCAAGCATTTGTTGTTCAGACTATTCTTTACATTCAGCACTGAGCCCTTTTCACATTCTTATGCTGGACCATTGTCAGCTGGCTGAGGGGAAGACTAATGAAAATTTTGCTGGCAAGCAGGGATCAGCACTGCTCACTGAGTTTAATGGAAGTGCTGAGGAACTGACATAAATTTAGGTGTAGCCACTTGGTGGTAAGCAACAAACAGGTAAGAAAAAAATATTAACATATGACTGGAAATTGCCTCTAATCTAATACATGACAGTTAATACCTCTCTCTTTGCTAATGACTGTCTATATGAATGCTCTGAATAGATGCTTGAACTACTTTACTGTAAAAAAGGGTGAACTCCCAAAATCTGCAGCGGACTTGAAAAACAGATTAGAAAGTAAGGTTAGCTGTTAAGGAAAATGTAGCGGGTAGGAGTTTAAACAGCACACATTTTACATCATGACACTCTTCCCATTGTTATTCTTCTTCAGACCAGAAGGTCTGCTCTGCGTTTTGCAGTCCAGTGGGTAGGACCATAGCTGAAAAGTTGAAAACACAAGGTTGGGCCTCCTTCAGAACTACATCTCCATATGCCAGGAGAGAGTGCTATGTTATAATTCATTCTGGGAGACGTGGTTCTGAATTTTCTTCGGGAAATTACCTGTGACAGCAAGGCTTTAACACCACAGCTTTAAATTAAAGCATGTATGTTGCACCCGAATTAACTTTTGGGGACTTTATGGGTACTTTTAGGTCATGGCTTGAACTGGTGATTGAGCACCTGCTGACGACGTGCTGCTGGCCCAGGGAGCACAGGCAGATTGTTTGCACCTGTGTTCCCCATGTGACCAGAAGGGGTGGATGCAGGGTGGAGTCACACTGGGCTCGTATAAGGGCCAGCCACTGAAAGGGAGGTATCTTTTGGACCTAGGCTGCTTTTTTAGAGGGCTGTTGTATAGCTAGAGAGCCCCTTCACCAGAGCTGGGTGTGTTCAGTTCTCCTTTGTGTATATGGCTAGTGGCCTACCTGTTACTATTTTGTCTAGTATTGGCAGGAACATATCAGAAACTGTTTTTTTTTTTTTTTGAGTGGAATGGGTACCTAGATCAGAGTTCCACTGATGCAGAAGTTGTGAAGTTGATAGTACAGTATTTACAGAAAAAAATATCTATTGTTAGAACTGCTGGTCTGGTTCATATGGAAGCACTATATCCTATCATGCACTTCAGAAAAAAGCTTCATATGGATTCAGGTTTTTTTTTTTGGAATGACTTGGGTGAGATTTTATTAGGTTGCTGTTTATGTCAGAGACTTCCTTAGCCTATGACTACATAGCACCTGTTCACTTCACACCGAGTGAATTTTTCTTATGTCAACATTCAGTCAGTATGATTTTAACCTTAGTTTAGTTATCTTAACTCCTTTGATATCAGCAAGTCTTCTGAAAAAGCTGCTGTGGAGGAGTAGCTTTTGGTCTTCTCATATGAGAAGCACAAATATAAAGGTTTATGCAGGAAGAGCTTTTGACAGTAATTGTAATGCCCCTCCTCATTCGCATCACACCCTCTTCTCTCACCTCATGTATTAGAGTAGTTTATATATTTCAAGCATCTTATGACTAAAACTTCTGATATCATTTCGATTGAAATGGAGGCACTAGTAGAGAACAACCCTGAAACCTTTCTTAAACAAAAAAGACACATTTTTTTACTTTTAACAATGTTTAATTCTCTGAAGAAAGACTAAAATCTCTGCAATCCTGGCAGTCCTGAAAAGCATCCCATTCTTTGTATCGTTACTCTTAGAGATCTGTAAGGGGTAGTTTGGCTAAACCCGTAGAGATTTAAACCCCTTGTAAAAGTTTCTTCCTCTGGAACATTACCATTACTTATTTTAAAATATCAAAGGTAGAAGACCTGTTCTAGTCAAGTATAGTCCACCCAAGCTAAAGCAGGCCAATATTTTACAACTGTAATAGCCTAGTATGGAAAGAACAGAAAGAAATAAATCAGGCTGTGAACCGTTATCATTCACTTTACATAGTGAAAAACAAATATAGCTGTCATTTTCTAACTTTCATTCAAAAGAAATTGAAAATGTATATCATTCTTGAACCTAACAAAGAAATAAAGAGCTGCCTAATATTCTGTGATGCATATTACTTGTGTAATGTGTATTACCACGAGGAGAAAAAAGGAATGAACTAACGAGATAGTTTAAAGTTGTAAAAGTGGCTTATCGTATCCCAGAATCGTAAAAGGCTCATTTGAAAGAGAGAAAGGAGGAAAAAAAAACACCAACAACACAATTAAAAGTATACCAAGTAAATAGCGATTGTTTCTATCTTCCTACACTGCCTTGGAGCCACTGTATCGAGCAGCGGAAAGGGTAGGTGTGTGTGGGTGTTGTAAAAGTCCAATATGGGAATTGGCTCAGATCCTCAGATTTCTGAAGTGGTTTATAACTCTGAAGTATTATTTTTAGAGGATGCCAATGTAATTACATGGACTTTTCTTCTGGAAATTCTGAGAGAATAAAAGAAATTTACCACCAATTTATTTTTGTTAGTTCAGTGGATTGGAGTAATGAAAATAGAAAAGCATATGGGCTTATTCTTTGCTTTAATGTGTTTATAGGTATTGAATGTTGTTCCTCTTCAGAACTTCTGGCCTGGCACTCAGTTATGCTGAGGATAGTTTTGCTCTTCACTCCTCATTGACCAGACTCAGCACTGCGCCAGGTGAACTTCTTGTGCATCTCAGTGGGTTTAGTTGCCGGAGTCATGCTTACACTCTTACAATCGGACCAAACCCACAAAGCTGTTTCTCAGGGGAACATCACAATGATCAGTTCACAGTAATTCTCCTCCAGCCTACAAGGTTTTGGACCAGGTACCTACATAGAAAAGTTTCTCAATTAGCGTCACTTGTCCCTTCTACTACTCAAGTGTAGTTCAGTCTGGTTCCTGGCACTTTGTCACTTCTGAAATCTGGAGAATTGCATATTCTCTATTTTCAATTTCAGAACCATCTCACTTGAGAAGTAACCCATCTTAAATGATTCCAATGGTCCTTTCCGGAGGGTGATCAATGGCCAGCTGACATGTAAGGGATGCAGACAGCTAATGAAACACTCACTGATGAGAAGCCTGCTCACAAAGATAAAGGCTAATTTATGTAATTCAGTTAGACATTAAAAATGATGTCCAGTTTCCTTGGAGCAGTTGCTGATCACACATTAATTATCCTTCAGAAAAGACCATTACCAAAGGCTAATAAAGTTTAACCCTGTTGAGTGGAAAATACTTGTTCTAGAAAATATTTTTCAGTAGTCAACATATGAGCTTGCTTCAGAGGAAAAAAAAGTCAGATACCATGTTGTATAGTAAGGAGTTACACAGAGTTCTCCTCCTTCAGAGGACCTCTGCATAAAACATGAATTACATTCTAATTTGTAGTATCCTAATTGTGTCAGTTTACACTGAGAAATAAAACCTTCTTCATACAATATACCTGACAAGCATCTATTATAGCATCCCGCAGAAGCAATTTCTAGTGAGATGTATTTTCATGCATAGACTTATTAAAAAGTTAAGGAAATTGAAGAGTATATTTGACAGATAAAATTAGAAAATTAATGGAAATGGATAATCCACTCAGATATTTGGGAAAAAAAATGTACGAAGGACTAAATACAAAAGCACAGGAGAGGAAATACTTCAATTCATGAAGATAAAAGTGAATTTTACTATTGGTTTGATTTCTTTTTCCTTAGTATTATTAACTTATATACATGCATGCTGCAGCTCCAAGAAGCCCTAATCAAGTCTGCAACTATTTTATAACACATCCTTTTTATATACTAACTCTGAGACACTCTGGCTCTCTCTTCTTCCTCCCTCCTCCATGAAAGCATCCATTTATATTTTCTTAGAGTAAGAAGCATGCAAATTGTAACTGAATGCTAGACACAAATATCATTACAGCAATTATAACAAATTCGGTTTCAGAGAGAGGTTCGTGGTGAATTGTTTCCTGTTTTGTGAAGAAGGACATATAATAATTTTGTTTTCACTATAAATTATTCTCTATTTCCTAAAGCACTCTTGGAAAAAGAATTGTGAAATAGTTCATACTTTTACTTATTTCCTTTTGAATAAAAGATTTAAAGTGTATGTAAGATGGGAGCATCTGTGCATACTTTAAATGTCATTACATTAAGTTCTGTGGATGCCTGCTCATATTGAAGCTGCTGGTAAAACTCATATTGATTTTGAAATTTTACTCTGCCATAGTTACATGTACTAACATGGTGTGGGGTGAAAAAGTGAAAAAAAAAAAAGAAAATACAATGAACAAGGACTTGAGGGTTCAGTTGAGGACAGGGAGATCAGTCACTAATTACTGTCACAGGCGAAACAGACTCGATATAAGGGAGACTAATATAATGTATTGCCTATTTCTGATACACTAAAGCAGTGAGAACTAAAAGCAAACAAAATACACCACTGCTCTGTCTGGTACCCATGGACTGCTGGAGATGGCCTGCCCCCCACGGACCCCTCCTGGGCTGTGGGGAACTTGCGCAAGTTAATACTGCCACTACTGTGTAAGTAAGTGACACCTCTTACATTGGCTGCAAGATGTGGAGTTCAGGATTATCCTCAACAGACTCTCTCCAGAAGGATGCTTGGTTTTCATCATATCGATCATATTCTGCCTGAGAAGATGGTTTTTACATCATTTCCTTAATTAAGTTTTATTGAGCAAGAAGCCATTTACAAGAAATTATTTTCAATACTTGGCACTGGATAAAATACTCTTTTAGATGATGGTTATTATGTTTATCTCCAGTTTTGGGAGGCAGTACAAGAAGATAACAATAAAACAAACCGCAGTCCATAGTGCGCATTAGATGCGGCTGTGACTTTCCCATTGTGCCCCTGTTCCTGGCACCCAGACAAGTTCCTGACAACAACGATTCGGGTTCTCATTCTTACTGAGCATCCCCTTCTATTTCTGCAAAAAGCCTTTTGGCTCAGCTGGCCTCTAAACAGGTGTATCCCTTTTCTCTGTACCTCATTAGGCTTCTTGCCAAGGACAGGAAGGCTGATTCAACTCTCCTGTCAGACTGTATCTTTTAAATTGGCACTTTCTAAAGTGAGATTTGGTATTCTGCTGCTGTAACGGGGCTGAAGTTTGGGAAAGGGTGGAGCACTTCTGGTTACCCCAGAAATAAAATTTTTGAGCTTTTGTGATGACATTTAAATAGATTAAAACTTTTCTTATGTCCTGCACATCTCACTGAAAAACAAATATTGTATTTCAGATATTTTCTATAACAGTTGACTACTTCTATTTATCACAGATAAATAGAACTTCAGTGGTTTTCTTATGCTGGAGTTGTTCATAGGAAAGTCGCTGTTCAAGAGAGTCATTATGATATTTTTTCTTTGGAAAATGTTTCCTTGGGGGACCAAACCTTGCCATCCTCTATTCACATTCTCTTGCAGTGGTTTCTCAAGGTGTTTAAGCTTCCCTCTGACTCAATGGCTTACCAGCTGGCAGGAGCCATCTCACTCTCTCCTCCTCCCTTCCAGGGTATTTTTGGTAGGAAGGAGGCTAAGGACAAATGCTCTGCATCAGAAGCAAATCTCTGGACTTTTCTGAATGAAGACCGGTTGCAAGCTGAGTGTGGGGAATTTTCCACCTAGACAGAGCACAGCTAAATGTAGTAAATGCTGGGGCTGAGGCTTGCAGAGCCAGACACAAGGTTTAGCTAGGCAGCTGCTCTTGGGATGAGCAGTGGTTACATGGCTAATCCTTCACTTGGTAGTAGACAAGGTGGGTGCAAGTGTGGATGTGCTGAATGGATCAACGCTACCAATAAATAAATAAATAAAAATAATAATAAAAAAATCACCAGTTTATTCTTCTTTCTTTCCAGATTGTTTAATCTCTAATGCAGCTGTCATGAGTCAGATTTGTACCTTCAGTGAATCATATAGGATTTTGATAATCACTTCCTAAGCTGAGCCTACACTGCATGCTTGATGGGAGTCACAGTCTGTGCTCTCGCTCGGCTGTCTTTCACTCTACCACCACCTTACGCTTGATTCTCCAACCATGGACAGCTCCAGAAAATGACTCTCTGATGCTTTTGCCTCGTGAAGTGTGTGCTGCACAGGTGTCTGGCTGTCCTACGGCTCCTGGGGGTTGGACTCGATGGGGGTTGGACTTGATGATCTCTGGATGTCCCTTCCAACCCTTACGATTCTCTGATTCTGTGATCTCATGCTGCAGCCACGAGGAGATCCACCCTGAGGCTGTAGGATGGGTACGATAGCCCCTGAATTTTGGCACAGCACCAAGGACCAGGAGGTTTCTCAGCTGCTGGCCCCAGCCCGCGCCAAGCGCACTGCCTGAGTGCAACATGCTGCCCTGAATGTGCACGTGGCCACGCTGCTGTAGTGCTGCACTGCTAGAGCCTGCCCAAAGCTTCTGCTCTATGGGCTTAGAAATTAATAATTTAAATAAAACAAAGGAAAAAAATAATTTAGGGAGTTCTTTGCTTATTCTCAGCTAATGTACCCATCTATCCAGAAAGAGAAGATTATATACAGAAGTTATATAGAATGTTTGCAAACATTAATGTTAATGTGCACACCTTATCAACATACATTGATTTCATATGCATCCTTTAATTTAAATAGCTTTGATTTTCTGTCTGGAAGACAGAAGAGAACAATAATAGCCATTGCTTACCGAGTTTACAGAGCCCTACATTAGGTCTTCTAAAATGATCTTGTGTTTCCTTTGCTTTAACTATTAATATTTAAAAGAGTATTAAAAATGCTGGAAACCTGAGTCAGGTAGACACTGTGTAAGTAAATTGCATATTTGATATTAATTTGCCCTGTTACTTCCTATCATCCTCTATGAAACTGTAAACATCCTGCAAAGCTGTGAACAACAATCTCTGTGTGCCAGTTTATTACCTGTATAGATATCATTATTCCCTTGTGACAGCAAAGTCAAATTCAAGGCATTTTTCATAAAGTAGGAAAAATTACCTTTCCAGTGACATATGACACAACCTTCAACTACTAAATGAATCCAAGAAAAATTCTCCTTTGGGAAAAGACCTTGCACATGATTTGTCAGCCTTAAGAACATTTTTTGAGAAAGTTAATTCTGAGAGGCTTTACAACAGAGTAATGTTTTCTGCCTATATTTAAACTGTCCTTTGCTGTGATGCATTTCAGAATCAAACTACAGGGGCAAAATTTGCTTTGGTACATTTTAGCTGTGCAAAGACTTAGGCTCTCATGGTGAGATCTGAGAACTTATTGGAAATCTCATATGAAAATCTTATTTGTAAATGTCATGTCATGATTTTCAGCAGCAAAGCGTTCCGGGAGATTGATGCTGCACTGAGGAGCCTGAGGGATGGAGACTACAACCGAGGTGAGATATCTGAGGACTGACAGGGGAGTTTAAGCAGGATGAAGTGGTTGGAGCAAAAAGTGTCAGCTCTGGGGAGAATGGAGGACAAAAGGATATTCATAAAGAAAGCACATTCGTTCCAAAGCCTCACCAGATTTAACCCTCCTTCTGCTCCTGATAAAGATGTGTTTGTGAAGCCCGCTGGCGCTTGAGCTTTACAGCAAGTCCATACACAGGGTGATAACTTACTATATCCTGTAGTTTCTGGGATGGGGTGAATGCACTGTGCCTGCATGCAGCCCCGGGAGGGTTAAAGAGAACCTTAATTACCTCCCCCAGCTGAGATCAGGCAGAAGCTCTGCACCAGCTGCTGTGATAGATGGCATCGTGGGACAGCAGGTGGTGAGGCTGCAGGCTGTCCTGCAGAGGTGGTGAGACACAGGCTGACAGGAGTGGTGGAAAAAGCAACATGGGCAGGAAAACTGCCAAGGAGGGAGCTAGAAAGCTGCAAAGGAAGACAGGAGGATAGGGAGGGATGCTCTGCTGTTGCTTGTTTTGCAGCTGACAGGAAAGAGCAACCCTGGTCATCTCTGCCCCAACCAATTGGGTGGGACAAGGGTGCCTGAGGTTGGGGTATGGGCTTGTGAGAAGCTTCAAACCCTTGCATCCATAGCATGTGACACTGTGCTCTTCTTTGTATGTGGGGATTACCTCCCTGAAAGCATGTGATTGGAGGGGGCTGTATGGGATGGACATGCTTGACTTCATTGCAAATATGTGCAACACGCTTCTGCTGCCTTGGAATTCAGCTTGGGGCTGTACAGAGCCCCTGGGGCTGCCTCTAAAGGCAGCACTGTGTGGCAGCACTGTGTCACTTGGTCTCACACATGGTCTTGCTGAAAAACACACTGGAGCAGCATGAAAAATCACAGGATTTAAAGCAGCTAAGCCCCCTGTGCCCATCTGGATCACAGCTCTTCCAGGTAATGCTACATCACAGATATGCAGATATTTACCACTCAGAGTAACAAAAACACTCCTAATGAAAGGCTCAGGTGTTTACTGAAGCAGAGAACTCTGCAAGTCTTTTCTATTCTGCAAACTGAAGTTTGCTACCTGCATAAACACATGTTGGAAAAAATTGGAATTTTCTGGGCTTTGGAGAGCTTGTGTTTTGAAGAGAAACAAAACTCCGGACAGGTAAAATTATTCATATGTATATTTTTTTCAGAAAATTGCATTGTGCAGTTTCTTTTGCAAGGGAGGTACTTGAGTGGAAGTGTGTCTGAGCAGTGGGGCAGGAAGGTGGTCAGACCCTGAGGAGTGGTGGCTCTGAGCTCTGCCATCCAGCTGACCTGTGGTTTAGTCAGAGTGTAGGTAGGTGCACACATGCTGTTTCTAATGCAGCAGAACCTAAAACCACCTCATAGAAAGCAGACCCTTTTCTGTTAAGTATTTCACCAAAGCCAGAACAAGGACCTGTTCTTTGTGAACAATGGTCCATTTTTAGGCACATGGCCATTCCTCAGTGCGACTTTCAGAGAGGCGGATAGCTTCTCCATGCTTTCTGGTGCCAGGAAATACATAGGCTTACCTGATTACTGATGCTAGTCCGGAGTATTTGAGGGTTTGGGTGCGGAAGGTGTGATAAGATCAGCTCAAGAGAACACGGGGCTGTTCATCTTTGGGGAACTTCCCTGAACCTCACTGAGCAGCTTCAGTTGTGTCATGAGGGCCTGTGCAGCTCCCTGCTCCCTTTCCATCTAAATAATGGCTACACCTGATCATGGGAAACTGCGTTTCTGCTGTCTTATATTCCTTCACTCACCCTGATCGTATGTCTTAGGGATGAAATCTAATTTCAGTAAAACCGAAGAGCTACCATTTAAAATGACCCCATCCTTACCAGCAAGAGTACTGATATAAGACAAGTTGATTTAGTTCCAGAGATTTTCAGGGATGACTTATTTCCTTTATAAGTCTGTATTTAGGAAGAGAGAAGATAGAGGAGGCAGCCAGCTGAAGTATAGAATCTGTAACCTTAAAGTGGTTTGCTGCTTTTAATGCGTATGTAGAATAAAACGTAGAATGTTTTGTTTGGGGATAATAATGTAAAAGACCTGCTTTACTGCAGCTTCCTAAGTTGAGAAAAGTGACAAAATAGGTTAGTAAAAGAAAAAAAAAAAAAAAAAAAAATTAGAAACATCAAAAACATTTTATGTGCCGCTTTCAAAAAAGCCAAACCAAACAGCATTGCACAGCTCCTCCTGCGACGGGGTCGTGCGGGCTCAGTGCCATAGGGCTGGGCAGCTGCTATCAGTGTGGGGTCACCGGGCAGCCCTCATGAGCACAGCCCAAAGCAGCTCAGGCCGGACGCCCTGCACACTGCCTACATCCCCTGACTCTTTAGTTTGTGTATGTTTTTGAGAGTCTGTGCTGTATCATCGGCTGAATCTGAAGCTTCTGTGTGGAAATCCACCCTGAATTTCACAGGCAAGTGTCCTGCGGTATCGAATCTGACCATCCATCTCTTCTGAAAGTGGGATTAGTGGGAGTTTACAATTATCTAGCTTCGCTCCTCACGGAAAGCTGTTGCAAAACTAATGGCAGTGAGATACAGGAGCATTTCTCTTGCGGCAAAAATCACACAAGCCAGAGCTTGCCACTTACATTTTCCAAGATAAGTTTGATGATTATCCTGTAAATTAGCATTGATTTTTTTTTCTGCAGATCCCATTACTTTCAATCTCAGAGAGATTGTTCTGTCTCCTCGCATACCTGTTATAAATGTATCGCAAACGTTTCCCCCGTTGTTCTTTCTCTTTAAGAAGCCCCCGGCCCCACCGCCTCCCCCCTTCCACAGCGCGGCTCCGGGCGGCGCGGCCGCAGGGACCCATCGCTGTGCTTTACGGCCGGCCGACCCACAAGGTGGCACTAAAGAGAAAAGTGACAACTTGCCTAATAAAAAATGAAAACCAACGGCAAAATACCATATGCTGAATCAATATTATTTTAATTAGGAGCACGCTTCCTTTATTGTCAGTCGGATTTTTATTTCGTGAAAAAGCCTTAAAGCCAGAAGGCGGCAAAAAATGGTTCATTGCCCCCATCCCACATCAAAAGTTAAGTTTTAAAGAGAATGAATGAGACCCAGGCCATCGACTTATCGCAGCTCCAGAATCTGGAGGAGGATAATTGTGATCAAAATGTAGTTAATTAATTTTCTTCTCTAAGGAAGAAAGGAATTCAAATGAACTAAAAGCTGAAATCTTCTTTTCAGTCATTAGTCATGTTGGTTAGAGATACGGCACCAGCAGTTATTTGTCATCTGCTGTAGGAATGCGTTTTCTACGGGAAGGTTTTGATTGTTTAATTTTTATGATTCTGTCCTTGAATGCTCTGGGCTCATTTTATAAACCAAGTATCTGAAATAACATGGCTCTGTGATCGTGAATTTTCTACTGATAGGAGTTAAATCTCGCTGGTTGGATAACGAGTAAGGATTTGCACTGAAAACATCTTAATCGTGAAAATTCTGTTGAGCTCCGAGTTTAAGTGAGCACTCAGATTGGAACTTATCTGACAAGAAAGCAACAGCCATCCCCAGCCAGGGCTGCTCTGCAGATAGCTGACCTGAAGCTTGCTGTGTAATTAAATAAGTGACACCATTTCTGAACCTTTCCCAGCCAGACCGGCTACAGTATTTTTATTCCTTCTGAGATGGATGCCAATGGGATTAGTGTTCGCAAGGGCGATAGGGGGCAGGAGTTTACTTGCAGATACATACAGAACATGGGAGCAGTGTATTAAGAAAAAAATCCTCAAAATGTTGCAAAGCTGTTTTTCTGTGAGGTGAGCAGCATTATTGAATACTGTGCTCTGGGAGCCACCAAATGATCCGATGTGTTGTCATTGTATTTTGTTGCTTCATGAAATTTAAGAGCCTTTGGGAATCAAAGTGACCCATGTGTAGCTCGAAAGACTGGAATCTAGAATTACGAGGGATTTTAAACATTGGTTAAAGTTTACATGCTGCTGATGCATTAAGAATAGACCTCTCACTGGAAACAGATAAGATTTTTTTAAAACAATCAATAGCTGGTGCTCTACATTCAAAGACCTCGTTCGATTGGTTCACATTATTCACTGGATGAGAAAATACAAGCATCTATTCCTCAGAATCCCAGTAAAAGCAAACTCTGGCCGAGAGCAGCAGAGGAAAGCCTTCTGCCCACCCAGCCAATCCCTCCCTGCTGTAATATCTCCCCTTGTAGGACACCTCTTCGGCATGTGCTCCATTTTCAAGGCTAGCCAGAAGAGAGCCACATCTCAGCATGCACCAAAGCGCTTTGATGGAATCAATGATAAAAGCATGACAGCTATAAGCACGTGCTGACCTGCTTCATGGAGCCCTTGTACAGAGAGTGTTTGGGATCAATCAGAAATTTGGCTGAGGAAACTCTCGGTGATCCTGCAGAAGTCTGTTATTTCTTTAACAGCCCATTCCTCTTGAAGGACAGTTGCAAAGTGCATTCCCCTCAGCCGTTAAATTTATTGAACTTCTTCCAAAATTGTCTGTTTTGTACTTCTACAGGACATTTGGCAAGCCAAAGACCCCCATGGCATTCTGAATGGGAAAGTGAGGATCGGTGTGTGCATCCTTACAGTAATCCTGGGAGCCTGTAATGGGCTATAGCTGGTGATGGAGGGGCTGAATGAATACATTTGTGTCAGCTGGACACAGAAGATGATCGGAGGCAGGGCATGGAAAAGTACAAGGAGGGTTCTTGCATGATGAGAGACTTCTCAGCTTGGCTGAGTCAGGAGAACACCTAACTTGGCCTCCATATTCTTTCCTTGTTAAATGGAAAATGGGATTCTGAGAGAAACAAAAGAGTTCAGCATGCTTATAATGCTTCACAAAACACACTCAACTGTCCGCGCTGACACCTGATACCAGAAATCTGAACACATATTGCAGAGTAAATGGACAAAGAACTTACCTACCTACCTACCTGTCAGTCTATCTATCTATACATACTTCAGTGTTCTAAAATATGTTTTGATTGAAATATACCCTTGGCTTGCCATCTACTATGTTCCTTGTATTTTTCAGTGAAAGGTGCTGAACTAGCAGGTAAGATATGATCTAGGTGGGGAAATGTTGGTTCCTAAGTTAATATGGAATATCCACAAATCCTTGAGACCAAGGGGAATGGTTTTAAACTGAGACAGGGGAGATATTAGGCAGAAGTTTTTCCCTCAGAGAGTGGTAATGCACTGGAACAGGTTGCCCAAGGAGGCTGTGGATGCCCCATCCCAGGAGGCATTCAAGGCCAGGCTGGATGTGGCTCTGGGCAGCCTGGTCTGGTGGTTGGTGACCCTGCACATAGCAGGGG
>JAOWBP010000001.1:31704739-31726036 GCA_028571105.1 Tragopan temminckii
CCGCGGCCGGGCCGAGCCGCGGGAGGAGGCGCGGGGCGGGGAGGAGGCGGCGGAGCAGCAGCAGGAGGAGGAGGAGGAGGAGGAGGAGTGGCAGCGGCGGCGGCAGCTGCCGCCCTGGGCCCGGCCACGGCTGCCGCGGCACCTGCGGCCGCTACACTACAACCTGATGCTGAGCGCCTTCATGGAGAACTTCACCTTCTGCGGGGAGGTGAACGTGCAGCTGGAGGTGCGCAACGCCAGCCGCTACATCGTGCTGCACGCCCACCGCATGCACATCGAGGCGGTGCGCGTAGCCGAGGACAAGCTGGCGGGCGCCGTGCGGGTGGCACGGTCCTTCCTCTACCCCCAGACCCAGGTCCTGGTCGTCGTCCTCAACCGCAGCCTGGAGGTGCAGCGGAGTTACAACCTCAAGATCATCTACAACGCGCTCATCGAGAACGAGCTGCTCGGCTTCTTCCGCAGCTCCTACGTCCTGCACGGGGAGCGCAGGTACGGCGGGAGGAGCCCGGCGGGCGGCACGCCTCAATCCGCGCCCCTCGGCGGCGGCCCGTGCACAACTTCGGGCGGCGCGGGGCGGTGCTGCGAGGCGGGGAGGCGCCGAGGGCCGGCGCTGGGAGGGGCGGAGCCGCCGGAGTTCTGCGGCGCTGCGTTCCGCTCCCGCGGACGGGACGAGAGAGGGGCTCGGGCTGAGGGAAAGCGGTGGTGGCAATTGGGGCCGAAGGGGTTCCTTCGCTCCCAAAACGAACCTTTATCGGTCGGTGCGGCCGAGAGGAAGGCTGAAAATTGGCCAAAAAAGTAAGTCAGGCAGGAAAAGAGCGCTCGCCAGTTCGAATCGACAGCCCCTGCGTTAGAGCGTACTCCTGCGCAGTGCTTGTGGTTATTGGCAGTTTTCACCTGTCTGACTTTGGAATTGCAAGTGGGATTGAAACTGCCTGAGCCGTTTGTCATTGCAGTGAAATAAAATGAAAATTTGGAAATGCACGGCTGTAGGAAAGGATGCAGATAAAACGCCTTTATGGCAGAGGAGTGTGCGAGTGGGGCGATCAGGAGTTTCTGCAGACCTGTGTAGAAATGGGCACGTGGTAAGACAAGGCTGCCGACAGCAGGGGGGATAATTCGCTTTGCAAAGGCAGCAAGAAGTTGTTCAAGCAGTTACTGCTCCTGCCTGTCTAAACTTCCTGTGGAAATAGTTGTGCTGCCAGGTAGCTGCTTCTGCTGTGACGTTTCTTCAAAGTTACTGTTCTGTGCCTCTGTGCCAGTGCTCCAGTTATGATTTGGGGGGAGGGGAAAGAGAGAAAAGTCTGTTTTCAGAGCCGTCAGGAGAGTTTAAGGCACAGGAGTGGAAGGATGTGCTTCCCACAACTTTGCGTGTCACTTCTGGGATACGAGGCATTTTGCTTTTAATGCACTCAAATATAGTTACATTCAGCAAGATCCTTACCTTGTATACGGTAGTATTGTGTTGAAATTGGTGGTGGATTTTCTTTGCACCAGCTCACGTGTTTCTTTTGGTAAAATGCTGTTTTTAAAACTGGCATCAGTTCAGGGTTACAGTTTCAGATGTTTAACGTGAGCACTGTTTTTCCCCGTGAACTATGAAAAAGTTAAAGACTCATCGAGATATAAAATAAGTAATACGCATTCTAAACCACAAAACTTTTTCATTAGAAGTGCCCTCTTGAGATTTGCATTTTTATTAGTGGCCCAATTTTAATGTAATTCGTATAACCATTTGTAGTCCCGAAACGTGGATGATTTCTGCTGTGACAGACAGCGAGGCTTCTCTTCTGCTCCCAGGGACCTTGATGTTCCAGCAGAGTTTCAGCTTTCTGACGTCTTTATATTCGATTAAAATACAGTGACATCGCTGGAGGAGTAGTTGCTGTAAAAGGGTCTAAAACATCATTTTTCACTTTTGTGGTACGTCAGGAGTGAGTAATGGGTTAACTGTGAAGCTTTACAAGCGTAACAGTGCCTTCATTTCATAATTCTTTTCTTCGTAAAGTTAGTGCATTTACTGTGGTCTTCATAGGTGAAAGTCATAAATTAGCCTAAAGTGTTCACAGTAGCATGAAATACTTATTTTCTTACTGCAATCTGTGCTACTTTAATTGAAAGCTGAAATTCAAGTGATAAGCTACAAACTTATTCTTCATTATGTGCTAGAATTTGCTGATTACTGAATCAACAAACATTTAATACAGAGCTCCTGTAGAGTACCATAGTAATACGCACACATAATTTAAATGAACATCCACCTTGGGCATAAATGAAAAAGAGAAGAGAATCTTATATTAATTCAGACAAAACAAACAGACATATTCTTCCATCTTATCACTACTAAGATGTCAAAATAGATAGGTTGTTGAGGAAACACGCGTCTTCCTTTAACAGATGAGGTGGAATTAAAATACCTGCAAATTACTGCTGTGGGTATGCTGAGCAGACAGGCTGCAAGGCTGTCATTCCCAGGAGTACAACTTTTTGTGGTGATATACTTGGGAATCGGAGATAAAAATGTCAGTGCCCAGAGAAGGATCTAGAGGATGAATTACTCAACCTGCTCTTCATTTTTGGAATGGGGTGGAAGTTTTGCTTGTTGTTCTTCCTAATGCTTAGGGGAATAGATAAGAATCATAGAATGGCCTGGGTTGAAAAGGACCACAATGATCACCTACTTTCAACCCCCCTGCTGTGTGCAGAGTCGCCAGCCACTAGACCAGGCTGCCCAGAGCCACATTCAGCCTGGCCTTGAAGCATAGACTATTTTATTTTAAGCAGTTTAGTCTTTGGGAAGAAGTTTTAAACTTTCTGTTTGTTTTACTTTATGGCACAATGAACAAATCGATATTTGATAGTAATGCTTGCGTTATAAACACCACTGTTACTAGTAGCTGGTGTATTTTTAGTATGGAATATTGACCATCCAGTGTTTGCCCAGTTACGTCTGTGTGGGTTATCTATTCCTCTGTGTGAATACGGAGGATGCAGAGGTCACCGGGTTTTGTCACCAGTGAAGAGATTGTTTCAATGGCCTAACACCTAATGAGACTGCAGATAGAACCCCCCAAAAGTGGGAAAAATGCTCCCTTTTTTTAGAGGGTGTCAGCATATATACAGTATTCCGTATTTATGCATTTACACGTATATCTGAGCTCATTAAAATTTTTAATTGCAGCTGAAAGTTCATCATTCTGGCTTTATTAATAACAGGTTGGTACAAGTTTCTGAGCTCACTTGAAGCTACTGTTGGTGTCTATAGCTCTTTAGCGTGTGCCTAGAATGCAGAATCAGGACCACTTGAAATACTTTGCATATAAATTAAGTTGCTTTGCTTCATTTAATTGGCTGATTTGGCTTTGTTGCACTAGTGCAAATCCACTGATAATAATGGAATTTTCCTGGATTAACACTGGAATACCTGGCACCAACTTTTTACCTTATATTGAACAACCTTATTCAGAAATGCAATGTAACTAATCCATATTTTATAGTGAGGCAAGACAAATGCAGTATGATGAATTCCTTCGGTAATGATTTGCCTAATAAAGCTTATTGTTTTAGACAAAAAAAACGAACAACGGTAAAACCTTCAGTGGTGGGAAAAATCTTTTTTTTTTTTTTTTAATAGATTTATGAAAGAGGTGATTGTTTCACCTAAAAACATATAATCTGGTTGTCTTGGGCATGGATGCTCTATAGCGAGATAAATGCAGCATTTCAAGAAGCATTTCTTCATGAATTTTATAAAATAATGCTAGCAATATTTCTAAAACCCAAGAAGTTTTAGAAAAAAATAATTATCCTTAAAGGTTTCCTGACTATTTATTTACTTACATTTCCCCCTCAGGGTTTGGGAGCATCAGGTATTACAGAATACAGAATATGATACCATTAGTTGTACTGTAGAATAATGCTTGTGGACTGATGAATAATGAGTGTCACCATTTTCATTTTATCAAATGTATCCACCTGCTCTCTTCCTCCAGAGGAGTAACAGATGATTATTCAACCTCTAAAATTGTGGCAAATGTTTACCAGCTATCTAAAATTGCATGCTGATTTCCTCTGATGGAATCTTGAAAATTGAGACATGATTCAATACTTCTCCAAAAGCCTTCATACTTAGTTATGTAGTTTAGCTGTAGTCATTTTCTTGCCCTGTGTGCAATAGGAAAATATTCCTATTAACATTGCAGTTCAACCTTTTAAGTGCAGCTCCTTTCTGCAGAGCTATCATCATATGTGGGGTTTTCTCTGAATGGTGTAAATTTGGAGAAAGTCTCTACTTGCAAAGGTTCCTCTTCAGTATCGGCATTAAAATCTGCTTAGTTCCAAAGGAAATGGTCACTGTTATTAATAATAATTTTTATTATAATTAAATTGAACTAAAGCTTTCCCATTTTATTCAATGGCTTAGTAAGTGTCTTCTTCAGAAATATTTGAGTATTTTGCTGTGTGAACTTATATGTATTTGTTCTCTATAAAAATATCCACATAAGAAAAGCACACGTAGAAAAAAGGTAAACTACTCCATGCTTGTGTAATTATTATTTGGTTATATTTGTGATTTTGCAAAAATCCCTGAATATATATATTTTTTGGGGGGGACTATACGCAGTAGCAATACTGCTGTATTGTAGCACAGTGTGTCTGAGACCTGTGCCACTTGCAGAGAAGTAATCAGCAGTGGAACACAACAACCCCCCTGAGTACACTGTGTGGGTGTAAGTTCTAATGTCCAAAGAAAGGCAGTGTGTGCTGTCAATGTCTCAGGGCAGAGTGAGCTCCCCAAAGGCTACTAAATCCTGGCTTTAACTGAGGCTGTGCTTGCTTGTGACCGATACTGGCCAACTTTTTTCACATACAGAACAAAACTTCTGTGAGATCCTGAAGTCTGATAGAAAGCAAGGGATTATTTAACATCAGCGTGATGCCAGCAAATTTGTACAAATTTATAGGCCATTACTTTATATTGATTGTGTTACAGTACAGGTAGTAAGAATTCACATCAAGAAAGGCCGCAATGATAAAACAGCGTTCAATACTGTATACTTGTACGGTTACATTTGTTGTTGTTAAACCACAACAGTCAAGCAATGTCTTATTTACTATGCCCATGAATAGAGTGCTGGTCACAGACAGTAACTGCTGCATTGGCTTTTGTTTGCTTCTTTTCCAGGTTTCTCGGTGTTACGCAGTTCTCTCCTACTCATGCCAGAAAAGCCTTTCCTTGCTTTGATGAGCCCATCTACAAGGCCACTTTCAAAATCAGCATCAAGCATCAGGCAACTTATATATCTTTGTCCAACATGCCAGTTGAAACTTCTGTTTTTGAAGAAGATGGATGGGTTACGGATCACTTTTCACAAACCCCTCTCATGTCCACATACTACCTTGCTTGGGCAGTGTGCAATTTTACATACCGGGAAACCGTCACCAAGAGTGGAGTAGTTGTAAGTATTTCTGATGTTGTACCAGACACGTTTTGCTACTTTGAAAATCTTTTTTTTTTGCAAGGGATCATAACATCAAGTACTTAAAGAATTTTCTTGCTTAGCATTCCTAAAATTTGCCAGCTTGTTCAATGTTAGTGTGCATTGTTTGGAGCATTTTCTAAAAGTTTACCTGATTTTTTTTTTTTTTAATTTCTCCCCAATGCTTTTTTAATTGTTAAGTTTAGTAGGTTTTGCTGCCTGATGAAAATTTAAACTTTCAGGTATCCTTTTCAATTCACTTTTATTTTCTTGGTATGTTTTCTCTTGCTTGTCCTACGCCCTATTCAATACCAGTGTTTGTGGTACAGTAATAGTGGAAGGTTTGTTAGTCTCCTTCTTTTAATATTGTCATTCCCCGTGGTGTGCTGTGTCCTAGCTTGAGAGGCTGCTTAAGTATTGCATCTTAGAACTTGTTTAGAAGCAGGACTTTATGTCCTATCAACTTCCATGGTGTGGAGTTCCATGTTGGTGGAAGCACTGACTTTCTGGAGCTGTTGTTCCCAAATTCAGCATGATTCCAGCAGTTATGCTGTAGAAGGGGAAAAAAAAGAAAAAAAGGAAATCCTTTATTTATATCAGTTTTGTTTTTGTTTACAAATATCAAGCACAGAACTGTATAACAAGCCAAAACATACATGAGAAATGCTGTCAGCTTAATAGAATATTTCACAGTGCTGTCATCTTGATTTTTCAGGTGTATGTTCAGAGAAACACTTCCTTTTTAGTTTCTGTGAATAATAAAATTGATCTACTTTTGGAAGCTGAGGGCTAGACTGGAGTTCTAGCTGTGTGCCTGAGCAAAGTGCATTTTTTTACCTTTATGCTTCTACAAATGCTCAATTACTTGTGCTGTAGTTTAGCGGCATAAAGAAGAACTGCCTGCCTCCTTTCTGTTGTTGATCAAGACATGGAATGTATCCATAATCACTTTTAGCAAGTCTGAGCATTGAGCAGCTGCAGAGGGAGCTGATCCCACCTCCTCTCAGCCAGAAGTTTTCTTTACTTTCTTGTGCCAGTGCTCACCTCTGCACAGCCCAATGCAGTTCTGAGAACTGACCTGAAAAGATAAATGAAAATGTGTGAATGTGCTTTCAGGCAGATCTTTGATTCATCTTTTTGTGTGACTGCCTGAGATCTAGTAAGGATTCAAGGCTGTGCTGAAGGTGAAGGAGTTTAGACCCAGCCTTCTTTGTTGGTGGCTCTCACTTGGATCATACTGAATTCATGAGGAAGTCAGCCTTTTTTTTTTTTTTTTGTTTTTTTTTTTGCACTGGAACTGTTGGGGAGGACACTAGAGAGGCTTTCATTCCCCTTCAGCCCTATTATTTAATGGCCAACAGATCTATACACTGTCCTTTGGCTTCATTGAAGGGAACGAAGAAACATGGCTAGGACATGGCTCTCTGAGATTATTTCCTCTGAGGAATGTAATGATGTTGGAAATTCTGAGCCTGTGCTTGCAGTCCCACTAGTTACCTGTGATGGCTGAACTGCTTGTGTAGCTCAGTGTTACTGAAAGAGGTAGGCTCCTAGCTCTGCTTCTTCTGGCTGGGACCAGCTGCTTCTCCCTGTACAACAGCTCTGTGCTAGCTGAACCATTAGTGGAGTTGATTTCACTTACAAGCTTGAAAAATGAAACTTTTTTTTTTTCTCTCTTTCTCCTTTTTTATTTATTTTTATTTTTTTCTTTTTTTAGCAAGGATATTTCTCTGTCAGTTCAGTGAGTTGAGTTAATTTAGAAAAGGATTGCATAAGTGCCCGCGCAAAAAAAAAAAAAAAAATGTAAGAAGGGACAGTGGTGGAGCTGATGCCTAGTTCTTAGTGCTGCTACCTTCAGACTGATTGTCTGTATAAGAAGCATTGCTTTTGGGATGAGTAATTGGTTGCCTCAGGCTGTTGTAATAGTTGCAAGACTGACCTAAGTAGAACAGGCTGAGATTTCAGGCCATTTCTTTCTCCTTATCAATCAGTACTGAAACAGACTTCTATCCAGGTTGGAGTTGATGATCTTCATTGTAATCCTTTCTGGTGAAGGATTTGGTCTTAAGCTCAGAACAATGTCATATTTTTCTGCTTCAGAAAACAGCAGTTACTTGTGTTTCTCCTGTAACTCCTCTAAGATGGAAGTTTTTGATATATACTGTCTCGTGTTCCTTGTGCTCTAATACAGTGTATTATTTGCAAGTTCAGCATGCATAATACTACTGTATTATCTCTGACATGTCCTCTACACATCTAAAAAAACCCAAACAGTTGTAAGCTGTTCAATTTTCAGCATCATGTAAACAAATACGTGCAGTGCGAAGAATGAACTTCAGGACCATCAGTTTGAAAGATACAGCCTATTTCCTCTTTATTTTCTTATAGTGTTCACAGCTCATAACTTGTAAACTTCTGCTGCTTGACCATGTATGATATCTTGAAGACAGAGGCATACTTATGTGATATAGACACTAACCATTGCTTTCTGCTGTTCTCAAAGACAACATCCAAGTATTTATTTCACAGTAGGCTACAGTGGTCTTAGTTACGTTTTGAGTTCTCTTGCTCAGGACATGTAGGACATGTCGTGGATAAAACGACCATATAGAACTTTGTCAGCAGTTGCTGCAAATTAGTAGGTAGTTTTTGGCAAAGACTTGAAAACTGAAAGCCTGTATAGATTGAGATAATCTCGTATCCTGTAAGATTCTTCAGCTTTGTTGAAAGAATACCCTATGTGTTAACATATGGTAAACAACTTAGAGCTGGCTTTGTTGATATGAATTGCTGAGGTAAGCCATCATTTTATGGCTTTTATACTGTAACCCCAGGGGTCTCTGTCTATTATCTAGGTAAATTTTTGAAATTCGACCTCCTGGTGCAGGCAAGTCTAAACTTCGTGGTTTCCTCTGAAGCTGTTTGGTCATTAAAATTTACTTGTTCCTGTATTCTTGGCAAGTGAACATAAATGTATGATGAAACAAAGTTAACTTCTAGAAATAAATGGGTGTTCAAGAAAATTAACCTAACCTCTGTGATGAAACATTTTGATGGGGATGATTGGATGGTCATAGCCACAGGATTGTGGTCAGTAGCTCTATGTCCAGGTGGAGAATAGTCATGAATGGTGTCCCCCAGACACACTGCGGGACCTGTGCTCTTCAAGATCTTTATCAACAGCATAGACAGTGGAATCAAGTGCACCCTCAGCAAGTTTGATAATGACACCAAGCAGAGGGGTGCAGCTAACACAACAGAAGGAAAGGATGCCATCTAGAGAGACCTGGACAGGCTCAAAAAGTGGGCGCATGAAAATCTAATAAAGTTTAACAAGACCAAGTATAAGGTGTTGCACTTGGATCGAGGCAATTCCAGATATGAGTACAGACTGGGAGAAGAAGACAAGGAGAGCATCCCTGCAGAGAAGAGCTTATGGATCTTGATGGACAAAAAGCTGGACATGAGCCAGCAGTGTGCTCTTGCAGCCTGGGAGGCCAACAGTATCCTAGGCTGCATTGAAAGAGGGGTGGCCAGCAAGGTGAGGGAGGTGATTGTCCAGCTCTACTCTGCCCTTCCGAGGTCCTGTCTGGAATACTGTGTCTGGGTCTGGCACCCCAAGCACAGTAAGAATGTGGAGCTATTGGAGCAGGTCCAGAAAAGGCCGCAGAGATAATGAAGTGACTGGAGTACCTCTCCTATGAAGAGAGATTGAGGGAGTTGGACTTATTTAGCTTGGAAAAGAGAAAGCTCTGGGGAGATCTCATTTCAGCCTTCCAGTAGCTGTAGGGAATATACAAGCAGGAGAGGGACAACTTTTTACATGATCTGATAGTGATAGGACAAGGGGGAATGACTTCAAACTGAAAGAGGGGAGATTTAGGTTAGATGTTAGGAATAAATTTTTTACTCAGAAGGTAGTGAAGCGCTGGAACAGGTTGCTCTGAGAGGTTGTGGATGTCCCCATTCCTGGAGGTGTTCAAGGCCAGGTTGGATGAAATCCTGGACAGCTTGATCTAGCGGTTGGCAATCCTGCCTATGGCAGGGGAATTAGAACTAGACGGAGAGGTACTCTCCAGTCTAAACCACTCTACGATTAAGGGGCCTTTTTTCTATTAATGGGATGTATATTATTTTATAGATCTCTGAAAGGCTGCAGCTTGTGTGTACTTTTGTTTTTTGTGCTTTCTCAAACTTGATTTTGGTTCACAGCCTGTTTAGGTGGGGCTCAGGGAAAGTATCCTTTCAGATTTTGACAGTACTCTAACGTTTGAAATCTCTTTCTCCTGGGTGACCACTCTTAGTAAACTGCTGTGGTTAAGGGTGGATAAACTTTCTAAGGAGTAAACAAAGCAGTGAGTTTAAAAGCAGGTTTGTTCCTAAAAAAGATTAACTTTTAGCTGTTCAATTTTTCTCAAAGAATGGCATTGACCTCAAAATTAATTTTAATCCATGCATGAGATTCAAATACATACCAAATTAAAAATAGAAACTGATTTGGAAAACTGAGCTAGCCAATCAAATAATAATATTGATATATCCTATATTATTCTTGCAGACATGGAGACATATTTCATACACTACTATTAATTTGAAAGAGGAATTAAGACAAGTAGTGCTTTTGTAGGAGCACAGTTCAGTGGCTGTGAATCATTCCCATAACTCTTTAGTCTGTATGGGTCTGATCAGAATCCCTTCCAGAGCAGGTAATTTAAAAGCAGAATTGCCTTCTTATGTGCATTACAAGAGTATAATTTGTTGCTCAGATTCATCTGGGATTACAGGGAATGATTCAGATTGTTGGTACTGCCTTTGTGTTTGAGCACAGCTTGATTCCTGTAGAAGAGACTGTGGTGCAGATACATGTGCTGCTGTGGACTAGGAAGCAGAGCAGTTCTACCAGGATGCTCCCTGAGGTAATGTTATGTTGAGGGAGCAGGGACATCCTTATGAGCAGGTTTGGCTGATCTCTGTATGGCTCTGTACTGCACTGCAGCTGTGCCAGCTGTAGTCGGTGAAACTCATGGAATCTGTGTATTGTCACTTTTGCACAGTAAAATAATCCCAAGGAATTCACATACCTTCACATGCTTGCTGGCTTTTACTCATATATTGTGTTTCCTTATCATACCTCATACGTATGTTCTTTGTCAGTAATTCTTAAAAGCAAAATATTGCTGGCTCTTTGTAATATCTGTCACACCACCTCTGTGTCTCTTTCCTTCTTTGTTGTCTCTATTTGTCTTTCCAATTCATCAGGCCTTTGCCTCATTTTTCCCCTATCTGGATTGGTATTTACTCTACTTCATGTTTAGCAGTGCTTCTATTCTTCAAACCCTCTGTTTCTCATTGTTCCTTTGTCAGGTGGACATGGAAACTTACTATCTCCTTCACCTCTGTCTCAGGTTATTTTTCTTCCTTGCTTTTTTCCCTGCTTATTCTTTCAGTTAGTAGAAGGAGTGAACGCTCAGGGACAGAGTCTATCAGTGGAGATGAATGCATTGCTGGGAAGAGATGTTTCAGGGTGATTCATCTTCTATCATTCTCTCAGTGTGGATGGGATGTGGAGATAACTACAGAAATGAAGAAACAACTTGCAGCTTTAAAGTATATGACTCTTGTCAGGGCAAATATCTGCTAGAAAGGAGAAGTATGTGGAAAGGAGTGGTTTCAGGAAAAGATCTGGGTGAACAGGTTAGAAGAACACTGCAGGCAGTGCTGGGGCTGGTGAGAATGAGGAATAGTAGTAGAAAGCAGCTAGCTGACAACGTGGTGATGAATGGGAGGAAGAATGCTGATGGAGGACAGTGCTGTAAGAATTTTGTGTGGTTTCTCTTTGGCTGCTCCTGCTCCTGTTCCAAAATGGTGGCAGTGTGAACTGCAGGGCTGGCAGCATGTGGGGCAATCCAGAGGTTGGTCAGCTGTGTGGGACAAGACCTTCACTGGGTATCTGAATCCATACACAGTACATCTTTAGGAAAGCTCTAGTGCTGGGTGGGTCTTGGTTTTAGTTTTATTAAACCTTACTGCACAGTCATTAGGGCTGAGTAATTTGTCATGATATTGAGAAAGACCTTGAGGCTAAGAAAGATCTTATGAGAAGAGTTATACCAGAATAAGGGCAACTGTTATTGCACTGCTGTTATTTTGTTATTTCTTTTCCCAAGGCATAATTAGAGATCACAAGCTCCTGCTTACTAAAGATCTTAATTCTGTACTTTTGTATAGCTTAGTCTTATCCTGACCAGTGAGAAGGAGCTGTGAAAAATCTGGCTAAAGGAAAATAAGATAATTACTGCTTCCATAGTGCTAACTAGCTTGCAGAGAGCCTGAATCAATGTCCCTACACTGAATTCTGTAAGGATTGTGTTTGGGAGACTCCCTGTATTTGGCTTGGCATCACTCAAATACAGAAAGAGATCTTAAAATGGGATCAGTGCACTGATAGTCACTTGGTTCTGCAGATGTAAGAAGTCATTTTTACCTGGGAAGGGTTAGTGAATGGAGGTGCATCAGTAGATATAGGTCACAGTCAGCCAGCATCACACGAGAATTGTTAGTTTAGGTTCAGCTCCATGTGAGCATGGCTCTGTACTCACGCTTGTGTCAGGAGGATTGGAATCACAGTCGTGCTTCTGACCGTTCATGAGATGCTGGAGAGCTAGGCTGGGCATTTCCTTATCTGCAGTGCAGTTTGCCTGCAGTCTGGGGGATCAGTCTGATGAGACCGGAGAGCTGACTTTCATTAATAGTTGGAAAAAAATAGGAAAATCAGGTTGAACGACTATTCAGAATAACTTTCTCCCTAGTGGATTCTGTCATTTGTTAGATGCTAAAAAAAACCCCATCAGTTCTTTCTAAAATATATTCATGCTTATTGTACATCCTAGCCTGTAGATTTTAGCAGATTATTCTGCATTTGAAAAATGTATTAATGTCAGTATATAATAGCAATAATGACCTCAAGACCAGGCATTTTCTGTCAGTTAATGACTGCCTGGGTTAAAGGCCTGAGGCTTTGCCTTAGGCCCTCTCTTCTGCTGCTGGTTATTAACTGCCAGCAAATAGTCTCTCCATCAGTTATTATTTATTAATCAGTATTGATGCAATTATACACCAGATAGTTCTTTGTGAATGAGCAAATTGGTTACAGCAGACTGATTTAGCTATCAAAAATAGAATTAGTCCTCAATTAAATTTTTTTCTTCCTCTGCAGCCTGAGTTTTGCCTGGCTTCAGAGTTGAGCCTTATTTTCTGAACCTACCTATATGTAAAATGTAACTTTTGTTAGCCCACCAGTCACCACTGGGAGGCCACACATGTATCTGATAAACAGATAGCAGCCAATGCAAAAGCACTGGACATATTTCTAAAGCCTGATGCTGACTTTCACTGATTAATCTTTGTATGTCCTGAAATGCCGATATGATAGTGATATGATAATACTCATTCATTTTTTTTTTTGTCATTACTAATATCCTACCCTTTCATCCCTCAAATAGCTTTCATCAACAGGTTCAAAAAAAAAAAAAAGAAAGAAAAAGTAAAGCATCTCACAAAGAATGTGTTTGGAGGTAGGAGTATTGAGCTAGAAAAACACACAAATATGAACAGATTCATTGTGCTCTCTTTTGCTTGTATGGAATTTTCTCTGTAGTAACATCAGTAAAGGTTAATTCTGCACATGCTTTTCTACTCAGTTCAGTGCTTATTATTGTGAATTGTTTTAGTTAGTTGGGAAGCTCTAGTACAATAGTAATCCATAGAAACTGTAGCCTTTCCAGGTTTATCACATCAATATTTGCTTGCCTATTCTGTTTCTTGTATATTGAAAATGACGTTTTGTTTATTAATTTTTTAATACTGTAGCTAAAAAATAAGCCACAAACAAACAAAAACCTGTGCAATCAGCATCCGTGCTAAACTGAATATGCCAGGCAATCTGTTAAAAACATAAATTGCAAACTTGCAGTCCATTGTTATTGATTTCTGGTTGAATTTGCAAGTCGAATGCCCTAGGAAAACACTGTATATGTATTGTGCTTACTGTTTAAAAAAAAAAAAAAAACAACAAAAACTCTTGATCAGCATTTGTAGTACATGCAATATTTAAATGTGATATTATTTCATTAACAAACTCAGCTACACGCCACAAATAATATTATTGAATTGCAAAGCTTGAGTTTGGAAATTTTTTTTTTTGTTAAGAAGATCAAGTGTCTTGTGGTAGTGATGTACTTTGTATGTACAGCAAAAAGACTTAATTGAAAAGCACAAATTAATTTCTTAATTCATGGCTTGCAGTAACAAGGAGGGGAGGGAGAGGTTGCTCATGTGATTGCTCTTGTGACAGGCATCATCCCAGGAGCTTGATTGCAATTCAGTACCTTCAAGAGCATTGCTTTATGTAGGGTCTGTTCTGGCTAACGGAAAGAAATGTTGAGGACTCTTGGTACTTTCCACTCCTGCATCTTGCTTATAGGAGTAGTTCAAAGTCTCTGCAGTTCCTTACCCTTTCCATATTATAAGCAGGAGAAGCAAGGAGGTAAAGGAGGAAAGACCATTTTCTTTTCATGTCCTAATGAGCATATGCTTGGTAGCATGTACTGTGTGAAGCCTGAGCACTCTAGCTATGCTTTGCTCCGTATGAGTTTTTTCATGTTTCCTTATGCCTCTTATATTCTGCTGTCATATCTGACTTCATTAACTTATTCATTAAGGTCTCTGTCCTTATCATCAGCATGACGACTTCTTCTGACATCCATCGAAGCAGTAAGACTCTGTTAGCGTGTTGCTCTAAGAGTCATACTCTTTCTGGAGAAGCAAAAATGGAGGTCCGAATAATCTGTAGGATCTCACCGCAGGATGGCATAAAGGTGCACGCATTCCAGCCCCAGCCTGAGCATCTGTCAGTCAAGCCAGTGTTATCCTATGTACCCACCATAGTAGCTGCTCTCTGGAGTGAAAATGGATTAGTGAGGCAGGTGTCTTAGTTGACATCTAGTTGAGTGACAGATACAGCGTTTGTGAAGGAGGAGAGTGATGTGTACTTTTATTTATTTATAGACCAGACTCTCCTCCAGGGTTTAGCTAAGTTTTAAATGTACTTTTTTCATATAGAAACCAGAAATTTAGCCTATTTATTTCCAGTTTTTATAGCCAGTGGTGGGAAAATAACCACTCATTTCAGAGATTGATAACTCTTGCCAGTCTAACCCCTAATTTTCTGACAGTCAAGTGTCTGCGACGTTTACTTTCTAGGTTTGCCTTTTACCTGCTTTGCTTTTTTTTTTTTTTTTTTTGTTAGAAAACTTCCTCAAAGGTCATCTTTTTTTTTTTTTTTCTTTGCTGCCTGGAGTGTGGGAAAATCTCTCTGGTTTGTGATGTTATGCCCATAGAGGACCCAGTCAGTAAACTTGATTTTACATAAAGGTGTCCATAGTGTTAACAGAACTCTTTGATTCTTCCAGCTGGGTGCTTTGACAATTCAGGTACCAGCTTGGAGGATTTTTATCAGATGCCACAGTGGCAGGACTTCACAGTGAGAGCAGAGTTGGAGCAGGCTGGCTGCAGAGCTTTGCGTTTTTTCCCCTGCTACTTTCTAAGGGAGTCATTTGCACGGGCTGAGCTCTGCCACTGTGAGAATAGCTGTGGTGACTCCTGCCTGCCTTGTAGATGGTTGTTTTTATTCTTGAATCTGTTACATCTCGTGGCTGCTGAATTGCGAGAGTACAGCATGCAGCCCCTTCCCCTGGCACCCTTCTTGAGCAGTGGGATGAGGACAGGTGGCAGAGAACCAGCTGCATTGGCTTGGTTCCACCAAATGATGCCCTTAGGAAATCCTCAATTGCTCCTTTCTGGCAGCTTTCTGGCTGCTCTGTGCTGTTGAGACATAGCAAGAGCAGTGAGAGATGAGAACTGAGTCCGTTATCTTCTTACTTGGAACAGCATAATTTGAAAGCAGATTATGTTTCTCTTTGAAGGGTAGATGACCTAATGTGTATTAAAAAAGTTATCCCACAGTGAATTATCCTGAAAAATATTTAGCGCCATGTTTTGTTTAACAGCATGCAGCAGAGCTGTATGGCTGTTTAGGACAGAACGTGAAGGCTAATGCATTATTTGAAATGTCTGCAGTTAGGGAGTGCCTAAGAAGCGAAAGGTAGTTATTAGCATTCACTGGGCACCTCTGGGAGTACCAGCACTTTCTCTCCTCCCATCCCCCTTTCCCAAGAGCAGTGAATAGCTTGGTAGTCACAAGTCACAGCAGCTTGCAACCTCAATTACATCTGGTCTCCCTAGGACAGCAAGCAATACCTTGGTTAGTAAAGACAAAAGAAGGGAATAAAAGGTGGAAGAAGAAAGGAAGTGGATTCCTATGGAATGATATAAATAAATAAAAAAAAAAAAGTATACTTACTGAATCATTTGCATGCTTCGTGTTTCTTGTAGTTCTCCATTCCTCTGGCTAATTAGATCACAGTTCATGATTGAACAGCAGTAGAACAGCAGTAGATCATGCTGAGTTTTTTACTGAGGATTGTTCTTAAATGCTAAATATTTGATAATGTTGTTTTGCAGTAAATTCATTGTTTCCCTTTAAATACCATAGGAAAAAAAAAAGAGAGGGAGACTGATCTATACCTGGTGAGAAAATTTTATAGTTTTCTTTTTCAGTCTTATCAGAATAATTCAGATAGAAGCCCATGTATGTAGGAATATAACATGTACTGCTTTATGTAAAGTCATATGTATGAGTGTATATACATTCCTGAAACAAATACTTACGTTTTTGGTGGCTGCTGCTCTCAGACTTTTTTTTTTTTCCCCCAGACTAAAAGAATAATTTTCCTCGTTTTAATGCAGTTTTACTAACTGAATTCTGATGATGGAAAATGAGTGATGCCCAGCCTTGGCTTTCCTTTCTTCATTAATCTTTACTTTGTATTCCTTGGCACCTCCATGTGTTTAAAATGTGTTAAGAATGCAGTTCTAGAGCAGGACAACAGGGAACTTGCAGATACCTGGTATGTTTCAGACTGCAGAACTTTTACTGGATACCATTTTGAAATAGGCACCAGCAGAGGTAATAGTAGCAGTCTGCCCAAATTTCAAAGTCTTCTTATGATCCCATGCTCAGGTCGTGTGAAAATTGTGTTCATGCATACACTTGTTATCTACTTTTAAAGACTTTTCTCAAATTCTCTGAAGTTTAGTTAGTGTTCCTCATGGGGCTGCGGTCATCAGTAGTATGCTTTATCAGCTGTTTTACCTCTCACAGAATGTGGAATGCTATTTGTTTTTTATGTTTAGTTTAAAAATACCAAACAGAATAAAAACAAATAAAAAGACAGAAGATTAAAAAAATTGAAAAAATGATAAAACAAACGCACCAACATTTAACATTTTATTCTTTTCCTTACGTCTGTCTATTATAGCTTGTGATGATCCACAGAATTATTTTGGATTATTATTAGATGTATTATATAAGTTGTCTGCCAAGTGAAGTTGTATTGACTTCTGGCATGAGAAATCTGTAAGGCATAAAGAGGAGATGAGGTGGTAGCTTGGAGTTAAGAATCTAGTATGAACCTTTTCAGAACTTCAGTGGTTTGCATGACAAGACTTGAAAAAGTGAAAAAGGATAAAGAAAGCCTATTCTGAGAAAGAAGCTGAGAAAGCTTGAGACTCCTTGCTATGAAAGGATTTCAAACCACCTAACTAGCTTGTACCTAAGAGCTGCTTGAGCAGCAGAAAAAATTCGGAGAAAGCACAATTTAGGTATGGAAATGAAGATTTGTAATTTGTGTGGTTACAATAGGGCATATTATTAACACTTGTCTTTACTACAAAATACTTTGATGAGTCACACATGACTGGAAATGATTATGCTACCATGAAGTACTGTGAGGATAAAAAGGATCGGTGAATCACAGTGCAGCTGGTAGAGTTGCATAGTTTCATAGTTCTGTTATTCAGGGGTTGATGGGTGAGAAGAAATATCTTGAGTACTGTTTTGTACATTCACATGTGGTTCAGCAGCATTTGACGTATGTGTTTAATTACTCAGTCTACTCTGTAATTGAAGTCAACAGTACCTTGAAATATCTACGTGAGGAAGTCCGGAAAGGAACAAAACTAATTTCTGTAGAAAATCGATCTGCTCTGAAAAATGCTTCTTCTCAAATTCACAGGATATTTATTAATGCTGGGGTGTTTTCATAAAACTGAATTACTATAACAGTGAGGGTAAACATTTACAAGTTGAAGTGTTTTTCTGTAATTGTTGAGCTTTTTCAACTAAACTTGGACAGGCTCTCCTCTGCTATCTAACCCTTAACCACAGATTTTCACTTGCTTGTCTTTTTCCTTCTGTGGCTGCCTTGTAGTATCTAGTCACTTCAGTTTCTCTGACCTTCAAGTCCAAGTACTCCTGTGTTTTCCACAAAGTAGAACAAGTTCAATTAATGTTGTTGAACCTTAGGTTGCTGTATGTAACGCAATGAGGAGCTGTCCTTACCTTACCCTGCACGCTTTTATTGTATAGTTTGTATTGGATCTAATGATCAGTGGCTGAACAGTGAGGTTGTTCTGTTCAGTAATCCAAAGGGAACTAGTCATAAAATTTGATAACCTTTTGACTTAACCCCTTGTGTGTAGGTAGCCAGCAGACCCAACTTGGGAAGAAGAGGTGGAAATACGTGAATGTCATTTTTAGCGATATTCTATCACAACTGGCGAGTAATTGCAACATAAAACTACTTATACAGTTATTTGGGGAATCTTATTCAACATGTCATCCTTTCACATTCAGGCTGCTCTTGTTATTATTCAAGATAAGAAGTTAGTGCTAGATGCTTGGTGTGTGTTGAATACAAGTGAGACCCTCCAGAGGAGTGAGGTGTTTCTTTGCTTGTACTTACTTTCCTGTTTAAGAGCCCTCTACAGTTATTTCCTGGAGTATAGTTGCCTTGGTCTTGGTAGCTGGGGGAAAAAAACTTAGTATTCTTCACTACAAGGAGGTATTGTGCAAGGGTCCACAGACAGAGCTGGCCTTCAAGTCATATATTAGATCACATAGATTGTTTTCAGTCTTTTCAAAAACATGCCTATTTTAAAAACAGCTGCACAGGATTGTATTTTGTCATGCTCTGTGTGGAGGCCAGTTTGGAGATGACAACCAATTGAGTAGATCTCAGCTATCACTGACCTTAGCCTGGTGTTGTTATACATGGACCGCTAAAAGAACTGCTTTCTATGAATGTATATTACATGTTTTGGAAGCTGTTGCACTTTACTCTTGTGACAGTTGGTGGCAACGAGATCTGTAGTTTACATACATGTCTCATTTACTTAAGTGCATTTATTCCACCTATCCCTTGCCTACCCACTTCTTTCACTGTGAGGATCTATGACTGGTTATTCTTCATTTGCTTCTTGTGTACCAGTCCTGATTTTACAGATGGCTTAGCTATCCTTTTTCAGATCTCAGAAATACTTAATCTGGCCTTGTATGGGATTCATTTCCCATCTCTTCTTATTCTTATCATCCTTCTCTCTGCCTTTTAACTTCTACACTGTCTGTTTTGTAATGCTGAGCAAGAGAGAGGGGTGGTGCCACAACTGCCTGCAGTGCTTGAGTTTTATAGATGTAAGTTTGTACTGTGGCATAATGATGTTTTGTTTTTTATTCTTTTCTTAATCATTTGTAACAGTCTGTTTGCCTACTGCATATCTGCTGAGCACTGAGCTGACATTTTCAGGGAGTTACTCCAAGAATTCCTCCCTGACTTATAGCTAATTTAAACTCCATTATTGCGTGTGTACAGTTATGGCTGTTTTTTCCCCATTTTACATTTCTCTGCACTTAGCAATGTCGAATTTCATATGCTGTTTTTATCAGCCAGTCACTCAGTATCATGAGATCCACCTGTAGTGTTTTGTACTAGACTGTTCTAAGTAATTCTGTACAAACTGCACACTTTTCTGATTATACGTCTGAGTCAATTCTGGATGCATTCCTTATTCTTATCTCTGATGGTCTGGCAGAAAAGTTTGTGACTAGCAAAAAAAAATGCCAGTTGTGAATTCTGTTTTGTGGCAGGAAGCTTTCAGACAACCTTACTGAAAAGTTTTGCTGAAAAAGATTTTGACAGTGTGGCCGTGAAAAAGTGAATGGAGAATATGAAGTTTGCTACTGGAAGTCATTGGTTCACATCACTGCCTTGTTACAAGTGTAGTAACATTAGCGATTGTAAGACAATTGCCATGACTGAAATCTGTAGTACTTTGAGTGTATTTTAGTCAGATTCAGCTGCCCAGATGCAGATGTATCTTTTTTGGAATATTCAGAATCAATTTTTTGTCTCTTCTGCTTCTATTGAACAGATCTCTGTTGATGTATTGTAGTGGTACAAACGTCGTCTCGTACACAGACATTACAGAGACCTTTAGGACCTGAAAGACATCTGAGGGTTCTGCTTTGTGAAGCATCCCTTTAACCATAAGTTGTGGTGTTGTGAATATAATTCTGTTACATTTGTTTTTTGAACAAATCCTAAGAAATGAAATATCTCCTTTATTTCAAGAAGGCATTGCCTGACGTGATGTATTTTGCCTTTGTTTTGGTGGGAAGCAGCACTATGGCAAATTGAATTCAGTCATGACAAATTAAGAATGGCAGGTGTGGTTGGTGAATTGAAAAGTTAGTTGTTTGTGCATCCCTAGTGAGGTGCTCTCATGTTTGGAAGATTCTTGTTCTTATATATTTTTTTTTATTTTCATGATTTTAGAAAAAGCTGGTGATCTACAAATACATCAAGTAGAATGCAGGAAGAAACGTATGTTTTTGATGTGTGGAAAATTTTTGTCTTGATTCCCCGGCTGCCCCTCCGCCCCCCCTTTTTTTTTTTTTTTTTTGGTTACGACATCCAGGACTATACAGTGAGGAGGAAGATTTCTCTTTTCTCTTCTTAACAGAGAGCATATTAGAACCATAAAAGAAACATCATATCTTTGTCTGAAAGTCTTTCTAGTCTTGAGTAGGACAGCTAGTGAAGTATTTAACCAATCCCTATGTATCTGGACAATACCAAATATGCAGCCTCTGTGAGAGCTCCAAAATGGAAAAAAGTTGGACATTCCATACCTGAACTTTTCATCTGAAAGAGACTGTCTGTGGTTTTGTACCATTTTCTGCTCATCAGCATTCAGCAACCCTGCAGGATAGAGGAAAAATACAGAAACATAAGAAAGAGAGATAAAAGCAGACTGGGAGCTGAAAAAAGATAAATGACTTTCCTGTCAGTGCAGCATAATGAAAATCAAATCAGTGCTTGGCAATGTGCAGTTGCCCAGTATGGCTAACCTCAGACAAGGTTTTAAGTGAAATATATGTATTTCATATTTTATTCTCATATTCATACAAAGATAAATGACTTTTTTTATTAGTTGATAGCAGTGAAAATAGAGGTCCTGATTCTGTAAAGTATTGAGAAAATATGTGACAGTGTTTAGTGTCTGTTCAGTTTTTGGTTTTGTGAATAATGGAATTTGTTGCTGTAAATAGAAGGCCTATTACAGCCCCTCTTTGGTTTCTTTGGACATGGTTAACTGGGTATTCTGCAAACAGGCGATATCTTAAAAATGTAGAATTATTAATTTGAGAAAGCACAAAGGAGATACTTAAGAGCTAATGATCTATTAGAATAGCTCAGTGTTAGTGTGCTCACCACTGCTGACAGATGCATAACAAGTCTTTGCGGGCCAGGCAGGCAGCAGCAAGGAGGGGAAGAGTTGTCCTGCATTGCTCCTTTCAGCA
>JAOWBP010000001.1:31731429-31748121 GCA_028571105.1 Tragopan temminckii
GGTGTGCCCAGAATAGGGCTGGAATCCTTCTAGCTGTGAGTTGGGACATTATTAATAGATAACCACCTCCACCAATTTATCTTCTCTGGCTGAAGTGCTTGTTCTACCTGTGGCTTTGTCAGAGGCTAGATGTGCAAAAATATTTGGGTGCTGCTAACACAGCCAGCTTTTTTTTTTTTTTTTTTTAAAGTTTTTATATTTTTCCATAGAGATGGAGAGTTTCTTATTTTTTTATTTTTTTATTTTTTAAATTTGAATTTTAGTAGATATCCATATGAAAAAAGAATGATTTCTTCTTTCCCTATTTCATGATCTATAGATTTGGCTTTTACTGGGCAAATGCTGTGTCTCTGCTCTGACAAGTTTTTAGTCTGAAGAACCTCTCGCAGTTAATATGGTTGCTGCTGTTATTGATGTTAACTGTTTTTGCTTTTGTGATGGATTTTATACCAATCAGAGCAAAAAATCTCCCATATGCAAATTTTTCTCCCTCTTAAGGGCCAATTTTTGGACAAGTGTTATGAGCTGACTCCAGCACAATGCAAAGACCTGTTGATGAAGCGCTGACTTTTCTCAGAGCCAACAAGTTTCAAAGTATAGAGCACTTACCAGTACTGTTTACTTTGCAAACAGTTTTTCTATTAAGTTTTGCTTTAGCTCACAAAATAATTCCTTGTATTCCTTTGGCTCATTTCTGTTACTGTTAGCTATGCACTGAGTAAATGCATTTTCTTAAGGCTGGGCTTTGTTGTGTTTTGTTTATCACAGATTATTATTATACTGATTAGGGTTTACTGTAAATATATGATGAGTATGGCAAAGTTTATCTTCACCAGACTTCCAGAGAGGTTTTCCTGAATTAATGAGGAACATGGAAGTACTGACATGCCTTTGCCATAATCTTCCTGTTGTTGAGGACAGTCTTGCCTCTACTCCACTTTCTTTGCAGTCTTTGGACAATTGCTGTGTGTTTCTTAGTGGCTATTTTGTGGGGGGACCACTTAGCTGAAAACTCTTAAAGTAATTCTTTCAAGTGAGTAAGAAAATATCCTTTCCCCTTAAAGCTGAATAGTCTCAGAACAGTAGTCACTTAACAAAAGATGTTATGGGTGTGCAATGGTTGCTCTTAGACATGAGTGAACTTAAGGAACCTCTCTTTAGACAGAGAGTAACAGTCAACCCTTGCTCTTATTTATGTAACTAGATTAGCGCAATAGAGCCTTGCTGTCGTGTTGATGGCCTTAAGACAATGCCAGAATACAAATAATCAGTTACAATAGTTGCAGATTGTAATTTCAGATGGAATTGCAGTCTCTGGACAAGTGAAATTGGCTATACTGTATAGTTTGTTGAATGTTATAGGTCACTTTTTAGCACTTTTTGCTTAACTTGTATGCTTTTCTGTTATTTTTTTAATCCAAAGGCTGATGAAAAATTATTTATGAATGATGTATGATGTTAACTGTTTGAGTATAAAATAGCCAGTGAAAACTTTTCTGAATAAGAGAATTCTTTTAAATTCCAATCCCAGTTAACCCAAAGGATGTGGAAACTGATGTAAAGCTTTGGGATATGTCTACTGCAAAAGGCCTTCTTGGAGGAAAAAGCCATTCTGCCATCATCAGGCACCAACATATCAAGGCTGTCTGAGCAGGGAAGCAGGACTGCCTAGATACTACCTTGATGTTTTTACTCCACTTGTGGCTGAAAGCTTACTCTGTGATGAAATGAGTGCTGATATATATGTAGGAAGAGTCAAGGCTGAATGACTATGTGAAGGGGTGGGATAGTGGCAGTCTTGGTTGACTTAAATGGCTCTGAAATGGCACCTGTAATTACATTTGCTACATGTTAGTTGTTAACGTGTTCACTTTCTGTCCCTGAGCCATTTCAGCAGTACGATACAGATCCTGAGTGCTCTAAATTAATGTAATGACACTATGGTCAGTGATATAGTCAGTATTTTATTTTATGCCAGCTGAGCATTGGTTGAATTTATATAGGAGTGCAGCTCATTAACTTCTGAAAGTATTTTATGATCTCTTCTCAGGTTAGAAATTGTAGCATGTCTGCATGACAGTTTTGCCTTCTAGGGGAATATATTTTTGCACCTTTGGCTCCAGCAGTCAGCAAACACTGGGATTTGCTCTGTTCAGATGAGAAATTGATGAGGCAACTAAATGCTTCTCTCATACACATATTTATTTGGAAAGGAGATGCACAAAAGTCTTCTCTACTGTGAAAATACCTGACAATTTCTTTGCTTGGTTGTCCTCATTTTCTCACAGGCAGCTGAGCTGTTTCAGAAGTTTCTTTCACTTCTTTCTGTTTCAGGGTCACATTTGCTCTAAGCCTCTTTCCTCTTGTCCTGCAGCAATGTTCGGGGACCTCTGTGTTTGCATTTAGTTTCCAGAGAAACCTCTTTACTACTATAACTCCATCCATGACTGCTTCTCTCTTACAAACATTATTTTTAGTGATCAATTCTGTTATTTCAACTGGCTTATTAAGCCATTTAAAGCTGCCTTGAATGAGGATGCAGAGATGGTGTTTGTTTACTTCAGCAAGGTTGTACCCAATCTCCAGCAAAATGGTGTTTCCTTAGAAAGCAATGGGTTATGATTTCCATCTAGCTTTAAAAAATATAATTAAAAAAACATATAGGTAGTATACTTATAACCACAAATATTTTATCTGAGAAGGCTCGGAGTAGTTATGTGTGTGTCTACTCTGAGTTTGGAGGAAAATCTCCTTATAAAGATCATCTGTCCCTTTGGTATTCAGTGAGCACATTTCATTACTGTACAGACTCTTTTGGGTATTGTCCGTGATGAATAATGAATGGGAGATTGAAACAAGGCATTTTTTGTCATTTTTTTTTTTCCATTATCAAGTTTAAATATGTTCACTACAGCAGATTCGATATTTCAGTATAGCTATTTCTCCCATTTTCTCCTCTCCATTTTCTTCTTCCTTGCTCCATTGTAAAGTTTATTGCATTTGAGCACACAAAACTCATGGAGTTATGCGCACAAGTGAAATAACTAATACTCTTTCTCAGTGAAGCTTGGCTTGTAGCTTATTTACTTATGTAGAGAATATGATGTCAATGTGTTAATTCTTCTGAATTTATCAGATTTTAAAACTCGCTTGAGATGCAATGCTAAGTTTGCAGAAGTGACCCAGTGAAGGAGGTAGCAGAGAAAACAGGGAAATCTATTATATTAAATGTATAAATTTGAACATTTATCTCTGTAACGTTAATAAAAACAATACCTGTACCTGAAGTACAATCAGTGAGCAAAATAAGGGATCTCAAATTAGGAAGTAATAAAGTCTTTTAAGTACAGAGTAATTGCACGTGTTTGCAGCTTTCACTTGCTACAGGAGTATTGCAGATCTTCAAGTAAAGAGCATAAGACTATTTCCTCCCCCTTTATAAAATTCGTAAGCTGCTTCTCTACTGAAATGTTAGAACCTGCTGAAATACTTAAGTACATGCTTAAGGTTAAAGATACATTTAAAATTTAACATATGCGTAAGTACTTTCCTGTACTGAGATTTTTTTTTTTTTTAAAATCATTGTGAGTTAGACCCCAGATGTACAAGTGCTGGGCTGAGCCTGTGGGTATAGCCACACAGATGACGAGAGTGAGTCTGGAGAGGCCTTCCAAGAAACTGTGCTTTATGTGTAGTCTGCTAGCTTTGAGGAAGAGATTAAAGAACAAACATTATTCCCAGGATGGTATTGCTGATACCAGCTGATGTGCAGAAACATCTGTTTTGTAATGTGAGAGCACTCTGAATGTCTTAAAACACCTGACAAAGTTACTTTTAATTCTGCTTGAAGTTAGTGGGAGGGAAAACTATCCTTAATTGTGGATTTCCATGTTGATACCGTGTTACCTAATCTATGTCTGAGAAAACAAGATTTAAGGCTGTCATCTGACCTTTGGTCGATTTCCATACTTTCATTTGTTTTCAGTCCATTCAGAACAAATTAAAATGGGAGAATGATACACGATAGTGAAAAAGGTTCCATCCTTGGAACATCAGCCACATTCACTTGAAAAGTAATGTTGCCAAATTAAAGGAGAGTGAAATTTAGATCACCTGTAGTCCCATAGCTCTGTGTGGTGTGATGTAGGCAAAAGCACTCTGGGTGAGAGTACTTTGGGAAGTGTTTTTGCATAGTCTGTTGTGTGGGTCTGTGGTCTCAGGTGGTGAACTGAGGGATGGAATTATAGATGCTTTTTCTCCCCTTCCTGGCATCAAAGCCAGTCTTCTTGTTCCTGATGCTGTGGCAGAGACAAATGAATGGCCATTACTATGTAAAGTCTACGTCAGGATGCTTTTAAGCAGTGGAGAGCTATTTTCCTCATGTAATGTGAGATATAAACATAAGATGCAGTCAGTGATTGTGTTTCCCATCATCTGAATAATCAGTGGTCATGACCAGAAAACTGGCACACAGATGTTCAGACGCACACACGCAGGATTGTTGAGGTTGGCAGGGGCCTCTGAAGGCCATCAGATCCAACCACCTTGCCCAAGCAGAGTCACCTAGAGCATGTCATGCAGGATCCACTCATTTAACCCACATTTTCTGACATCTCACATCTATGAGGATGTTAGGGAGGATGATGTCAAAAGCCTCACTGAAGTCAATATAGGCAATTTCTACTGCTCTCCCCTCATCTTTCCAGCTGGTCATTCCATCATAGAAGGCTGTTAAGTTGATTAAGCATGGCTTCCCCTTGGTGAATCTATGCTGACTACTCCTGATGACCTTATTTTCCTCCACATGCTTAAGGATGACATCCAAAGCGAGCTGTTCTGTCACGTTTCCAGGGATGGAGGTAAGGCTGGCTGGCCTTCAGTTTCCTCCTTCTTGCCCTTTTTGAAGGCTGGAGTGACACGGGCTTTCTTCCAGTCGTTGGGTATCTCTCGTCTTCTCCATTACCTTTTGAGGATAATGCAGAGTGGCCTAGCAGTAACGTCCACCAGCTCCTGCAGCGCTCCTGGATGCATCTCATTGGGGTCCATGGATTTGTGCATGTCAAGTTTGCCTAAATGAACTCTGGCATTCTGGCATTTCAAAGATTTTTTTTTTTTTTTTTTTTTAAATTATTATTTTCTTTTTGTTTTTTTTTTTCTTCCTTCTCCTTCTTTCCCATGCATAAGGACTACTAAAGTGGTGTCTGAAAACATGAACTGGAAACTGGGCATCTGCTGTTGGTGAAAGTTGTCTTGGAGAAAGCATCCATACCCCAGGGATTGAGTTGGTCACGCCTTGTCTCCTCCAGATTTAAAACCTCAGTAGTTAATGGGAGTCATTCCATTGAGTTCAGCAGGCGTTGTTAGGTCATTACAGCCCAATGAGCCATCTGTTCTCACAAGCCTTCTCTTGTTAAAACAGAGGTGCGTTTTGTTCCCTTGGAGCAGTGTTTCTCATTGAGTGAGCTATAACTCCCCCCTGGGCATCAGTGAAGGTAGTAATGGCAATTGGAGCTTTAAATCATGGAAAAGATGGATTAAAAATTTAAAGACAAGATGAATTTCAGAATTATTTCAGGGTTTATAGATCTTGAAAACTGAATCTAGAAACTCTTGGAGCAACTAATATGTGGGATTATTGTGATCAGTAAACTTGTACTCTGTGTTACGGCAGAGATGTAACAATGGTCACCACTATGTAAGTTCTATGTGAGGATGCTTAGAAGCAGCAGAGAGCTGCTTGGGGGGAAAAAAAAAGAACACACACAAAAAAACAAACCAACTAATTCACCTTGAAATCAAGCAAGGTGCCCCTCCACTAAGGAGATAATACCACTGCAAGAGTGAAAGTTTTTCAAAAGGAATGCACACAAAACAAAAAGATGACAGAGAATGATGTCTTTAAGAGAAGGCTTTAAATGTAAAAGTGGATATTTAATTCTAAAGTAAGCAGTAGGCTTACTTTAGTGTGTGGCACGCTTCAGGCCTGCAAGCGTCTTCCTGTAACATCCTGACTTCTGCCAAGCTTCCTTAATTCCCTGGAGGAGCAGATTCAGGCTTTTGGCACATCTAGCAAAGGTTGGTTGTGTCTTCCCCTTGTGCCAGAGGGGAAACATACCAGAGGGGAAACATACGTACATTCTCTTTGATCATCCTTCATTTTTGGTGATTCCTACAAAGGCCGGAGGTTGAACAACTGTCCCGTCTAGAATTAGATATCTGTAAATAATATATTTTGATTCTCTGTTTGCATGGCTAAAATGCGGAATGTATTCCATGTTGAAAAAAGCCTTTAGTTTGATCCAAAATATTTCACAGAATGGGGAAAAAATGATTTTTTTTTCTTACCATTTTTCATCCCTTTCATCCTTTTCTTTTTTAACATACTTCAATTGTAATGAAAAAGAAGCAGAGTTGCATTTTTAAAATGTCAAAACAGAACAGTTCCACTTCATCTTAACACCTTCCTCTGTTTATTATGTACTGAAGTTATCACTAGTCTTTGGTACATTGGAAACATTTTTAGTGAACAAACTATTCACCAGAATAATTTTCATTTCTGTTACAATTGGTACTTGTCAGAATTTGTCCATTGTACCTTGTATATAGTTACTAATTCACATTTTCTTTGAAAATCTATGAAGTAATAAGACAAGAACAAGTCTTTTTTAAGTGCTGACTTTCTTGTTGATGAATAATTTTTGCAGCAGACAGGAAGATTTTTCTCGTACACAGTATTTAATAGCCTACGTTTGGTTAGATGTGGTTTGTTCTAAATCTGATACATGTTTCTTAGCATATATCACAACAGCCCATCACTCTGGGAAACAGCTCTCGACCAAACTTATCTAATTTGATGACCTGACATTACAGATTCTTAAACTGCTTTGATATATTTTAAGTATCAAATGTTTTAACATTAAAAGACACTGTGTAAGCTGTCATAATATATAGAAATAATTTCTGAAACTGAAGTTTTTGTACAAGTACTTTTGAATAAAAATAGAGATGGAGACTGTCGAGTACTTACAACAGATATATGAAATTTGCCACACAATTTTGGGGAATGCTTTTTGTTTTGACTGAGAATACTGCCAAAGTCATTCAAAGAACCTGAGTTAGGTAACTGATATTTTAAAATTAATTTTCAAGGATGACTTTCCTATGGTGGTGTCTAGTTGAGGCTGTTGCATTGTCATTATGGAAAGTTCTAATGAAATTAGTCCAGAGTTTCTTGAAAAGAAACTAGGGGAAGCAGTGCTGTTTTGCTTATGCTAGAAAAGAGGGAGAAAATATGCAGCGCAGCAATTTCATTTATAAACTCTTAACTACTTGCTCTGCTATTCACAAAAGTGAAAATGTGTCACGTCTTCCATCTGGGGCTGTGCTGCTTAAAAACAACAACAAATAAATGCCAGAAGGAGCATAGGGCTGAAGATGCAAACCTAGTTATTCAAACTGGTGTAGGGAAGGGGGAAACTGTGGTTCCATTTAAGAGATTTATAAGGGGGTTGGATTTTTTTTTTCATAATAGTCACAAGTGCAGTTAAAAAATTGCTAATGGTGGCAAATAAAGGCGGAGAGGAGCTAAGAAAAAGCAGAATTTATTTTTTATGAACTTTGGTTTGTCCATGTAATCACAATACTGTGATAATCATTACTAGGATGATCCCCCATAAAATCTTTCCTGTATTTACCTCATTCAGACACAGGAGGAGCAATGCAGCATCAGGACAGCACCACTGTGTAGTGAACATGCCTGTTGCATCAGTGGTCCCCACCTTACTCATCACCACCTTTGGAAGGAGCTTGGTGTAGGCTTTTAGGTGGTCTTGAGGCTGAGTACCATCTTTGAATTTCCTCACTGTCTCTGCCTCTGAGCAAGTTATATAAACTGACACAGTCTCATTTAGTCACAAATCATGTGTTATTAATTCTCTTAATACCTGAACTAAGACATCCGTGACCAAGCTCAGAGCTGTGTAGAGTTCACTACTGCAGTAAGATGTAATGAGAACAGTGCTTTAAGTGTGTGCAATAAAAATGTTAAGTATACTTGACATGGTGAGGTGTCAAGGTAGGTACCCAGAATAACTCTGTCTTCCTTTGTTCTCCACTTTCTTACATAAAAGTAATAATATCACTTAATCTTGCAAAGCTTGTAGAAAAGAGCTTCAGTAATATTTTCAAGGCTGTGGCATACTCAGAGGTTACCATATAAAAAGGGTAATAAAGAAAATCAAATAACTCCCTGTTATTGAAAGAGCCAAATGTCATGTAGTAAAAGACATCATGTGATGATGTAATCAAGGACTGCATAAGTATGCAAGAAGAAATGAGTTCTGTGGGTTGTCTTACAATGAACCTTTATAAACTTTCTAAAATCCTTAACTTTGCGGATGTAGCTTTCTACAGTTGTGTTTTTAGTTGTTAATGGCATGAAGAATTATTCCTAACATTGCCCATACAGTTCCAAGCTCCAGAAAACTGTGAGCACTGATCTTGTACCACTGGGTAGACGTTCATTATGATACACAGCCAGACATAAGCAAGTAATTCTACTGATCTTGGTGGAAGACAAGGTCTTGAACTGGATGTGAGTGCATATGAAACAGGCAGCTAATTTGTATCTTTGTCTTAGGTCTCTACCAAAATTGTCTTCTAAAAGGAGTGAGTAAGATTCTAGGAAGATAAAAGGATGCCTTGTGAAGCATTCAAGAAGAGACTTTATTAGTTTAGTTTGGATGACTACCCTTACTGTCTTCTACAAGTCTTCTACGGCACCTTTCTCTCTCTGCTCACAGAGTGAACATGTACTCTTTGGTAGGAAAAATAGAGCATGCACCCAAAGCGCTAGCTCAGGTTGTAAAACAGATTAGATGACTTTGTATCAAGTTTTAAAGGGTGTTCAGATTTACATGTGTAAGAATGTGTGTGAGATCTGGTTAAGGGAGCAAAAATATAGGAGAAAGCTGAAGAAATCAGAAAATAACATTATTTCTAAGTGAGTATCAATGCTGCGAACTCTTTCTTTTTGAATGGTCCTTATACTCTTACCTCTGCCATTGCAGTATTTGATGAATTTTGCAGCTAGTCCAGAAGCCTCTTTATCTTTCCTGGCAGGACGCATACTACTTTTATTTATATTTAGGTCTGACCCTGCAGAAAAATTTCTTCTTGTTTATTATTTAAATTAATGTAAAATCAAATTCTTAGCATAATGATCAAACAGCCTGTGGGAAAATATGTAATGATTATGCATTGTTGTTCAGTCCAACATACTTATAAAGTAATGCAGCTTATCTGCCTTCTGAAGTGAAAGCAGTAAACAAGCAAACAAAAAAATATGCTAAACACAAATCTCGTGTCTCAATCTTCATTCTGTTTTATCTGCTGACTCTTCTTGTTAGAGCACTGTCTGAACACTCTACAGTCTGTATCGCTTAATGCTCCAGAATGTCTGCACTCCCTTTGCTAACCCGGGGTAATTTTCTGAGTCTAGGATTCCTTCCTACATGTTATGTTCTGAGGCTGTTCAGGTGGAAGGCAGCTCCTGGTAGAGTGAGTGCCCTTCTAGCATGAGTATCCCCGCTGCCTGGTTACTTTTCACTCTTTCATTTTCTTTCACACCCTTTCTGGACAGAATTTTGAATTGTTTTCTGGGTAGTGCCATCCATCAGATATGTTAGATGAAGACTGCACCATCATGCAACCACTGTTGGTCAGAAAAGCCCATAAAGAGGTGCTTAGGGTATATTTTTGGAATGTGCAATACTGAATTTTTTTCAAGTAAGTGAGAGAAGTTAAAATCAGGTCTTTCCCGGTTTTAGGCAAACAAACTAATAACTATCCTGTGAAGCAGCCAAAGAGGATGTGTTGTACAGGAAGGTATCAACATTAACTGCATTTTGTGTGGAGCTTTCCTGGCATTTGAAGATAGCTGGCATGACTTGGGAATGCTCATGAGAGACCTGGGCAAAGACACAGATAATTTCTGAACTGTGTTCAAGCTTAGGTGTGATCTCTGTGTTCAGCAGTGCAGCACTGTCAGTCTGGAGCTGTGCAAGGCAGGCAGAGAGGCACCAGGGAAACTGTACAGGAAAAATAAAACTATGCTCAACATTGAGTAGGTAGAAAATGAAAATTTGCAGCATTGTGTTGAGTTTTGGTACCTGGCTCCAATGTTAAACATCTTTAAATACCTTTTCTGCGTTTGCCAGAAGACACACATTGTAATGCAGTATGGTGAACTTTGATTTTTCTTGTATGTCCTTATTTTTTTGATTCCCTTCTGTTGTCCTATTTTTCATAACGGACACATTTGGCCATTGTCAAATTGAATGATTTTTTGCATACTTGGTTGACCAAGTCTTCTTTTTCTAATACACTGATACAGTCAACTGTGCCAGTGAAACAATTATGCAAAATTGTGTGTAAAGGTTTAATGATACATGGCAGTGTTCATCACAAATCTAATTGCAGCTCTTACCATCTTTTCATAAACTAAAGGTTTCAAGAAATTTTAATTTGTAACTGCGGTTAATCTCTGGTTTTAGAAAATATACTTAATTTAGCAGACAGAGAATGTCTAAAATAAAGCCACTGTAAACTTTGGAAGGAAGCAATAAATGGAAGTAGTGACTTGGAGGAGTTCTAGTGATGTTTTATGTGCTTTCAGGTGGTGATTATGAGAACTCTGTGTTATTACATGTCTCATTAAGTTACACAGTGTTATCCATTTTACCTTACAAATCCTAACTATGTATGGCTGATTGTGCACTGGCTCTGTAATGTGATACAAAGATATAATGATGGAGATAGTTAGCAGCAAAGAATGATGACTGAATACCCCCCAGAAAGAGAGAACGGATTAAAGCAGAATTGAGATTTGACATCTGATTTCTACTTGGCTAACTGAATATTGGTTCAGAAAATGAGCAGTAAAGCACTGTTTAGCAATGCTTTCACTGAAGCTGAAAATCCCATGGGTTTTTCTTGGTCCAGAATAGAGCATTTAGAAATATTTCAAAACTGTTATTTCCACTTCATGTTTGCACTGGTATTTTCTGATTTCTGCCCCGCTGCTTTTCTTGGAACCCTGGGTGGGATTTAATCCTGCCACGAGAAGTAATAGAGACTTGTATTATTATTAGAACTGTCATTTTATAGAGTCTCATTTTTGACTGGTCATTATGAACTGCAGGGAGAGGCCTTCTGCCCCAGCCACCACAGGCAGAGCACACTTCTCCCCATCCCTGCTGAGACCATCAGGCTGTGTGTGAGGGAGGAGTATTGAAAGAGGCCCTCCTTTCCGAGCCTTTGTGGTTAACGGTTGTCATAAGCTGTATGTTGTCTTTGTCATAAGGAAGCATTAAAGAACAGAAAGACTGGGAATAACAAATAGCCTCATGATGCTGGTCAGCACGTTTGGTGCTCCGTGTAGTCAGATGTGTGAGCAGTTCTGTACTGAATGCAGCAGCTTGTATAAACAGCTTTAACTTACTGCTCTTCAAAAGCAGAGACCTGAAGCAGTCGTGTAAGATTGGGGAATGTTAATTGTTTGTGTACATGAATGAGCTTATAAATAGTTGTTTTTGCAGTCTTATGTAGCTCATCGAGGGTAGCTGTGTCCTGCCAGAGAAAAGAAAGGAGAACGGTTTTTCTTTTTCTTCACAGAGTGATAATACTTTCAGAGTTTGCTATAATGTGCCTTTAACAAACCGTAAACTTCTCTCCTACTGAGCCACTGCATCTTGCCTACATTCAGTGTAGGCAGAGAACCGTTATAGTAATCCACTCCACCATCATATCTCTAGCAAACACGTGTAAGTGTTTTCTTTAAGTATTTTGATGCAAGTAGTGTTAATTCTTTGATTTGGCTACATAAACAAGGAGGAGATTTTGACTTCTCAACTTTTTAACCTTAGTTGTCTACGTTATGATTTTCAGCTGCCGCGTGTTTTGATGAATGTATGACAGTAACATTTGGAGATAGGTGAATAAACCTGCCACCTCACAACAACCTTAGAAGAGTTCTCCTCTACAGGTAGCTTAACTTTTCTATGTAGGCACTGAAATGATCAGTCTTTCACTTTGTTCTTTAACAGGTACGATTGTACGCAAGGCCTGATGCAATCCGGAGAGGATCAGGAGACTATGCCCTAAATATTACAAGAAGACTCATTGAATTTTATGAAGATTATTTTAAAGTGCCCTATTCCCTGCCAAAATTAGGTAAGATTTTCCCTAGAATGTGAAGTTCATGTAGAACCCAGGACAATGCCTGCTTGTTTAAAGGAAATTCATGACTGGAATGCACTAGACTTCAAAGTAAGGAATATTTAGGCTAACTTAGAAGGGTAAGTAAGGAATTTTTCTTTCTTTCCTGGAGAGGAAAGGAAGTCAAATTGTCCCCTCTACAGTCTTGCACTGAAAAGGAGCAGGAAGCAGACAGCACTTGGACTTGTTAGGCAGTGAAACACTGGGAAGAACTTGGCAGCTTTCACTGATGAGTTTCTTTTTTCTTTTTCGAATGCTGTTTATTTTGAGCCTTGCTTTCATTAGGAAGCCATTGAGAAGTGTTTATTCTGTAATATTTATATCTTGATGTCTTTGCTTTAGATAGGGAACAGAATTGATAGTATTTATAGTAAATGGGAGCCTCTAACTGTGTAAAGAAGTATCTGGTGTGTTTGTTCATGTAGTTAATTTCTGATGGTTAACATATGTTTAATTGTGTTGTAGCTTGCTGAAATAATTGGTGTAAACTGTTTTTTGCAGCTCAAGTTACCTAAAGTAGAAGCTGTCAATTTCTCTTATTTTTTTTTAGTGTCCTCTCTTCCTCCCTTTCACCACAATCATTTATTCCCTGATAGAGTTGAATATTTTACACTGTACTATTACACCTTCCCTACTTAGGGGCATGTTTGATCAAGATCCAGGAAAGCCTATTGCTCAACAGCAGGAAGGAAACTTGTATTTGATCAGAAGCGTTAGAGTTGGAACCACAGGTGATCCTCCCAGGAGCTCAGGGTCTATTTCATTAAATCCTTTGCCTGCTGAGTAGTGTTATTAGACTTACAACTAACGATGCAGGAGATAGATAAAGTAATTGATGTTGCTAGATGAGGGTGTTGCATGAATATTTTATTGGGATGCTTTGGCATTTGTTTCTTGTTCTCTTTAAATGATGGGTTACAGGCAGTGTTCTGGTGGTATATGCCATGTGCATTAGATTTCCCGCATATCCTTTGATGCACAGTTTCAGGTATGTAATGGTGACTTCGTACTGTAAATTACAGACTTACTGGTACTGAAAATTTAGAAGGAAAAGTATAATCAAAAACTTTTCTCTGAATATAAATGAAGAGCAGTGGGACTCCGATCATTACTTCAGATAGTTTACTGTGGACGCCAGGTAACAGCAGGCAGTAGTGGCTGTTTCTGTTTCAGAATATCTTTAACAATAGCAACATACATCCTTTCAACTCAATGTGATTTATAGGTTATCATTGTGCTGTTGCATTTCTTTTAAAACTATCTTATTGGAAATTAGTATGCTCAAGTTTGGATTCCTTTGCAACAAAATGGGGGAGTAGTAATCACGAGTGAATATTTTTTTTTTTCCATCAAGTGTTCATAGGAAACTTGTGTTAATAGGAAGTACTGCTTGAAAACTTGAGCTATTCTATAGTATCACTACAAAATAGTTCGCAAAATTTATTGTGCTATTATAGAGTTAAATTTATTTAGTGTAAAGGAATGTAATGTAAAATGCAGAAAATTTGAACATACTCTCGGTGATGTAAATATTTTTGAAAATTTGAATTGAATGTGAAGTACTTTGTTCCTGGTTCAAGAGAATGCTAAGATCACTAAGCTTAAGAATATGCTATTGCCTGTAACACAATTGAGTGCTGATATTTAATTACTTATTTTTGCTGGAAAGTGGAAGATTGGAGACAATTGTGTGGCTGATGAATAGAAGATGAAAATACTGCAGTATTTTTACAATAGAGATTTTACAATAGTATTAAGTCTATCTGAGGGGTCTAATGAGAGACAAAAAGAAAAGTATTGTCTACAGCTGTAGACAATACTGCTCATTGTGAGAATGCTTTGATACAGAAAACATGCCTGTACTTTCTGAAGCAAAGAACTTTAGGGCTGTTACCTAGTATACTTCTGTCCCCATTGCAAAGCATCGTGTATTTCATTAAGGTTGCTGTCTATAGGGCATATCTGAGGGCATTTAGGCTTTGAAAATGTTGCTTTATTAGAGGGACCTGTACTCATTTGTAAGTTTGTGTTGATGTCCCTTTCCACAGACACTTGGCATATAAACTTACTGCTCGTCATCTGAGATTGTAGTAAACTAGCTAGGATTCTGTACAGGAACCATTTTGTCCTGACAGTTTTGACTACTTGCCTGTCCTTTGACCAGGCTTTTTTTTGCTGTACTTATTTGCTGTCAGATATTTGTGGTTGCTGTTGCCTGTTGTGGACTTCTCTGAGATCTTTACAGTGTTTATGGTTATCAGAAACTGGAGAATCTGGGGGCACCATTTTGTTACCCAGTGACAAACGTTTTTAGGACTTACTCTGACTGACTCTGACTTCTCTGAACTCTGCTGACTTCTGAATATGCTGGGACAGTAGAATCGTTTGCCAATTGATGTGAATTCTGGTAATGAATGTGAAATGGGGATTTTTCTCATTTGAATAACCAATTTCCACATTTAAAAGTTCTACTTAGCTTGTAGATATGCAGTTTTCTTCCATATCGTACTATGAACTTGAAGATGATCATGTAGGGTTTTAAACTAGTACCTCTTGTTTGAATTTCATTTCTGAAAAATAATTCAAGTCTTTAAAAAAAGCCAGATTTTCCAATATAATATCATTATAAACAGTAGTTAAAATGAGGGGTGGATAAGGCATTGGATTTTACTTAATTCTGAAAAGATATGCTGTAGGGTTTTTAATTGTGTTTCTGTGGATATTGAATATAAAATACATTTCTGTATTTGTGTCACATATCTACTTTTAATCCAGTTTGCAGTACACAAAACATTTTCTTGGTATGTGCAGAGCTTTTTCTTGCAGGGATCTTCAAGTCTGGAATAGTTTTCCTGTGGGGAATGATTAGGTAAGCAAAAGCTTTTCATGCTTGGACAGTTGTGACTCTTTAAGCTGTGAATGATATGGAGTGGAGGGGCTGACTGTCTCTTCCAGGGAAGAATAAAGGGCCATGCTGTGAGGTTGGCAGGAGACAGGTGCAGAGAGCACGAAAAGATTGCAGCTACTGAGGCAGGTGGTAGATTTGTGAAACCTGTCAGAAGAGATTGTAGATGCAATCCATAGATCCAAAGGAAAATATGAACAAATACATGGCTTGCTCTGAAAGTAATGCCTCCTATTTATTTCAGTGGAAACTACAACAGTTGCAAAGAGCACAGTATCTCTACTTGATAGAGCAAATTCTCAGCTATAAAACACCATTTTTGAACATGGCCACCACCATTAGCTGTGCATTTTTGCCAGCAGTGAACAAGAGCCTGTGTGCCACACTGGTAAAAATCTGTATGGCTGTCTGCCTGCATGGCTCCTCTTTCATGTTGCTGTTGCCACTGCTGTAACACACCACCCACCACCTCACTGTTCTCACATCCACTGTTTGGTCTCCACAGATGTTCAGGAAGCATCAGTGAATGTCAGTGGGTGCCATTTTTTCCACTTGGAGGAATTCAGTGATATACCTTTGCTTCCTGTGCACTCCATGTCAGATGCTATTCTGCCTGACTGCTCCTCTGCTGCCATCTGTCACACACCAACAAAGCGTAATGGAATATTGGTGGGAGGGTTCAACCTCATCTGCCATACCTCCAACATCCACTTCTGACATCATGGGCCAACATAATAACATAGGAAGCATTACTTTCAGAGCAGCCCTTGTAAGAGTCCGGACTAGTGGTAGGATGAACAGTTGGTGAATTGAGTTTCAGATATAGAAAAAGGATAGAAGAAAGTGAATACTTTTGCTGTTTTGCCTTGAGGGTTGTAGAGATGAATCAATATTTAATCTATAAATGCTATAATGTGGTGTGTGAGTTAAAATATATCTTAAAAAAAAGATATATTTTTCAGGAGTTGAGGAAATCTTTTTCTCCGCAGAATTAGTTCATGGCAACTTTAAGGTTATTTAGAATAATTTAATGATTTTTTTTTTTATGGTTGTGCTCAAGGTACTAATTACCTTGTTTGTGCAAAAATGATATGGTCTTGTTTTCATTATACAGCACAAAACACTTTGAAGTTTTGAATACAGTCTCAGGAAGTGTTTTTCCAGGATGTTCAGTGAGTATGCTGCACAATGGAAGACAAGATTGGGCCATTAACATTTACTCTTAGAATATTTTTGAAGAACAGAGTTCAAATTTTGAAGTGTATCGTAGAGGAGTTTATACTGTTTCCTACAGTGTAAGAAATTGGTCAACCATGTAAGGAAGAGGCTTAAAGGGGAACTGTTCTGACTTTTAAAGGAAACTCGCATGTATCTGATCTGTTTCCTGATTGTTGATAGTGAATATATTGGTGAGTGAAAGTGATGTTACCTTTTGCAGTCTGGCGCATTGGAAGTCCAGAATGAAATGTTGGCATGATGCTGTATGGTGGTTGAGTGATTTGCTGATCAGT
>JAOWBP010000001.1:31748221-31764161 GCA_028571105.1 Tragopan temminckii
CACCCCTTCTGGCAGCACAGGTGAATTGCCTTCACCTGTGCTCCCATGGCTGACTCATTGCTCGCCCCAGGTGATCAGTCAGAGGTTCAGGCCGTGACTCAGCAGTTCCCACATACCTGTACATTGGAATATTGCTTTCTGGTCTGCTATCCCTTCATCTGCACTCTTTACTGCTGTTACTGCTTTCTGACTTTCCTTTGGTTGTCCTTCCTCCTGTCTCTAGCTCCTTTTTGGATGAACATAACTCCATGTTCTTGCCTGCGTTCTTTGTGTTAGTTCTACTGAGTTTCACAATTCTTACCCTTGTCCTTGGTCTTTGTCCCTAAAAAGGTAGCTACCTGTCCAGCTCTGGTGTGGAACTGCTGTATTACACCAAGTAAGGTAGCTCATTTTTCTTTTCCTATCTATAAAATGAAAACAGTAAGCAATACTTTTCTGGTCTTGTTTTAACGGTAGGTGAAAGTGATTGTGAGTTTTTTCTTTGGTTCCCTTTTGATTGAGAGGTTGTCAACCTGAAAATTTACGAGATGCTGATCTGATCTAACCTCTAGCCAAGGGCTTCTAGAGTTTCATGGCATTCTTATGAGATCAGGGTTACAGTTTCTATCTGAGCTGCACATAATCTTTTTGAAATATTTCCAGTCTTTCACTGAGAGACAATCCATCATAACCCTGTAGGAGAAAGGGAAAGGAACACTAAACTTAATAAAGTCTGAATGAGTGGTGTATTAACAGTGTTCTGAATCTTGAAGGAAGAACTGCAAAAAGAGTGATGCCCTGGAAGTGGGGCATTTGACTTCTGGAATGAGAAAGGTGGGAGGGCAGGCACTTAGGACTTGATTCATGTGCCTAAACATAGTTATCTGGTAATGTTTAAAATTCCTTGGAATATCCTGAGTACCTCTAGTTCCTGCTCCTCATGGCCTCCAAGTGAGATGCTGTTGGTCTGTGACAATTTCATACCTGACAGCTCCACGTGGATATTTTTAATAACTTGAAGCATCTCAAATGGGCCTATCATCCATGTTTAAGCAGTAGAGGCAGAATCTTCTTTGACTGGGTATTTGAAACATGTCTGGTGGCTCTGCACATATTTTGGTTGATATAGAGCATTCGTACACAGAACAAACTATGTCACTTTTACCTTGACCTTTGCAGCTTCTGTTTTGAAACTGCTTTTCTTTTTTAACATTTCTAAACTCTGAGCGCTTCAAAACAGCAACTGGTCAGCTCTCCAGAGGGAAAAATTCCTGCTCCAGCCTTAGCAAAAGACAATGTTTTTCTCTGAACAGTGCTTTGAAGTATGAAAAGGAGCTGTGAGTTACTAAACTGAAACAAACAAACATCACCATAGCATGATGTTAAGAAAAAAAGGGAAAAAATAGTATTCGCATAGGACTTTGTCTTAATGTATTGCTATAAAGTGTGATAAATGGTAAGCTGATGCCTTCCAGTAATTAGTACAGTGCAGATCGTAATGGGCATTGAAAATAGCTTCAGAAGTTTATTGAGAGGAAGCTGATTTCCCTTCCATGACTTGGCATGATGCAAGCTTCAATCTGATACAGTTTACAGGAAAGAAAAATGACATAGAGAAATAAAGCAGGTTTATATTAGAATAAGATGAATAGGCACTGGTGGAAGTAATCCTTTTCTAGTGAAATGCTTTCTTTTCATTATGTAGATATTGCCCTCCCCTCTTAATTAGGCCATGAATAAAATCCAAACCTCTCAAACAAGAAAAATGCTCAGTTGTAGCATTATAGCCAGTAATGCTGTTCAGTCAGCCTGTAGTAAAAAAAAGAAAAGGTGACCAAATCTGACAGCGTCCCCATTGGCTATTCAGCTAAATCATCTTATGACACCAGTTGGCTTTTAGATAATTAATTAAGAAAATAGGAGATGGTGATGCTGTTATGAGATTGCTGCAGAATGTGGCATTGTTGGAGACTTTACAGAAATGCCAGAGCTCTTTGAGTCATGAGAATACATCGTGCTCATTCCTTCCTGTGCATTTAAAGAGACTTTTTCCTATATTTTTCGTAAGTAAAGCATTCAAGCAGTTGGCAACAATGTAGAAATGGATGCACTGAACTTTAGCAATCTGAAAGCAGTGTCTACTCAAAGTATATTACCTTGTGAGAAATGTAGATACCTTTAGAAAAAGATGCTATTTTTTCCCCCACAATTAGCAGAAATGAATCATCTGCGCAGAGGTACCAGTGGAGGTATCTCTGCTAACTGCAGAGAGAGGAAATCTGGCTAGTTTAAATTTGACGTCTGATTTTTAGATGGCTGAAAGATGGGATGAGTTCTTTCATAGAAGTTATAAAAGTGTTTGATAGACACAGAAACTCTACAGAAATTATGGCAACTCCCAGGGAAATGTGTGAACTGCTTGGTAAGAGAGAGTTAACTATCTAAAAATGCAGAAATATAAAATACTTTTCAGAGAGCCATGGCTAAAGTAGTTTTCATTATCGCTCTTTTCACTCTGCTAGAGCAGAGCTGTCATCTGTGATTGTCTTCTCCAGGGCTGCAAGTGATTGTTTGTTAGCTTAATCATACTGTTCTCCAGAGATGTTCACTTATGGATATCAGATTTTTGAGAATAATTGTGATCTCTCCTGTAAAACAATACTGTTGGAACAGGAACCCTCTTGACCATGTCCAACACAAGATATTTTTTTTAATAAGAGCCCACTGAAGACTGTTAATAACTCTACGTCGGAGAGTTGAGAGACTTCAACAAACTTTCACCAGCAACTGCAACCTTTTTTTTTTTTTTTTTTCTTTTTTTTTTACCAGTAGCTTTACTATGTTTTAAAGAAACTTTTAGAAAAGAAGCTTAGGCCATGGCCCCACAGTGAGTTTCGTGTTTGCATAGGCGTTGGGAACTGCAGTTTCTATAATGAGATAGGGGCTTATATGTTCCTAGGATATTGGGAGAGCTATTTGATGAGCATAGTGTGGCACTTCAAAAATTAGGATGTGGAGATTAGAGCTTTGTGGAGGAAAAAACAAATACAGAAGTGTTTGGAAGAAAAAGAAAATGATTTAACAGGATGTGATGGAATTAGATGACATTCACGAGGGTTTGCATATGGATTCCTGGTCAGTATGCAGGAAGACTGGATTTGCAGTAGAAAGTACTAAACTAGGAATTTCCTTTTAATAATCATAGCTATAATATTCAGGTTGAGTAGAAGTAGGTAGTGCAGTTGGTCTAAATCACTGCAGAGAACATAAAAGAACATAGTGGTCTATTTTCTCAAAATTAGGCTGGTGTGAGGGTTAGAAACATGACAGTCTCTACATGCGGAATATATTGTGGAGGTGTTATACAGTGTGTTTGAGTGTGTGGTCTGCTGATGGAAAAGGGAAATGACTGCTTACCTGATGAAACAAATGGTTCACTTCTGCAGTATTTTGCAGTGAATGGTGTTTAAAAAGCCCCATCAAGATGGCTGTATATCCACAACAGAATAACAGTATAACACAGCTAAGAGACTAACAGAAGCATGGTCGTTATGGCACTATTTGAGTAAACACGAAAGTTCTGTGAGGAATTACTTCGCTTGCTGTAACTTTAAAAAATCATATGATAAATTTAAAATAAAAATAGTTTATTGTAAGAAAAGTTCCGGTTTACATATAAATGGCATAAACCAAGGGTACTAGGCTGAGTTCTGGCAAATTGGGGTTTTTCTGCACTATGTGTAGATTCTTTCCTCCACCAGAAACAAAGCTCAATAATATCAAGGTTTTTTGCCAAAAGGAAAAAAAAAAAAAAAAAAAAAAAAAGCTACGCCAGATTATGTTGCTGCTTCATACTGGTCCACATCCAACACCAAAATAGCTCAGTCAGACAAATATCTTCAGTTTTAGTGCAGATAATTTTACTTTTTTGCTAAGGCTTTTTGTCATGAATTGGTTTAAATGAGTAGTTGTACTTACGGGAACAGCAGTACATTTCAGTGGTATTGTCTTTTCTTTCAACATTGTGGTAACAGTTATCAGGCCTCTTGCATTTCATTTGGAAAGTGAAGAAGACCAAGTTTCAGGCCAGGAAGCAAGTTCAAATGAGTCTAACAGGAGTTATAAATGGTTGCAATGAGATCTTTCTTTCAGTCTTGTCTAAACAGTTTTGTTCCGTACTTGTTCCAGCTCTGCCTGGTGTCAACACTTGCTGAATGCTGTAGGTTCCTGCACTGGCTCTCCAAACCTGAAAGAGTTAATGCCATGCCAAAGCCTGTTCAGAACCTTGTTTAAGATGCACGGCTTATTTAGATTAAAACTTACAGAGGAACACCAGTATAGCCTACTTTCTCAGTTCACACAGGCTAGAGAGGCTTTGAGGAGTTTTCTCTTGACTTTTTCCCTCACTTCCAGTACTTAGAGCTGTTAATAGTTTGCTTAGCTCCCTGTCTTCCTTTTCCTAGGTAGATCTGACTTTTGAAGAGTCATTAGATGTGTGTTTTAAGGCTTTGCTGTATTTTAAAAGATGCTCTGTAACTTCTACTTATTCAGATGCCCTTAGTGGCTGGAATGACAGCTTCCATGCAGAAAGACTAGAAGATAAGAGCAAAAGGAGATTTTAACAATACTTGCACTGTATTCATTTTTTATCTTTTTTTCCCCAGAGATTACAATTTATTTCACAGCAATTTTGAAAAGACTACCATCATTTTCATGCTGATTGGAATTTGTAAGAATGTGTGATTTTAATTGTTTTTAAAATCAATATCATGTAGAAATTAAAATAATAAACAAGTTAATTGGATTTTTATTTATTTATTTATTTATTTATTTATTTATTTATTCTGCAGCACCAGAGAAGCATTCCTAGTAGCTCTCCAGGTTTGCAGTGTTAGAAGGATTGGTCTTCCTTAGCATAGCTTGTTTTGCTCTCTATGTGGTATTGTGACAAAGTTTGCTTTCCATTTAGATGCTGGTTTGAAGGCATTAAACTTATCACTTTGAGAAATGAGTTTCACTAGGCAAAACCGATAAGAAAGCACTTTGTCCATTGACTCACTTAAACTGACTTGCATTTGCTTTTGTTCTTTTTTTTTTTTTTAGTGTCTAGCTTGAAATTTGCATGTATATTTTAAAATCTTGATGTTACTCACTCTTACCATAACACCAAGGTCCTTAATTGTCCTACCAAGAACAATCATTGTTCTTCACTGAGGGTATTATGTGCTGCAAAAAAATAAATGAGAGGTGCTCACAAAAACATTCTATGCAATTACTACTTTTATTTTTAAGAGTTATGCAGTACTAGTGCTGTGAGAGTTACAGGAAAGTAATCAGCGTCCTGAATATTAGAAATAGTTAAAAGTCTGTACGCAGATGGATAAAATGAGATTTCACATCTTCCTTCTGTGCTGTAAAAAACCATGGATACAGACATAAAGCAGATATTTTCATATATCATCAAAGGGCATGAGGAGTTTCTTTCAAGAGATTATGACAGTGTCACAAAAAGATTATAACACATTAAAGTGGGACTTAAATAGGCCAGAGATTTCTGTCTGTACAAAAGATGTGAAGAACTGTATAACTACCAAGCTGAATAAACCTATTGCTGCTGCCTAGATTCTGTTGGCTTAGTTATAAACCTTCCACCTGTACTAGGTAGTTTCTGTAAGCTACTGAAATTCAAAGGGATGTACGTGCTCACCTTTTATTGCTTTCACTAAGGATATTGTAACTGAAAAGATATCCTAACGCAATCAAGTATGCTGCGTTTGCAGCACCTTGCCTGAAGCAACTTCATTTTCGCATTAAAGAAACCAATGATTTTCAGCATAAAGATGAAAATATTAATATGGCTGAACAACTTTTATTAAAACAAGTGAACTGTCGCTGTAGATTTTTTTTTTTTTTTTAAATGCATGCTGGAAAGCTTCTTGAAATGGTATCTGGACATTAAAAGAATCACTTGGGGGGGAAAAAAAAACAACAAAAAACTGTAGAGGTCTCTGGCGGATATTGCTAAACTTACTTTTCCTGTTCTCCCTGGCTGTGCATATAATTCTCCCCTTTCTTTGCATCTAATATATTCAAATGCCATCTGCTTGTGTATTTAAAACATAAAATTTCCAGATTCAGGATCAGGTCTGCGAAAGCTGCATTTTCCTTCCCTCTCTCTGTGATTCTTATCAGTAATACTTTCTAGTGAAGCTGTCCTCATGAAGATATATATTTGTCATAGTGATAGCACACTTCAGAAAGTGTATTAAGCTAAACCAACTCCCACTGTTCAGCTCAAAAATATGTTCCTTGTCATATGCTACTGCTCACTGAAATTAAACTTAGAAAATATTTTAGACTGGAGAGATTGAGTCACTTTTTTCTCATGGTGTGCTCCACTTTGGCATGGCTGTGCACACTTGTCCTATTTTACATTATGGGTTGGTTGGATCCCAGAGCAAGTGGGAGGGGGGAGGGAAAGTTACACAAAGACACATGAAAGACAAGGACTTAAAAATGTATTCTGAAGACCTCTGTCACAAGTGTCTAGAGCTACTGCTATCTCTCTGGTGGCATAAGATGGAAACCTTGTCAGAATAACTTCAGAGTCTACGGCTTTGTCACCACAACACAAGTCAGTGGTTGGATTTCCCATATGATATCATGTCAGATATTTTCATAATTGTCATAGTACCTAAGCATTTTATAATCACTACTGTCTGTTTATGCGTAATGCATCTCAAAAATGAAGAAGTACTGGGGCTCAGTTGTACTATTCAGAGGCACAATGGAAAGTAGTAGTGCTGAGAGGAGAAGATGTTTTGTTTATCAGACCTGCATAGAGTTCGCTTGTCAGATGAGATGTGAGTGTATAGTGCAAGAGAAAAGAAGGCAGCTGGAACATTCTTTCATAATTAAATATTGATTATTCAGTGGCATGAGAGGGACATAACTGTTGCTCCAACATTTCCTACTTTAAAACTAGTCTGAGAGTTCTTCGCAGGATGCTAACTGTCAGGTGTGAAATACATAAAATTTCATAAGACTGTCAGAACTGCAACTGAGATACATAGAAAAATACAGTATATGGCTTTTAACTGTTAATTTAAAATGGCTTCCTAGGTATTTCTTATCCATGTTCTTGAAATGGTTTAAGTTTTGGTTCTGTCTTAAGATAATCACAGATAATCAAGAAGGAGCATAGCTGTTACTCAGTAACAACCAGATACACCAGGAATGCAGTTTTATGCTGGATGACATATCTCTAGGTATTTCTGTAGAAATTCTGCAACAGTTTCCAAGTGATTAAGAGGATGTGAATTGTATGCACTATGATTTATAACAGAATGTTATAATGTAGCTCTTACCAAACCTTCCAAAGGGAAGAATGTTGTCATATGACACCAAAGGGCATCAGGAGTTTCAGCAAGTCGTTAGGAGTAACAAAGATCAGACAGGTTCCTCTAATGCCCTTACTGCGTTTGGAGACAGTTGGATGAATCCCAAAATTCACCCTGTTATATTTTCACCAATCCATTTCTTAAGTAAAAGAAAAATAACATAAAACTATAAAGATCTCTTTCTCCAGAGTCAAAATACCATTGTTACGTGGCAACTCTGTTATTTGTGAATATGGAATGTAGAATAGTAAAATCCAAGTACTTAGCTAAAGGGAAATTTAACGTTACAGTTGTGAAGTGAAGAAGTAAAACAATACAAATGAATATAATGCAATTTTAAACAACAAAACTATCCCTACAAGTAGTTCTTGCCTCTCAGAACTGTGTATATATTTGTCTGAGTGCTGTTTCAACATTAATCTATCTTTCCAACCACGCTCATGTACATATAGATAGACACATGCAAACATACTCAGTATCTTGGCTCTGTTTATATATAATATGATTAATCCTGTTAATTAAGATTTTATAAATACTGTTTTGTTGATAATATCCCAACCAGCAGTACCACACGTTCCTGGAGGCTCTCTCAGGTCATAGTTCCCATCTTCCTGCTGTCATGGGATAAAATATATTGTGAGGAGGGGGATTAGACATCCCACAGCCAAACGTGGTTGCACAGCAGAGCAGGGAGTCTGGGAACACAGAATCTTACTTTCAGTCATTAGATGAGTTTGGAGCTGTGGATAATTAAGAACGGAGTCATTAGTGAGTGTGAGCTCTTGCAGGCCCTTATCTGAAGGTTTTGTGAGGAAGATGGAGCCTGTTTGCAGCTGTGGCTTTCCTTTTTTTCTGGTGACCTTTCTCTAGCTGACTTCTCCACTTACAGGTCCTCCTTGGAGTATTGTTTCATCAGATCCAAGAAAGATGAGACATGCAGCCCGTATCTTACATGGAGAGTTTCATGAGGTAGCCACTTCAGTGGTATAACTTATCTTCTTCCCTCTTATTTTTGCGAGGTTATTTTTAACTAACACATTCCAGAGATCTGTTTTTTAGGCTGGTCCCTCATTTAAACTGCACTGCTGAGCTGAAGTGAACTATAATGCAGAGATGGTGGCTGGGCTGAGGGTGTAATCTGGAAATTCTTAAAACACCTTTCCTGTCATTGTTGATGAAACTATAACCTCAGGAAGATAATGGTCACAGATGGAGTGGCTCTAATAATAAGTTTAATTCTAAAGTAACTCTTACAGTTCATATGTAAAGCATACATGTGTGATACCTGTGTTAGAAAAATCAGGGGACCTCACCATCAAACTCCCTGGTTTCTACCTGTTAACAGTGTAAAGATGGCAGAATCAACTCACCTGGAGAACCGTCTCATGCCATACTACCAGTTTGCTTCTATTATTTGGGTAGCCTGTAAGTAAAAGTCGACAGATGCAGAAGCTGTAAAATTGTTTCACTTCAGTGATCATGTTTACGAAGAGAGTTCCCACAGAGAGATAGTAGGACTGGAGGTAATATAAATGTCTCTTTCCATATCAAAACTTTTGACTTGACAACCAGGCTATTTTATATTTTGGAAGGTAATTCCATGTAGAACCAGTTTTGTGACAGCATATTCTTTGATCTGTGAGACTGTTGAGCTTTGCTGAAACTCATTTTAACACTCCTAGCTAGGAATTTGCCTTTGCTGCACATCCAGGATCAAGGCATTTTGACCTGAGGACTATAAACAAGTCCAGGCAGTGCAGTATTGTTCTTTCTTTATGTGAAGATGGAAATATCTGTAATATTTGAATTAGTTCATAGGATTAAAGTGAAAAACTGCATGTAGGTTTATTTGAAGGCTTTTCAGATGTTTTTATCTATTAGTCTATTGCACTTATATGGAGTAGTGCTTTTCTTGTCTTTGGGTTGCTAAAACCTCGTTTCTCAGAGAGACCGTTATAAAATAGGATTTCAATAAATACCCACTGCATATTGAAAATGTGGTCTGTTCAGGAATATCTTTTCTCTTTCCTGGTTCTCTAGCACTATGTTCTTCCTTAAATTAAGCATGCTGTGGCATGGAAGTGTAACAAGTTTAATTTGCTGGTGGCATTTCTTCAAGTTTCTAACAGTTCGGTCAGTAGCTTCTGTCTCTCGCTGTGATGGAGGTGATGCATTGTGCATTCACTTCAGATGCATTTCTTTCTTGTCTTCTGATTGACATTTCCCAGATGTGTAAATAGAATTCCCCAATAAGGGGAAGGTATCTTCTTCATCCTCTCACATATCAGTTACAAAGGGATACATTCTCAAATGAAGACTTTCTTTCAGTTTGAATTGATTACATATTTGTTATCATTTACATTACAGAGTCGTACCCACGAAGATTCTTTCCTTAACAGAGGTAGAAAAAATTAGATGCACAAATTGGGTTTTATAATAAATATCAGACCCTCAGCTTACATTTTTCTTTTTTTAAGTATTTTAGTTCTTCCCACTTTACTTTCCTGGGAAGGACTGACTGTAGAGACTGGTTGGTGAGTGTCTTTATTATAGAGCTTATTGCCTCTTCTTTCTCTGGTCTTCCCGTGAGTGACATTTCAGAATGGTAACCAGTTGAATTTTTTTCTCATTTGTATGTGATACTTTCCTATGGTGTACCATGGCTTCTAAACTCTGCTAATGGGAAGCTGAATCTGAACTCTTTTCTCAGTTGCTGAAGGCTATAATCTGATTTTTACTTGAAATTTAGAATTTGTATAGACACAAGACGTAATAACATTTTGATTGATTACAGCAGATTATTTTTATTCCTTAGAAAGATTTTTTTCCTTAGTAGTTAAAATAGAGATGAAAAGGTGCTTTGTTTTTTTTTTTTTTTTTTTTTTTTTTTTTAAATCTTCCTTTATTTATTTTGCCTGAAGTCCTAGCTTTTGACATGTGGGTTTATGGACTTACTTGATTCTTACCCTGAATGTTTAGATTGTTCCAGGTAGACCGAATGGTTGGTGGATAATACTAGCTTCTCTCTATTATTGTGTGAAGTCCTGCATGCCTGCCAACTTGACTGTGAAGGCAGTATAGCTGAAAAACTTAACGGCATATAAATAACTTTTTGTTTACATTTTCTTCTCTCGGTGTTATCTTTGCATCCACTGGAGCTGGTTTAATGTTGAACACATCTGTCTATCCTTAAACTTGAGTGTGCAGCTCTTCTCCATGACAGCAATTTTTACTTGATTTCTTCCCTTTGTGTTTTTATGCACGGTGATCAGTAGTGAGATTGGAAATCCCTGGTGAGGCTAGACTAGAAATTCAGCACATGGCTGAAGAGCTGCCAGCAGCTTGCAGGTTTGAGAATCAATATGAAACACCTGATTTTGCTTGTGGTCTGCCAGCTGGTTGTCCTTCATCCTCAGTATATATAGCTGGTTGATGTTTTTTAAATGAGATTGTACAAAAGCTTAGATGACTTCTGATATGAAGGCAATGTTCTTTCTGCTTGATTTTTAAAATATGATGTCTCATTTAGACTTTGGGGTTATTGTACGCATTTAGAATGTTTTCATTTAAGAGTTTCTATTCGATTTGGTGAAACTTCATTCACTTCCTTTATGTTTTTTTAAATTCTTGATATTACTATTAAAAGTTAATTTCTTATGCTTTTATGTACTATCCAAAGCCAGAATACTGTACAGTTTTAGGAGATGAGATGGGGGAGCATTCATTTCCTGTATTGTATGTAGATACAGAATTTTGTGAAGAAGAGTTCTGAATTACTGTATTGCAGTACAGGTGAGATGCATGATTGGTGTGCTTGGGTTTGTGCTTAAATTGCTCATTACTGTGTACTGAAACTGAGAAAAAACATAACATTACAGTATTTTATACTTTTACAGTCATCACCATTGATTAATGTACCATAGCCACTAGCAGCACATTTATGTATTGTGGGTTTCCTCAGCTAGGCTGTAATCCCATCAGCTATTATAAATCAAACAGGACTAGGAAGTTCAAAATTTGCATGGAGGCTGTCCTATTGACAAGGCAGTCTTTTTATTTCAGTAGGTGATGTTCTGCTTCTAATCAGCTCAATTATTCTGTTGCTGTTGGATGAAGTGCTAGTGAAATAAATCCTTCAACACATCATGCCTTAAAATAATTGTACACTTTGGGAGGAATTAAAATGGATGCTTACATTGGTCAAATTCCAACATACTGTAAATTGTGTTTGTATTATATATAAATCTTCAACTTCTAAAACCACTCTAATCCAAAGTGGCTTCAAAATAGTAAGTGAAATGATTAAGTCAGCACTGAATTGTCATAAAATCTGTCATAACTCACTATTACCTAAGCTAAATTTTATAGTTTGCATAGAATTTAATTTGTGCTCGTTTTTTCTTCAGTGAAATTGTATAATTGGATTCACAGATTTTTTTCTGTATATTATCTACTGAATATATAGAGTACATATTTACAAAATGAGAGTCTTATGTCATACTAAAATTACCAGAAAAAATTATATATTATATATATTTTCATACAGTTATGGGTAATTCTGGAAGAACTTCATAATGTCAAATATTTCTGATCACAAAGAAGTGTGATGACTCTGAGGTTGTAAGTTTTATAAGTTTTTATAGCTTGCAAATTTGATTTATAACAAGTGATTTAAGTGATTTTCTGGGACGAATAACGGAGCGAAGATTGATATCTAAATATATTAAAAGCATTCCTGTTGAATAACAATTGAATAAATATTCTTGTATTTTAGTATTGAAAATAATACTGTTAATTTTAGTTTTTCAGGTGTCAATAAAACTTTTTTTTTTAAGAAAAGCAGTTTTAAAATGTATCCAGTATTTTCTTTGGACCAGTTAAAAGGGATACCCTCACTGAACATATAAAATAGCTGCTTTTGTCAGTAACAGAAGAAAAGAAGTTGTGTTGTGCTGCACATTCAGTTGAATAATTTGCCAGTGGTAGTTTCATTTTGGGAGCTATTTCAACAAGTCATGTATTTGACTGAATATAATAAGTAGATGGTTATTTTTACTAAAACATAACATGTTTAAAAATGTCAGTGCCCTAAGCTTTTAAACATGTAGCTGGTGGAAGCCAATAGGTGATTTCTATCTGCAGCAGTATTAAATTTACATAAGTTTCGTAGCTAACAGATGTCAAGAAGAAATGTTTAAAATTCATGAAATAGAGTATAAATGAAGAGGAAATTGAAACAGAACATTTATTTACTTGCAAGAGATTTCATTTTTGAAGAAATGGGTGTGTTTGCCTTCCTTGGCTCTGACTACACTGAGGCTTGTCCTACGTTTCATGACTCTTACAACACTCTGACTGTCAGGATTTTCCCTTCCTAGAAATACATATATTAGCTGCATGAGTAACAGACCAGCAAACCTTTTCAGTGCCACTTACTTGGATTTCCTTGAAATTACTGGCTTGAGGACCAAATCTTATGTTTCTCAAATACAGATGATCATTAATTAAAAATCAGTTTAATTTCCAGGCTAAAGGACTTCTTAGTAGAGTTTTTTGAATCCGTGATCCGGGAAACCTTCCCTGTTGTGTCCTCTCTGAGTTTATTTCAAACTGTGTTACTGTCATGTGTTGGCTTCAGGATTGAATCTGGCTTACAAAACTGTTTAGCCCATTACTGTTTGCTGCTTTTTCCCCACATGGGCGATTAAAACTGTTAATTGGATATTGCTGTAAATCAGCATGTTGAAATGACACAGGTTAAAATAAGCTGTCTGGAAAGATTCCCTTTGACATTTGCATTTTTTAAAAGATACATTTCCACCTTCACTTTTTAAAGATACATGAAGAAAAAATTACCTTAGAGGAAATAATTAACCTCCCCCGGTAATTTGCACATTAACATAGGCCAATATTTCATGAAGGAGTATCTGCAGTCTGTTATTTCAAAATGCAAAAGAAATGGACAGAAGTCAGCATTTATCTAGACTACTTATATAAACACGTTGGGATTCTTTGACAGCCCTTTTTCTACAGGTCAGCTTTTTCCTGTGAATTTTGTTTTGCTTTCTGCCAATAAAGGTAATTTATTGGCATTGATTTTTTTTTTTTTTTTCTCCAAAGAAATAAGAAGTAAAAATTCTGTTTTCTTTTGCAAATTAGCCTGAAGTGAGTCACTTCTTTCCCATGTGTCCGAGATGATGTTAAAGTAGTTGGGAAAGGAATGGGATAGGTTGTTGTTGGTAGAAAGATGTTATCAGCTGAGAAATGTTCTTTCTCTGTGATTTTTTCCCCTCTGTTTGCAAGATCTTTCTTCAAGCTGGTGTTGACAAGATAACAGTGAGAAAGGTTGTTGAGAACGATACGGCTGTAGTCCCCTGGAGAATTGCTATATTCCCCTGTACATCAAAAGTTACTGCATGCCAAGTAATCTATGTGAAAAGAGAGAGAATGATTTGCCATTGACTTTTTACTGTCTGAGAAAGCAAATTGTCTTTTCTGTAGTGTTGTGGAGAATTTGTGTTATTTTGTTAAATGATTTCTAGGGTAGAATAAAAGCATCTGGAGGAAACAATTGCAGAGAAAAGCCCAAGGGATAATCTTCAGGTACAGCCAGATAATTAGAGCTTTAGCTATACAGGCTGTTTGACGTGTGATTGCATGCCCAGTGGAGTCAACGGGAAAATCCTGAAATGGAGTCCACAGACATCGTTTCAAAGCTTTAGGCTGGCAGATGAAAGAAGCCAATTTCTTGCAACAATTCTGTTGTGAAAAAACCCACACTCTTCTTCCATTAAGCAATGTTTCAAATTTAGAATCTCTTCACAAGCAGAAATCTGGTTTTGGACCGAAGAACGTTGCTTTGCCTTTGTTACTTTTTCTATGGCTAAAAACACTACTGCAGGGGAAAATTACAAAAGTCTCTAGAAATAAACTATTTTGTGTAATTACTGATTTTTTTACTTCTTGTGTTAGACCAGGGAAAAGGACTCGTAAGACCACAGAGTGTGCGATAGCTGAAAATATGTCCCGCTGTGTAAGCAGATCCCTATGCTGGGCTCCTGGTAGATAGGCCTCTGCTCAGCTGCTTGTGTTGTTCATGTGCAGTAACTCTACTGTACCTTTGTGTTCTAGATGGGCTGCTGGGCACTGTGAAAATGAGGTGCCTGATGGACTGCTCAGGGAACACGAGTGTTGTACTCCTAAATATTGATAGAGGCAGTTTGCAGAACATGGAGAGACCACATGACATACAGCACGAAGCCTCTCCACACATCTCTGAATCCTAATTTACTGCAAATTTGGCTTCAGCTTTAATTTTGTAGATGGTAGCAGTGAATGTGAATTCCTTTCTGGATTGGGGAAATAACTTAGGGATTTTTCCATGGACTGCAGAGTGGAGAATATATGCTTAGAAATCTCATTGCAGGACAGACTGTTTACTGTTCGGGTGCTGCTGTCAAGCTATTGTGAGCCAAAATGACAAGAGCCTTCTTGAGCTATGATACAAAGCCAATGCCATACGTACATTGCTGCTGCTGTTGCTAAATTGTCATCCCGCTCTGTGAATTGGTATTTCTAGAAGCAGATTCTTTGGTCAAAGGTTATTTTATCTGGGGAAATGCTGAGTGAGTGCTTCCTTCCATCTGTCACTTCCTTCTGAACATCAAGTAGTATGTTCGCGTTCTCTAGTGCAGTATCCTTTCAGAAGACATTAAAAAAAGGAACTGAAAAAGATCAAAGTACAGTTCACATCACCTGTTAATATATCATTTTTGCAGTGTTTGTGTAAGCATCTAGACTACATCTGTCAAGGATGGGGGATGGTGTCTGTTCCCCTTGCTAACTGTGGGAAATGTCAAGCGATGGAAACAATTTTAATAATATTTGTCTGTTTTCCGTGGAGAAAAGTGGCTTTTATGTAGTGGTTAATTTATGGATCAGAATCCTGAGAATCAAAGTTGTTATTTTTTGCTCTGTATGTTAAACAAAAAATGTAAGACAGACCTTTTGGTATCAGATTTCCCAACAAGCTACAGATGACTTCAGTTGGCTCTTCTTGGCATATATGTACTATTGGCATCCATCAGGTAAGTGACCGGGAAGAGTGCATAAACAAACAGAAATAGCTTTTTATCTCTGGGTACAACTGTGGTTGCATTTTTTTCCTTTCTTATTTTTTTTTTCCTATCTTTTCCTTCTTCCCCTTCCACTTCCTTTTCTTATTCTTCTGGGCAACAGCTCCAGAGAGATAGCTTTTACACCTGGAATAATTAAATAGGCTTATTTTCAAAGCAGTAGAAATGGACTTGCTGTGAGACCACCTCAAATAGCAGAGAACATGCAGGGATTGTGAAGGCCAGGCTGATAAATGGTGTAATATACGTAGAGTTTGGAAAGGGTTTGGCTCAGTGAGTGCAGTCCTATTTTTGTGTCTAACTGCAAAATAGATTTCAGTAACTCATCGAACTCCACTTTACATATGACTTCTGCTTCTGATAATCTCACTGGAGGAATATTGTGGATTTAAAATTGCTTGACAGGAGTGAATACTGTGGAGTTTA
>JAOWBP010000001.1:31764261-31784781 GCA_028571105.1 Tragopan temminckii
TTCTGCTTCTGATAATCTCACTGGAGGAATATTGTGGATTTAAAATTGCTTGACAGGAGTGAATACTGTGGAGTTTAAATTCTAGTTGCAGTGGCCAATAGGATTCTTTATCTAGTTTCTTCAAATTCATTATGGTCTTAAATGTTTAATTTTACAGTACTTCTTGGGAGAAAAGTTAAACATTTACTTTGAACCAGTGTGTATATATTTAAAAAGATAATATTTTCCTACCACATAAAATGTATCCTGACTTGTTAAAGGAATGGCAGAACTGTGTGCAAACAAATTGTTTAGTATTTAGAATCAATAGCCATCACTGATTTGTAAGGAGTGGGAAAGACTGAACCTAGCCTTGATGTGGTAATTCACTGATTTGAAGTGAGTCATTTTGACTCACTGGAGCTAAAAGGAGAAACAAGTCTGTGAAAAAGGACTGCTGTTGATCAAGGAAAAGTCCGAGAATATAGGCATGATATTGTAGCCTATTTCTTCCCGGGACTGCTAGCTGCTTAAAAAACATTAAAGACAAAATCCAGATGTCCTACTTTTGGCACTTTAATTAGATGTTGCAACTCAGGTCCAGAAGTAGTAGTAACTGTATCGGTGATGTTTTTCTGTTTTGTGGAATACTAGAATATTGATTTAAGTGTATATTCTCTAGGTACTATATTCTTTCTCCTTTTCAAACTATGAAAGTTCTATATCTTTTCCAAATCCACTCAGTTTTTTCTTCCTTGTGTTCTTTCTGGTTGGGGCCATGGCAAGCGTTACTACAGGCATTTCTTTCCCAGAGCTGGGTCTTAGAAAAAATCATGCTCTATCTGGAGATTTATATGTAAAACCTGGTGCTTCCAGTTCTCAGCAAGGCCAGAACCTTGCAGGCACTGTGAAAAGGAAGTCAGATGAATAAAAGCATTAATTTACAGTAGACTATCTGAGGCTTTGTAGGAGATGTAAACCCTCTTGCTTCAGCTCATAATGCAACTCTGCTGACTGACAATGAAGGAAGAGCAGAAAGGAGAGAGAGGATGGTAATTGCAAAAAAGAGAAAAAGTTTTTTGCTGTGTGTTTTTTACAATGATTCATTCCCAGTGGTGCTACTCACTGAAACATTTGGTAAAACAAGATGCAAGAGTTGCATAGTCACCTCCAGGGATGACTGATTGCAGTTTGGGAGCAAAATCAGTTTAAGATATTTTTTAGGGTATTATTAGGCCTTTCCTGGCAGAATTACGATCAATACCTCTGAAGCTCATTATCATCTGAAAGGGACTAGCTACTGCTGTAGCTGTTCTCAATAAGAAGACAGCATTGTTTTTTGTGTAGGCAATAGATGTCTCCTGTGCATCTATTTCCTTAAAATAAGAGAGAGCAACATGTTTCTGTTAGTGTCAGGGTATGAGTATGGAATGGTTCCTGCTCAAGTGGAAGTAGTCTTACTCCTCAAAACAAATTATATGTGCGGAGTTCACTCACTGACAGTCCAGGCAGGTAACACAATTTGTCAGTTTACATATACAACTTCCAAGGCAGGATATAGCAAGAAGAGGAGAGGAGATACTAAGTTTCTTCCTGCCTGGATTGAAGTGTACAAGTAAGATGTTTTCTGGCAAAATGAGGGGTTGAGAGAAGGATCTAAAATGGTAGTGATTCAAAAGTCAGATTTCTGTTACAGAGATATGAATGGATCTTGTTATTTGGGCTCTTTTCTGGAGAGGAATGAAGGCTACTCTAGAAAATGGGACACATATGAAAACCACGGAATTCACACTGAGAAGATGTTGGCTTACTAACCAAATCATAGAGTGGCGAAAACTCTCCAGATGGTTAAAATGTGAAGCAGAGGTGAGCCTGCTTCTTCTAAGGTATCATTTCTTATGTATGTATGTCTGAAAAAATATATCTAAACTGCAAACTGGTGCTTGAATCTAGAAAATTAGTATTTTTATTTTCTTTTAACTGTTTTAGAGATAGCTAGCTAATATTGAGATACCACTCCCTATTGCTTATGACTTTTCTTAAAAATTGGATACTGGAATACCCTATCAATAAAATATATACCTTCCATATTCAAGGGCATTGAATAAGCTGTTTCTTCCCTTAAATACACTGGATAATTTTGAATCATTGATTTGGGAGAAGTACGCACCACTGATGAGTGATAATGAGGGAGGATATCTGCACACTGAAGCACACAGAGTGATTCTCTGATTTTTGTGAGATATGTGCCAGGCATAATGTGTATACATGGGGGACAGAGTAAGACAAAGATATATATTTGCAGTACTGGAGCAAATGTAGAAGTCTAGGTTCTTGTAAATGTTAGAGGCCTGAGTGCATCTGTTTACATTTCCATTTGCAGGGAAAACAGCTACTTAAAAACAAAACAACAAAAAAACAATACTAAAATCCCCAAACCAATGAACAACAATAACAACTGTAAATGGAAGTATTTTTTCTTTGGCTTATGGATTAGTTTTGTTGGCAGAGTACTCATTTGTTGCCCCCAGGTTGCTACTGTAAGTTGAAAGCCTCTGGCAATTTTGTCAGGGTCTGAAATAGTTTAAGAGGAAAGGGAAAAAAAGGAATAGAAAGGGGAAAAATGGAGGATTTCCTTGAGGGGTGTTTTCAAATGCTGTCTCTGTGCATTGTACTTGCTGAGAACATAGAACTTAGGCTATCCTCCGTTCCCTATGGCTACTTGTCAGTGCCTGTTTTAGGAACCTCTGAGCAAACAACATGGAACAGTTTTGATTATGTTTCTTCTCCCCTCCTTCCCATCTGTTGCTTCACTCTGGATCACAAGGTGTGCCGGCCTTCTTGTGCTGGGAGTGAGATCAAGCAAAGGCTTTTCAACAAATGCTGCAGGAGTCTGAGGCGTTATCTGTGATATCCCAAATCATATAGCAGCAGAGGATCAAAGCAAGCAGCGCGGAGAAAACTCTCAGAGCCACTGCACTGGTGTGAGCAGGCTGCTGAGAAAAGAAAACTGATCCTACAACTTTCTTGCAACCTCCCTGTAAGGCATTAAGAATATCAGTGTTCTCTGAGGCCGATACCACTCAGGCATCAGTCTTAGAGTTGAAGTTTTGAATTAAAATTCTTTTTTTTTTTTTTCCCCAGTATATTCCACACTAGGACAAATGCCAGGCTAAAGACAAAAATGATGGAAAAGGGTGGCATGTGTATACACCAAACTTCAGAAAGAGAGAATCTTTCATGTTTTATTTTATTTTATTTTTTTAAATTAAGCCATTTTCTACCAAAATTGAGAGCAGAAGAGCTCTCAATTGAGAGGTGTGGGTGAATTCAAGGTGCAGGAGCAGTGCCAGATATGGGTGACCAGAGAATAGGAGAGATGTTTCACTTCCTTCATTAGCTACCTACTCAAGAATTTCAAGTGTGATCATGAAATTCTTCATGTAGCACTTGTATCTAATGTTTTTATTCTGACTGCTTTTATTCTGCAAAGCCACTTTAGAGAACGAAGGTTTCTTTCCTGCTTATGTGACTTTAGAAAGCTAGTTGATATGCTGACTATTCAGGGTTTGGAAAGCTGTGTCACATAAACACAGAATTCCAAATTTGGCTGCACCTTTCAGCACTGACTACTGAACCTCTTTTTTTTTTTTTCTTTTCTTTTTTTTGAGGGGGAAAGTGTTGCAAATTAAGAATTATTCTGGTATGAAATTAAAAATGAAAAAAAAAAAAAACACAAAACACCTTAAATTCTCTTTCTCCATTCTTTTTAGTCTTCTCTAATTTTATTCAAAACTGTTTTGTCTTTGAGAGTATAAATTGTATAATTAAAGAGAGCCCTTTACTGATTATATTAAAGGGAAAAATAAAGCTGTAAAAGAAGTCGTGAAGAGTTATTTTTCCTCAGGTCCTACATGGAACATTACTACTTGTGAAAGTCACTGAAAGCGATAGGAGATTGGTTTAAAATAGATAAAATACTTTTTTACAAAATTGCTAGTAAATAATGAAAGAATTTTTGATTGATTGGCTTCAGTATGAATTCAGAAGTAAGTTGTCACTTTTTTTATTAGTTTCTGAAACTGTGATTGTAGTTATACAAATTTTATTTTTAACATTTTAGTGGTATACTAGTGTCTTCTAACATTGATTTTGCTGGTTGCTGGAAGTTCAAACAGCACTTTTTATGTTTTTGTTTATCTCTGACTGTAACTCTCCTCGATATACTTATGAAATAAAAAAGGAATGAACAGCTCTTACAGTTTCCAAAATTGTCATGGTAAAATAAATCATAAGCATAATTTGGGAAACTTGTCAAACCGTAATTAGGATTAGTTTTATTGAAGACTGCGTTGTGGTGGTTACTAAGCAAAAGGTAGAACATAATTAATGACCACCACTTCAAGTCATCTCATACTATATGCCTTTTAACTGTTGATTTATTGATGCAAAATTACAATGAGATGGCAATGCTTGCCAGTTCAGCATATTTGGGTGAGCCATTCAATCACCTCCAACACATTTTATACGTGGGCTGGCAGACATCTCTCTGCATCAAGTGGCTTCGCTGCCAAGGGAAGGATAGATGCAGCTTGGAACTGTGCAGGCAAATGCTGCTTCAGTGTGCTAAGTTGGTGCATTTCCCAAGAACCTTGGCTTGATCACTTCTACTTCACCAACAAGGTCTTTGTTCATGTACCTATACAGAGCCTTGACATAAAGAGTCGGGAATATGCACTTTACAACTGGGGGGCTCTTCTAGATTTGCCATGGTGTAAGGAGGAAGAAAGATCAGTGGTCCTGTATCAACTGAAAGAACACACAGACTCCAGCAAATCTAGTATCCCAGTAAAAAAAAATCAGACCTTGAGTATGGAGCCAAGGAAGTGGCAGATAATTAGTCTCATGTTGATGTCAGTGTGTGACCTTCAACCTCAAATGTCATCATATACATATCTATGTTTTTTTTTCTATCCTCACTGGAAAAAGAGCAAGGGTTACAAAATTATCAGGTCCTAAAGAAACCAAATGAGTGAATGAATTTAGTCGCCTTCTATTACAGCTAACTACTTAATAGTTGTTTAATCTGTAAGAAACCACAAAATACCTCCCAACTGCTTACAGCATACTTAAAACTTTCAGTACAAAATGCAGAAGCCTCAAAGGTTGCATAGAAAGAAGGGAGGACTGAAAATATTAATTGTATCTGGAAATGTATTAAAAAATTTCCCAGATAGGCCTGGTAGTCTTCTCATAGTTCATCTTATAGACTGAATCAGAAAACATTAATATTGATCTGTGCCAGTCTGACCTAAGCAGGAGTTCCTGGCATGTCAGCATGATACACTAACAGGGCAGCAAGTGTGATATGTTAGTGGGCAGCAAAAAAGATGTAATTGCTGATGCTGTGGAGGAAGGGCTGATTAAGCTGTTACACGGGAGATTATTTCATGTGTATGATTACGTACATGTGGCTGAGAGTAAGGACAGATGACCCTCCGGCTCTTTTTTCAGTTGAAACTTGCTCCAAGAAACTATTTAAGAAAATAAGTTCATTCATCAATCCTGAGTGTATACATCCTATATCTTAACTGATGGCAGATTCACAGAGACAATGCCATACTGTTTTGCTACAAAAGAATCCCTTACATGTGCTAAGGCTTCTTGTACAGATCTCTCCCTCAACAACAGTAGTTGTCATCAAATAGGTAGTGACAACTCATGGCAGCACAGGAAAATCCAACTTGGTAGGAGAAAGCCTCCTGAGGGTTGATGATGCCACTACTTTTCTTTCTTGTGGAAGGATACAAGGTGCAATTATTCCTTCAGTTTTCTCTTCACTGTCTGCCAGCGTCCAAACGTAGTAAATTGGAATAGTGGAAATATATCTGAAGATGTGAAAGGTATCAGACAAAAAGGGAATAAAGGATGCTGATCAACAGGGAAAATTGGAGGAAAAAATAAGAAGATCAGCTGGAAGAGAGATTTTGGAATTGACAATGAGGATTATGAGGAGGCCAGAATATCTGGAAAAGCTTAGATTTTCTGCAGACCTAGTAGAAAAATCTAGGTGTCTATAGGCAAGGGAAGACATTTCTTTGACTCTGAAAAAAACATTTGAATAGATGTAATCTATAGGAATAACAGCTTTTTTCACTGTTGAGAGAATACTATTGTACAGCCTAAGTAGCAAGTTGTTCTGATAACTTTTGTTACTATGAGGATTCCTTGTCTTCATGCTTAGTCATTGCTTGAAACAGTAATTGAACACCTGGTGGGAAGGCTGGGCCAACCCAGGGGAGCTCAGGTACATGCAGTGCTCCTGAGTGACCAGAAGGGGTGGAGCCAGGATCAGTCCCTTCCCAGACCTCAATGAAGGGTTGTCAGTGGAGGTGAGAGTAGTTTGTTGGAGATTCCTGTATACCTGAGGCCTTCTGAAGGTAAGCAGCTTCTTTCTTTTCTTTCTGTGCCTATGGCTGTTGCTTTTGAGCAAGTCCTCACTTGCTGCAGCCTAGGACCTTGCTGCTCTATTGTTACTGCTGCACTTTCTGTCATGTTACACCACGCGTTTCAGTGGATTATAGAATGTGTGCAATTAATTCATTGTATTTGAACATTTGTTTTCAAATGAAGCTACTTGGTATGCTTACTGTAACTGTATAGATTAGATTGGAATTTATGAGAAAATCTATCTGGAGAAAGGTGAATATCTACAATATTGAATACTAAATGAATGAATGTGATCTTTAGGAAGTGATGGTAGGGACTGTTCGTCTTTCATCTGAAGCTTCTGACGTTTTTCACTTGTAATTTCAAGTGCTGAAGTTTGAAAGGGCAAGTTATAACTTTTTTTTTTTCCAACATTGTCAAGCATATAGTTAAATCCACTGAAATTTGTGTTATTACTGTACACTGAATATTCACTGGTAAATGAAATAGCTATGGCAAGAGATAAAAGTACCTTTCACTAAATAAATTTATTTATTGTTTATTTTGTTCTGGCAGAGTAGCTGGTTTTCTTGAAGTCTCTAGTAGTTTATCTCTCTGGATGACTGTCTTTGGTCATCATCGTAATATCATGTAGCTGAACTCCTTGTCAGAGCAGACAGCAAGGAATGTACTGAGGCCATGTATGGTAATGCAAAGTGAAGTACCATATCTATTGTCTTTGAAGAAGAATGCATTGCACTTCTTTTAAATAGCTATGGAAGCATTATAGATGGTGAAAAAAATATATGAGATTGGGATTCCCATAAAAAACTAGTCACAGTTATGGATTTGTATGTCATATAGCCAGAGAAGTTTCAGTGTCTTTGAAAGTAGTAAACAAAACGAGCCCTTCTTGTTTTAGCTCTATCTGAAATGCAAACAGGGGAAAAAAAATCAATTTTTGCTAAATGAGAGAGAACAAAATTGACTTTAAGAGTAAAATATCTTCTTGGGGAGCACCTAAATAATAGCAGGAAAAAATAAACTGAAACGAATTCTCCTACAGAAATACTGTATTGTGACTTTCATCAAATAAAACTGAGATAAGGAGGTGACTCCTCCACTGATATAATTATTGCATTTAAACCTGTAGATTTATAATTTATAGGGAAGTATCCCGGGTTTGTCCTTTGTCTTCATCTATCTTTGTTTCATTTATTTGTACTCCTAGTAAAGTGCTAGGCTTTGATCTTCTGTACACTTAATCATTTGATTTAAGCAAGTTCTTAGTTTTATTAAATGTGAATTACATTTGAACCAACACTGTTAAGTGCTGTTCCAACACTGAAAAGGGACCAGGAAGAACATAAAACCACTGTTTCATTATGGCTATTTTATAGACTGTCTTTTAGAAAGTGAAGATGATGTCTTCAGTGTAATGGAGAACTTGATTTGTAGACTTCAGTGTGAATTTTGCATACTTGCAGTGTGGATAATGTGATGACTTGGATTGCTAGCTGACTAAATTCACTAGAGGACTGTGAGAACTCTCTGCATGGTATTACGGTCTTTAAGAACACTTTCATGGTGCCCACTGAATTGTCAGTGTAGTTTGAACTGTGTTGATAGGAGCCAGAATACAAAAGCCTTCTAGAATCAAGGGTTATTAAATCCTCATCCCATACCAGTTGTTCTTTTGTGGTTTCATTTTAGTTCAAGATAAATTATTTAGCTAATATTTCCTTCATTTAAAAAAAAATCTCAAGGCAACAGTTTCTTGAATATGTTACGTTTTACTCGTTTTCTTAGTTATTATGGAGTGAATAAATTTGTCTTATGCAAATTTCACTTTTAGGTATCAAGTTATTTGAGCTACCTATTGCATTAATCTCTGCTCCTTTGAGGAATGTTTGGCATGAGTCAAATATGTTCAGGCATTTCTGAAACAATAGGACTAAAATTGGAAGATATGCTGAGGGAATTACATGACAGCAAATGAGTTAGGTTTTTATCTTACGTCTGTCCTTCCTTATTCTCCATCATCTCCTTTCCTTCACATCTTTGATGTTCCCAGCTTTTGAATAACTGAACTGAGTGAGTGGTAACATTGACTTCTCTCAAGCTCCTCATGTTCTTCCTGCTAAGGGTGACGTGCCATTACACTCATAAATTCAAGCAAGATAGGAAGAAATACTCTTCTTTATCAGTGAGTCATAGAATCATAGAAAATCTTGACATGGAAGAGATCCATAGGGATTGAGTCCAACTCCTGGCTCTATTACAGGATCACCCAAAATTCAAACCGTTTTCTAAGCATTGTTCAAATGCTTCCTGAACTCTGGCAGCTTGGTGCCATGTCCACTGGCCTGGGCAGACTGTTCCAGTACCCGACCACCCTCTGGTGCAGAGCCTGTCCCTAATCCCCAGCTGCCCCTCCCCTGACACAGCTCCATGCCGTTCCCTCAGGCCCTGTCGCTGTCACACAGAGCAGAGCTCAGCGCTGCCCCTCCGCTCCCTGTGAGGAGCTGCAGCCGCCATCAGGCCTCCCCTCAGCTCCTCTGCTCTGTGCTGGGCACAGCCAGGGACCTCAGCTACTCCTCACACATCTTGTCCTCCAGACCATCATCACCAGCTCTCCTTTGGACGCTCTATAGTATTTTATGTTCTTCTGATATTGTGGCACCCAGACTGCACGCAGTGCTCAAGGTGAGGCCACACAGCGCAGAGAAGGACAACCCCTTCCGTCGCCCAGCTGGCAGTGCTGAGCTTGGTGCGCCCCTGGGCATGGTTGGCCCTTCCGACTGCCAAGGCAAACTCATATTCAACTTGCTTTCAACCTGAGCCCCTAGACTCCTTTCTGCAGGGATACTCTCCAGCTTCTTGTTCCCCAATCTGTGTATAGAGCCAGGGTTGCTCCGTCCAAGGTGCAGAATCTGATACTTGCTCTTGTTAAAATTCATATGTCTGGTAATTGCCTAGAACTCTAATTTTTCAAGAATTCTCTGCAACTCCTCTCTACCCTTGAAGGTGTCATCCTCACAATTTTGCACTGTCCAAAAACTTACTTAATATACCTTCAGGTACTGTATCCAAGTTACTGATGAAAACATTGAAGAGAACTGGCCCTATAACGTAGCCCCATGGAACCCCACTAGCAAATGGCTGCCAGTCTGATGTAGCCCCATTTACTATTACTCTTTGCATTTGAGCTGCCAGCCAATTTTTCATCCACTGTGTTATATTTTTGTCTAGCTGCATGCTGGACATTTTGTCCAGAATACTGTCAGAAATGGTATTGAAATCTTCAACTTTGCTGAAATCTAAAAACATTATATTAACTGACTTCCTGTGATGAATTAGGTGGATAACCTTACTGTTAATTCTTAAACTTTACTTTTATGTTCTCTGGTGGCCTCTGTTGCTATATTTTGCTGTTGTCATTCTTCTATTCTATGTCGTGTGTCAGAAGGGGCTGTAGCTGTGCTGACAAATGGAATTCATAGTTTCAGAAGATCATAATATTATTTTGTGTTAACGAAATGTGTTAATATTATGGCTGTCTGGGAATGCAAGTGGCTTTCAGGAGCTTATGCTCACTTACAGATACAAGTTTGAACACTTGTATGTGTGACACTCATCTGAAGACTTGGGATCACACTTTAAATGGGCAGTGACCTGCCTAGTGTCATTTTATTAAAGATCTAGCAGGTTGTTCTCTATCTACTAATAGATTTTACAGTAGTTTTGTCATGCAAATTATTCTTATATTTTCTAAAAATAAAGACACCTATGGTCTTTTATAGTCTTCATTCAAATACTGCTGAAGCAGCAAAATCTTTAATTGGATTATTTTTCTTTTAAGTGGAATGTTGAAACTGTCTTTTCTGTAAATAATACTGAACCAAGATGGTATGGAAATACTATGATTTTGAAATAAAAACATATTTATAAAGGAAACACTTTAAAATGAAAACTGTATTATTTTCATGTAAATTATTCATAGGTTATCAAGTCTAGATGAGGTTTGTGAACCTAATTTTGTCATGGTTTTTTAATATAATTTTAATATAACTCTAATGTTTAAATCTATGATGCAGGGAATGAAATTCTATTCAGGAAACCATTGTGATTTCTGTACACTTCGGGATGTTTATGTATTCACTGGGCTACTGGTACAGAGAGAAGGTATTTATCTCCAAGACTTTGTAACTCGACAGTATAACATTGCACATAGACAAGAGTGAACTTGGAATGCTCTTTCGGGGGAATAACATACTACACCTATTTTAGTGTCTTTCTTGTACCCAATAAAAGGACTGATAAGAAGGGTTTTCAGTTTCTGTTATCAGGTAGATGCAGCTGATTGTACCAAATTTCTCTCTCCTTCACTTTAACTTAAGTTGCCTTTTTTTTTTTTCTTTTTCTTTTTTTACAGCTTCTTCTGCTAGTCATGCTTATTTAACTGCCAGTTTTTTCTTTGACATCTTTGATGCTCATGTGATTGTTACATTCTCTGTCACTGCCTTTTGTGTGTATAATTTACTTTCAAATACGACTTCACCATGTAAAGCCTTTAGTAATCCTCAAGCTACCATCTTTCCAAGGTTTTATTGATTCCCAGAGTTTGTGAGGACTTCTCTGTGGCAATTCTGTATAAAGATTTTAAGAGAGGCAAAATGCAAGAATATCTAAAATGTTTACATCTCTTGTTAATAACTAAACAATTAGTAGCTCAAAATGGTGCTTTTCTGGTGTTCCAAGCTACCTTCTCAGCTCTATGGTTATCGCTTTAAAGTTTTTGAAACACAGATTGACTGGAGAAGATGCAGGGATAGCCTCTTTGCAGTTCTTTTGGATGTTGAGTACAGAAAAAGATAACTTAATATGAACCTTAGAGAAGTTTCTTGGTACCGTCCAAAGTAACATTCTGAACAAAACATGCTCAGCAACAGAAATATGTTTTCCAGCAAAGATGCAGTACAACTGAATTAAGTGCTGTAATCTAAAGCATTACATTTAAATAATAGTTTTCAAATTTAAAATTTCAAACAAGGAATTCTCTTGAAATTTTAACTGATTTTTCTTTTTTCCATGCCTGACTGACCTATGTCCTTTCATGCTCTTTTAAATTAGAAGTATATTAACTATTATACAATAATAACTGCTTAATCTTGCTTTTGACATTTTAAAGAATATTGGACTACTAAATATGGAAAGATAGTTTGCTAAACTCCATAAAATAGGGATTATTGATGTGCTATATCAGTTTTTGGTAGTATTGGAAAAATAAAGTTTTATTAGTGTTGATTTACTCTTCTCAATGACTTGTTCAACTTGGAGCTGAAAAAACATGAAAGCTGACTCTCCTTTTTCAATTTATGTTGAAGAACAAAATTATGAGAGGGTGAGATTTATTAGTTTGGAAATCAAGAAGGACATGCTGACTGAAGAAACCTGTTTAATTTGTATCCTGCAGGTAGCAGTGATGGGTGATTCATCAACAGTGTGACTGTACTGCATCTCCGAATGTAGATGATTCTGTATTCCAAATTATTATTCATAGATGCTGAAGCTAAATATTACTATAGTTTTTATAATGGTCTTATCTCTGTGTCTTTATAATTGTGCCTTGTTTGACCTTTCTCCAAGTCTGCTTCCCTAACAGGAGCTGAGCTGTACTGTGTTCTGGAATCAGTTCTCCAAAAGGGAATGTTTGGGAATTTTGCTGGAAGAAAGAGGTCAGGAGAAGAGGACTGTAGCCACAGATTGCAATGTGAATTTGCACGGAAGTGTTTAGCATAGGGTGGATTTCCTGTGGGTCAGGTCTCAGCTGTGGGAACTTGAGGTTGCAGAGAAGAAAGGCTCTGTTCATAGCTTTGTTCAAACATCCTTTTTGCCTCCTCAAATTATTTAATAGCACTGTGATCCTTTTTAAATTCTCAGTATGGTAAAAGTTTGAGATGTCATTACACATCTCTAATAGGTAGTACTTTAGATAATAAATGAGTGCATTTTAAATGAATACAGTGTTATTTTTTCTCCATGTTCATATTATGCTTAAAATTGTTTTATTAAACTCATGTTAAAAATACTGCTTTCCTGCATTTTAAGTTTTTATTCCAATCTCCATTTAAAACCAATTAAATTGAAAACATAACTAAAATAATTAGTAGTGTATCATCTGGTAAATAACAAATTTTATTCAGCATTTCTTGCATAATTACAGTTAAAAAAATGATATCTGAGTAGATGTTTCTCAAGCTACAAAATTTTTAGGTAAAAGATGGATACAACTAGGTTTGATTTGAGCAGAGAAACTGTACAACTTCCTCTTTGTGGATGCTCCTTAAAAATGTGAAAGTACAGCCTCTTGAACTTGTAATGCTAATGGGAATTGCAGTGGTAGGACAGGGGTCAGTCCTGTAATCTCTTCACTGTATGTCTGTATATTATACATACTCCAAATGTATTCTCTTGGTTAGCTAAAAGCAATACCATTCTGGGGAGGCAATTGCCTAGAGAAACCCAAGCTTGCAAGACGACTTGAAGAAAAATACTTCAGGCACTCTCATGTCCTCTGCCTTCATTTTCTCTTTCACGCTTCAGATAAATCTCATCCCTGCCACTCCCTTGCTCACTGTCTCCCCTTCCAAAGGTTAAAGCTATAAAAATTCAGAAGATGCACCTTGGCTTGCAAGAATAACAGGGAAACAGCTGGTGATTAAAAACCTATGAGTGTCCTAGTGAGCTAGTATTTGCTTTTTCAACTAGTTAGCCTCCAGGTAGGAGGCATATAGCCTCCAGTATCTATTAACCAAAAGATGTATTAGAGGAAGAACCTTACCTATAATTCGAAAGATGTGTTAGAGGAAGAACTTCGTCTACAAGTTGAAGTTTGAAAGTATCTGTTGTGTGAATTGTGTTAAATCTAGGATGCCTTACCTTCACAGGCGTGTCTGAAACTTCCTCTTCTGACCAGAAAATTGGCATTGTCTGAATGCCTTGTTGTATTAATTTTGTCTGGGAAGCAGATCCACTTACAGATAAAATTCTGGGTACAAAATTCTAGGTACAGGAAGTGGGCTAACAGGAACCTCGTGAAGTTCAGGAAGAGGGAAGCACAAAGCCCTGCACCTGAAGATAAACAAAGCCATAACACGCACATGTTTAGAGTTGTCCAGCTGGAAGGCAGCTTTGCAGAAGGGACCTGAAGGTGGACATTAAGCTGAGCATGAACCAGCACTGCTTCATACCAAAGGAAGTTAGTTGTATCTTGAGCTGCAGAAGGAGTAGTGTTGTCAGGTTGAAGTGATCTTTTCCCTCTATTCAGCACTGGTGAGACTGTACCTGGAGTACTGTGTTCAGTTCTGGGCTTTCCAGTGCATGATAGGTATGGATCTATTCGAGAGTGTTCATTAAGGGGCCTCTGAGATTAAGAGGTTAGAGCTTCTCACTTACAAGGAATGGCTAAGAGGGTAGGGCTGACTTTTTTGCAGTGGAGCCCAGTACCATGACAAGAGCTTGGGCCTGATGGACCTCCAGAGGTCCTTTCCAACCTCAGACATTTTATTAGAGCGTTTTACTGATATTACTTAAAAGTACTCGAGCACTATGTTTCCTGTCATGCAGCTTCTGAATTGGCTGTTGGAATACAGGGAGATCTTTGTTTAGTACTTTCAATTCTTGTTGTCTTTCCTTAGACTTCTCTGAAGTCCGTAAGTGGAATTTCCTGGTACTACTTACAGTAATTACTTATTTAAAAAGCTACATTTTGCACAAATTTGGTCAGCTATGACATCATTCCAAAGAATAAAAGTATATTTTCCGTGGATTATGTGTGAAGCAAGGGAAGACGTGATTTTTTTGTTGTCTTGCTCGATCCTGTAGTTTTCTCACTGTACTCTCTGAGAGCAATGAGCTTGCTTGGGGATAGTTGCTGCAAGCCCACTGCTGTCCCAAAGTTATTCATTACTGTTGTATATGGTCTCACTTAGCAGTCAGTAATGAACTGCATATATTTTGTTCTTTTTAGATCTTTGCATAATACAGAGATTGATGCGGAATTTTGGCTCCAGTGAAAATCATGTTATATCCTCAAGAATGCATATGAATTATGAAAGGAAGGATGTAATGTTTTTATCCCTTCATTGAAGTGGCTGAACTAAAAAGCTACTTACTAGTCAGTTTAATATGGATGATAATTTTTAGTCTGACAAACAGGTATTTGCATATCTCTGGAAGTAAACAAGTGTGTTTAAGAAGAATGGACAGACTGTGTCTTGGAAATTTGAGAAATAGAAGGAGTTGAGGTAAAATATTGTCCATTTGGGTCCGAGGAACATTTCAAATATAAAATTAGCTAAAAGCCTGTTGCCATTTAACCAAAGGACGTAGAGGGATATGAAGATCTGAGAGTGACGGGAGAAGTGCACCTGAAACAGTCTTCGAGTTTGCAGACGAGTTCTCAGACCAGGACTTCTGAATCATTTTTCAGTGCAAGTGAAAACATGAAACACAAGGAATGCACAAGGACTGAAACCATGATTGCCTGCTCATTAGTGCCAACTGAGGACGGATGAGAGTATGGATTACTGTAAAAACATTAAGTGTAGATTTTTTTTCTTTTATCTGGTAGTAATTTTCATAGAATCATAGAATCACCAAGTTTGGAAAAGACCTGTAAGATCATCCAGTCCAATCGTCCACCTGTCTGCAATGTTTCCCACTAAACCATGTCCTTCAGTATGACATCTAAATGTTTCTTGAACACCTCCAGGGACGATGACTCCACTGCCTCCCTGTGCAGCCCATTCCAGTGCCTGACTTCTCTCTTGGAGAGCAACACTTCCTAATGTCCAACCCGAATCTCCCGTGGCACAACTTGAGGCCTTTCCCTCTAATCCTACTGCTATTTGCACGGGAGAAGAGGTTGACTCCCACCTCACCACAACTGCCTTTCAGGTAGTTGTAGGGAGGAATAAGGTCAATCCTGAGCCTCCTCTTCTCCAGACTGAACAATCTCAGCTCCCTCAGCCACTCCTCATAAGGCCTGTGCTCCAGACCTCTCACCAGCTTTGTTGCCCTTCTCTTAAAACACTCGAGGACCTCAATGTCTTTCTTGTACTGAGGGGCCCAAAACTGAACACAGTACTTGAGATGTGACTTCATGAGGGCTGAGTAAAGAGGGATGATCACTTCCCTTCTCCTGCTGGCAACACTATTTCTAATATAAGTTAGGATGCCATTGGTCTTCTTGGCCACCTGGGCGTGCTGCTGGCTCATGTTCAGCCAACCATCAACTAATGCCCCCAGGTCTGTTTTTTCTACGCAGTCTTCCAGCCACTCTGCCCCAAGCCTGTAGCGTTGCCTGGGGTTGGTGTGGCCAAAGTGCAGGACCTGGCGCTTGGTCTTGTTGAGCTTCATCCCAGTGGCCTCAGCCCAGCAATCCAGCCTGTCCACATCCCTCTGCAGGGTCTTGCTACCCACAGGCAGATCGATGCTTCCTGCCAACTTGGTATCATTTGCAAACTTAACTGAGGGTGCTCTCAGTGCCCTCATCCAGCTCATCAGTAAAGGTATTGAAAAGGACAGACCTGAGCCTGTCATAAGTATTTGTTACAGTGTTGTCAGTTTTGAAAATTATTGAAAAATTTTACCTGCTTTTGACCTTAATTTGGCTTAAATGTGATTTAATGGAACTAACAAGGCATATTTTATGCTGAGATGTAACAATTCCATACCCTAGGGCATTTAGGTATCAAAGAAATACCCAGGAAATGATAGTTGGTGTTGCTGTCATGATCACCTTTTATCAACAGCATATACTCATTTCGTCCATGAAGTGATTTAACCTATAATCTTTCTAGTATTTCTTCCCTTACGCTAGTCGCTATTCTCACTGACAGATCTGATTGTCACTGTGTGTGCAGCTCCTGTGTTCTCTGAGCTCTGCATGATTTTCTTTCTCGGATTTCTTTTCTGGTGGGATATTGGGTTATCAGTCTTATTCACTGCGTCAGAAATCTCTCATCTCTGTATACTTTACTCAGATGACTCCTGTTGATGACAGACTCAGCTTTTCCTTATTTCAGTGTCCTTGTTCCAAGTTCTGCTACAGCCTCTTCTGTTCTCACCTGTTATTAGCTCCTGGCCACACTTCATTAGTATGCTTAAGTTTGTATTAGTCAACAACTTCTCTATGGCATGTTTTCTTTTAAAACTTTGGATTAAAATATGTTCCTTTTAGAGTTTAGTTTTTACATGGATTGCAGTATCCTTCCATTTTTTGTAATGAATTTTCACGTTTGGGTTCTACTCTGAGATAACTGAAACTATTAAACATGTTATGTATATCTGAAATCTCAACTGTCTTTCTCTTCACCTATTGATTTCAGGTACAGAATGAGGCACCATTTAAATCTCTTACCATTGTTTTCCATTCTTAGATTTTCAGACCCAATGGGCAGTTCAGGTGCTCTGTTTTTCCATTCTGCTTATTTCTTTGCCTTTGCTGAATCAGAGAGTTTGCACTTTTTCAAAGTTCAGGTTCCAGCCCTTTGAGAGCTGTGAGATATTCTGAATAACCATGTGGAGAACGTTGTTCTTTTTTCTGTTAGATTCTTGCACTCCTGCTTTTTATTGTGATTTTGCATACGTGATGGGTAACAGCGCACACAGCATGTCGCTGGTAGCCTGTGTTCATGCTGATCTGGAAGAGAATGGATGAATAAATGCATTCAGGATATGTAAATTCACCAAGAAATTTTGCTTTGACTTTCATAGTTTGTTCCTACTGGCTCACTGGGGTGTCCCTGTGAGCCACTTGTAAGGATGAATATCAACTCTACTCCAAGACTTAATGGAAGTTGTTACATCCTCAGGCACAAGGAAGGAGGGAATGGTGTGGATTTGCATGGGAACAGAATGATTGTGTCCTCTCTTACTGGTATTTCTTTAGTCTTCAGGATAATGTTTTTGTGTGATATGTCACAGAAAGTTATTTTTGTATTAAACCTGTGAGTAGGGTAGATACATGCTTGCTTTAATAAGAAAAGTTTTCTAATAAAATGTTTAAAGCTTTAACTATTCAGCAAGAGTAGAGCAAGAGTAGTTCATACTGTGAAAATCTATCCTGATGATCTACTGTCTAAAGAATTTGTGTAGAAATATAAGACAAATTTTATTTTAGAGCTTACTGTAAGCAACAAGATCAAAATCAGTACCTGAGGAGCTATCCTTGAGTTTTTGTCAGTCCATTCTTCCTTCGTCCTCTGGAGGAAAAGAGAAATGATACACATTATCCACAAAAACATTGCCTTCAGATGTAGTGCATATGATCAGCTACACTGTAATTTGCTCTCTGAGTGGAATATTGTGATACATATTGTGAGACAATGGTAATGCAGTACTTCTACTTATCTTACCCAAATCCCTATTCATACTTTTTTTTGTTGTTGTTGTTAAAATGTGCTCATTGTCTGCGAATATAATCTCACTTGGAAGCACACAGAAGAGGTAAATCTAAGTATACAGTGTATGTTTCTAATAAAATATCTGTGTCCTTATCATTGTGATGCAAATCAGTTTTATGTCATTTATGGCAGAAGAAAAAATTATTGTACTGTATTGTAATTCTCAAGTAGTAAGAATTTCTGGAGGTTTTCTGTGTATTTTCACCTTGGTTTTGCAATGACAAGAATAAAGCAGAGGCCCTTGATCATTTTCTTTGCAGCAGTATTCATATGTAAGTGTTCAGTAATCAGCAGTGTGTTGTTTTCAGCTATGGAGTCCTCATGCTCTATTAACTGTGGTGTTAGGAAAATGGCTGTTGGCAATTTTCCATCATGTCAATGCTTTCAGTATTTACGTTAGAAATGGTATTTATGAAGGCAACAGTCAATCTCATCTTTTCCTCTCTCCAAATATTTTGGTGTTGAGAATGGGAATGTATTTTCTCTGTTCATATGTGGTATATGTTCTGTATCTAGAACTGTGACTTAGGTAAACAGAACACTGAGTTTGTTTTGGTCTGTGTCTTAGTTCTGTGTAACACTTTTTTTCCAGTGTATGTATGAGAAGAGTTTAGAGTACCCACGTCTGGCGAGGGCTGAGGAAGAAAAGGTTTCTGTGACACGCTGTAGTGTTGTTCCTTACTAGAAATTTTGTGAAAGATGTTTTTTTTTGTCCCTGTTTGTTATTGTGCAGCAATTCATAATGATCTGTCTGGGTATTATTTAGACGAAAGGCACTGTTCATGTAGAGATCGATACAACCAAGATGATACATAATTCAGCCACAATGGGCTATTGCATTCATATTTCATTTCAACATTGAACCATTTGATACACTTTGAAATAACAAAGCAATGATCTATAGATTGGGATTATGAAAATTGAAAGCAATTTAATAATATGCATGTCAAATAAAATCAACGGGTTTCCATTCTATTTTCTTAAACTGTATACCAGCCATCACCCAGAGTCAAGGCTCCATCGCTTGAAAAATAGCAGTTTTCTTTTTATATTTCTGCTTATCCTTCCCTTCTCTCCCACATAATTTTTCCCTCTTGGAACCTTTGATATTCACGTTTTATTAACCATCCGCTATTCACATCAACCACTCTGGAAATCCATCCATTGTTTATGTCATTTAATGTTAAGTAATAGTTTGTACAACGGTAAGAAGCAGTAGAAATACCAGGAATAAACTGCTGTGTGTCAGTGATTTCTCCTCAGGGTCTGCAACAAGCCATTTGATTTGACTGAAAGAATGGCAAACGGGTTTAGACCTTTGCATTAACTCTGCAGGCTCGCATCCATGTGCGCCTGCTAAGTGTCATGCTTGTAGAAGGACATCAGAGCTGTAGCCCTAAAGATAAAATCGGTGCCAGGAAAAGCATTTGGGGAAACAGAAGTGTTACTAAAAAAGTTCCCATGTCACCTGTCATCCAGGTGGTCTGCAACTTCTGTGTGTTTGAATAATTCACGTACAGAGAGAAAGTACCAGAATACTCTTTAGTAGTGGTTTAAATAAAAATACAAGTTAAAAAGACAGCTAATTTAGGGTACCCAGCTGCTAAGTGCTCAAAGTCAGGTAATACAAGTGATTTAGTTTTCAGGAAACATATACTTAGTATTTCCCGAAATCAGTCTCCTTAACGTGTCTCGAAGTACGCATTGAAATCCATTAGCTGTGCTTTGTTCTGCAGTTGAAGTCAGGTGGAGACCCTCCTCTTGGCTTCAGAAGTATTTCTTCTAGGCCTGGGATGGCTTTTTTTTTTTCCTCTAAAGACCTTTTAAAGGAGTGAGAGTACATATGTCAGGAAAACCTGCTTTCTCTGGTACATATTTCTCTGTTATACCAAGAAAACAGTACAGGAAAAAAAGCTTTTGAGTGGCAAATTTTGACGCTTCTTATGAGGGCTATTATCAGTAGTTCTTTCTGAGTCACCGATTTGTATATTTCCTTACTATTTTATATTCCTACCATTTGGCATAACGATTTTTAACCCATGCTGCCACTTCTGGTAGTTGGCTTTTTCTTTAAAATCATTGAATTTCCTTAAATCATTGAATGGTATTCTGTTTCAGAAAAGCACATTCTACTTACTGTTAATAAAGAAATGCCTTTGATTAAGGAATCTGAGTGGCGTAAATATAAACTCTTTTAGTAAATAGTTTGTATTTTTGTTCAACAGCATTCATTTGCACAAGACCTTTAGGGAGATTTAATGAATCTATTGATTGCATTATGCAGCATTGTGAAAGGGCAAAAACATACTTGAGATTTTCATTTGTCAAGATTAAAATTACCTGACATTAGACAAACTTTCCCTTAATTAGTCAAAGTCACTATCAAAAAATGAAGTACCTAGTATCAAGAAATCTATATTTGAAATGTTGAAGAAAGCCTCTCTGAAGAAAAGTGTGAAAACAATGTTCTGAGAGGTATGTCGTTAAATTCAGATTTTTAGTCTAAATTTTGAAATAGATATGAGGATTAGAAAAGAAAAACATGGAGTTCACACAGTGAACAGTTTATCTCTGTATGCTTCCTAATTTTATTAAGGAAATGTGTAAAGATGTTTGTCAGAAAATTACTTTTTTTCTCACT
>JAOWBP010000001.1:31784881-31805990 GCA_028571105.1 Tragopan temminckii
TTTATCTCTGTATGCTTCCTAATTTTATTAAGGAAATGTGTAAAGATGTTTGTCAGAAAATTACTTTTTTTCTCACTGTATGTTCTTGTATAAAGTTGCAGAGTTTTAGAGTTCTTACATTCATTTGGGATACTTACCATATCTGATAACAGAAAAATTGTAGTTTTTCCCTATGTATATATTTTTTTCCTCAGTAGTGGCTTTTTCTTTCTCCTTGATTACAAGAAATTTAATGCTCTTTCTGTGTCCTGCAGGAGCTATCCCTTGGTTGCATTTCACTGAGCAGCTAACACAAGATCACAGTGTATCTACTAGTAAATATGTTCATTCATGTGGATAACTGTGTTTGTGCACACAGTCATACTCATGTGTAGTAAGGATGTGTGTTCAAACATTTAAAACAAAGATGGTTAAACTGTTATGATAGGGGTGGAGAAGATGAAGAAGTGAAAGAAAAAACTTCAAATTCAGGGTACTCTGAGACAGTTGCATCTTGTTTTGCATTCAGTTCTAATTCTGCTTTCATTTAAAGTTAGAATAATGTTCACAGTTGGGGAATTTAATACTATAAATGAGTAGGAAAAGAGAAAAAACAGTGTCATATCTTCAAATTACACCAATGCTAAATTAATAGGTAGTCATGTGAAAGTGGATTCTCTTTGTGACCAAGTTAGGTGATGAATTGCTAATTTCTGTTTTGTACTATGATGATACTTGCTAATAATGTCGGACAATTATATTATGATTTAAGCTCACATAGTTATGATGCCTTAATTGAATGTTTGGAAATAAAAGGAGCTGCTGAGCTATTTACACTTCTTGTAACCTGAACTGCTGAAAAATGAGATTTGCGCAGGACTGTACTTCAGAAATATCTGTATGTATTTGAATAATTTGAATCTGAGTAATTGTACCACTGTTGTACATTAATGTGATGTTCCAATGCCTTTTAGTTTGGATGGCTTTTGTGGTGATTTTATTTTAGCTGTGTGGTTTTTACTTCAGAGTCATGACTTTAGTCTCTGTGAAGGCCAGGAGGTGGAAACCTTCTATTATTCCAGTGGTGCACAGGACTTGCACTGCTGTATCAGGAAATCTCAAGTAACGCTTTTATGATGCATGGGGATATTATTCTCTGCAAGCAATAACAAGCACTTCTATTTCCCCTGCAATATCTACATAATCAAACATTCACGAGTGCTTTACAAAGAATTTAATTAAATACTGTGCAGAGTAACTGGATACAGCATGTGCAAATCTGTTATATATTCAGTAGTTCACATTTTTGCAGTTAGTATAGAATGCTTTTGAGCAATACAATGGGTGAATAATGTTTGTATCAAAATGTTCATCATCACTTCATCATTTTGTACCTTGCTCCTCAAAAATTATCTTTAAGCCATAATGGGTGTCACCTTGAGGACCATTAGAGACCTTCCTCAGTTCTTTTGTGGTGTAGTAGGCAGAGGAAAATGCAAATTCCTCTTATGAGACTTGAACATCAAACATTGTTTCTCTGAAATGAAATATTTTTGCTCCCCGGATAGTAGTACAGATGATTGTCTTGGACCCAAATTGGAGATTTTGTTTAAAGGTGGTAGAAATCTGGGGATCAATCAAGATCTACCTCTGAAGAATTTTGTTTCTGAGTTAACAGTAGGACTGGGAATTCTGATTTTAAACATGGACAATGAGAAGAAAAGGAATTCTCACGTTGCAGTAACAAGTACATTCGGAGCCCAGTTTGTCAGTTGCTGGAGATTAAGAAAGTTGTCTTCTTGACATTGCAGTACATTAGCCAATGAGTGAAAGGAGTGTCAAGGCTTGCAGAGCAATGGCATTGTGCAAGAGGAAAGTGATTTAGAGTATTTCTCTACTGTTGTTTGCCTGGAAGGCAGCTAGCCATCAGTCAGACTGGAGGATTTTACTGGTATGTCAGTGCTACCATGCATCCATCTAAGCCAGCAGACCATTACCAATGAAACAAATACTGAAACAGTCAGTAATAAGCTAAATAAATACCTTTGCATTTAGGTGGGGGTGAACTCCTTTCCTGAACAGCATGAGACCTCAGTTTCCCAGTACCACAGAGTTATTTCACTTTATTATTTGCTGACACTAACAAAATGTTTCTGCTATGACTGACGAGAAAGACCAGAAAATTCAAGTGAATGCAAAAGAGAGAAAGGAAGCAAAACAATCAGTGCAAGTATGAAATAGTTTTTCTTTTGTGATAGTTTTATTTTGGTATCACTTTGCTGATTTGAAAGGAGTTGTTGAAAACTGGGAGTAAATTAGAATCATTCTTTCTGTGTCCTTCTGAAGATACTTTTTAAATGAAAGTTTAATCACTGCAGGAAAAGTTACAGCTTTCTACACAGAGCTAAGAATAGGAAAGGTCCCTGTTTAAATTTAATGAATATTTGCCATTAAGTTCAGTGATTTCACTCTGTAGCCTTTGTGTCATCTTTTAATGCTTATCCTTCCTTTGTATAGCAGACAGGAATTTTTCATGTTAGTATTAACAATTTGCAGTTATTCTATAAAAGTAGTACGTTTCGAGCTTCAACTGAAGAAGAAAATTAAAGCATGTAAATTTGAATTAACTGGCAGTCTCATCTTGAACACCATGCTTTGGATTTTTGCTTTACTCTCCTTAATTAGGATCTTGTTCTAATGTTTGCCTTTATATGAATATTTGTTATTTATCCTTTGTAGTTTCTCTGCAATTAGGCTATTTTCAGTTTTTTTTTGTATTTGGAAGTAGCTGCTATGCTCTCTCTGTTTTTCCACTTGAGGTCTGTGTTTTATTTACTACTTGCAAAAAAATTTTGTTCTTATTCCCCTTTTGGGGAATATTGAAATATATCTGAATTCTTTATCTACTCCTGATATTTCCATGGCTTCTTTCTGTGAATCCTGTAGTAGAGCTCCTGCTGTCAGGTTGTTCTTCAAGCCAATTCTACCACGTATATAATCAAACCAAAATAGGAAAATGTGGGAGATGTGTGTGCTGTAATAGAATTGCTGTCTATAAGCAAGTCATAATTTCACTTCTCTGGGAGAAGTCAATCTAGAGATCATTCATCCCACACAGTGAAGCACCACTTAAATCTACGTGTATTGATTATGAATGAACTGGCTTTGGAACCAGGAGTAACAGCCAAATGAGAGGAGTAAAATGGCCAGGCTAATTAATTAAGAAGCCAGGCTAATTAATTCAACTAGAAAAGAGCACCATGCTGATGTGTCAGTATAGCTTCCAAAAGTCTGGCTGATTTGCACTGGGCTTCTTGTAGACTTAGAAGCCATTTCTAGGCTCTTTCAGATATTTTTGCAGTGGAGCAGCACTGTGTATTTGTTTATTCCTTATGTCAGTTTACTCTAATTTTATTTTCAGACTGTCCAATTTGAATTTCTTCTCAGTCACTTTCTGTAAGATTTTACTAGCATCTGGATAGCCATTGTAATATTGTCTTCTTGAACCTCTTGCCACTGAGAAAAATTTTCTGCCACTCATTTTTAATTTTTTTTTTTTTAATAAGATGGAAGACCTTCTCATCTTCTTCATACTGCTTTATCTCTTACTGTATACTAAGCTGAGGTAACTCATCTTTGATTGCATCTAGCACCATTGTTCCAGCCTGTGGAACTGAAACAGGGCTGTCAGCAGCTCCATCCTCAGAGGGGCTGCTAGCAATACTATGTACTTAAAGATGCCTTGTTTTGGCAAGGGGATTCTGAACAGCTTGTGAACTTTCTGATTGTTATGAAACAAGATTTCTTCAGTTCTCCCCTAATGTAAATCCTTACGTATAGTTTGACTTGAAAGATGTTCATAAAGAAGTCACTTTAATGAAAAGGTAAACAATGCTTTTGTTAAAATCTGCGTTACTGCTTTGATTGTGATGTAGTAAACATGAGAAGTAGCATCAAACTCATCAGAAAATCAGCATCAAGATATTTTTAAATAATCTATATTCTACAGAGATAACTTCTTCAATTAAAAATACTAAATACTGTTACATAAATAACATAACTATCATTAACAGGTAGTGATATAAGAACAAAAATTGATATTTTATTAATGTTTCCTAAGTAGAAATGCTAGAGAGTTGAAATTAACAGACCTGTTTTTACGTTTATGTTATTTAAAATGTTTTAAATGATTGTTTATGGCTTTATCTACAATAGCTCTTCAGTAAAATATCTTCCAAAGGAAGTTAACATATTTTTTCTTTGTTTTCAGATCTGTTAGCTGTGCCTAAACATCCCTATGCTGCTATGGAGAACTGGGGACTGAGTGTTTTTGTGGAGCAAAGGATACTACTGGACCCAAGCATTTCTTCTATATCATACCTGCTGGATGTCACCATGGTCATTGTACATGAGCTATGTCATCAGGTATTCGAAGTATTCAGATACATAGTGCTTATATCAGAAACCATGCATTCCTTTTCAAAACTGAAAATGAATTTGCACAAACAGTTACAGCTTTTATTGTGAGTGTAGTCCAAATAACAGGAGGGTCTGTAAGATACAAAACTAGAATGCAAAAACAAGAAAGAGTCAGAATGGGGATAAAGAAGAAAATTAGTAACAAAGGACTTGCTTATCTTCTGTATGATTTTAACCTATGTGTTTTGTGTGTTGTTCGGTGGGTTATACACATTGATAACTGTAGAAAAGAATTTATTGCAGAACCATAGCAGATTCACACTGAATTGCACGTTCATGTCAAAAAATGCTTTGGCTGAAATCAGTTTGATAGTCTTACTCGTCTCCTCTCAAGTACACATGCACTTCCCTTTTCCTTTTTTAACTTTGGTTTTAACCCTCTGTTCACTCATGATGGACAATTGAGTCTTTATATGTACAGAAACCTTTTTATCAATAAAAAAACTTTGTAATAAATCCATATTACAATTTGTTTCACATTTCTTCCATCTTATCTCCAACTAAACACATTATGACTGTTTAGTAATATTGAATTGAATGCAAATGTTATTGAAGAAATGTGCTTGAGGGCCAGGAAACCCTTTCTTATAACAGGCATAATCATAGCCCTCAGGTTAAAATCTTACTGTGTAATCAGCATGGCTTACATCTGTGGCTTTACACAGTATTTTTTAAAATGCAATGCATATTCTAAACACTTTCTGCAAATATAAGTACCATATAAAAGGGAGCCTTCATAATAGAGTTATGGTAGATGAAACTGGAAATAATAATGCTTGGTTCGTATTCATGTTTCACATTAAATCTGTAGATGAATATTAAATCCTCAGCTAAAACATGACATTTTAATTGAAAGTTATTGCGGGTTTGTTCTCAGTGTGATCATCTTATTTTGTTATATGCTCTTTATTGTGCAGTACAATAGAGTAGCACACTGTTCAGCTAGAAAAATCACAGTGCCTGAGGTTTAAGATGTGGAAAACACATATTAGGTCATCAAATCCCAACTCTGGTTTGTATTACATTCTGCCACATAGTGTTTTTTTTTCTAGTGTGGGGTTCAGTGTTCCTGAGTACAGGGTTTTTGCAGACCCCGTCAGAACTTTTTCTGTAACTCTTTAAATCCAACAGGTGGTAAATTTTTCTTTGCATTCTGCTCAAGTCTTCCTTTTTCTGAAGTCATTCCATTACTTCCAGTTATTTTTTTCACTGCTGAAATTATTTCCTCTCCTTCCAAAGCACTTTATATGTAATATGTGGGCAATTATAACATCAATAGCTTGCAAAGTTTATTTGTTTGATTCTCATTGAAGCTGATTCTCATTGAGCCTCTCTGTCAGTGTATTATTTTGGGAACATCAGAGGATATCGAAGTTGGAGAAGACTGTATGTGAGTTTATTTTATGGTAGCTGCGTGCTCTTAAGTGACCTTAAAAGTGCAAATGAGAAACTTATTTGGTGTCTGTTCTTATTTTACTTCCAGTAATGTTCACTTAATCAGAAGTATCTTCCTTCATTCTTGTTGCTGCAGTTTCTGTTTTAGTACTATGCATATCAAGGCCTTGCTCAGCTACCTTAGTGGGCAAATTGATACAGTAGTTAATGCTCAAAGGCAGGAGATACGACTACTACTTTTTAGATGCAGAATTGAGTCACATAGAATATAGATCATTCAACTGCAAATAAAATACAAAGACAGAAGCCTTCCAAAAATACATGCCACAGAACACTGACATTGCCAAGACAGTATCGTTTATTCTGTAGCCAGTGTTTTCTGCTGCAGTTTCCTCAAGGAAACTATAACTCAGGCTTGTGTAGGTCAGGAGCAGAAGTGATATTATCTTTGCTGTATGTTGAGCTGAGGCCAGATTGGGTCCAAGATCTCTTGCCTCTGCTATTTAATTGTTAATTATTCAATGTATTTTTCATTCTCTTGTTCATATCCTAGTCTTCTAAACTGTGGTGATTCAGGAATATTGCTTCACTGATTTTTACACATTGAAAAACAAAGACTAATGAAAATCTCTACTGACATTGCCAAAAGTAAATTCCACATCTACAGCTTTACTTTATATTTAATGTGATTTTGAAGATTTCCAATAAGATGAAAGGGAACTGCCCTAAAATATGTTTTTTTTTTTCTTTTTGTTATTAAAGAAGAATTATATCGTTGCCCTGTTTCATCATAGAGTACTCCTTGATTTTAAACTCTAGTTGAATACATACACAGCATATCTTAGTACAGTATGGAAGTGCCCCATATGATACCTATGTCCCTTACAGTAACACAGCAAATGTTTTGCTAATGGTATACCTGAGATTCAAAGAAATTGATAAAATTAAGAGTTGGGATAGTAAACTAGATGTGACTCTTTAAGATTGGAATTCCTAAACTGATTGAGCATTTTATATGCATTTGGTGTGAAGTGCAGTTTTTGGAACAGAGAGGCATCATTGCAGAATTACAAAGAAATTCTGTGATCGTCAAAGTACACGTGCAAAGGATTCAAGAGAGAATTTTATGCCTCATTTCTTCACAGGTGACTTTGTAATGCTTGACTAGATTGTTATTTTAGGTACAAGTTTTAGGAAGGGTGTATTTAATGCAGCTAGCTTTAGTTTCATCATTTTTAGGCTAGTAGTGCTTGATATTACAGCTCAAATGTTTTAGAACACTTCAAGTATTTAATCAAAAAATTAATAATTGGCAGAAGGTGGAGTATTTCTGCATTAAAGCTTTCCCTCTGAGCCCCAGAGCACAAATGATATATTAGTCAATACACACATATTTATAGCATCTTAAGTTAATAGCTCTAAATAATTACCATAATTTATTAAAATAATTCTGTTAAATTAGCAATCCATTTTATTTGCATATCACAGATCAACCTCCTCTACAGCCTTTGAAGAAAAAGTTGTTTGAATTTAATCACCATAATTTTTTGTTAGTTCTCCCCCCTGAGCGCAAAACTTGAGTTAAACATGCATGAATGCAGAAGGAAAATTAAAAAACCCTAAGTCACTGTTTTTTTTTTTTTAATAATCTGTAAGAAAAGTGCATGGGAAGGAGTACCTTTTCAGTGGTAAGTGAAGGTAAGTGCCTTTTGTGTCAGGATGAACACAGTAGCTGAGGGAAACAAGCAATTTATGTAACCAATATATTTCAATTCATTTTTCTTTCTGAAAATGAAAAGAAATAACATTGTCACTCAGGGCAAATAGTGTCCCTCTTCAAACACACAAATAAATAAATAAATGAGCAATTACTTAAATGAAATGCTTCACTTAATGTTTCCCTTTCAGACATATAACACCTAGGATAATAATAGTACAATTCTTCTTGAATATTGGTCTTCATTAATTGCATTCTCTGGGACTGCTTTCTCTAACAGTAATATTCTCTATGATATTCAAGACTAGTTAGGCAAATTCCTTATGTTTTCATACTGGTATCATATACTGTTTTAATTCCTGTTAAATAATGTTCCTCCTGGATGATTAAATGACAATGAAAACTTTTAATTATATCATTACTAAATAAGCATGTTAATCTCCCGGAGGAATAAATGAAATACTTGATTCTGACATCAAATTTTGGGAATGCAGCAAAATTCATATTTTCCACTTGTTAGCTAAGGTGACAAAGCTAGGTTCCTTCTTAAGTCAATTTTTTTTTTTTTTTTAATCTAACTTTAAAATACTTCACTGTTCCACTTTAACAAATAATTTTACAAATTCTTTTAAGTTGCAAGAATATGTACTACGAACTTGATAAGTTTTACTGTTTAAACCTCTTTCTGAGTAGTTGTAGTATACCCTGTTACTGGTTTCTAATCTGTTTAGCAGTCTTGTAATTCAAGACATAAACACTGTGATGTTGTGTTTAACCTTTTTAGCGTTAGAAATCATTTAGTCAATGTATTCCAGAATAAGCATAATTTTTGTACTACTTTGGTAACACGTTACTCTAACTTTTAAAATTGCGCATTATATACATAAACAGATTTTCAGTAATTCTTTACCTTTTCAGTTAAATATTCTTAAGATCAATCTTTATCTCTTTTGGTCCTGTAGAGAGTTAACTTAATAAACCTTAACTCTTATGTTCAACCCTCCAGTAAGTTTGTTTCACTTAGCATATGAATAAGACTTTTGTCTACCCCATCTTTTACCCTGAAATTCTTTAGTTCATTGCCGCTGACGTTCATTTTCGTGTTTTGCTTCATTTTTTCCTTCAAATCCTATTTACTGAACACTGTGTGGCAATCTGATAATCTCTGTTTCTGTCGTCTGTTCTTTGGAGCTCCTGTGTTCATTTCATGAAGGATCATAGTCATGGCATTGATCCTCCCCGCGCGCTATTCTCCCTCAACAAAGACGTGCACAGAAGCAAGATCTTTCATTGAGATGCTGGACAAAGCCTTCAGATATGCCAATCATCCTGAAAAGGAACTGCTTACTTGGCCAACCCCATGTTCCTTCATTTTCTTCTCTCACTTGTGTCAGCACCTGTCCCCAAATGCGTTGCCTCCCTCTGGAATATTTATTTGCTCGCTTTCTGTTTATTATCAGTTTAAAACTACGCAAAAGCTCAAAGTTATCTCAAAGTTATTAATGACTCTCTTCTAATCACATTAAATGTAAGTTTGTTTCCTGGAGCAAAAGTTTGGTTTTTGGCAAAAGATTTTACGGAGACGGTGAAATAACTTTCCATAATAATGTATGTGTGTTTCTGCTCTTGTCACTTGTGTTAAGATATTCCCAGGTTGCCCAGAGTCATTACAATCATTTATACAGCGTGATTCATGAGCAGTAGAATTGATGAAGCCTGTTTTCCTGTATTTGTTTGTCCCCATTCCTTTTCTGGTGATCATCCTATCTTTGGCTAAAATCCTTGTGTCATCTACATGTCCTCTGCTGTGATAGGTTTGTGGCTACACCCCAGCTAAACTCCCTGTTTCGAGAGGGCTGAGGCTTGCTCATGGAGGGGGTTGCATGAAACAGCTTTCCTTAGGAAGCTGGCCTATGAATGTCTGTATTGTTGTAAATCTTAACAGACAGACCTTGCAGAAGAAGAAATGCTAAAATATAGGCCTGGAATAGAGAGAGAGCTTATGTTTCCAGTTCTTAAACATTCACACTATACATAGTGAAGTTTACAGATGTTCCTAGCTCAAGTAAGCTGGTTTCACATTTTTCTCTCATTGTATGGATTAGTTCCTTAAACTGAGGTGAGCATCTACTTTAGATAAGTAAAGCAATGCCGTGCATACTAGTTCTTTTCTAATGTTGTGTTTAAGTAACTTATGTGCATCCTGTAAAAAGGCTTAATTCAGTAGTATATGAAAAAAATCTGCTCGTCCTCTGAATGGCTGGCATAAGCAACTGCTTCTATTGAAACCTGTGAAGAATCTTCTCTGTGTAAGTGTGATATATGCAAGCATGATTTTCTAAGAGTTTTTTTATCTAAACTTTCTTTGCAGTGGTTTGGTGACCTCGTGACTCCAGTTTGGTGGGAGGATGTGTGGTTGAAAGAGGGTTTTGCTCACTATTTTGAATTTATCGGGACAGACTACCTCTACCCAGGATGGAACATGGTACGTTTGTTTTATTTCATTTATACTGAAACTCCACAGCAAAGTTTTTTTCCTGGTATACTCCTGCTTCTGTTATAGACAGAGACTGCTGAAAAATAAGAAATGATGCATGAAAGTATCAGATGTCCAATAAAGCAAACTCACAAGGTGTGAAATAATTTGAAAGCATTCCAAAAGTGTAATCTGCAATTTATTACAAAAGAAGTAAGGTCATGTCTATCATAACCCAGTGTTAAAATAACTACTGTCTCTTTGCTGAAAAACATTTTGGATTGCAGCTGTTATGATTTACCGTGGACCGTTTATGAAAATAGACAGAACATTGAATTTAATCCAGACCAAAAATGTAAAAGAGGTGTTTGGTTAAAACATACTTGAACTTGAAAATATATTTTCTTAGAGTATTCTGTTTTTTTTCCCCTCTAAGTTTACCCTTATTATTATATGGGTAATCTTGTTTACGTATGCTTCTTGTGCAGTTCAAATTCTTTGTAGTATTTTTATATTTTGTTGTGCGTGTAAGTTTAGATTTATAATTGCAGTAGGAAAATTTATAATTGAAGTAGGAAAATAAATCTTCGTCTGAACTGACATCTGTCTTGTATAGGTAAACTTACTTGGTTCACCTGGCTTTGGTTGTATTAAAACTCATTCTCTTAATCTTTATGAAAAACACATCCTGAATTACAATGTAATCATTCTAATTATGAATGCAATAGAATCTGGCAGTCCTTTATGATATTAGCATAGTGAAATGTTGTAGATGACAATGTTTATACACTGAATTTTATCTTCAAATCATTCATCATTTGTTCTTCACATAATCAGTTCAACAAATGTGGAATAACTTTGTTTTAGAAGTCATTTGGAATATAGAATGCTTGCTTGAGATTTCTGTGGAATGAATATAATATTCAATATTATGCAAATGACGTGCCCATCATGTGAAGTCCTCGTATCTTAGCAGGATACAGGCAAAACAAATGGATTGAACAAGGTATGACTGTTAAGCTTGGAAATTAGATACATGCTGCATAAATTAGAATTAGCTGAAGTAATATGTCTGTGCCTGGAAAAAATACTGTTCTGTCAGTTTTTTTCCCCTATATTAAAAAGAAGGTGGAAATAAACTTTTCATAAAAATTTGGTTAATAATAATTAGAAATAATTAGAAAAATGGTTGTAAGATGAAACACTTGTTGAGTTAAACATTTAAATATGCTGCATTCTTTTGCAGACTACAGTAGAAATCAATATTCTGACCTTTCAGCCTTGTACAGATTGTAAGAAGAGAAAACAAAACTGGAACTACTGTAACTGGAATTTGGGTTGCTGGATATTTTTGTAATTTATGTAAAAGAGCATTTCCTGTTTAGATCACAGAGACATTTATTAAGTTGGACAAACAAAAAATGAGCCTTTATAAAATGAAAAGCTGTTCCAAACAACTTAGATTTTTTTCAAAAATGAAGGATACAAGCTTCATGGATCAATAGTAAAAACAAGAGCTACAAATGTTATTTTCTATAATGTTGGTTAAACAAAACAATATTCCAACATTCTGGTTGGTGTTTTGTCAGCAGTTATTGTGAAATAAAAATAGAAGAGACTGTGGTGTATGATCGTAGAGCTCTTTGCTTCAAGAAAATGGAGCGTGCTATGCCAAAATCCTCTTTCTTTCTAAAGAATGGGAAAAGTTAGTTCATTCCTTTGTCTTGCAGTTTTGAAATTTTACCTTTGGAACTTTCTTTAAGAAGACCATAAACTAGAATGTCAAATTGAGTTTCATTTCTGTTTATTAGAGAATATTTGTCATATTTTCACTGAAGACTGCAAACAGATTCCAGGAAAAAGGTTTTTGTTTAGAAATGCAACCTGGACAGTATGGGTATATCTGAAACAAATATCTGCAGCTTCCTAGCTAAATTGTAGGAGGTTTACTGGCTTTTACTGTTGAAATGACATAAGCTCCTAATATTTTGCTACTTCTTGTTTAGAGATACTACTCTTTTGTGAAGCTACATATTTTTTGCAGTGTGCATTTTGTGTGGAATTCATAGATTTGGTATTGTTTTCTTCTCTACGTTCTTTAGCTTGCTTAAACATTTCTTCCTCTTTTAATATTTTTGATCTCATCAGTTTTCCCTCAGTTGTTTTATTAACTCTTCTTTTACCAGAGGATAGATGATTAGATATCAGGATTACCAAAACTGCCATGAAACATGAACCATTACACCGTATTGAGTCTTCCAGAAAGTTTAGTTTCTTGTTTTGTCCACAAGGCATTTATGTAGTTCACTGGGATATGTAAACTTAATGAGAAAGGAAGTGCAGTTTTTAATAAACTCTGTCCATTCTTATGCTGTGTTAAAATTTTGGGTAAACAGTTTCAAGAATAGAATGAGAAGAGTCATTCTGACAGAGGCTTCTGTTATCTGTTGCAGTTAATGTAAGGTTCATCAGAACTCTCCTGAAGAAGTGGACAAAGTTTTGCTAGTTTCAAAACAGAAAGGTGAGCTTTCATGATCTCACCATTAGTTTTAATGTCCTTTTTAAATTAAAATGAAAGTTAATTCAGATCAAAACTAGAAAGTCTCACTTCGTTCCCTCAGCTAAAAATTAAGGCCCTGCATGTTACTTTTTACTTCTTGAAGGTGAAGCTACCTTTGATTTTCTAAGAGATATATCGCTACTGGCTACTCATTAGACTTTTGCAATAGTCTTCCCATTTCAGCCTTTTACCTTGCCTGTACCTCAAATTAAGTGTTTTTTGAAATTTTTATTCTGAGCTGTTTCAAAATCCTATTCTGAAATCTCATTCTTCAAGGACTTTGAATTTTAAAACATTTTTTTTTTGTGTTGTCAAGACTGTTTTATAAAGAAAGTTTGTGCTGCAAGCTGTTTTCCCCAAAGATCAGAGAATATTGCTTAATCATGTGTACTCCAATTAACCATATGTATGCAAGTGCCTTGACTCTTGCTGTTTCATGACTTTGAAATTCAGAGATGAGGTTTCTGTATTAGAGGCGTACCATACAACATTTTGGTTATCTCTTTATGCCATAAAAAGCAGCAGCAGCTGAATATAATTTCTTGAGGTGTGAGATCCTCTGACTGGTACAACAGAGAAAATTCTGCCTTTGTGAAAGGTGTTTCTGCTTTTTTTTTAGGATCAGAGAAAGGAGAAAATTAAAATGAAAAAGTACGTACTGCTAATTTGCTCTTCATAGCCCTGTCATTTCTCATCCACCTTACTCCTTTCAGAGGCCCAACAGCAACTATATATTCCTTCTTTCTCTCTGCTTGTTTCTGGTGTTATCTTGGACTCCTTTGTATATGGCTGTGTAAAGGAAGGAATTCAACAGAGACTTTCAGATCCATGAATTTATTGATTGATTTTTCTTCTCCTTATTTACTAGTAGAAGGAACCATCATGTTTGTCCTTGAAAGTCTCTGGCACAGGGTTAGGTATTGAGGACTATGACAGCAGGAATTACTGACATGTAATTTTCCCTTTCATCCATCAAATGAGTGTCAAATACTCTAGCAGTCAGTACCCTGCTTGATGCTGAGAAAGCATTTCACAGAGCCTCATTGCATTTCCCCCCCCCCAACCCCCCCCCTTTTTTTTTTTTTTTAATTAAATGAAAGTTGGCATTGGTGAAAACTTTATTGGATAAGTCAAGGTGTAGTACATCCGTGATTGCTTTGAATCCCCTGCCTTCTCTGTCAGTTGAAATTCTGGGATAAGATCTCCCATTTTCTTGTATGCTTACTACTTTTACAGACAAGGATGGTTGTGTTTGTCAAAGATTTTCTTAGTATTCAACAACTGTGATTAAAATATTTGCAGTAAAATTTTGTGTCTGCCTGGAACATCTTTCATCTGGACATCTTTCACCTTTCTTAAAGTGAATTGTACTTTGTTCACACTATGAGGTTCCACACTCTAGGTGGCTCTGTTATTAGTACAGGCAGCTGAAAATAATAATGATGTTACATATCAACGTTTCTGTTTTTAAAATGCAAGAAATTACCTGTGCCTGGAAAGTTAAGAGAAAGCTGTTTAGCTAAACTTCATTACATTAAGTACTTTGAGCATCATGGAACAATCTGTCCAAGTCGTTGATAAATGATTCTAATTGCCTATCCTTCTTATTGACAGGATTGAAGTAATAAAAGTGAATATTGCCATTAAACACATCCTTATCTTTAATGTGCTTTGACTTACATTGCACTTTGTATGCTCTGGCAAGGTGCACTGGTTGGAATTCTTGGCTTTAAATAGTTAAACTCTTAACATTTAGAGATCAGACAAATGAATATCAACATTTAGATGAAACATTTATTCAAGAGGTTAAGTACAGGTTTGGAGAATGTCAATGCCTCTTCTTTCTTCATGTCATCATAGGCTCATCTTGAGAAAGCAGTTGAAATTGCATTATTATGAAAGCTTTTCAGTCATACGATTTTCATTCTTCTGAGTTCAGGGTTTATATTAATATTTCAGAAAGAAACTTCACTGAACTTGCTGAATTTCACATAATTTTGTTTTTTTAAAGCAATTTGTCATCAGTAATTTGAGAAAGAATGTTTGTGACAACTTTTGACTTCCATATGGGAGGAAGATCAAGGCATGGACTCAATTGAGGGCAACCCTAGTGAAAGAATGATGCACACTTCAGGAAATATAGTCACTGTGGGAAGTTCAGCAGATAAGCAATTAGGTGTATAATGAGAGGCATCCTTACTGAAAGACTGCTTTTTGTATTTTCATGTATTGCGAATGTGCTACTCATTTGTTTTAAAATTGTGTGCAACATGCAGTTACTTGAAACATGAACTGATATATAATTTTTGGTGTTTCTGCAAAACATGTTTGGTGCCTTTAAAGCTCAGCTCGCTGAGCCTCATCACTTTCAGGATGGTAAAATCTAGGCATGCAAATGTTAGAGCATCTGAAAAATACTCTAAATAGTAATTGCATTTGCCAGTTGTAGCTGGAAGTTGCCTCAGTGTACCAAACATATCTCAAAGTGACTTTATTTAGATAATATTTACTGCTTCTTAAGGGTGAGATGATTTTTCTCTACAGGTTCTCCTAGTGGATGCATTGGAAGACAAACTCTGTACCTTGTTGCCTAACTTTTAAAAATGTTTTGGGGACAAATATATGAGGACAAAGTAGATCTGTGTTAATCTCTTATTTTTGTTCAACTCTTGTTTCTTTGGAGGCAACTACATACAAGATAGCAAAGCAGATTCTTTGAGTGAAAGAATAAAAGTAGGTTTCCTTGAGGCATTTTGGGGAAGTAGAGGATGTTTCCTTTCACATTTCCTTTCAATGTTTACTGTTTTGTACTGTGTCCTTTGTTTCTGTAGGTCCATATTTGGCAAAATGAGTCTGGTATACAACCAAATGAAAGTTACACTTGAAAAACAGAGCGGATAGGAAACTACAGTTGAAGTAGCTGGTCAATATCCTAGGTGATATATATGCTATTTATACTATAAATAGTATACTATAAATATATCACCTGGTATATCACCTGGGGGGTCATGATTATCTGGTTTGGCATTTCATTCAAAAGAATATACATTTTGAATTCTCTTTCCTGATATAAGAGAGTTATGGAGGTAGACATGGGAATCATGACATATTCATAGTTGATAAAAGTAGAATCTGCTGCAGGCCTCCTTCAACAAACTATGCACATAATCGAGGCACACATGCAGAGATATAAATTAAAAAATTGTCTGTAATCTTTTCAAAATACAGTTGGGAGGAGAAAGAGAGAAAAATACTGCGTTCATTTGCAAGTACTCAGGAGACATCCTACTCTGTGACAATGTAGTATTTTTAAATATATAGACGGGAAGGACTTTTTTTTGGCCGCCCTTTGGATCTTTTCTGGCCTTAAGGTATTTTTGTTTTTTTTTGAACCTGTGGTTTCCTCACAGATTATATTCCCTTGCAGTGTGTTAAGCTTCACCCTAAAATGTACTGTATTTGAACTGCAACTTCCTGGCATTGTGTATGCTAGAATTCTTTGATTGCTTTCAAAATCTGCCCCTATTTCTTTTTCCCTAGTGTGTGCTTTCCCTATAAACTGAAGTACCACATATTGCAAATGCTGATTTTTGTCAGGCATGAGAGATTGCTCACCTCCTTTGTATTGCTGATGGATAGTAAAGTTTGGATAAGAGATTTCCAGCAAGTTTGTCAGGGAAATCATTTGCAGGTTTGCACACCAATATTAAGCTTTATTCATGAAGATTTCTCAGTCCATGAACCATTTGAATGGCAGTTCCAGAAGAAAGGCAGTGCCTTTAATATTGAGGCCTTTGATCTCTTCTGTGTACTAATTATCAGTTTTGGCTTTTATTGTGTTATTCCTTTTGTTTCACTCTTGGATGTTTTCTTATCTTTTTTTTTTTTTTTCTTTTTCATTTTAATTATTTTCCCTGCTATTTCATATTAATTTTTAGAAATTATTTTTATGTGACTAAAAAGTATTACATTATTGTCGTGCTAACTAACTTGCACATTATGTCTCAATATGGTATCTCAGTCTCTTTCCATTACATCATTGTTATCCTATTACATGCAAAACATTTTTATTGGCTCTTGAAGGTACAGTCTTTTGTGCCAAAAAATGTTATTTCAGAAGTTATTTCTTTTCATTTAGAGATAGACTACTTGAATGGTGGTCAGCATGTTGGAGGCTAGTACACAAAGAGTAACCACATCCTTTCCATAAAGCTTTTTCCCTGTAAGAAAATGAAAACAAAGCAGAACAAGAAGGCTTTTACATGGTTAGCCAGTTTCTTATTCCTCCTTCTTATTGCTATGGAATGATTTATAGATCCACATTTAAAAATCTACAGATTATTTCCATTGTGTGAAAGAATTGCTATAGTTACAGTTTCTGACCCTGCTATCCATATAATTTTCACCCATAGCAGTGAAATTTGAATATTCATATTGTTTAAAAGTTGGCTAAGGAAGGGAAAACTCAGAGAAGGACTAGGCATTTCAAGTCAACCATGTACCAAACAAAGAAAGACTTACCAGCCAAGAGTACAAGTAATTGCTGTGAAGAGACATGTATGTGAATCTAGTGACCGCTGGTGTTTGGGCAATAATCTGAACATGTGAATGTTCAAAAGGCACGCTGATCTGATAAAAACACTTCAGTCTCTTCATCTAGAAGTACAAGAAGGAAAGCAACAGAAAGTAATCAGCATATCTTTTCTTTCTTAATGCAAGAGAACCTGGCCTTCCAGACTTGACTACCCTCAGATCCAGGGAGGTGCTAAGGAGAAGACGAGGCTGGCTGCCAAGTGGGTAATAGGAAGATAAGAAATCAAGTAGCTTCCTGCTTGCCTTTAAAGAAAGGCGTAAGTTTGAGTGGAAGCATTTCTGCCCTTATTTCAGTCTTATTTCAGAATAGACTTCTGTTGTCATCGTACCAACTCTTGCTCAGTGCACTGCCTTGTGCTTATATACAGCTACTAACAGTTTCCAGGCAAAACCCCAGAGACTTATCTGAAGCCTCCTTTTCTTTACAGGCGAATCGGTCTTTGGCTTCTCTCTTGCAGCTGAACTCCCTTGGAGGAGAGCGATCTTCAACAGCATTTTGTAATTGTTTCATGTTAGCTGCAAACCTGTCACCTACCAGGTTGACAGCTCACTGGCCTCATTAAATGCTTTCCAAAATTGATTTTCTTTTCTCTGCTATATGTTTCTTTAGTCCGGTAGATATCATGCTAAATCAGATCAATTCCAGTGTACTGCATCAGGTAAAATAACTAGGGAATAAAAGGCCCCTCTTCTATCATTATAAGCAATTTGATCACGTGTTGCCCTTTTCCCCTTAGTGTTCGACTATGACTCTAATAGCAGAAGTGGTGTTTCCTCAACAAAATAATTAAGGTGGTTTTAGTTTCTTTCTGCAATTCAGTTTTCTGTTTTCTCTTCAAGCTGAATGCCTGCTCTCAACTGGGAAACTCTTCTCTCAGTATCTTCCTGGAGTTCTGCAGATACTAGAGTCTCCTTTTGAAATCTACTCTCAGAGGCTGTATATTGAAGGGAAGTGGTGGGAATACTTTGGAAATTCTTTTGTTTCAAAGAAATCAGCTTTATAGCTCAAAAGCCGCCTTAATTCTTACTGAAAAGCATGCAAACGTGTTTGAAGACATAGTAGATATTCCTGTTGTATGTCAGTGTTATGGTCTGCCGTAAATTTTAAGGAAAACTTTCCAGTTATGGTAACTTGAGTGAACTGTGATGAATTTAAAATGCTCCTTTCCTGCTCGTCAAAGGCTAACATAAGGAAAAAAATGACACAGCAGAAAACCAAAGTATAGCCTTTGTTTTTAAATATTTTTTATAGCTTCACTTTGTGACGTTCATTTTCTTGATTCTGTATTCTATACTTTAAGTATTCCTGTGTAATTAACAAATATCCTTTTGATGAGTAAATTCTGAACAGCAACAATTCACTCCCACACCTGTTCATTAACTGTGATATTCAGACAAGAATTTTGGAGGCGGATCTATACCTATGTGTGTTTATACCTGTATGAGTTACATATCGTACTTCTGATGAAATAGGTTTTCTGCTACTAATAGAGAACGTGACTGAGATGTAACCAAAGCATCTGCAATCCTTTTTACCTCAGTAGTTTTCCCCTGAGTGGGACTGTCATAATACTTGTTTCCCCATGCTTCTTGTTTTCCCATAAAAAAGGACAGTTACTAACTGTGCATGCCTGAGAAAATTTGGTAACGAACAATAATATGAACAAGACATTACTTTTCCCTTCACAAACCTTACCTCATGCAGCCAGCTGAGAACACTAAATGTGTGTTGGGTAATTGGCTTCCCTGCATCCCATGTTTTTAATTGCCTGAATATACAATCAACTCAAGGTACATTTCTTGTGCTCTAATGAATTTTAACGTAGGGGTTTATTTCCAGATGGATCAGCATTGAAACAGCTCTTCAGCTTCTTATAAATATGATTTAAATTAGCACATTGATACCAAAATCTTACCACCCAAGAAATTAAATATAGAATTTATTACATAATTGTGTGACTAGTTTATCTGTGGACATCAAAATAGCTTTTGGAAAAAAAAAATGCACCACTCTCTAGAGTACACTATGGCACTAGAGGAGCATTAATGCAGGAAATATTGTACTTACATAAAGTTTGAGATATGTCATTTCAGGGGGAAAAAAATCTTCCATAATTTTTAATTCACTCTTTGCATTTATTTGTGACTTGAAAACCAAGGAAATGAAGCTCTTCTTTCCTGACACAGCATGTTGGAATAGAGACATCTATATGAATGCAATATGAGGACATTTTACAGTGTGTCATTTCTCAACTGAAAAAGTCACATCTACTTGTACTCTAAGAGTGAACGCGCCACAGTTCATAGAGTATATCTGAACATTTAATTAATGTTGCTGCCAGAGTAAATATGCAGCAGTTTTGACATACCTCTTCAATCCATATTTATAGAGGATATAGGAATGAATTAGTAGTATGTTAGATATTGTTTGGGTTTGCACCTGCCTCTGATGAAGCTGTGACTTTGACTATGTCATTTGACTTCTACATGTAGCGGTAGTCTCACTCGTAAAGAGACATAATAGTGGTTTTTTCTCTAGATGGAGATTATGAAATAAAGGAGATAATGTTTGTAGAGCAAATGAGCTCATGTGGAGAAATGATTTCTTTACAGGATTTAAGAAAGATGATGCAGATATTTGTTGTGACACTTTGGGCTCTGTTCATCGTTTTATCCCATGTTGACCTGCTCTGTGAATTTGATTCTAAGAGTCAAGTGACTTAAGCCTTACTATGCCTTTGATCTACACAATAAAGCAATAATGATTGTGTTTACTCCTGTTTGTCAAAAGCGTTTGTACCTGTGTATGCAGTGAGCTCCCTAAGTGCTAATCTGTAGCATCCATAGGTTTTAGTGATTGAAGACTATACCACTTTCTCCTTTGTCCCCAGCCTGAGTAACTGGGAGTGAATAGTTACGGTAATCAGAATTGCAGTTTACAACATAATGTAGCTAAATAAATGTATCTAATGTAGATATATTTTGACTCAATAATAGTCTGTAATATTTCAACTCACTTATTTCAGCAAATGATCTCAAGTCAGAGGGGTCTCTGATGCTAGAGTTAGTTCCTGTCTGCTCTGTAGAACTGTTCAAGATTTTGAGATGTGATAGTGGCTTACATTCAGACCAGAAGGTCATGTTTTACTTAACTGTCGTATAGAGGCTGCCTCTGGTAACCGTGCATCATTTCTACATTATTGTAAATGTATATGTGATACTATTGCTTATGCTGTATTTCAGGAAAAGCAGAGATTTCTGACAGATGTTCTACATGAAGTGATGTTGCTGGATGGTTTGACCAGTTCACATCCAGTATCCCAGGAGGTGCAGCAAGCCACAGACATTGACAGGGTGTTTGACTGGATTGCATATAAAAAGGTGGGACTAATTAAACTTATCTATTTCTATGAGATTTGTCAGTAGCTATTAGAAGATTATGTTCTGTCTGTAGAACAAATGCTCAAGAATACATTCGTAATTGTTACTAGGTGGTAAACTTTAATTTGCATTGAATATGTTTGCAATATACTACAGCATGTCACTACAGTAATTTTATCCCTTGACATTCAACAGAACAGTGTTAATGTTCTTTTAATTACTGTTCATTTTGTGGCAGTGTCTGAAAAGTGTTAAATGCTTTAGAAAGCAAAAGGGTAGATAGTCTTTACCCTATTGAAACTCTTAAGAAGTTTTCCCTTTTTTTTTTTTTTTTGACTTATGAGATGTTTTTTTCTATCAACCAATGAAAACTCAGGTCATTGCAGAAGAGCGAGAGCAGAGGAATGGAATTCTGCTGTGGAGGACTATATATTAATTCAGGCAATTTCAAATTGTATTTCAGTGATAGGATTGATTCAACCAATTTTGGGACTTCTATGGAAGAGTGGGAGAGATGTACAATTCCACC
>JAOWBP010000001.1:31806090-31816947 GCA_028571105.1 Tragopan temminckii
CCTGTGATAGGGCTTGCTGTTAGCCTATGACCCAAAAACTGGAGGTTTCCATCACACCACATGATGATTCTCTGCTGTGTGGTGTGCTGTCCAATACTGTGCTTTAATTTCATGACTAAATGTGCTTGATGCATGCTGCAGATGCTATTTCCTACAGCTTTCCACTAGGAAGGTTGTACTGGAACTCTCTGCTCCAGACAATAAGTCTTTTGACTGTTACCCTTGTACTGGATAATATTTTCCTTCTGCACCATTAGCTGCCTAGTATCAGACTGTAACAAGACAGCTGCAGCATAGCACTGACTTGCCTGCTGAGCTTCCAGTTTATCCAGCAGATATTTAGTGATAAAAGAGAGTGTATCCTCTCTTGCAGTCACCAGTTATTCCCATCAGCAACAAATTCAAGATGTTCATCTTCTGTTAGAGGTTCTTATTCCTTTAGGGGTGGACAGATGAGAGCATCTATGTATAAATATTTAATAGATATAGAATGTAATATTTGAACATAAAATACCTAGGAAAATATTCTAAAATACTGGAGTAGATCAAGAGCCCAAATAACATTTTCAAAAATGTTTTAGCTGCCTTTGAAAATATTATTCTTGGTCAATTAAGTGATAATAAACAGTAAGTTTTTGATTATTGAAGTGTTCTCATTGTTTAAATATTTTAATCATGTTTGCTGGTGATAGCTGAACTCAGCTGATTCAAAGGTTTATCTCTCATCAGTATCTTAATATCTCAAGCTAATGATTTTTTTAATTAATATGATAATAGTAATATCACACAGTACACTATAATACTTAGCACTAATCTTTTCATCATATGAACGTTTTACAAACACAAAGAATTTTTTATTTACATTGAAATGATAAATAGGACTCTAAGACACATCTGTATACTGTTAGCTATTTTATACATGCCAATAGGATCACTGTGTTTTGTCTGTGAATTAGATTACAATCTGCATATTGTATCTGTCTGTTTATTTAGAGGTTCATTTTTAGTATAACAGTGGCCATGCTCAGTGGATTAAGGCAGCATCTCCAGTCAGCTTCTCTGCTGGTCGGCTCTCCCAGAGCCCTGAATGATGTTGAGTGAATTCATATCAGGGCCTGTCCCTGTAAATTTTACCTCATTTATCTGATCTAGCAAACCAACCTGAGAAATGGCAATGAAAGAATTTACTTTTGCACTTTCTTAGGTGGGGAGACTAAAACACAGACACTTTCACCCATAAGTTCTTTGTTTTGCTGTCTAATAAGTTATCCATCCGCCTTTCTGTCAAGCCATTCATCCTTTTGTTTTGAATACAGTCTTTTAGTCTTTCATCAGAAGAAACTTTGCCAGTGACTTCATAGCTGCTTTTTTCCCTGTTTCGGTACTTTCCTCTAAGCTTCTGACACTGTTTCCTTCTGAGAATAAGTTAGAACAAACTTAACATTTTGTAGATCTTGCATTCTTGTTTCATTTCTGTGTAATCTTGTATGCAAGCATGCACAACTTGCATTTAAAATCAATTCGCTTGTTGATGAAATGAACTCTTTTATGAGATAGCTAGAACTTTTGCCTATCCTTCTAGCTCTCTAATCTCTGCCAATATCAATACTGTGACGAATAGTATGTTAATAAAATCCTAAATGTACCTCGTTGGGTGTTTGTTCAAATATTTTCCAGTGCCTCAAAGCCCTCCTTACGCAGTGAGCCCTGAGCGAGGGATTTTATTGCTGGTTTTTCATGGATGGCTTTTTAGTTGATTGCTGACTTATTTTTTAAATTACTGAAAAATACCAAGTTCTTGAGAATTTGTTGCTTTTGACTCTAGTAAACTTTTGGTCAGGACCATTAGTAAGGTCTTTTCTACTGTCTTTATTAAAATGTTAAACAGTCTAGGACTACATGCAGTATCTTTTCCTTACCTTTTGTTTTTTTTGTGTTTTTTTTGTGTTTTTTTTCCCCATTCTCTTTTTATTTTTATTCAAAATATCCACCTGATATTCCCTGGGACCTTAGGTTGTCCATGTGATCTCTTTTCTCTCTAGTATCTTCTATCTGAAATTGAAATCGTGAAACTTTCTCCCATCTCATTTTTCTGCAGTGAAATGACAGTCATAGATTGTCATTGTCATTTCATTATCTTTACTGTCATCAATATGGCATAAATCAATTAGAAACCATTAAAATGCCTGTGTCTGCTAGACACTCAGCTGTCATTACTCTTTCTATACATTTCAGGGGTAACCATTGAAACTATGATATTTAAATGCCTTGGAGCTGAATATACTTTTCATTTCCACTTTCTTGTCCCCAGTGGTTGCATGTGTTAAAAGGTTCGTGACTAAACCCCTGAAGAATGGTATTCAGGTAATCCCATTAGCAGAGTGAAACAGGCAGTGCAGCACACAGTATTTCCACTTATGCTGTTGACAGTGGTGCTTGCCTCTTTTGAAAGCCAAACACTATCATAGCAGTCCTTCACATAAGAGCATGTCATGTCATCCTCCACTAAGGCCACAAATATTTAGAAATAGACAAGAAGCCATAATAGTACATCAATTAACAAACAATAGTGGTAGATGATTCAAGGCTCTCAGCTCACATCAGAGAGTGGATATATTTTCCTTGTGCAGCTGGAAGTAAGAGTGTGTCCTCCCACAATGACAGGAAAAGTGGTTATATCCCAAGTGCAGCGGGAAATATAGCCTGTTGAACACAAGAGTGGATCTGAGAATTATTAAATCAAGGCAAAAAGCGTGACAGCCTTTCCACACCAGAAATAACTGACAGCAGGAATCAGCCCTGGAGAGCTACATCAACAGAGGAGAGAGTGCAGCAAGGATAACATGAGGAACAACAATCAACAAGGAAGAACCAGATGTAATGAAACAGAGAAACAAGACGGCTGCAAAACAGAGGGAGAAACCAGACCCAGAACAGTGTTAGAGAGATATCCCAGATAGAAGTAAAGAAGTCATACGGTACATGAGCAGTCACAGCCAGATAAGAGAAGAGATGAAAGGGCACCAAAGACATTGTAGAGAGTTAGATAATATCTGAAGTTGTTTCCATCATGCTTCTGAATGCTTTAAAGTGTGCTGGTTGCAGATCCTGGTAGCAATCAGAGCAGGCAAGTCCAGTAGGCTGGAGTGTAGCTATCAAAGTGTAGTCCCAGCAGAATATGTCTTGGCAAGTGACAAGCAGTAATCAAAGCAAGGAAGAGTGTGGCTGGAATAGAGAAGAATATTCAATTTTTCCTCCCTGTAAGCAAAATGAGCTTCTGTGGAGATATCAGTTACTGGCCCAGACTTTGCAACCCAAGTAATTATTTTCTAAACATTTGTCTGTATAATTTGTTTTTCATTGTAACTCTGTGCCACTTCTTTAAAAACAGCCTTTTCCTGCTTTCTGCAACAGTCTGATGGAAGGAGGATGTATTTCTAATAGTTACAAAGGAAGGGGGAGGCACCTCCCCCTCCACCCCCCAAGGGCAATGTTAGAAGAACTATACAACTAAAAATCCGCACAAAGAAAAATGATCAGTTTCCCGTTTGTCGCAAGAAACAGTTCTGGCAAAAGAGGATTTAAGACACTGGAAGTAGTGACTTGCTCTCTCTATCGTTCTCTCTGAAAATTCACAGTGTGTCATGTTTTGCAAGAGCAGTCAGTGAAAAGGCTCTCTAAAATCTTCATTCTTTTCACTTCTTTTCCTCAGAAAACTGGACGGATCCTGATGCTGAAATAAACAAACAAAAAACAAAACATCTATTTTGACCAGTGAAACCAATATTAGTATTGGTATGAAATCCACTCAGTTCATAAGTGTAAAGATATTGTGACAATCTTTGCCTAACAAAATGGTTGTGTGCAGTGACTGCTTGAAAGTGAGAGCAGCTCATGAACACTATAAGAAATACTGGAGAAACACTAACAAATAATAAAATACAATAAAGCAGATTATATTTTTAATTATTCGCTTAACTAAATCAGGAATGTTGAGATGACATCCAGCTAGCTAGTTAAAATTCTTACAGTACATTTCAGGTCACTTTGCAACCCATTCCCTTTCTACAGTGTAAAGGTTTGTTCTTCCTGTCTAATTTAGCTGTGATGTCACCCGTGAATGTCGTGAAGCTATCTGAGTCCGTCTGATGGTGATGTCTGTTCCTTGACTTGCTAACACAGAAGGTCAGTGCCCAGATTGTAGAAGGACCCATTTGAGGGTAATGCATTATATCAGAGGATGAAAACAATTTCTGTTCAGATAAGAATGTTGTAGATCTTCACAGCTTCCAGTATGAAAGCCATTGGAATATGAAGTTGGTGAAATCTTTAGGTTCAGAGCAGTCCCAAGAGTGCCTGACTTCAAGTATGCAGGAAATCCTGCTCCAGCCCATGGGGTACTAGTGTGTAAAGCCAAGCAGGTACATCTGAGCACCTTCCTGACTCAAAATAGTCAGTAACCTACTGCACTGCTAACCATATGGTTGTGTAGTGTTTTCTGAAGAAGAATCATAGAAACCTCTGTGTGACATGTTTAAACAGCTACACACCTAGAGTGACTCAGGAGTACTAGTTTCCCTGTGCTGGGGAAAATTATGCATAGAAGAAGTAATAACAATGGAAAACAAATGTTAATCAAAACACTATTTTAAAGAAGAGTGCATTAGACTAGAATGCTCGGTCAGCCCAATGCAAGGCAGAGCAATCAGGAAGAGGCAGCTATGATTGTCTTCTGCAGATGTTAGTGGTGTGAAAGTAGAGGTTGAGCCTTCCTGCCAATATCCTGTTAGATTTTGTTGCCGTGTGATAGATGGCAGCAGAGGGGCAGTCTGACAGAATGGTGTCTGACATGGAAGTGTGTATGAAGAAATTGTGTGTCACTGAGTTCCTCCATGCAGAAAAATGGCACCCACTGACATGCATTGATGCTTGCTGAACATCTGTGGAGACCAAATAGAGGATGTGAGCACAGTGAGGTAGTGGGTGGTGTGTTTCAGCAGTAATGGCAATGACGTGAAAGACAAGTCACGTTCTGAACACCATCTACAAGCGCAGCATGTGGGTGTTTGTTCATTGCTGGCAAAAATGCATAGATAATGGTGATGTCTGTGTTGAGAAACACTGATTTGTAGCTGAGAATTTGCTCTATCAAATAGTGTTATTGTGTTCTTTGTATCTGTTGTAGTTTCCATGGGAAGAAATTACTATTGGAGCAGCTTATATATAACAGATTTTGCAGGCCTGGAGGACCCCCATTCAGGATGTAGTGGTCTGGAACAATCTTAGCCCTACTCTTTTGTTCTTGTTATTTTATGGGAATATTTGAATTCTGGAGAACTTCTGAAGCCTAAAAGATGTATTGAAAGAGAAGAAGTAGAATGGCATGCCTACTTATAGTTAGTTGCAAATATATCAGTTTTAGACAAATGGTTTGAGATGCTTAAGTGGTGCTTATTTAACTAAAAATATGAAGAAATGTTAATCTTCATGCTTCATAAAAATAAATGTGGTCAAACAGACCTGATTTCAATCTTTGATGAGATTAATTATGTGTTTGGTAAAGAGAAATTGTGTAGAAACATAGACTTCTAAATTTTGTTCTATTATAGCAAAATATTCTATTAAAAAAATAGTGCTACATGGTATCACTACGGAACACATTGACTGGATTAATAGACAGCTATCTCATAATACCGATCTCCACAGTAGTAACTGTTGGAGAATCATCACAGTTTTTTTTGTTTTATTTTACTTAATTTGCTTTTAGATTCTCAGTGGAGTTGGTTGGCAAAATGGTGATATGTTTCTTCTTTAAAGTAAAGCAACAGGGATCATGGAAACGCTTTAGTAAATGTTCCATCATAAAAGGGAAAATCTGCATCTATTACTTCTAATGGAAGACATGGAATTGTGGAGCTAGTTTTATCATTAGAGGAGATCCTTAATACAGTGGCTTTTAAGACATACTGGTTTATTCACGGCTTACTTGTATTATGATGGTGGCCCATCTATGTAAATAATGTCATCAACCTTTTTTGCTTATAATTTCTTGAGGGTTTCCTTATTCATAATGAAGAAGTATAAAGTGCTTTTTCCTTGGTGGTGGTGTCAGCACATATAACAGATTTTGGTGGCCAGGCTAAATAAAACTGCAGTTGTAAATGGAGTCTCAGTCTAGGCGACTGAAACATTTCATTATTCAAAGAAAGTGGTATGACAACACCTGAAGAACATGATGGTCTTTTACTCCTGAATTTTGTTTATTGTGTCACGTTCCTAAAATTTACAAGAGAATTTTTGTCTAAGACAAACATTTCACCAAAGCTCATCTTGCCATCTGACCATTTTGATATTATCCAGGCCTAGAACAGCTGTGTTTGTCAGAATAGAAAATGATTATGATTTCTCAGTGAAAAGCTCTCCTTGAATATAATGTTGCTTTTTCAGTGATGTTTTGGCATCAGATAAATGGCCTTACAGTCTATAAAAACAACATAAGATGCTGTTATGCATCTTAGATGATTTAGCACAGTAAATTACAGGTTTATAGGTATACTTGCTGGTTTTAAAAATATTGACTCAACTAGACTGCAAGTAAAGTTTTAAGAACAGAGTAAGATTAATTTGTTTATTAAAATTTATCCTGGTTTTATTGCTGAATATCAGCAGCATGTTAACTTGTGGGTATGCACTGCTTGATAAGCAAGTATCTATTGGAAATTATATTTTATAAAGTAAAGAAGACAAAAATACCTGTTTTTTTTTTTCCTCTAGTCTGTGTAATAAAAATTAAAGAGGTAGTTTTTTAGCTCCTTTCAGTGTGGGTAGCCACTTTTTAATAATTCATTACTGAGATCATGGAAATTAGTCAGACTCAAATTCAACTGACTGTGTAGTTACTTGTTTAATTTTATGTGTGTAAGCTGTGGAATTTAAGTTAAATTACTTAAGGTAATTCAGTGTGTCACTAAATGATGGCCTGGACTAAGAATTTAAGTATTGGGCTCATGGTGTCACATCTTGTACTTGTATGCATAGTCTGCATATACTGGTCTTCCTCACTCTTTTCAAGGCTTTTACGTGGATTTTCCAAAGCGAAAGCCTCTAGGAATTAATTCAAACATGTTATGTTTTTCCCATATTATATATGTTATTGTAATCTAATAAGGAAACATTCACATTCATGAAATTCATTTGTATTAAGCTTCATTTTTCTTGTAGTATTTTGGTGTGTTGTTGGAGAATACAGAAAATTAGTCACACTGGTGTACTGTGGTGATCAGTTTCTGAAAATGAAAGATTTGGTGCTGGTGCCTCATGTTGCAGTCTAATTCATTCCCTGAAAAGAATTTATCTGTGAGTACTTCTGAAGTTTCCAGAGATGAGGTACAGAAACACTTCAAGAGCTCCAGAGAAGGCTTTGCAGTGGTCTCTGCTCCACGGAAGAGCTTCAACAGATGTGTCTCAGGCCATAGTACCATATTGGAATGGCAACTGTGAACAGGGCACTTGTTCCAAGACTATCAGTGAGGCTGTTGACAAAGAAAGTTGGTACAAATTACAGAAATAGGAAGGCAGAGCTCATTTCAGCATGATCTTCTGGGTGGGAGATGAGGAATGACTGGACTTCTTTTGTGGAAAAAGAAGTGTATATGGTGAATATGTTTGCTTTAGAAAGCACAATTTAAATGCAACAACCTGGATTTGATGGTGGTTACCTAACTGTTAGTTGCTCTCACAGGAGAACTGAAGAGATGTCAGTTGATTTATTTAAGGTCACACCAGTTGCTCAACAGACATTGCATCAGGCTACTCACATCTCTCAGTCCTCTTCTTTAAAATGCTGATGGTGGTAGTTAAGTTAATTCAGTGCAGTACTTGTGGTGTAACACAACGATTCAGTAAAACAGGTTTTTAAAAAGTTGTTTACACAAATGCACACTGTTCTGTATCTGCAATGGAATAAATTCTGCAGATGTGACTTAGTCAAAACATATTTTTTCTGTCAGATTTTCTGCAAGATTTGACAGATTTCATTTTGGTTCCTAATTTTATGTAAAGGTTCTTTTTTAAATGTCACATTCTTGTTACATGTCTGATATACATTGTTCTTTCAGTTTAATTCGTGCTGTGTTTTTCCCAATAAGCTTAATTTCATAGAGCATCCAGCTGTGGTTGCTTAGTACCAACAAAGAATGATTGTTTTGAAAAATGTGGCTTGGATACTACATGTTGGTTAGTGTTCAGATTAAAAAAATAACGTGCAATTGTACGTTCTTTGTATGAATGCTTTGTAACGTGCTCTTTTAATATTTTAAAAAAAACCTTGAATCATGGAGTTATCTATTCTGTGTTTTAAAAAATACAGAATAGTGTATGAATTCAGGAACTTTGAGGTGAAATGAAATTATACTCATTTTCTTAAAAACCTATTTGATTGTGGATATCCTTAGGCTTTCACTTGACAGAACAGAGTAAAAATATGTTCAACATTCTTAAGAAAAAGAAATGCTGCTTTTATTACATTTGGAGTTCGAAAAAAATCTCTTTCTTCAGCATGTTTCATGAAGAAGAGATGCATTTCAGTCAGTATTCAGAACATTTTAGTCAGAATTTGGAAATGTCCTCTTCAGTGTGTAATCTTCATTGATTTTGTTAAGGTTGTTCATGCCTTGAGTGCAGAGCAAGTATACCTTGGGAGTTACTGGGTGAGGGGCCACTTGATGGCCAATGTGTAAGAAGGGGAACTCAGAATTTTAAGATGAATCAGTTGTATTGGACTTGCTTGATTCCCTTGCTGAGTTTATTCTTTGTAACAGGTTGCAGGAACTATCAATTTGAGGTAGATGTATGGGAAATACTGATCAAAATAATTCAGTTAGTTGTTAGAAAGTCTGAAGATCGAAGCTGCATCCATCTGCATTTTCTGGAAGTACCCAAGTGTGGAGTGCAGAACTTCTGGAAATGGATTGTAGACTGTCCTTGCAAACAGGCTCTGTCAGAGAGTTGCTGGGGGCAGTTTAGTTCTTAGAATTTCTCCTAGAGCCCATTCTCTATAGACTGATGAGTTCAGCTTCTTGCTTCAGCAAGTCTATAAAGTGTGTGAAGGATAAATAACTCAGTACATGTATAACTAAGTTGCTTTAATGTTAACTTTTGCAAAAGGAGATTTTGTCTCCCTGTCCAGCTCTGGTCTCTATAGGAAGTTAGGAGACACTGGGTTTTCAGAAATTCTTTGGCCAGTCACCATGCCAAAGGCTTTTGACTCTCCCACATGGAGCTGCAAAGTGACTAGTGTTGCCTCAGAGTAGAGGAAGGTCTTTTTACAGACTGGAAATGAAGTGACCAAATGATCTGGAACAAGTACAGTTTATGGTCTTATCTCCCACCTGTCTCTACTTGTCCACGGAATATTTTCTCCAAAATGTGATGGGCCTTTCCATGCTATTCCTTCAAATCTGTCTTCTAAAAACTTTTCCAGTTATATTCAGTTGTAGTATGGCACAGAATAAATAGTTTAAGGAGGGAAATTTCGCATATGCTTAACATAACTGATTGATGTAAAAAAAAGGAGTACTGGTATATACTAGGTATAGGTTAGTAGCGATCAAACTATGTATTGATTCTAATCTTAAATCAGTAGCTTTAGGAAAGAATGGAACATTTGTTAGTGCCTATATGTGATCTGAGCTTTGTTATTATCACTTCAGATAAAGGTGAGTACAAGAAATTATTATTGATAATAAAAGCTCTAACAATAATATTATTTTATTTATTTATTTATTTTTAATGAGAGAAGCAAAAGCAAAGTGGGCCATTGGAGGTTTTGTAGAAAATTGATGTATTAGATTTTTTCTTTGAAATACAGCTAAGTAATTTTTGTTGGCAGTCCTCTTCTCCTCAGTATTTCACTCCGCTCTTTTACCTTGGGTACCATGGTGGTGGTTTCCATAACAAGATACTTCTTGATTTTAGTTTTTATGTCAGAATTGACTTTTATCCCTAAACAAGTGCAGCAAGGTGAACATTTGTGAGAAAAACTTATACTGAGATCTGCATGATTGTTATTCATAATATTTGATGTTACCTGAAATAAATTTATAAGTGAGCCTGTGAGATACTTTCTCAGACTTTACGAACTCAGGGAGGTGTTTTTGCACTCTTTACACTCTACACTTTATCTGTGCTATTTCAGATATATTTCTTCAGATGAGATGAATCAAGTGTAGCTGTAGTGCTTGCTTCTCTTTCCATTGCCTTTAAAAGGAATTTGTGCAGCTGGCTCAGCTCTATAAAACTGAGTAAGCATTAGAGTAGTTACAGTGTAGGCATCTGCATTCGGTCACATGAACCTTCATCCTACGGTTAAAAGAAACAACAAAACTCACAAAAGCAGAAGGAAAAAAAAAAAAAGATGATATTCTAGAGAAAAAAAATACAAAATTTGATGGGAATGAGGATGGAAAAACTATGCTAGTTAGACTTTTATGCTCTCTATCTTTCCCTACTCCAGCTCATTTACAAAATGATAGATTATTTTACTTTTCTGAGAGTCAACTGTAGTTCACAGTTTCTTTTCTGTGTTGGTGACATTTTTCTTGTGTGAGCACTTTTTGGAACATAATTTTTGATCCTTAAAATAATAATGCTGAATGAGTTTACAACTCAGCTGTATCTCTTCACGTGTGGCCCTTTGTCCTTGCCTCCTAGCTTCTGCATAGTTCTGTGTACTGATTTGCTGATTTTCACAGTATCTGCTTCTCCAAAATGACTTCATTCATTCATTCATTCATTCATTCATTATTTTTAGTACTTTTATTTGCTGCCTGTTTGGTACAGAACATCTGCCTCCATCTA
>JAOWBP010000001.1:31821377-31844293 GCA_028571105.1 Tragopan temminckii
CTGATTATTTTTGAATCTCTGTAATGTAAAATTTTTTTCCCCCTAATTAGCATTAGTCTTATTCCTGAACCTATATCTGTAGCAGAGGTTGTTGAATTTCAACATCATGTTTTCTTGCTGCCTTTGATTCACTGTTTTTAAATCAGAAGCGTCCTCCCTCTCGTATGGAGATCATTACTAAGTGTAACATTTGATTAATGGGACTGAGAGGCTGATTTTCCTGATTTGACTGCAGAGTAAGACATTGTAACTAGATCATCTGTTCTGCAAAGGTATTTTTGCTTGAAATAGAGCACTTGTGCAAGTGGAAAATATACAGAAGTTGTGGTCGTACTGAGAGGGAGTAAGAAAGCCCATGGGGTGCCTTAAAGAAAGCTAGTGTGTCTGTGGTTCTTGATGTAAGTGCTGACAATTGGAATCATTTGTAAAACAAAAGAAATTTTTTAGATCTCAATCCTTTGCCTGAAGGGACAAGAGGATAGAACTGATACAAGTACAGTAAGTATATTATACAAATACATCTGTGGAAGACTGTGGGAGATAAACTGACTGTTAATGAAGTCAAGTATGGATATCAACATCTTAAAAATGAAAATGAAATGATCCACTTCTAGATCACCACATCTTGAAGGCTTTTTTGAAGGAAAGTATTATCACTAAATCCTGATTTACAATAATGTAATTAAAATAAGAATATTATGAGTAATTATTGTTGTATATTTTATCATGGATGTCATGTTTTGCCTCACTGAAAATTGCACAGTAGTGCTAAGTGCACACAAGGCTGGGGACAACCCAATCATTTTTCCTTGTAAATCTTTGTCTTTTATCTCATTTTTTTAATTCCAGTGCAATTAAAGTTTATAATAATCTTTAACAGTTTTCCAAGATGATATTATTGGATACAACTGCATACTTCAAATTGTTGTTATTAGTTTTGCATATCAATATTTAACAATAGCAACTTACTTTTCTGAATTATTTCCCACAGGGTGCAGCTTTAATTCGAATGTTGGCTAATTTTATGGGTCACTCTGTGTTTCAAATGGGCTTGCAAGTAAGTAAGATATTTCTGTCTTTGTCCAAGTGTGTATTTCTAGCAGCTTGTCTCACTTGTACATTTTTTCTTTTTAAACCATATTCTCATATATTTCTGGAAATGTTTCTTTAATTCAGGACTGTCAGAGGCACCAACATACCCCTGAAGCTGACTTTGATAGAAAACACTGGGCGGTATAGCACACAAGGTGCTGCCCCTGTAAATGAAAGCTTCACCTCTATTTCTTGGTGTACGTAGATATTGCGCTTCAGCTGACACACTGTTTTGTGTCTGGTTTGTGTACATTACCAGGTAGAGGCTGTTTTAGCCATATGACAGCTGCGTGGAGGGCTAGCTGAGGAAGGAGCTACTTCTGTTCAATTACATTTGCATGCTGATATGAAAGTCAAGGCAGCTAGAAAATACATAGCCCTAGAAACCAATAATGCTTTTCAGATAAATACTTTTGCCTTTCCCTGCCCTCCACATAAAACTCCTCAAGCTTTATTTTTGCCTTTGATAAACATGGAGTGCTCTCTACCTTAACAATGTTTTCAAAACTCACTTTACCTCTTAAAAGAAATCTGAGGAGGTAACAATTCTGTATGAAGAAATTCAACATGCTGATTACTAAGGATGAACTCTTTTCAGCAATAATTCAGTGCAAATGACTGTTTCATAAACTATTTAAAAACAAACAGGCCAGAGCATAAAAAACAATGCAACTCCCTCTATTCCATGGAATTCTGCTTGAGTAAATCATGTTACAGGCAGCTGTGATTGATGAATTATGTATGATGCAGCCTGCTACTTAGAAGTGTCCTTTAAAGTAAATTGATGTTCACCTGAAATACAATTATGCTAAGATGGAAAGAGCAATCAATCTTATCTGTTCTTAGTAAGCTTTTCATTTTGAAATTTAAATAAACTATGTCTGGGATCAGGTCATTTTTTAACACAATAATTCTACATCTAACCAAAATGAATTGAAAGAAAAAAATATAAAACAAAGTTCCATAAATACATTAGTTATATTGCAGAGAGGTGTATTCCATGCTGTAGGCAATGTAAGGAAAGGGGGAAAATATGGCTTTTTGGAGGGTTTATAGGACATTTGTGTTTTGCATGGGACCCATTTAAATCATTTCCTTAGCTATAGCATTTGGTCTAATCACTTAGTTAATTTCTTCCAGATTTTTTTTTCAGAAGATCTTGTATGTGTAGATATTGAAATCCTCATCTCATTTAAGCCAAGAAGATTTCTGTCATTAGTCCAGCAAAGTCTATATTTCAACCACATTTCACAAGGAAATTCAGTTTTATTAAAAGGGCATTTCACTGAGGATTGGAGAAAGGGAACATTTTTATACATATATATCAAACCTCTTTTTTCTGTTTGCCTTGAACAGTGTTAAAGTTGTCGTGGAATAAGTTAAAGAAAAATACTTTAAATGAAATAAAATAATTACAATTTAAAAAATCAAAGTTGTAGTAAAGTTGATGTTCCTAGTATTTTCCTTTTATTTTTCCTTTTCACTGTTTCTGCTCCAATAGAAACTCTTCCTTTATCAAAGTCAGTGAAAAATCTGTGAAAATCTAACTTCTGAAAGTCTTGGCATCAGTTCAGTAGGATGATATTCTGCTTCTGTTTATAAAAACTATTTAAAATCCAGATGGAGATTTTCTGTGTGTCTGACTCCATGTTGAACAAAATAAAGCACAATGTTCCTGAGCTTGTTCATAAGCTACAAGTTGTGTAATTGGAAGGGGCGGCCATTCATTTAATTCTTTTGATTCTTTGTGAATGTAACAAAATAACATTGACTATGTTCTGTAGAGTTGGGCTGCTAGCTTTGCTAATGACATGGGAAATTGTATAACTGATTTACCCTTTCTATCATTTTAGCTCTTTAGCCCCAGTACTGTTACTTGGGATTTAGCATGAAGTTCCCTTGCATCCAATTTTGTTATGGAATTCCAGTGTTAGCAGCTAAGTGACATTTTTCACATATTGCTGCAAAAGTGAAGCATCATTACTATTATTTAGAAATCTCTTCAAGTAACAAATACAAAAATACAAGAGTGTACTTGCTGGTTCATTCCTGCTCATTCTAATGGCTTTCTGAGAAACTGAGTTCTGAAAGACCTTCGCTTTATCTTATTGACGTTATTTGTTATTAGCCCCCAGTACGTAAAACAAATCAGTGTTAATATGATCATTATTTCAGTTCTTTTTAGTGAGTTATGTCCTTAGCGTTTCACAGGTGATAAAAAGGAGTATTTGTGCAGTCTTATTGCACCGCCATAGATCAAAATGAGTAACCTTTTATATGCATTTGCGTGGAATGCTTGTGATTTCATCGAAGTCAAGGTATGATTCATCATCTAATTAAGAGTTGCAAAATTAGAGCTTTTATACAATGCTAACAAGCCTTTGGCTTAAGGAGAGGAAAGGATAAAGTTTAAAGCAAGAAGCTAGTAGGATGTCTACCTTTTTTGTTCCTTGCCACTTACATTTTCTGAATCTAATTACATGCTATCACCTGGCAGGTGGATATTACGAAGAAGTCGAGATAGCCTGTCAAAGAAAACAATCAGTTGTGTTAAAAATGAAACTAAAAAGTTGGTGAAGGGAAATATGGCTCAATGCTGCATATTATTTGATAATTAATGTGAACTGAAGAATGTCTACAAAGGTGCCTATGACGCCCAGAATTCAGCAAATCATTTTATTGACGAGTCTGTGAGGATATAAAATATTAAAAGTGGCAGTTTTATAGAATATATGGTTTGGAGAAATTTGTATTTACTGAGGGTAACTGGCCCATTTCTATCACAGTAAATATATGGTGAATATATAGTGTAGAACTTCCATTGTAAAAGTGCAGCCAAGAGAATTCCTAATGAAGATATGATTTTCTGGAAGCCCTTCAGAAACATAGGATGTCTTGAATCATGTGACATTATCAAACACGAGATTTAGTAACAAAGACAGATCTTTTTCACTGTTTTCAGAGGGCGTGCCACAGACAAATCCAAGAGGGAATCTATTTATATTTTATGACTGAATAACAACAGTAACTGTTACCACAGCTGGATACAAAAAAGTCACAGCTATCCTCTCTGAAGAAAAAAATCTAACGACCCCTTCCTTCTCATACTGGGTGATGCATTTCTCGTTAAAAGTCCTGACTTCTTTCTTGATGTGCCAAATTTACTGTGCTCCAGGGAAGCTGAAAGGGTGAATGTCACTAAATACCAGTACTCTTCTTACAAAGTGTTGCTTTTCAGTCAAAATGCCATTAATCAGGTAGAACATCAGTTGGGAGTATGGAGAGGCTTGGTCAGCAGAAGGCACCCAAATTGGCCTTATCATTCAGTAATATGCAATATTATTTTAGATTTGTATGAGATTTTCATCTTTGGGTTGTTGTTCTTAATCTGTGTGCTTGGAATGAATTGTTGCTACTTAACTTGTGTTACTGTATTACTTTTCTAGGAAAGTTTTATAGCTTTTCTACAAGAAACCTCTTAAAGTTATCAGTGTTTTTATTTTTTTCTCATGTCAGAGAAAAAAGGGTTTTGAAGGTCTGGTACTTAGATGTGTGTAAAGAAACACCCTCAACTCTGTAAAGAGACCATTCTGCAGTGGTTAATTCACATTTTTCTTATATTAGGTTGATTATTTTGGAGATTCATCTCTATTACTCTATATCTGTCAACACCGCATTTCGTTTGCCACGTGGCAGCTCATTGATCACACAGATCTGTCTCCTTTTGAACTTCACTTGCTGCTATGTATGTGTTCATCACTCACTCTGATTTAGTGCATCATCAGCAGTTTGAATTAGTTACCAAAGGAATCCCTGCTCCTGTGATAAATTAACTGCTTTTGTACTTTAGGCTTCACATTGTGAAGAAAAATTTCCATACAGTTCTTTGGATAGACACTATCTTTTTTTTGGTGTTGAAACACCAATTGGTATTGAAACAAATTGGTCAACCTTTCAGAAGATCTGACTGGGGAAATCTGGCATGCAGGCTGTTAAATATAGCAAAGTTCAAATTTCAGACACTTTTTACTGTCATAAAGCTGGCTAGTTAGACTGAGCTTCTTTCATTTGCACTGCTTAGTATTTCCTACTTTTTAGACACCTCTGTGCATACCTATGCTCTTTGAATTGTTGCAGCACTTAATGTGGAGCTCTATCTAAAACTTTCTAGATTTAAAATAGAGCTCTAATGTGCCACCTTCTATATTGTTCACTGCTTCTATCCAAAAGCCTACTACTTTTATATATTATCTTAAACAGACTTAAACGTACCCATTTTATCTTACCTATTTATTACATCTTTATTCCCAATTGAACATCATTAAAGGCTTATTAATGAAGTTTTCTGTAAAAACAAAAAATCAGGCACCTTAGGATTAGGCTCAATGAAGTAGTCTTCTGTGATGCTCTCCCTAGAACAACAGTGAACGTGGAACTCTCTGGGGTCTTCCTCTGCTCAGTGAGAAGACACATCTTTTGCTACCAGGCAGTAGTACCTTCACAGATGGCAGTCTTCTGATGTTGCAGTTCTGCTGTCTGGTGCATTTAGTAGATGCTGAGTGAAGTACTTTTCCGCTAATTCAGCATCTGTTTTCTTGGGTTTAGAAGAATGCAGAGTATATGACTTTGACAAACATCATGGGTCATACTGGCTATGACCTGTACTTTAATTGCTACTGATCCCTTTATTTTTTAAACTCTTCCACTTTTACTGACAGTTGTCAACAGAACAGTTTGAGTTTGTTAAAAGCAGGACATAGGAAGTCATAGGAAGTCTCGTAGGAGCTGACATCACTGTTTTCTACACTGCATGTCATATGAGACTGACAACATCTTTTGCCTTTTCTGGCCCCTCAGCATTTATTGTTCTTCCGTTTTACATCATTCTGGATTTTAGGTTTACATTTTTAAATGAATTCAGTGCTATGAAGTTTTTCTGTAGCTTTTTGCACCAAGAGTTAAATAGCTCAGTAAAAGTTTACCTAATGAATCTTTTGTATGTTGCAGATCACCGTGTTGTTTTTTTTTTTCCACTGAAAGTGTCAAGATGTGCAACATAGTAAGGGCCAGACCAATATCTCTGTAGAAGATTGAAGTTCTTCCTCACATGGATTTGAAGTATTCCACATATATAGCAAAATACATCTGTTTAAAGAAAAACTATGGTTGAGGATGCATAATTAAATGTAGAGTTATTGAGAAATGCTAAAGGTAATTTAAAGTTAATTGCTTTCTCTTTTTTTTATACATCTTAGCCAGGGCTTCTATTTACGCAATTGCCCAGTATTTTCTACACATGACAGTGTCTGAACTCACAAAGTGGACCATGGTAACTTAATTGCCCTATGACTTTTTTTTCCCCTTATACTTTTCACTCACTTTGTAGTCCCTGTTTGTAACTACTGCATATGATTTTCTTAGTTGCCAGCCAGCATGGTTTCAGAGCATATTACTAAATTCAGTGGACAGAAGACATCAGTCTACTATGAAGGGTAGCAGTGATGCTAGACGCCTATTTATAGATCTAGGCCCACAGAAATGTAAATTAAAAGCTACATATCTGTGGAATATACAATAAGAGATAACCAGTACAGCATTTTTTCTCTCATGTTTCTCATCACTTACAGATCAGAGCAGTTTATGTGTTCAAAAGTGCTTCTTTCACTGGTTTCATCTTCAGTTGCTGGGACTCAACATGGCTGCAGCTCAGCCTGTAGAGGTATCCTATAGTCGCAGTGCAGAGAAAAATTCTTCCTAAATTGCTGCGTTATAAAAATATTCTCATTTGATTATATTACCTTATTTCCTCACTTTCTGATCTTCTTTTTGTTTCCCGTGCATTTGAGTCATGTGTTTTTCTTCCCAGGCTATCAGAGTGACTTTGGTCCATAGAATTGCTGAAAGATGGGGGAGTTGAGCTCTTTGATTTCTGTTTAAAGGCTCTAACCTCATCCTAAGCTGAAAGAACTGAGGACTATTGATGTAGAGGGAATGTAGGACTCTCTTGCTGCTAGACCATCTAAAGTTGATCATGTTAAGAAAAATCACATCTGTGAAGTAAGATCACTTTCCTTCTTGCCTTTGGATCTCTGTTGCAGTGCATGGAGATGGTAGAGCTTTTCAAAGAAAAGAGTGCCAAGAAAAGGCAAAACTTATTATTTTTCCATACTTTCGTTCTATTGAATAAAATTTTGAATATTCAGTCTGGGACAAACATTTTGAAGATAGGATTTCAGCTCAGGCAATTACATTCTGGCCAGACTGGAAGTCACAACAGGGAGTGCTTTATGTAAAGAGTTGTAATGGCAAGTGCTTCTAAACCTCAGAAGCAGGTGAAGTTCCCAGTGCTGAATGTCAGAGCAAAGTTACAGTCAGTGTCATGCTCATTAAGAGGACATCATGCTGTTGTTCAGCTACCATAAAATGTTGCTTTATTTCTTCGTTGTTAGAACTTCTTCCAAAAAGAAAAACAATTATTGTAAACACAGCTTAAGTTGTTAAATGTGTTCCTTCAGAACGTGATCACCCATTACAACATTACAATCAACCATATTACATATAATGCATACATATCCATTCGGTATGCTTTCAATAAGCTTTATTTCCTTATTTTGCTGCATGGAAAATTCAATTATGGCTATTTTCTCCATTTTTATTATAGGAATTATTAAAAGAAGGAATTGCAGGTATGAATTCTCAGATACCATCAGCAGGCTGAGTGGCTATTTAAGAAAATGCTTTCTTTTGGAATAAAATTATACTGTTTTCCCAGTACAAGCTTACTAGCAACTTCATCTCTGTTGCTATGAAGCAGCACAATGGAATTTACACAGTGCTGGAAGTACGTGTTTTACTGTGATTCTGCCATCCTTGTGCAATCAAAATTTCCATTAGCTCTTTAGAAGTCAGTGGGAATATTTCCAGCACAAAGATTGCAGGATTGAACTCCAAGTTAATATTTAGTACACATAAGAAAAGAAATAAGTCTACTTCTATTTAACCTGATGGAGGACATATAAAATAAAGCTGAATCCCTACCGGAGAAAAGAGGCTGTCATTGGAAATCTCTTTCTCTATACTCGAAGTTAAGTTACTGTAGTAGCCAGTAATATATCCATGCCACAGCAAGAGAAATCTAGGGATGAGTCTTAGGTGGAATTTCTATAGTGTAACCAGTGTAAGCACTACGGGAAGGACATAGCTCCAAACCATACCAGAAAGTACCCTCAGTGCCTTCATACGAGTTCCTGTGTTGCTCCATACTCATGTTCCACTCTCATTGTCATCTGTCGAATTTTGATTTGATCACTTTTGAGAAAAAGCAAAGACAGTGTTCCTGTCAGGATCTTGCTGTTTTCCTTTCCAGCTTAGCATCTTAAGCAGAGTGTCCTCAGCAGTGTCCCAAAAAGAAGGCTTCAGTTCAGTGTACTTGTGTTGCCTATCTGTCTAGCTGAGGACCCCCACAGGCTTGAGCTGGAAAAGAGTTTCATTTGTAGGTGTGCTTTGACTATATTTTGAGGACGAAATTTGTTGAGGTGAATTGAAGTAATGAGGCCACAGACTTAAAATATGACAATATAATGTATCAGTTTTTACTACTTGTTATAGTGCAATCTGCTTAAACAATGAGGATTACCAAGTGGATTGTTAAAGAAGCAAATAGAATTAAGTAGATGTGGTAGCTTGTAGACAGATGTAAATGAAAATTATTTTTAAAGGGTTCTACATTTTGCAAAATTAAATGCAGCTTTAGTCACTGTCCTGCATGATAGTCTTTTGCACTGTGTTTGTTAGATCAACAGAACCAACATAAAACATAGCAAAGTTGAAGCTCTGCTGTTAATGCTTCCCCATCGTTTATTCACTGTTAATGTAAAAATGTTGCAGGCTCTTGTGATCTAGACACAGTGACATGCAAATCATATTTATGTAAGTTTTCTTAAGTGATTTATGGCGACCTCTTAAGTAAGTAGTAGTGATTTCTTTCTGATTTTGGAGTTTCTACAGAAAAGAATATTGTGGAATAAAAAACACAGACTTTTTGCATTGTTAGCGATCCCTGGGCATATTTCAAGTTAATGCAGAGAAATGAGCAGCCAACTTGTCACAATTAGCTGGTGCTGTCCAAATATCTCTGGAAAAAGTTCCATCGCTTTTTGTTTTTGTTGCAAATATACTTATTGAGCAATATCTGGTTTTAGGCTCAAATGCATTGTGCAACCAAACAAGGCAGAACTAAAATGAATGAACAATTTCAGTCAAATATATGCAGTTCAATTTCAAAGAGTACTTTATTCCTGTAAGGTTTTTTCTTAGTTCAGTAGTTTAGTGCCACTACCAAATAATACATCAAATACATTTCTTCTTAAAGCCAAGCTTAATATACTAGCAAGTGTCTCACTGCATAGCAGACACCATCAGACTCTGCTTGGCAATAACTCTGCAATCCTTCCAACAGTTCCCTTTGGACTTCTAGTGCAAATTGTTTTGCCACCTCCCTGTGATTGCTATTGTCATATTTCAAAATGGAACCTCCTTCTTTGCGTTAATAGCTAATAGGTGAAGCTGAATTCAGAAAGGCAAATGAAGCTCTCCATATAATAATTCTTGATCTTTCAATATGGATCCCAGGCAAGGTAGGAAAAATTTTGACTCTGAAAAATTGCCTGAGTACAAATTCTGAATCTTTTATTTAGAAGCCCCATTCACACTGAATTCACTGAGTTGTAAGGCAGGAGATTTATTAATTATAAAACCATGTACCTTGAAATTATTTGGAGATTTGATTCTTCTCTTATGTTGGAATGAAAATGACAAGGCTATGTTGATTTCAGTTGAGTTACTTCTGATCACAATTCTGCTCTCTTCTTATTAAGAAGAAGCAGCGCCAAGCAAATAGTCCCAATGACTTAAAGATGACTTTCTATTCCTCCTTTCTCTTACTAATTTCTCTTGAGTCTCAGGCTGAATAGAGAGCTGTTTAGGAAAGGGCTCAATTCTTTAAATGAATGTCACATTTGCAACACCATGGATGAAATATTGTCAGCATTGCCCTAATTCTATTCCCACTGAAATTAATGGTAAAAGTCCTACTGACCCATATTGCTCCAAAAATGTCAGTTATGCTGATCTGATGATTGTTATAACACATAGGAGTAATGAATTACAAAGAAAAAGAGTTCTATAATTATGCTTGTATATTCAGCATCATTGGTTCTAGAGAAAATTAAGATTTATTTCTGGATATGGTTCCAGTATCACTCTTCCTGATTAGTAGTTACAGCTTACTGTTCACATATAATGATTTAATTGTATATATGACATGTTGACAGTGGATATTTTCCAGTTGCTGATGATTGTGAGCATTCTATCACTGTTATGTGTGGAAAAAATAAAGGTCTGGGATTTCAGCTGGTGTACATTGATGGAATTCTACTGATTTCCATCTTCAGGATTTTATTCATTGCCTAAGATACTACCCCAAAGAGAAGGCAAAACACAGCTGAGGTGAGAACTTGAGTGATAGATCTGAAGTACGCAGAGTGCCTTTTAGGCTGCAATTTTTAACCAATTCTGCCTTTGTATCTGTAAGTTAGCTAAGATGTTGCTGATACATAAGGTGTTTTAAACATGATTCTCCTGTGATAAATCAGTATAATTATTAAGAACACTGAAATGGCTACTTGCTGTTAAGAATTTCTACTTGTGTAATGCTCCTAATGATAAAAATACAAACTGGATAAAATAGCAGTTGAGAAAGTGTGATTGTATAAAGAGCAGATAAAGTATTAAGTTTGTGTAATTATTTAAAAAAAAAAAAAAAAAAAAAGACAAAATGAGTTTATGAAGATTAAAAAAAAAAAAAATTAAAAAGCAATTCTGTCCACCAGACCAGGAAGTCTTACAAGGAGTTCACTTTCAGAAAAGTGAAAAGATGGGCAGAATCACTAATCATCTTACAAAATGTTAGCCAAGTAATCTTTATTTGGAGGAAATTCAAGAGGTGTGTGCAGAATTATTAGAATTAAGAGGAAAAAAATAGCAGCAATGTGCTTTGATTTTTCAAATCTTTGTAAAATGCTAAGTCAGAGTTTTGTTTCTGATACCAAATTAACAAGTTTGAAGCTGGATTTATACAAGGACACGTGAAAGTTCATTCAGAGTAGTTGAAGGTGTGAGTTGTAATTGGATTAGTTAAACCTCATTAAAGTCCCATGTGGACACTTTCAAAACTGAAGCTGTTTCATTTATTTTAATTCATCATGATGTTTTCAGTGTGAGTCAATGTTACTGAGTTTTGTCAGTTTCACTTCTACATTCGATTGTCCATAAATAAGGTTTAGCATACGTTAAATAATTAGTTGTAAAAATTAGCATATTGATGAAGAATGGTAACATCAACCATTAGTATTAAAAGCATGTCTGAACATCTCCTTTAGAGAAGAGCATTTCAAGGTAAAGTTTTCCCTTAAATATTTGAGAGCTGTTGATGAAAACCTTTGATTTCATTGATCATCTTTCTCTTAACTGTCTTCTAAAATCACCATGTTTCCTTCTGTCTGATCTTTTTCATAACACTCAGTTTCACAGACAGTAGCTCCATGAGGTTCCTCACTTTGTTTTCCTCAGTGTTGCTTCCATCTGCTCATTCCTGTCCAGGTAAAACCACCCAGTGCCCCTTCATTTGTACTGGAAGACTTTGTAGTTCTTTTTGGCAAACTTAGTCAAGGAATGTGCCTTTGTCACAGAATGACAACGCTACCTCCTTTTTAGGTCATTACAGAGTTCTTGTTTATGAAATTGCTTTGCAAACAGGGAGATTTGGGCAAGGAGAAGCAGACAGTTGTTAGGGAAGGCACTTAATTTGACTGCTCTACCAAAGAGTCTTCAGACTGTAGCTTGAGGGAAACGCAAAAACATATTTGATGCTGTGTCTGTGTATAAAGTGTGTGAGAGTTTTACTATTAGGTGGGAACAGGCGTGGCCTTATATGCTTGCCACTTCAGTATCATTTTGATGCTTGTTTTTATTACTGTAGATTAAAATGCTTTTCATGTGTTTATCAATTTGTTCATTTAATTCTTGGATTGTTGCCCAGTGGATAACTTCATTTTCGTTGTTGTTATTACTGGAGGAATACATTTTAATGCAATAGTAGATTAAAGTGGAGGAAGGATGTCAGGATGTTTGATCCTCTGATAGGATTCACTCTTGAAATCTTAAATATATGTATGACTCTAGAATGTCCTGTAGGTTAGCAGTTTCTGACAAGACTAACTGGAATACGTTTTGTGCATTGATAATGAAGCTGATGTAGAAGATGAAGAAGTTACTCGGATTATATGACCTGGGAAAAATATGTTTCCAACTGTTTATTTTATTGAGTTTTCAGTGTTGTTTCGATACATGGTTTCTTCACACCTGTTCTTTGGGTTTATGGGTAGCTCTGACACAATTACTGTCATTATCCATCTAATTTGCCTGATACAATGTTTACCAGGACCATTAAGGTGAACATAAATACTCCTTATTTTGTAATCCTTGTCTGACTACTTAGCTATGAGAGCGATGATGTCTCTTCCATCAGGCTCTCCTCAAGGGTTAATCTGTTCTATAGCTCAAAAATACTGCAAGACTATTTGGTTATATTAGCTTTTCTGTTGGTGTTCTTTCTCTCATATATGGTATCTTCTACTCTCTGTCCCTTGATGAAGCTTTTTTATCTGAACGTTAGTTAGTGTCAAGATAATATGAGATAGCAAATTTAATGTTAGCAGTGTGAGATCAAGGGGAAAAAAAAGTGGCATCTAATTGTCACTGTCTGCTAGGTGACATCTGGTATCCTAAGATTAAGTACAGAAATTCGTAGAAAACTAACACACTGGATTTGATAGCCAGAATGTTAGAGCCTGATTTCCACCTGAACTAAATATTTTTATTCTTTACACTAAATCTTTGATCAGATACAGCAGTTAGATATAAAAATGTTCAACAAGAACACATAGTAAATTGAAGGAAAGAGAATAAGGACCCAGGAGTAGGCATGAAAGACAAACGAGGGAGAGAGAGGCAGGACTACTGTTTCCTGAGCCCTGAAAAATACGGACATTCAGAAGAATGTTTCTATGAAATATGTTTCTAGTTTTTCCTCTTTAGTGTCCTAAAGCAGAATTCTCCCAGTTACCTTTAGGAGAAAAAGTTATTCAATGTTAATCTGATTTAGATCTCAACACTGCTCATGTAAGTCAGGATCCATTGATTGGTTCAGTCAACTAGTCAGCTTTATACAGATAAACTGAGAAAGGAATTTGGTCCCAGTTATACATCTGAAGTCTTCCTGAAAGTAAGATATATGTTTGGAGGCTTATTTCCCCCTTACAGTTTTGTAACCTCTTCACATTTATCAGTAACTCCCTTTTATTAGTTGTGAGTGTTATCATATTTGGATGGTGGAGTAGTTCATTTCCTCGAAACCAAGATCAACACTAGCAGTACTGAGGGAACTAAGATTGCAAAGGGATAATAGACTTCTTCCTTTAAAATAATCTTCCTTTCTTAAAAGAAGTCTAATGCAAGGAAGGGCCTACAAGTTTAATCAATTCAATATTACTGAAAACATCTTTCAAAATCCTTCAGCACTTTTCAGTATGTTCTCATTTTTACTGCTGTTCAAGCCATCTGTTTCAATATTCAAGTAATAAAACAAATTCTAGTAATAAAATAGTTTTGAATTATTTTTTGGGGAGGATTAAGATTACTCTCTGACAAAACATTACATAATAGTCCAAAGCTTGGGATTTTTTTGCTAGATTCTTGATTCCGCTTGTGTAATAGTTGGAATTTTTTTCATGGCACAAGATTTTGATGGATTTTGGATTTCTTCTTGGTATCTGATATTAAAAGTACTAAAACAAGTGTCCCAAAACCACATTGTCTGATTACATATTTTATTGATAGAGGTGAAAGCATCGTGGAGTGTGTGATTAATTTTCATACTAAGTGACACCATGGCAAGGTCTAGGGACTTTCTGCTTTCCCCTTGACAAAGAAAATACTTAAAGGTGACATTACAGTGAGAGAGAAAGGTGGATGTATAGAAGAGCTACTTTGAATCTTGAGTTGTTAAAGTGGTTTTCACGCCACCTTTTCTTCTTACATACCCTAGGGTTGTAGGAAAGTGGCTGAGGCATCTCTCCATACTCCAGCATACTCCAGTTGATAGAACAGCTTTTGTAGATGCTAGACATGCAATTTTGTGATGGGAAGCAGCCTTGCAGCCAGATGCTTCTGGACATACGTGCTTATGAGAAAGCTGCTTTAAGTCACTTTACCATCTTTGGAGCAGTGCTGAGCACAGCTTATATTCAGGCAGCTGTGGTTTTAGTGCCCTTTTTCTTTCATGTTCTGTGGATTGCATCTCCTGTTTGCTTTAGTTCTTTTTTTATTCAATGTAGAGTTGAAGGTATGGCAAGTATTCCTGCCCTTGAGAATTATAGTGAATGAGAATGTTTTCTGCCCCTTTGCAAGCTACCTAAGGCTTAGATATGGATTCCCAGAAAGAACAGTGGATTACGTTCCTGCTTGTTCCATCCTTAGAACTAACTAGTAGGATGTGGACTTTGATTGTAATTTTAATACTTCATGGAATGTATTTGATGTAGATGTGTGGAAGCTTCTTCTTATTTTATGTCAAGGGACTGTCCATGATAGGTACTGCAAAAGGGACTACCAATTTGTTAAGACTGGGTCATGGTAACCCTATCTAGGCTGGAAGTCATTAGCTTGAATTGTAATTTTGCAGTGTAGTGGAGAGTTCTGGTGGAGTCCTCAGTTTAAAATCAAACTCTGGTGTGAGGACACTTATAGTAGAGATCAGTAAAAGCAATGATGATTTGGAGAGGATGGAATAGGAAACAGCAGTTCACAGAGCTAGACAGCAGCACATGAAACCAGCAGACTGACAGATAGTTGAAACAAAACTACCTTCACACAATAGTTTACTACAGTGTGACATTTTTTTATAATGTATTGGAAGTGCTCAACATTTATTTGGGTTCAGGAAGTGATTAGCCAAATTCATGGAAGATGATTCTGAAAGCAAAGATTAATCTGCTCAGGATTCATTGTGCCACGAGGTACTAGATGCTGGCAGAGCATAGTGGGGAACTATCACTGGATGTTTGCCCAGTTTTATACCCTTTCTTGGTGTCTGCTACTGGTTATTACTGAAAACAGAACGCTAATAGCTGAGGTCTTTTGATTTGACTTGTTTCAGTATCTTTGCAAAATCATTGATTCATAGAGTTACAGAATATCCTGATTTGGAATGGACCCACAAAGATGATCAAGTTCAACTCCTAGTTCCACACAGGACCCCCCCAGAATCTAAACCCTATGTCTGAGAGCATTGTCCAAATGCTCCTTGAACTCCAGCAGCTTTTGGTCATGACCGCTGCCCTGGGGAGCCTGTTCCAGTGCCCAGCTTCCCCTATGGGGAGGAAACTTCTCCTAATCCCCAATCTAACCCTCCCCTGCTGCAGTTCTTGTTGTTCACTTGGGTCCTGTCACTGTCACCAGAGAGCTGCCCCTCTGGTCCCCTCTTCAGGAGCCACCATAATACCTCTTCTCAGCTTTCTCTTCTCTGGTCCCTCAACCACTTCTCATGCATCTTGCCCTTCAGACCCTTCACCTTCTTCGTAGCCCTCCTTTGGATGCTCTCTGATAGTTTTATGTCCTTATATTGTGTCACCCAAAACTGCACACTGTAATCGAGGTTTATGCATATTATCACTTTAAGATTGCTGTTTGTGTAGTATGTATTAGGTACCACTCCTAGGTTGTTGTTATGCGTATGGTCTGAATGTATCTTTATTGAAATAATTAAAATATCTACAATCAAGTTGTGTTTTCATATGTGTTTTCTTATGTGTGTTCTTACGTTTTGTTGATTGCATTTTATTTCTTGATAAGTGTTGTAATTATTTTTGTTTTCCATGATATAATGAACATGTTAGATTGGAGGATAATGAATTTTTATAAGTCAGTGATGATCTATATCTAAACCTACCAACGTGTGTGTTGATAGCTAAAAAAATAAAAGGAAAGAAGCATTTAATCCATTTGTAGTTTCTCTGGATGCAAAAAAGCAAAAGTCATAATGTCTGAATAGTAGGCTGGTAAAAAGGTTGATTGCCTGTATTGCATAAATCCTCAAGTGTCCCACTCCCTTTATTTTGCTGTGTAACAGTTCTGAAAACAACTCTCAGAAGAATCAATACATGCTGCATTTTCTAGCACAACTTAGAGTGCACATGTGCATTTGTTGTTATTTATTTACCTTGCCCTACTTTTGTTTATTCCTATTTTAGCTTTTTAATTTGGAATTCAACTTCTTCAGCTTTGAAAGGTATTGAATATTTCACTGTGTCTCAGATTACTGTATTTTTAGACAAAATGGAAGCACAGTGTACTATAGGTGCAGCTTGTACTGTATTGTCTTTCTTCCAAGTTATTCTCATGACACTGTGAAGACTAGGCACTGCATTTAGAGAGTCAGTGTTCTTTTTTAGCCTTCCTAGCCTGTGATTAAGTGGGAGTTGCTGCCTGTTGTACTATGAGTCGTGTGACAAAAGCTAAATCTGCCACAGGTGCTACAGTATGTATATGAGAAAATTTGCTTCCCAAACACTAATTATTCCCAAAGTATTTTACTGCACACAAAGCACAGATAACAGAGTCAGCAAATTTATCTCAGTTTTATCATTGTGTTGTAAATTAGGGTTTGTCTCTTACCATCGTGTAAAGAGAAGGTGGTGAAAATTCAAGTGCAGTGAAATCCATTGATCTATCACTCTGTTATGTGGTGTTTTTTTTCCCCATTTAATTCTTCCAATCAAAACGCTGGAAATATATGTTATTCAAACAATCACTGCTGAATTTCACTACTGCAAATGAATGAGCTGTTGTCTAGTGACAGAAGAAGGTAGGAAACAGTGTTGTTTCTCCAGGTGACTGTAAAAAAAAATAGAAGCATTTTGTGCCTGAATAGCCCAGACTCAACTTGGTGATATGCTTAAACTGTTAATTTTGGATGTTAATTTGTTATGATTATAGCTTATCAAGCATTATATTTCTGGTTGCTGCGGGAGAAGAATGGGCCCTCAGCCACTGGAACTGTTAATGAGTGAAAGCATTCAATTTTTATCCCTCTCAAACCTTCAGTTATATATGCAGTGAAAGCACACATGTATACCTGTGCTTTGTTCCAGCCAGACCTTTTTCACTGTATCCTTTCACTGTGAAGGTGGAGAACCTTTGTGATAAAGTGTTATATCTTACATTACCATCGTTAGGTATTTTGACACTGAAGTACCAGAATCTCTCTATGTAAGAGTTTGTAGTTCTGATGATAACCTATTGCTCAGTTAAGTCTTTTGTTACAAATCTAGCAATCATCAGAGTGAGCATCAGAGTGAGCATATTGTTAATACTAGACACAGAATGTCCCCACCTCAAAAAGCGATTGGAACTAAGTTTCAGAAGCTTCTCCTTTTCATTGTGACAATTGCCCAGGAATCCATTCTGAGAACAGACAGTTATTAAAAAAATATATTTAAAATTTTTAGTTTATAGAGTGACTTACGAAGAAAAAGAAGAACATTGAATGTTGTAAATGAAATTCTTAGCAACAATTTTTGCATTGTAAACTAGCTTAAGAAACTGTTTATTTTCTCCCTTAGGATAAACATATTGTATATTTCTAGGTTTCTGACAAATGAAAACATTAATGTGATTTAACTTATACTAGCAGTGATTCACAGCTCTAGTTGTTTGGCTTGTGTATAGTAATACTGATTTGTATTTTTATTTTGTTTCTGTAGGACTATTTAACCATTCACAAGTATGGCAATGCAGCCAGAAATGATCTCTGGAACACATTGTCAAAGGTAAAATGCTTTAAACTATTGCACTGAGGATGAAGCAGGAATATACTGTGGTATTTCTCTTGGTAAGCTTAGGACTGAATAGAGCATAATGAGATCTTCAGACCTCAGAGCAAATTTAAAAATTGATGCAAAGAAATTCCATTAGTGTTAACAGAGCGGCAACACTGAAATACGCTTTCTTCAGTATTTTAGTTCTTTACGTCAGAATAGATTTCCTTGCTTGTGCTGTGTCGTTGACGTGCGGTAAAAGCTAGTTTTTGGAACCTACTGTCATTACCTCTAGTGGCAGCAGATTGAGGCACATAAGCTGGAAAGTGTGTGAAAATGCTGCGTTTTGGCATTTACATCAGCTGTTTTTTTTATTTTTGTATGGAGTTATGATTTGTGTGAAAGAAAAAATTACTAAAGCTTTAAAGTTTACTCTAAACAGGTAACTATTTTCTGTAACATTAGGTGTCCTGCAGAGGATTCTAGTTTCTATGTCCATGTTCCCTTTCATTGCTGCACCCACACTTGGTTTCTAGTCTGAGTTCCAGAAGTATGTACTTAAGGGCAGAGCTTGAATTTCAAAAGAGGGAGCCAACCATGCCTAGATTATCTGCCTACAGAGCTAGTCTGGACACCCCAGAAGAGAGACAAAGTGTAAGTGCATGTAGAGGACAGAAAGGAAGTTTGGGCACATGTACCAACTCAAGCCATACATAAACATGGCTGTCTAGTAACCACTGACACCAAAGCTAGCATCCAGCTGGAATTTAAGACATATATGTTTATCTAGATTAGCAGGTATCTACGAGTCTTCCAGCTACCACAAGAGATATCCATATCTGCTCTGTCTCTACCAGTTCTGTGAAGATGTGTTGAATACTGTAGGACATCTCAACTGACATTTGTTAAATAGGAACAACTAGAGTCCCAAAAACCTAGTCAATATAATCAGCAAGGTATAGACAATGATTCAATTGACTAGATGATGAACCTGAACCACTAGCTGTTTTAAGATGAGCCCTGATATCTTCCTCTGGTAAAGCCTTTGGGGAAATGCTGGACAATGAGAGGGCAGGGGGATGATCATACTCTTGAAAGAGCAGAAGGACCCACAACTAATAGAACAAAAACAAGACTTCACTCTAGACCCTAAACACTAGGGCTACATTGGGTGCTTAATACTATTGTTAAACTTAATAATTACTTCTTTCTCTCATCTATAACCATGTTTGTAGTCAGCCTCTTTTTCCCTAATACACTGCAATTGCTTCTCCAGTTCAGAAGACTTTTTGCTGATTTCTGCTCATATTTATCAGAGATTAATTCATCTGTGATCAAGGGCTATTCAGCAGCTAGACATATTTCTGTCACTGAATAGCAACTGATGCCTGTCATTCTCATGTCCAGTCTCATCTCCCGTGAAGCTATAGTATCTCTTTTTATTTCAGATGAAATTCTAACTGTAAACCAACAGTTCATTGTCATATTCTATCAAATATCGACACATTAATCCTACAGTGTTATGACATACAGTTTTTGAAGGAGCTGGGGATATTGTTGTATGCATGGTCTCACTTTTGACTGGAGGGACAATATTTTCAAATAAGGGCAGACATTTGATTTTCAGAACAGAGAAGCTCTGTATTTTCAGAAATCAAACACTTTGAAATGTGCCTTAATGCACATTATCTGGTCAAGAATATCTTCTGGAAGTAGACACCCAGTACTTCTGTGGTGCTTGTAAACACCCTGTAAAGTGGATTGTTCTTTTCCAGCAAAAGTGCTCTAATGATTTGTAAAAATGTTGACTTTTCTCTATGGAAGATTGCTCAATATTTAAGATACACAGACAGTGTTGGTGTAATTTTGTAGTTTGTGTATATTTACTGATTATAAATGTGGGTGTGTGCGCATGTGTGATAGTTATGAAGCCACTGAAATTAATTATATTCTTCTAGGATGAAAAAAAAAAAAGTTTTACACGTTGGATTGTGGTTCTGCTTCAGCATACCAAAACTTTTCTTTTTTCTTGAAGGCTTTAAAAAGGGTTGGAAAATCTGTAAATATCCAAGAAGTAATGGATCAATGGACGCTACAGATGGGTTATCCTGTTATCACCATCTTGGGAAATGAAACTACGGACAATGTCATAGTAATCTCCCAAGAGCGTTTTGTTTATGATAGTGATACTAAAACCAAGGATTCTGGCCTTGGAGACAACAGGTACTTATATTTCTTAATGAATATCTTTCAAGAGTCTATAGTAGTTTACGTGCTTTTTTGTGTATTTTTGTAGAGTTGCCTCTGCAGAAAGCAGTGCTTTGCATGGAATTAGTAGCATGTTGTGGCACTTCCATTTGAATTTTATTAAAGATTAGGCTAGTTAAAAGAATTGACTGAAATCATTAGAGTGACAGAACAAGATAAAGCTTTTATGTGTCCATTTACATTCTGACGGCTCTATCTGTGAATTCTATGCAGTCTTATGTGACACATCTGTTTCCTCTTCATCTTTTTTGATTTTGTCACACTTCATGAAATTACTTGAAATATGGTTGGAAGGTTTTAGGCATTTGCTTGGATTAGACTTCTCCATGGTTATAGGTTAAGTAGGAAGATGTAACCACATATTGGCTAGATGCATCACTTGATCTGGGAAGCAATCAAGAGCTATACTGGACTGCTGTACATGACATGGAGTTCCAGCTGTTCCATTTTTTAAATCAGCTGAATTAGTCCTGCAGGTTCGCAGGTCCATTGACCAAAATCAGGAAGCACTGACACATCTCCACCTCTGTCCTTTTTTGACTTCTTAGATTGATTCCTTGCCACTCTTAGGTGACTCCACCCCATTCCTTTGTCCCAGGAACAAAATGTTGTTCCTCATTCACACTGGGGAATCCTCATCTTGTTCAAAGCAATTCTGCTGTGATATTTTGGTGCCAAGCAGTTAGAGCTGTTTGTAGAGAATTACAGTTCATCCTTAGAAGCTCCCACATTCACTGCTTCTTGCTTAGTGTGAAAGAAGGCATACTCTGAACCTTGAGTTTTCCATGTTTGTCCCATAGATTTAAATAATTAATACTGAATTTTGTTTGATATATCTGAAGTTTGTAGAATATTCCTGCCTAAAAATATAATTACATATACTGGGAAATATTTAGAACTAACTCATTGTTTTTCTATAAAACAAATACTGTAGAACTCAAACATGACACAGTAATTTTTTTTTCTTTTTTTCTTTTTTTTTTCCTGGCTGTGTTGGAACAATCTAGTATGGTATTAAGCATATGTTTAAGTTCTGGGCTGAGATGAGTTTGATTGTGAATACTATCACAGAATTTTAGGGGCTGGAAGGGACCTCTAATACTATATAAAACAAGTTACTGTAGACAGTTGGAAATGAATGATCTTGACTCACAGTTCAGTGCAGCAGTTCTTAAGCTTCACTTAAGAATTTAATTTCTGCACCCATATATTTCCATATAAAATATTAGTGGATTTATTACTCAGAAAAAAGATATTAATATTTTTTGATTGCTTAAAACAGAGATGTTAAGCCTTCTAAGCATTGTGGAGATATTCTTAAACAGATTTGTCAGGTATTCAGCATTGATTGTATTAACTGCTACTGTAATTCATGAGTAAAGGCTACTGGGCATGAAAGCGTTTTATATGGTAGAATATTAGGAGTGAGAAGTAGGCTCTTAATAGTTTTATTTTCACATGTGATATTAATTCAGAATTCACAGAATCATGGAATTGCAGGGTTGGAAGGAACCTCTAGAGATCATTGAGTCTAACTCCCCGCTAAAGCTGGTTCCCTACAGTAGGTTGTACAGGTAAGCATCCAGATGGGTCTTAAATATCTCCAAAGAAAGAGACTCCAGAACCTCTTTGGGCAACCTGTTCCAGTGCTCCACCACCCTCACTGTAAAGAAGTTCTTCCACCTATTCGTATGGAACTTCCTATTGTTCCTTGTCCTATCACTACACGCTGCTGAAAAGTCTGGCCTCATCAAATTACCCCCCACACTTTAGATATTTATAAATATTTATCAGATTCCCTCTCAGTCTTCTTTTCTCCATGCTGAACAGGCCCAGGTCTCTTAGCCTTTCCTCATATGAGAGATGCTTCAGGCCCTTTATCATCTTTGTGGCCCTCCACTGGACTCCTTCTAGGAGATCTCTGTCGTTTTTTGAATTGAGGAGCCTAGAACTCTACACGGTATTCCAGATGTGGCCTTACCAGAGCAGAGTAGAGGGGGAGGATCACCTCCCTCCACCTGCTGGCTACACTCTTTTTAATGCACCCCAAGATACCATTGGCCTTTTTGGCCACAATGGGACACTGCCGGCTAATGGCCAGCCTGTTATCCACCAGGATCCCTACGTCCTTCTCTGCAGAGTACCTGTCCAGCAAGTCATCCTCTAACCTGTACTGGTGCATGCGGTTGTTCCTCTCTAGGTGCAGGACTCTTCACTTGCTGTTGTTGAACCTCGTAAGATTCCTCTCTGCTCAACTCTCCAGACTGTTTAGGTTCTGTTGAATAGCAGCACAGCCTGCTGGCATGTCAGCCACTCCTCCCACTTTGTATCATCAGCAAACTTGCTGAGGGTGGACACTCCATCCCATCATCCAGGTCATTGATGAAGAAGTTGAACAAGATTGGACCCAGCACCAACCGCTTGGGAGCACCATTAGGTACAGGTCTTCAACTAGACTATGCCACTGATCACAACTCTCTGAGCTATGCCAGTCAACCAGCTCTCAACCCACTTCACCATCTGCTCATCTGTCCCACACTTTCTCAGCTTAATTACAAGGATGCTGTTGGATACAGTATCAAACCCTTGCTAAAGTCAAGATTTACTGCTCTTCTCCCTTTT
>JAOWBP010000001.1:31844393-31865501 GCA_028571105.1 Tragopan temminckii
CCCTTTTTTCGTGGACCTTCTTCTTTCTTTTATGTTATCCATTAGCTCCTTGCACATCCTGCCTGTATGGATGAACAAAAGTTTTCTCATCCCTTTCCCTGATTTCTTACTCTTAAGGATTCACTGATCTTGAGCTTGGAAGAAGTGATATTTTAGTGCTGACTAACTCTCATGGGCTCCCTTTCCCTCCAGTGCTCTTAGCCTGTAGGATACCTCCAAGTAGGTCCTTGAAGAGTCGAAGTTGTCTCTCCTGAATTTCAGGATTGCAATCCTTCTTACTGCTTTACTTCTTCCACACAAGATCCTGATCTTCACCATCTCATAATCGCTGCATTTCAAGCTGCTCCCAGCTTTCACATCTCCAACTTACCCTTCCTTGTGAGAACAAGGTCCAGCAGCACACCTCTCCTTGATGGCTTCTCCCCCACCTGCATTAGAAAATTACCTTCAACACATTGCAGGAACCTCCTGGACTGTGCATGCCTGATCATGTTCCTAATCCAACAAATATCAGGATGGTTGAAGTTGCCCTAAGAACCAGTGTCTGGGATCATGAGGCTACTTCCATTTGTTTGTAGGTCTTATCAACTTCCTCCCTCTGATCAGGTGGCCTATAGTACATGCCCACAACAGTGTCACCCATATTAGACTGCCCCTTAATTCTCACCTACAAACTCTCCACTCCATCATCATTCACCCCCAGTTGGAGCTTGGTACATTCTAGTTGCTTTCTCACATAGAGAGCAACTCCACCATTTCACAGAATCATGGAATCACCAAGGCTGGAAAAAACCTCCAAGATCATCCAGTCCAACCATCCAACTACCACCAATATTTCCCCACCAAACCATGTCCCCTAGTACAGCATCTAAATGTTTCTTGAACTCCTCCAGGAATGGTGACTCAACAGAACAGGTCCCAATACCGACCCCTGGGGAGCACCACTGGTGACCGGTTGCCAGCTGGATTTAACTCCATTCACTACCACTCTCTGGGCCTGGTCATCCAGTCAGTTCTTTACCCAGGAAAGAGTGCACCTGTCCAAGTCACGGACTGCCAGCTTTTCTAGGAGAATACTGGGGGGAGCAATGTCAAAGGCTTTGCTGAAGTCTAGGTAGCCTGTCACCAGCCTGTCCTTCCCTAAAAAGGACGTGGCCATCCATGACAGCTTTCCAGTCATGCAAGCTGTCCCACCGTGTCTCCGTGATCACGAGATCATGGCTTTGTGATTGCACATATCTCTAGATCTTCCTGTTTATTTCCCATGCTGCGTGCATTAGTATACAGGCACTTGAGGGAAGAGGGTGCAGGTATCCCTAGAGGGGTACTAGAAGATTTTATGTAGACATACTCGCCCTTGAGGTGGATGGCCTTCTGGCTTTTGTCATTAGAGGCAGCGAAGAAACATTTGGCTCATTCCTCAGTCTGTTGCAATGGCATTGCCGTTATGTACCCTGCCTCTCAGTTCCTTCAGTTTAAAGCACGCTTCACTAAGCTAGCCAGCCTGTTCTCAAAAATTGCCCTTTCCCTTCTAGACAGGCTGATTCCATCCCTCCCTAACAGTTTATAATCTTTGTAGAAGGTCATATTATCATAAAACCCCAAACCTTTATGATGGCACCATCCTCATAGCTAGGACTTAAGTGTATTATGCATCTGTTCCTGGCTTCCCTCCTTCCTCCAACTGGTAAAATGGAGGAGAAGATAACCTGGGCTCCAATGTTTTTCAATGGCGCTCCCAGGGCTCTTATAGTCGTCTTTGATTCTTCTCACATTCTGCCTTCCAGCATTGTTTGTACCCACATGGAACAGCAACAGGGGATAGTAGTCTGTGAACTGTGGCACCCTTTCATCAATGTTTCAAATCTTGGCTCTGGGAGGCAGTAGACATCTTGAGACTACCTGTCAGGCTGGCAGAGGGGAGCCTTGGTTTCTTTTAAAAGTTACCCACCGCAAGCACCTGGCATTTCTTTTTATGAAACTTCAAACTGTTATTTGGAGATAATGGGTAGTGTTTTGCACCAACAGAGAAAGGTATGCTGAGTTTCTTAGGTGATTTTGCCTAAAAATTTTATTATAATTGTAAGTTCTAAACAATATGAAATTCAGTGCAATGCGGAACACAGAAAAAGAAGGTATCAGAATGGGCTCTGGAAGGAGTTTATTGTCCAAATAGACAATACAGTACATATGTGTATCTTCTTTGGCAAGTCTGTTTACTGTCTTCTTCCTGCCTCAGATTTGTTTTTCTCTGTGCTTCCATGGTAGTCTAACCTTAAATGAGAGAAGTCCTAGCCTAGGGAAGGCTTTGCAGATGAAATGTTTACTCCAGAAAGTTAAATGATGGAGCTAGTTTGCTACCTCCCAGTTAGTTATTTGAAAGTCATTTTACGTAAATATAAATAGCAAAGAGCAGGAGCCATATGCTTTTAGCAAAAGATGAAACTTTCCTATTCCATTCATCTTTCAAAAATCACTCACCGTTTTATATTAAAGTCCTATGACTTAGTTATAAATAAGAGTCTAAGGTGTTAGAAAAATGAGCTTACCATTCACTGGTGTGCATGTGATTTGATATGCACAATGCCCTCATGTCATTAGATGTCCTTTCCTACCATTGAATTAAGTAGAAAAGCAAGAATGACAGACTGAAAATAAATTTAATCTTGCTGTCAGCAGTTCTTTTTGTTGTTGTTGTTCTTTTCTTTTTCTTTTTTTTTTTTTTCATTGAAAAAGTCACTGTTTTTTTTTGATTCTTGTGAAAATGGTAGACAGGGAAAATCACACTAATGGAATGTCATTTGATAATTCATGATATATTGCTCCCGTTGTTTTTTTGACTTTGCAAGAACCGGATCTTGTGTGAAATGATAAAAGGGGCTAGTTTTTCTGCAAGTACACAATGTGGGGCAATAACTGGAATTGAAAAATTTGATGAACACTCGGAGCAATGTCCTGAGTCTGCTGGTCATTATGGTCAGGGAATGGCAAGGGTTGGGTGGAACCAGATAGCTCAGATAGGTGCTATGGGAGGCACAGAGATATGTATAATGTGAGGCTGCAGGCTTGGGGTTATGTGTCAGCAGCCTATCTCTTAGTGCAGTAAAGTCAGTGTTCAGACTCCCTATATGACCCATGAATTCAGCCTTAGATGGATGGCTTCCTGGGGAGCCATAATAGTCACTACAAACAGTGGGGAGCAGATTGCATTTATGCCACATTCAGGGCCCTGTTCTTGCAGAGCACGTGACATTGACTTTGTTAGGATAGTTTATCTTTTGATTAATCATGATTATAGTTTTAAACACTGTAAATAGTAGAACTGTACAAAACACAGCAAAATGTACTGGTGCAAGCCTTTCCAGGAGTTTATCATCTGAATAGACAACACAATATGTACTGGAAGGCTCAAGGGAAGGCCCTTAAAGCATGCATTCTGCCGCACAGTCATAAATTATCCAGAGGTGGGGCTGTAGTTTAGCATCGCACAGCAATAAATAGGTGCATTAAAAAGAGCATGGCCAGCAGATGGAGGGAGGTGATCCTCCCCCTCTACTCTGCCCTGATGAGGCTACGTTTAAAATACCGTGTCCAGTTTTGGGCTCCCCAGTTCAAAAATGACAGGAATCTCCTAGAAGGAGTCCAGCAGAGGGCGACAAAGATGATAAAGGGCCTGGAGCATCTCTGATATGAGGAAAAGCTGCGAGACCTGGATCTGTTCAGCGTGGAGAAAAGAAAACTGAGAGGGGATCTGATAAATGTTTATAAATAACTAAAGGGGGAAGGGAGGCAAATGGATGAGGCCAGGCTCTTCTTGGTGATGCATGGCAATAGGACAAGTTGTTGTGGTCTAAAGCTTGAGCATAGGAAGTTTCATACTAAAATACAGAAGAACTTCTTTACAGTCATGGTAACGGAGCACTGGAACAGGCTAGTCAGAGAGGTTTTGGAGTCTCCTTCTTTGGAGATATTCATCACCTGTCTGGATGCCTACCTGTGCAAACTGATGTAAGGTACCTGTTTTGGCAGGGGTTTGGACTAAATGGTCTTCAAAGGTCCCTTCCAACTCCTGTGATTCTGTTGGTTCTGTTACCTTAAAAGCAATGCTGTTAACTCCCTTTCTAGGCAAATTTAACTTCGCCTTCCTTTAGAAAGCTTTAGGCAACACAACGAAAAAAGGACTTAAAATTATTACAGAGCATCCAATGGAGGATATAAAATTGGAGAAGGGCTTGGCAGCAAGACATACAAGGAGCAGCTGAGGTTCCTTGGTGTGCTCAGCCCAGAGCAGAGGAGCTGAGGTGAGGCCTGATGGTGGCTACAGCTCCTCACAGAGAGCAGAGGGGCAGCGCTGAGCTCTGCTCTGTGTGACAGCGACAGGGCCCGAGGGAACGGCATGGAGCTGCGTCAGGGGAGGGGCGGCTGGGGGTTGGGGACAGGTCTGCACCAGAGGGTGGTGAGCATGGCCCTAAGCTGCTGTAGTTCAAGGAATATTTGGAGAACGCTTCTTGGCATAGGATTTGGATTTTGGGAAGTCCTGTGTGAAGCCAGAAATTGGACTCAACTATCCTTGTGGGTCTGTTCCAACTCAGTTTATTCTGTGATTCTGATTCTCTGAAGGAGTCGGTTTAGAGTAGATTTTTCAGAGGGATTTGCATAAGAAATGGAAATAAAGAGGTAAATGAATATTCAGAATTATATAGCTTCTATAAAATCTCTATGCTTTTATGCATGCTATATATTTATGCAGCAGTTAACTATTAAAATGAAATTCAAAGTAGCACATTCCATTTTTTTCCCTAAAATCTTATAGAGGCATGCACACGAGCAGGCAGTTTTTTTCTGAATGAGAAATAGTTAAAATAAAAACCGTTGATACTTTTGACAGTGTCTTACCTCTAATCCATTACTATAAGTAAGTGTCTTTAATTTTACTGTGGAAGAGACTGATTAAATATAGTTAATTTTAAAAATAGTTGATTTTTCCACATTGTGTATAATTGAAATTGTCATCTCTCTGTAACTGCAAAAAAGTATGCTTCAAGATACACACATATGCATCTACTGTGATTTATTTGTGTGCCTAGAACTGACTGTATGGCATTCCAAGCTCTAATGCTTAGCTTGGAATTACAGAAGGTACACAGTTTCACTTCTTTGCAAACTGAGCATAGATTTTTCTTGATAGTCATACCTTTACATCATAAGCATTTTTATTTTGTGAAGAAAAAAGCTAACAATGACAGACACCACTTCTAGGAATAACATTCCTTAGAAGGGACAAAGTCACTGTGCTTTATTTTAAAGTCTGCAGTAGAACAGTTCAGTTGCAATTTCAGATTATCCAAGCAAAAATTTAAAACTCCAGTAACAGATGTGTAGTTCATATTCTTCTCCAGAGTAACAATCCTTTTGGTATGTGTAGGTTCCATCTTGCGCTCACGTACACCTCTCTGAGAATGGATTATTCACTTACATCACGTGAGGCTACAGGGGATGAGGTGATATTCCATCTGACAGGGTTCAGTGATTTTCCCTCCTGACAGAGAAAGTTATGATTTTAAGACACCAGACTCATCCATCATTACAAGAATGGCTCACAGATATGACAAGAAATCTTATGAAAAATAATCTGTGGTCTAGACAATGAACTAATCAGCTTTGATGAAATCCATAAGCCATTTATACACTGTATTGAAGAGTAGACAAGGGCTTTTTGGTTATGAATATGTTTTGTATTTTAAAAATATGAAGAGCTTGTCTTTTCAAAAGAAGAGAAATAACCTTTTCAATATTATCAGTATAATTAAGTTCACATTGCTGAGCTAATATTAACTTGTATAGAGTTCTTATCATGCACACTACTTCTGTAGCCAATCTTTGCTTGTTCATGATAAGGTACCAAGGGGAAATGCCTTGCTAGACATTGAATAGAGCTAGCTGTGAGGAAAGAGAAAAAAGAGAAAGGTACAAAGTGGGATATGGACAACGTATTCATATGTGCTGAAGTGCAGTAATCCTTGGTGCCTTTCTCCATGTGGTTGGTCAAAGGAAAATTTAGTGGAATGGTACAAGACAAGGACACGACCAACAAAACTGGACTCCTGCATCTAGCACCATGTAGTAATAACAACTGAAAGGAATTACAATTGGCAGCAGAGATGCTTAGCAGTCACTCCACTTGAACATGAATGATAAACTGCAGAATTTATTTCCCTTCAATTCTCTTCTGAATTTCTTACACAAAGCTCAGATATGCAGGCTTTGCAGAAAAAGGCTGTGCTTGTCCCTTTACTGGTAATTATTTGAATAGTGAAAGCCTAGCTGTGTTTAGATATTGCTGTGAGTATTCTTACTTGTTGGCATAACATTATAATGAACAGAAATGGAAAAAATACACTGTCCACTTATCAGCTAAGGGGTTGGTTAAACATAAACGTCTTATAGCAATCATGGAATAATGTATCATATGTAGTATTTATAATGTGATTTAAAAGGAACAGAAGTATGGACCATATTGTTTTACAAGCAGAGGATTCATTTACCAAATATTTTCTTATAGTGGAAAAGACCTCCCCGTCTCGGGGAAATATTCTCTAATCTTCCATTTTCTCATGTTCTTTGAGTGTTTTCTTGTTGAGCCTTTCCTTTTTGCTACACCTGAAAGAATAAGCTTACATAAGCATTTCTACTAGAAACCACTTGTGTGTTGCTACATGGGAGTAGATGTGGTACCCTGGTTCATCTTGTCTAACCTGGATGTCTCTTTATCAGCTATAGTAACAGTGAAGGGAATGAGGCTCTGGGAGAAGAAGGTACTTTGTGTAGCAGAAACAGAGGAAATTGAATAATCAAAAAACGATTAAAAATCAACAGGCCTTAGTGAAGCACAGCACTGTGTGTGAACGCAGCCAGATACTGATTTAACCATTTTTTTTTTTTATGGTCAAGCAGGTTCTTGAAAATATTTATTCTTACAGAAGAGTGAAAAAGCATGGGGAGCTCCTTCTTTTTATGTGTACACTAGTATAGAGTACAGCTCTATGACACCAGCAAATTTTATCCTTCAGTATGTTTAGGAACCTTAATCCCAGCGGCCTGACAGAGCACAGTGCTTGCAGAGTTCTTCTCATCAAAACCAGCAGACATAGCACTGCTTTGTGAGGGACCCAGAGGAGCCCTGCCTGCCTCGGGCACCTGCGGGAGCACTCTTCTTACTGTTGGATGATTGCAGTTGCTAGCCCAATAGTTGTAGCTCACATTTAGCAAACTGCAAAATTTTATTTTATTTATTTGTTTGTTTATTTATTTTCATTTGGAAGACAATGAAGGGTTCTCAGTCTTGTGTCTTGCCCCTTTGTTTCTTGAAGCCTGTTCTCGTCGTAGCAGTATTATTAAATCAGAACAGAGAGCGCTTTTAAAATTTGTTCTTGCATTTTTGTGTGCTGATGTATCTTAAGGAAGATTTTGCTGCTAGCAAAGATCTCAGAAATGTCAATTTTAATTTAACACTTTATTTCCAAAAGTATTTCACAGCTTCTGTTTATGAGAAACACTTTCACTAGGCAAACATCCAAGCTGCTCTGATGCGCAGGATATAGGCAGCATTCAGTGTTATAATTTGCTGAATGCTAGAAAAGATAAAATTGGGATATTGTGTCATTGCTTCCTTTGTGGTGGCAACACTCATATCCTGGCAGAAGTTAGGCTGACAGTGAAAAGCTGCTGGTGTATTTTATTATCGCTGTGGAGTATGTCCCTTTCCTCATCTTATTTGCTTATACTGACTCCTGGGAATTGCTAGATATCCAAACAAGTTAATTAACACACATTAATTAGATCAGTTTCATGGTGAGAAAAGGAGTGTGTACTTGTGTGCAAACAATGTATTTTAATTCAGAGCAAGATGAGGAGGTGAATCGAAGAATTGGGGTGACAGTGTTAGTGGAAAGCTGCCCAACATTTAAGGAGAAGAAAAGGGAATGCAGTGTGGCAAGGCACAGCCTGGAGCATTAAAATGGTGGAGCTGCACTAGGCAAATGCAGAGAACCAGGGAAATTAAGGCAGTCAAGATAGTGGCTTTACTGAAGTAAAGAAAGGTTGAGGAAAGCACTGACAACAGTTGGATGACGGAAAGGTAATGGGAATGATGAAGGTGGATGAATGTCATATTTTTTTGGGTTTGATTAAATAACTTGTATGCTTCATTTTTTACCGCTTCTTCCTGTTGCAGTCTTAAGGGGAAGAAAAATCTCTTATTAGGAACTTATCTCTGTATTTGAGCCTTCAGGGTCAATAATAGAATCTCAGATTTTATTGAAAAGATATTTTGGTTGGAGGCTGTTAGGGAAATTTACTGAGGAGGCAGAAACTGTCATAGGAATTATATTTTAATCTTGGTTAAACTCATAATGTTCTGGGGAAAAATCAAAGTCAAACATTTGAATATACTAAAAAATGCTTGGACCTGAGTTTCTGAAAACGTGTTGAAGGACAATAGACATAGATACAATGCTACTCATATTCCTGTAGCTGACAAAGGTATCACAGGCAGTACTAGTTCCTACTCATCCCATAAAACATCCTTCCACTCATCATAATGTTCAGATGTCTCAGATCTGCGCTCTGTATGCTCTTGAGTAAAGTACAGCACAGAGACAGTGGGTTGCATGGTCAGCACCACGTGTGCAATTCTGCAAGGACATTTTATGCTGGAGCAAGACCTTACACAGGGTGCTGCAGAGAGAGATGAAGAGCTTTTACTGGAGGGTAAAGAGGCAGGTGTTGGAGCACACACTTAAAACTCCTTAAAACCAGCTTCTTTCTATCTGTCTCTGACTCAGCACCCAAAATTGCTTGTCACTTTCAGAAATGAAGTCTTTTGTGTTCTGATGTAAAAAGGTTACATAGGGAGAAGAAAGAATTTGTAGTATTTGTTCTTTGCCCACAACATTTTTCTAAATTCAGTAAGGTACTCTACTGGTTCTGACACTGAAATGAGTCAGTTTTAAAGAGCCCCTTAACATTTATAACCATTTTGTTTGTAATTTGTTTTGGTATGAAATGTTAAGCTAAAACTACACGTAAGTTTGTAAAAGTTCAGCGAGAAGATAGTCCCCCCTCTATTCTGTCCTCGTGAGGCCTTATCTGCAATACTGCGTCCAAGCCTGGGCCCCCAGCACAAGAAAGATGTGGAGTTGTTGGAGTGGGTCCAGAGGAGGACCACAAAGATGATCAAAGGGCCAGAGTACCTCTCCTATGAAGACAGATTGAGGGAGTTGGGCTTGTTCTGCCTGGAGAAGGCTCTAGGGAGATCTCACTGTGGCCATCTAGTACTTGTGGATAGACATTGACTTTTTACATAGTCTGCTAGTGATAGGTTTAGGGGAAATGGTTTTAAACTAAAAGAGAGGAGATCTAGGTTAAATAGGTTAAATGTTAGGTGGAAATGTTTTACTCGGTGTGGTGAGATACTGGCATAGGCTGTCCAGGGAAGCTGTGGATGCCCCGGCCCTGGAGACATTCAAGGCCAGGATGAATGGGGCCCTGGGCAGCCTGATCCAGTGAGTGGCAACCAGCTATGGCAGGGGGTTGGAACTGAATGGTCTTTAAGGTCCCTTCCAACCTAAGCCAACTGGTGATTCTTTGATTCAATAATTGCAATTATAAGATAGTAGTATATTATTTTCAGACAACATAATTCTATTCAGATTGAATAATTTAATTGAAGTAAACTCATTTAAATTACCTTGACTCTTAAATAGTTATCAAGGGAGAGTAGGGTTTATCTAGGATGGCCAAAGATACACAGCTGTTTTCTAACAGAATACATGTGCTTTCATCACAAGGCGATCTCAGAGCACAGAGACGCACAGGAGCTCTTTCATGATAGTGCTAAGGGCACTGAAACATTTCTGTGTGGGAATTACTGGTTTCACTGCACTAGTAAAGGAATTATATTTGGCTTAAAAATACTGAAGAATGTAAATTGTTGTCCGTGTTCCAACTGTAGTACTTATTTATAACTGAGAAGTATTTCACAGATTCTTGTAAAATCCAGGAATAATTATGTCTATGGCAATGTGAAGGAGAACCACAAAATCTCCATCTCTAATATGTTGCTGTTAAACATAGTAATTACTGCTCTGTCTACAGATTAATTCTAGTGTCAATGATATTATTAAAATACATGATCTGTTTGGTGCTTTCAGCAATACCATATTGACACTGAAAATCATTTTCCTTCCGTACTTTTGTATTTAGAAACACAGAAAAAAAAAAAAAAAGCACACAATCCATTATCTATCCTAGAAATAGTTTCTCTTAGAAACAACAATCAAGCCTTATTTTACATTATGCCAATATGATTGCATTTTTAAACATGAATTTCTAAATGACATCATACATAATAGAAGAATATGTAAAATTAGCAGCTGGATTGAGGCAGAACTGCAAATAAAGAGGCTCACCATCAGAATGTGCGAGCATCTTTCAAGACTAGAATATAAACTTCTTATTCATCCTGTCATGCAATTTTAAATATTTCTCCAGCTTACAAATATGATCTGTAGTCACCGTCGTGCATGGAGATAAGTATAATTTATATTCAAATGATAACAGGCCCGTAATTTTGAATACCTTCCAAATCCTCAAGTTTTACTTCCATCTGAAATGGAAAAAGTAGTTGGACCCAGCTACTGATTTCTGGTCATCTGTGAAGCATCAATGAATTCCACATCTAATAAAATTCATAGCTTGTGGTACTCTGCAAAAACTGAGGTCTGTAACGCTTCTGAGCTCAGAGAGTGGGTGAGCCCACTGAGATCCTTCAGCCCTATGATTTGCAGCAAGTATCCTCTGCTTTTGTTAAGGAGCTGGAATTGCATCTGCCTAGCATTGGCCAGGATAATTTTGGAATGAACTCTTCCTTAATCTTTTTATTGCAGTCTTTTTCTAATTCGAAAAGAATCCCAACCTTAGCACCATGTTTTCCCAATTTTGTTCAAGTCCATAAAATTATTGATGTGCATCCCACAGTTAATGTGGCACCATTACCATGTCCTGGTGTCTTCATTTCCTCATTGATGTCGTTTTAAACAGAAGCTTTTCATCCACTGGTATTGTGGAAGTCGTGCTCAATTCAGACACAGGCAGGCTTTCTTCAGTTAGTAAAACCTATGTACTTTCAGAATTCAAAATGGCTAATTGTGACTTCTTATTTTTCACTTTCTTTTCACTTACTTTTTGTTGCTGTGAACATAAGAGTTAACACTGGACATGTCCAGATGACAGGTAAATAAGCTCCAAGCTGTACTCAGTTATTTCAAATTGTTATCCTTTATCCACTTTTCATCTTTTATTTGTCTTTCCTACAAAGTTAGTGCTACCTTCCCTTCCTATCTACTGTCATCCGTGCTGAGTTCTTGGAATCCCTTGACACTCTGGCACAGCGTAGGATGTGTAATGCTTGTGTGAGTGGGTATAAAATCCTTTTCTGTTGTGTTGTGCCTCTGGGCACAGCCTACAATTACTTTGCTGGCACGTATTAAATCTAATGAAATCTTTACATTCTTGTGAGAATGATATTCACAGTGTGAATGTATCATCAGCTCGTTTTCCATTAAACAGAACAAACGCACTTTAGAATCACACTTAGGAAAATTACGTGATATTCACATGAGCTTCCCCTGAAACCTGAAATACTCTTACTGAATTAGATGTTCTACTGTATAAACAATCTGAAAAAATCTCTGTGATGTTTTAAATTGCCTTTCCCAAAACTATCTGTCTAGAATGAGTGCTTTACAAATTTTTACCTCAGTACTGCTGAATTCTACTTCATGTGTGATCTCTTTCTGTATACAGAAGCTCTAAAGCTGTTATGCTGTTGAACAGCTTTAGTTATTTCTCACTTACCACCTTGCCTCTATTTGTGCTCTCAGCCTAGTAATAAATGCCTCCAGGTGTCACAGCAACAAGGCTCGTAGTTTCATAGGTTAGGTGAATGCACTTTCAGGTTTTCCTTAAACAATTTTTCTTTCAACTTTCCATTATCTTAATATTCAAAATTTGCATAATGCTGTGGCCTTATTTTGCCTTGCTGATAGAAACAGTAGTAGGAAAGGAGAAAAAAAAAAGAGATCTCTACTGTTTTTACTATCCCAATGTAACGTCCAAACTACATGCTATCTTTTGTCAACTTTCTCTGTCCCTTATTTTTACAATAGGTTTCCAGATTATTAGTCAGAAACTTCTGCAGCTTTGCAGTTGGATGCTTCTTCTTCCTGCCATTATCTGTGCCTGTCTTGCAAGTCAGCCAAATACGCAACTGAAGTAAAAATACCAATCTTTAAGTCTTGGATTTCCATTTGTTCTGTAAGACTTGTTTGCTTTCAAAATGTCACATTTTCTCATTTCTTTGCTTTTGTGTTCTTTTGTTTCTGAAATACTAACATTTCATGTGAATGGCTACCAAGGTATTCCTTCTGTAGGAAATGCCCCTCATCAGCATCATAATATACTCCAAGAGTTGTGACTGTTGGCAAAGACCACTCTGGGAAGTTGTTGCCCTCTCAGACTTGGCACTGCTTACCCAAGCATCATGTCTTTGTGCATATGAAATCTGAGCATTCTCCATCTGAAGAGATGAGAATGAGAAACAAATGCCAAGTAGGCCTTACTCCTTATTTCTCAGCTTCAGCCACTTTGGATGTACCAGTTCTGTCTTTAACTGAAGAGACAGGGTAGGCATTTTGGGTAATAAGATTTGGTTGTTAAAGTAAGGAGGCAGGAGTCTTAACCAGCCTGTTTTACTCTCAGATATTCTTTTTATCCTTTATACTTCTAAATTATTTTTATGCCTCGCTTTATCTCTGTGTTAAATAGCTTTAATCGTATCTTTCAATCTTAGATTATTATGTTCTCAAAATACTTTACAAAGATTAGTTAGTGTTGTAGATGAGCAAGAAATGGATTCCCAACCCACAGAAATTTTCAGTATATCAAAACATTTCCCTGTACTGAATCAGGACAAAAATCAAAGCAAAGATTGAGGGAAAAATGGTTTAGAACATTCATTTAAATTCTGTAATGTCAGTACCTTACATTTCAGTTTTATTTTATCTTGCTCCTTTAATGTATCATTTCAAGCCAAGATTTTGAATCAGTAAACTGGTAATTTTTATTTAAAAACAGTGATTGTGTTAAAGCAATGTCTATTTTAAATGTTATCACTGAAAATATATGTTGAAGACTTCTTTTTCTCATGAAATGCTTGGTTTTGAAAATTTGCCATTTTCGGGGAAACTTACATTTAATTGTGGAAGGTGTAGTTACCAACACTGAGCAGATGGACAGGCCAGCTCAATTGCTCAGTGCAGGTAACTGGTGTCACTGGAGGTGTCCTGAGGTACTTTGTTTGACGTTGTGCTGCCTCTTACATGGGCAGGACCATCCTTAGGTGCTGTGCCTTCTTGCACATCCCCTGGCAGCTCAAGCATGCTTCGGCAAATCGATTTAACCCAGAGAAACTAAGCCACAACAGAATGATGGCTGAGATTTCACTAGGACAGCTGATGGAAGATAGATGATTTGTGTTTTACTAATCTCAGATAGTTTGGACAATTCAGAATTTTGTTTCTCAGCTTAATAAGCTGTTTGAAGGTACATACAGATTTTGATGTCCAGCTTGTTTTGAACGTCATTCTGTATGTGCTTCACAATAGGAAGGATTAGGAAAAAAAGCAGATGGTAACTCATTTGCCACATCTGAAAATTTGGACCTTACTGACTTCATGCTGTGCACTGAATGTATAGCCTTTGTATTCTCCTTTGATCATATGTTCTAGCTGCAGTGGAACTCTGCTTCCCTGTGCTGTTAGCACATTTGAGCAGAAGGTTGGATCTCTTAAGGTCCCTTTCCACCTAAATCATCCTATGTTTAAATTTCCTGAATGTCTCTGCTCTTTAAAATAATTATGCTTACTATATCCTGCTAGGAGAAAGGTCACATAACATATTTTTGTGCATAAGATTTTAATTTTGTCCCTTGTTCTTCTGTTGTTAGGTGTATTAAAAATAGTGTTTTTTTCTGAAGTCCATACACTGTTCTGTTTTTCTACCTTGCTATAGTTCTTTTCCTTTGGTTCTCTAAGTATATAATCAAAAACGATTAATAGGTGTCTTCTATTTCTAGATAGATCTGGCTTCTTGTAATTTTAACTGTTCTTTATTTATTTTTGGAAGTCCAGTTCTCTCATTAAAGAATCCTGGAGAAAGTAATCTGTTCTGGGATAAGAGGAAAGATCCCAGTTACGAAAAAAATTGCAAAAAGTAAGAAATTAAATGTTGAAATTTATCAGTGGAGGGCAATAACACATTAAATTCTTGAGAAAACCATGTTGAAGTTGGTGCTGTTAATTGATAAAGGCCATGGAAGAATAAGCTGTCAATTTTCCAATAATATGGGGTTTGTGAGGATAGTGAAAACAAGAAGCAATTACTGAGATTGAAGAAGCATCCCTCAGTGCTGGTTGACATGGTGATAAAATGACAGGTGAAATAATGTTGATGAGTGTAGCAGTGATACACATGAGAAAAGCAGTCCTAACTTAGATGCTCAAGGATGAATTCAAAATTCAGTTTATTTTGAATCAAGAAGTTGTGGTAGATACCATCAAGCAACTAAGTAGAACAGTGATAACTATTGCTGTAGACTTGTAGAAACATAGAATTGTAGAATTATAGAATCATAGAATGGCTTGAGTTGGAATGGACCTTAAAGATGAGCTGTTTCCTAGCCCTCTGCTGTGGGCAGGGTTGCCACCCACTAGATCAGGTTGTTCAGAGCCTCATAAAGCCTGGCCTTGAATGCCTCCAGGAAAGGAGTGTATAAGAAATGTTAGAGTAGAAGAGTAAAGAATTATGACACGGTGATTGCGTGGTAGACCTGCCTTCAAAACACCGATGACAAGTCTGATTTTCTAAACTGGAAAGGAGTATAATAGATAGAAAAAACAAAGAGATGGTCAACAAAAGGCGTTAAGTATAGTTGCTGTATCTAGAACAATAGAATAGACTTTAACCCAGAGTCTTTAATCCAGAAAAAGAGATGGCTTTAGGGAGTATAAGTCTGTAAAAGCCCAAGGTTGTAAAGAGAGATGTGATTTTTCACTTTCTCTCCCATTCAGAAAGCAGGTTAGTTAAACTCTGCGGTAGTATTTTAGATCATACAAAGTTCTGCTTATGTAAAGTAATTATGTTACTTGTATACTCTTTATAATACAGCCAATGATAATAGGCTTCTGAATATTGAGTGGATACCTTTATTTTTCTGTGAGTAATGGCTAGGAGCAACTGAACTTCTTTGATTAGCTTTGAATCTGGGGGAAGCAGAAGAAATGTCACCAGAAAAATGCAGCATTCATTACAGGTGGTGGGTGGAGATCTGCTACTGGGAAGATGTCTCTTGAAAGCATATGGGTTTACATCTCAGCAAAATTGTTTGTTAATGTGGAAAAGTAGTTGAAGAGATGTGTAAAATCTGAAACTCCAGGAACTTTTTATTTTCTTCTTTAATGACTTAGGATCTTTGTTTTGTCAGCTGGTGAAGTGAACTACTGCCCTTTTTAAGCTTTGCATAGCTCTTTACAAAGAAGCCAGCTAAATGTTACACTGAAAATCCAAATTTGCCAGTTATCACAGGCAGGAGTTTGAAACATGCTTGCTTAGTATGTCCTGGTCTCAAGATTTACCCGCAAAGGGATCCCAGTTCTAATCTGTTGGAAGTCAAGGCAAAAGCAGGAACTTGTTACAAATGAGATCATTTTTTGAAGAACACAGAATACCTCGATACAGGCTATATAGTCACAATGTAAGGCTAAGGAAAAAAAATCTGTGTAATCCAGGCAGTGCATAATTATTTACCCTCTGGTATTATGCACATCTTGGCAGCTGCAAGAAGTTTGTATTGCTAAATGAAGCAAGTTGCCCAGAATTATTGTGTAAGCTAAATGAAAATACTAACAAAACACTAACACACTTTGATATTATGTATTGATATGATGCTACCAAAAATACGAAAGGTACCAATGCTTTCCATTTAATCGTGAATGCTATCCTGTATCCATTTTTATACTACCTTTTAACAGCATTCCCCTCTCCTCCATCTCTTCCTATATGACTGAACAGTTTTATGTACAACGCAGTTCATATAAAGTATCTATTCAAATTTTAAATGCCTCCTTCACCCTTAGAAGTAATTCCTTAATTTTCTGAAATAACCCTTAACTCCTCAAAATTTGGGAAATCTGCACTGAGTTCCCTGTTAAGGCAATCCAGTTTTTATCCTGAAGGACATTATATACAGATGTCTCTGAAGCTCTGCAGAGTCTCAGGCAGTTTGGATGCATCATTTCTTAACTTCATTTCACCCAGGCACTGTGTGCTACTTTGACAGACATCCAATTCTTTCAGATGTACTTTTGAGGATAGGAAGACCACATGGATTTTTCCAATTCCACTACTTCAAGACTGGATTCTTATTTTCACTGGAATTGGTTTGTCAGAGCAGGCAACAGACAGCAAAATGAAGAACATTGATCCTTTTTTCCCCTGGTCAGTTACTCTGAAAGTAATGCCTCCTATTTATTTCCATGAAAACTATGACAGATACAAAGAGCAAAATAAAACTATTTGATAGAGCACATTCTCAGCTACAAAGCACTATTTTTAAACATAATCACCACCATTGGCAGTGCATTTTCACCAACAATGATCTGTGTGCTGCACTCATAAAAATAAGTGTATCTGTCCAGAACATGGCTTGTCTTTCACATTGCTGTTGCCACTGCTGAAACACACCGCCCACCTCCTCAGTGTGCTCACATCCCATGTTTGGCTTCCATAAGTGTTCTGAAGTATCAATGAAAGTCAGCGAATGCAGTTTTTTTCCTCATGGAGGAATTCAGTTCCACACTTTTGCTTCATATACACTTCCTTGTCAGACTCCATTCTGTCAGTCTACCCCTCTGCTACCATACCACTAACATCTGCTTCTGGGCCAATGTAATAAAATAGGAGGCATTACTTTCAGACCAGCCTTCATACATACATAGAGGACAATGGTGTTGCTCCCAGAATGTAACAGAATAGTCAAAAGATGTTTACTACTCACAGTCAAAACAAGAGAAGAGGTGAATGGACCTCTTCCCTCTTTAAATTAGAAGAATACCAATGTAAATCTGCAAAAATTTTTCTTTTTCCAAGTCACACTTGGAGAACATAGTCCACACAGATCATTCAGAGATGGTATACAGAAGTTACCCTAATAATAATACACGACAGGTGAACCAGATACATCTCTGTGACATATAAATAAAATAGTTTGTTAAGTCTTGTTCTGCAGCAGTAGTAGAAGTTTCTCTGAGAGTGAAGATGAATGGAAGGAAAAAGCAGGTAAACATGTAGAGAACAGCAGCACTACAGGAGGAAAAAATGGGCTTCTGGAGAGGTCCACTGAAAGGAAATCTGTGGTTCCCCTGGTAAATCAATAACCAAGAAGATGAGATTTGGATGTTCTGGGGAGTGTCAAGAATATTAGGAGTCCCAAATCTTGATGAGGTACATATAAAAGTTAAATCGACCAATGCTGATCTTGCCAACTAAATTTACACATTTTCTGAGAAGGTGTGGCTTGTGTGACTCCCAGTTCCATAGCAAAATCTCCTTTCAGAGATTTCTGTAGGAGTTTCCTTAATTGGAGGTAACACAGTAACCTAAAGTAGTTTATAATTCTTCTCTGCATAGTTATTGCAGTGTACAAAAAATATCTTTTTATGATGTTCCTTCTCAAAATTATGAGTGTCTGTGTATATACTCGTATGCATGTATCTGTATATGTTTATATGTGTTTAAATCAGCAATGTAGGCAATTCTCAGTATCTTTTATTTGGTAGTATACAATTTTTCAGTAGGTCTTTATCTCAAGAGTCATAAAAATACCGTACAAATGCAATTCTTTCAAATTTCTCATATACCAAAGTTCTTCCCTTTCACATGAGTTATTGGCTTTGTGCTCATTTTTGCCTCATTTTTCTTGATCATAGTCTGCCAGTGTCTTTTTCATTCTGGAGACCTAACTGTTGAGAACTGTGTGTGCTTTTAAATATGATATATTTCCTAAAATACTTTTAGGAAAGATGGAGTCCTAATATACTATAGGTGTCTAGTAAGGTATAAGCTGCTTAAGAGAGAAGTGCATATTCCTCAGTGCATCACTTTACAACATCTTCTGAGTGCCTTCACTTATTGAACCCAGAAGTTATTACTACTGTAACAGAAGCATCAGAACAGAATATATTTGTTGCCTAATTAGCTGAGTTCTGAGTCCAAAATAGTAGTTAGGTCAACAGTGAAGCTAATTTTGTGTGAAGACTCCAGACTGAGAACTGGAGAAGAGAATGCACCAGTGGGCATTCTTTTCTTCTGGCTGTGCTATAGAGGTTGGTAATCTCCAGCAGAAGAGATGGATGGGCAGAAGCATTTTCAGATGCCACAGCTTAATTATCCAGAAAGTATCTGCCAGAGCATGTGCTCACATAAGGCATTTCCTTGGTGCATCAATCAATCTATTAGTTTTCCCAGTGTGTCATGGTACTTATATTCAGATAACCCAGAATCACTTGAGACTTCTTTCTTCTCCCATATGGCAATAAATGCCATGTTTTCTTTTCACTGTCACTCATATCTCTTTCAGCTGTGCAGTTTTCCAAATATCTCCCCCTCTCTGCTGAATCACTGCTGTACTGAAAACTGTAAAATTTGTAAATTGTATGCTTCTCAACATATACAGTCCAGTTTTGCATGCTGCAAAACTCTATGCTTGAGGAGTCAGGCATCAGGGCACAGTGAGGGTTGGCTCTTTGTGAACGCATTGGGAGCCAGGACCTCAGCAAGGCAGCAGGACAGGCATGGAGTGGCAGCAAGACTCAGCCTGGAGTCCAGGTCACTGGGCAGGTCCTTGGAGATGATGCCAGGCTGGGACATGACCCCAGATCTGACAGCCAGAGCTCCCAGAACAAGGCTGCTCTCACGGTGTGCACATGAAATATGCAGACTTACCCATTTATGGAAGTTCATGTTGGATATGGCCTTTGAAATAGCAGAAGCGAGTAATCCTTGTGTTATTGATGAAATCTGGGAGAGAATAGCAATTGTTGTAGAACTCTACTGTTTCTCTTTCAATCTGCACAGAAGTAGTTCAGTGTTGCATGTGACATGACCCATGTGATTTCCAGTACCGAATGACAGGTGTGCTTTCAGGCACAATCCTTGCAGACCAGCCCACTCTGACTCCAGTTATGGCACAGTTGGGTAGTGCTTACAGTTCAGTGAAGCAGATGTGGGCAAACCTAATTTTTTAGGTACTATACGCTATCTGCAGTAATGGCAAGAGGGAAGCCGATGTAGACATCAAGACTTGCCCGCATTCATCTTTGCACCATTTCAATTGTCAGTCTAAAGTGATATACTTACTTGGTATCTAAGCAGTAATCTACAGTGATATCTGAGTTGGAGCGATTTTCTTGCTGTGCTGCCTTACTAATGGAGATGTACTCCCTGGATACAGGGATCACGCAAACCATTGCTGAGTGTCTTCCTTCAGTACACCAAATGACAAAGCAGCCCTGTAAGGGAGGTGTTTGTTCTTTCACAGTAGTTTGGGAGTAGAGATAATGATGAAGACACGCAAGGGTTCCTCTTTTCCATCTGCCTTAAAAGATTGGCTTCATACTATTTCTGTTTGTTGAGATAAATGTTACAAAAAACTTAGGTAAATTATAACATTTATTTCAAATGAGAAAAAAATTTGATACCCTGGATGGAAGTTGTGGTTGTGATTATACCAGCTTATCTCCAAATCCACATTTAGCTTGTTTTGTCCAGGTTGTAAACACATCAGTGATAACAAACAGTGCACAGAAGCAGAGAAAAATGAATTTGTTCATTTTTTTTATAAAGCAGCAGCTATAAAAGCCCATCATACCTATTTAAGAAGTTGCTAAATATGTATGTTATTTTTAAACTTTGAAGTCCCTGTAAATCCAAGGATGTTTTATCTGAAAGTTCTCTCTTTCTAAGCAAATGTAACAAGGTTTCTTCATTCTATAGGATATCATTATTTCCTCTTTTGTGAATTCTTTTGTTAAAATTAGGAAAGCCTTGCAAAAAAAATCCTCATATAATGATAGTGTGTGAAAAATGTAAAATACCTTTTTAAAAAAAAAGAATGACTTTTTCATTGTTTTACTGCTATTAGCAAATGCATTTCAAAATCAAAATAACTTGTTAGAATCCACATCTTTACACTGCTACTGAAATTGTGTTTTGATTTCTTTGACATGATCCCTGATTGCTGTGAGAAGAATCAGTTCAGTATTTTTGTTCTTAGATTCCCCCTCCTTTGTCTTGCAGCTACTTGTGGCAGATTCCATTAACAATTGCAGTAGGAAATACGAGCCACATCTCATCAGAGGCAATTATATGGGTGTCTAACAAATCAGGTAAAACTAAACTTTCCTCCCAGTGGAATCTCATAAAGCATACTTGTGTTTTCCTCAACTGTTTCTTTGGAATTGATCCTAGATAATTGTTTAGTTGCTCTGCACCCACTTTCAGCTACCTGAAATGAATTAGTAAGGAAGTATTGGGAAGGGAGGGAAGAGGAATGAAGGATAAGCAGCAAGCAAGTTTTATATTATCACAGAAATTAGACAGTATAGTGAAAAGTTTTTACATAGTACTGTGTACTTAAGTGCTAAATATTTTGTATTTAGCAATACATATCAAATTATTGATGAATGCAATTCAATTTATTTATTTGTGAAAGTTAAATGTAATATTCTTGTAGCAAAGTATCTGATAAGCATGATATAGTAAATGCAAAACATTTACATTTCTGTCATTTTGTAGCTCCAATCCGTGGTCTGAACCAGGCCTAAGAAATATTTACTGTCACTAAAACATTTCCTTATTGATCTGCCAAAATATTTTGTTTTCTTATTAAATAACCAGATGCTGGACCTTGAAATTGTATTATTCCACTTACAG
>JAOWBP010000001.1:31869671-31946538 GCA_028571105.1 Tragopan temminckii
TTTCCCTAACTGTGATACTTTAAATGGGAAACTAATAAATGTGTTTGGGATAAATGGAGAAATTGCCCAGGTGGATAGAAGTTGTGGATAGTAGGCTGTAATCACCAAAAGAAAGATTTTTTTTTTAATAAGAAGGCATGAGGATTGACAGATTCAAACATCAAATTCCAGTAAATTATATAGAACTATAAGAAGCACATGCATCCTGCAGTTCCTTAAAATAACCACTTGCTTACATGAACTGGAAAGGCGTGAATGATTTCGGTCCCGTATTTCAGGAGGAGGTCAACACTTGAGTGGTCTTATCAAAAAATAATAGCAAGTGGTAATGGTTGGATTTAAACTGACCAAAACAACAATAATGCCATCAGGCTTTGAAATGATACCATTCTCCATTAAAGCTGTATGTGTTGAAGGAGTTCCACAGCTGTTATTTACAAGATAGGTTTTTTTTTTAAGTTTTCTTGTTTGACTGACAAGTATCGTTCAGTACTGTATTAAAGTAAAAGTGATTTCCTCACTTACCTTTCCTCCTTACAGAGTGCAAAACAATGCACATACTGAAATGAGAAAAAATACAAGTATGTGTTTCATCTGATCTTGAAAATTTCTGTTCATTGTTTTTTGGTTTTCTTTTTACCCAGAATGGACTACTGTGTGCTCATAGCCATTGTGATAGGTTTTTAGGTGTCAGAGAGGTGCTGGGATTATCCAGTTACAAGTAGCTCTTTCCAGCTATGGTAGCATTTAAAGGCTAGTTTGCAGTAGAAAAACATGGACAGAAAGCAGCACAGCATTAGCACAGGACGAATTTCTGCCATGTAAAAACAGCCTCCTCTTGACTCCACAAGACAATACAGCCCTGAAGACCCAGGGATATTCTAAAAGTTTTTGTTTCCCTCAGCAGCCTCTCCAAGATGAAGAGGAGGGTATTTTTGCTGTTGCTTTTAAGAAATCCAATAGTTTGATTCAGGACATAGCTGAGATTTAAAGTGATAGACTTTATTCACAGCACCATTCTCAGTATAATAAATAGGATAGGGGTAGATCCAGATTGAAATTCCTTTTTCTCTCTCTGTTTTATAGCAGTTATTTGAACCAAATCCTCTATAAGGAAGTGCTTTTAGCACTGTGGTGTAAATTGTTACTATTTTTTACAGGCTATCTACGTGTGTTTTTCTTTGTATAAAATAATTGAATCTTATACAATCAAACCAGGAACCAGGATTTGAGTCTTTTGTGAGGAGGCTGGATGTGAACAGCTGGTGATTCTGATTTCAGGTCCAGTATTCAATGTATTTAAGTGGAACAACCTCAGTTGAACAGTCTTAGAGAGTTTTTTTTTAGAGCTGAGCTGCAGCCCAGTGTTTAACAAACCTCTGTGGAAGAGAAGGCACCTGATGTTAAAATCTTCTTCCAAATCAGATTGTGGCAGTAGCAGCTTAGTGTTTATACACTGCGTATGCTGGAAACCAGGAGTCTGCAGGGCCACAGGTTGTAAATTCTGAGCTGAAAAGCCGTATATGTACAGTTTAGATACCCTGTTACTCCTGGAAGGCTAGAGCTTGGTATACCCCAGTAATGAGTTCTTACAGATCCTCCTACAATTTAGTTACCCTGTACTTTCTAATCTTAGCTAGCTATGTCTCTCCACCTAACACTGGGCTTGCCCTTTTCAAGGCTGGTGATCATACAGAGTTGTAGGATGCCAACCAAGGCCAGACTGGATGGGGCTTTAAGCAACCTGAGCTAGTGGGAAGTGGTATAGGGGTTGAAAGTAGATGAGATTTAAGGTCCCTTCCATCCCAAGCCATTCTATGACTTAGTTCTGTTTTTTTTTTCCTCAACTAGTCTTATTTCAGCATATAGACTATGTTGGTACTTTATCTAAGATAACTAAGTGGATAAAGTAAATATTTTAACTAAATAGAAGAATGTTTATTTTTCTTTTCAATCATTTGCATAATTAGACTGAGCTAGTTCAAATCAGTTAGACAAACCCTAAAAGAACAGTAACAAATTAAACTGAGTAGGAAACAACTGAGTTTTCTAGGCATAATATTTCAAAGCAGGGTATTTTGAAGAGATTTTAATGATGTTAGGACTACCTAGATGAGAAGAGGACTTCCATTTTTAATCCTTCAGCCTTTAATCTGAATTCATGTGCGAAAAACAGCTCCATGAATTTGAAGATAAACAGATTATTTGGTGTTTTTAGAATTGGATCTTGTTGCTTTCTGCATTTTTTGCACCTTTATACTATAACTGTTTCTTTTTGATACTGTTATTTAGTCAAGAGAGAACCATAACTTTTATCTGTAGTTCTAATCATCTATTATTTCCTCAGAAATTACTTTTTTTTCCAAGAAAGGCTGTAAACAATTTCATTTCTTTAGTAAGTCTAGGTATGAGATAGTGTATTTGAATTGTTAAGACCGTATTGTAAGCTCGTCTTTTTCCATTTGTTACTTTCAAAGAATTGAAGCATACAAAACAATTTCCTTTTGGAATTACATTTGAAACAAATTTGTCTTTTTGTTTTGTTTTGTTTTGTTTTGTTTTGTTTTGTTGGTTTTTTTTTTGTTCGTTTTTGAAATTCATGAGAAGATCGTTCCTTTTGTCAAGAGCACGCATGCTAGTTTTATTATAGCAGAAAAAAGGTGTTGCTGAGTTTTTCGAGTTGTTTCATAATCAGTTATATCAGATTAATTTACTGAATTGAGAGATTATTCAAGAGACATACATGTCTGATACTTCAGTCCATGATGTTTCGTCCTGTAGTGAAAGAAGCATGTGATGTGATTTCAGTGTATTTTTGTTGTGGGCATCCTTAGTCCTGCAAATAGTGATGGACTAACTGCATTCTTGATTGTAAAAATACTGGAATATATGCTTTCAGTCCCTAGCTGATTACTTAAAAAGAGGGGAAAGAGGAAGAGCAGGTTAATAAATGCAAGGTTAATTGGTATAGTTCTAGAAGAGAGCCTCTCAGTGGTTAGCTAGCTAGAAACTACACAACTGGAAAATCCAGTAACAAAAGTTTCATTGACTACATGCAGAAACAGTTAAGATATATATATATATATATTTAATAACAGGTTTAATTTCTCTATGTAGCAAATCCATTGAATGACTAGAACTGTATAAAGCTATTGTAGCATGGCTAGCATCAGGTACCAGATTTAAATGGGCGTGTCTTTGATAAATATTAGTAGCCAGAAAAAGGAGCCCTTGGAGATTTTTGTGGGCAGAGGATCTCTGTAGGAGCCTCAACTAGTATCTCTATATGAGTACAAATAAGAAAAAAATTATTAACCCCAATGATTTTGTTAGTTTTATCTTACTAGCTTAGTAAGTTAATCTTCCTAACTTATGAGTACTTAAAGAAGGACAGAATTTAACAAATATATCTTTAGAATTTTTAAGGATAAAACTATGTCCCATTCCCATGTTGTTCTTTCTTTCCAGAACACCACAGAATTCCTGCTTTGGAAGAGGCAAGTTGGTTGCTGGGGAACATCAACCAGACTGGCTACTTCAGAGTTAATTATGATATTAGGAATTGGAGGCTGCTGATTAATCAGCTGACAAGGAACCATGAGGTAAGCTCTTCTTCTCAACCCTAAAATCTGCTTTGATATGTGAACTTTCATTATTTTATCACCCTAAATGGTTCCATTTTTCTGGTTGCTCCTCATAGGTTATCTCTGTCAGCGATCGAGCAGGCTTGATCGATGATGCATTCAATCTAGCCAGGTATTTTTGCTTGCAGATAATCTATCTTCATACACATTCCTGCAACAACTCATGCAATCACTAACTCAGCAGTAGAGTGTGTTTTGAAGTTAAATATGTTTTAAATGCACTTTTGTTCTTTTCCTTTTTTTTTTTTGTGTGTGTGTGTGTGTGTGTGTGTGTGTGTGTGTGTAGTGCATAAACGTGGGCTGTTGCACATTCACTGCTCTTGATCAATAATTGCTGTAGGGTATTTCCCAGTCTGGAGAGGTCTGATCAATTTTGCACCTAGTTCAATTTAACACTTTGGAAGTAAATGATCACCTTCCACTTTCTCAGATGAACAAGGAATTAATTCTTTTTTTTCTTCTTTTTCTCCCTAAAGCTCCCTCCCTCCTTCTCCTTGTTTTTTTTTTCTTCTTATAAGTGACCCTTTTGCTGTATTTTATTTGTGTTGGAAAGCACCGTCAAGCTCCAGGAGTTTTTTTTTTTTTTGCTCTGACTTATGGTGTTATATCATTTTTCCAATATCTTTCTTTTCTTGTAATCTGTTAAAAGAGACTATTTTTCTGTATTATGTTTTTCACATGGAATGGAAAGTTTGAGTTTTGTTGATTGTTTCTGGAATTTATACAGCTTTTTTGTGTTTTAGTATGACTAGAGTAATGTAAATTAACGCACTCAGTGCTGGTTAATGCTTTCTTTATGAACTGAGACAATTGAATCATCCCTGTTTTGAACTCAAAACATTCAGTACATTGGTAGTCAAAGTGAAAAATGAGAGAAAAGTAGAGGAACTTTTCAAACTTTGAGATTTTAGAGATTCTTGGGAACACTGCATCAATGAAATGCTGTGATACCGAAGTCTGTGTGAGAAGAATTCCTGATATGACTGGCTTTTATGTTTACCCAGTGTATTTATAGCCATATTTGGGCAGGAGCTTGAAAGAATTGGCAGGATGGAAGTACATTTCAGTAGAAATGGTCATCAGAGATTTTTGAGATTCAGGCACAATGTCACACAAATTGTGGCTGATATTCCAGCTTCTTTGCAGTAAAGAATAGTTGTGCCCTATCACTCCATTCTTGCAGCCAGTCTAGCCCATATACATGACATAAACTAGTATTAGCCCTTATTTAACAGTCTGACAATGTAGCGGAGAAGAAGGCATCACAGGCAGAAGATGAGCACCCTTTTTCTTTTTGCACTGCTCTTCATTCTTGTCTTCTAGCTTCTTCAGCAATACTACATGATTAGAAGTAGGTCGCCATTTCAGTTTTCAGTGGACTGTGACCCATGTACTCCTTGGCTAGAAGGATGCTACAGAATATTTCAAAATGCCTAAATTACTGCAAAAACTGATATGTGCTTAGCAATGTAACAGTCTCTTCCAGTTTTTGTTTGTTTGTTTGTTTGTTTTTTATTTTTTAATTTTTAACTTTTTGGCACCTCAGAGCTGGTTTTTGTCTAATAAAGCTGAAGTAATTTATGGTTGTATGGAATCAGTGTGTGGCTTTCCTCTTTTTCCACGAACTGAATGCAGTCAGATGTGATTTTACTTTACTGAAAATCTAAGCACTGAAAAAACCCTGTTTCTGAAGCTGATTCTTGTAGGTTGTGTTTTTAATTCATCCTGAGCCAATGCTCTAGAATGTCTTCTTCATGAAATATAAAGACAAGGTCTTAATTATTGTTGCGACCTGCATAATCTGGCCAAATTTTCCTACCTAAAAAACACCCAGACATAGACAAGAAACTCTTCCCAACCTGCTTTTCAAAGCACGTTGATGATAATACTGGATCAAGGTGGTTTTTTTTCCACAGGTAGTTTTGTGAGAACACTGTGAGTTTGTTCACATGATTTCGTGTTGTAAAATCTTAACATTCTGTTTTTAATGTTGAGCTGCGGTGGTCATCTACTGCATTTGCTAATCATGCACAATGGAAAAAATATCAGTTGTGCTGAATATTTGCACTGTATAGTCGTATGTACCTGTTCTTAAGTGGTAATATTCTTTTAACAGGGATGCACATATAGATTCCTGCTTCTTTTAAATTTTTGGACAGACACCGAACTAATGCTACTTTGAATATACATCTCACAAGGCAGTCTTGCTGTGACAGAATTGGCTGAAATAGAGATGTAGAGATGCACATATTTGCAACTAGTAAATTTATAGGCAGTATTCAAAGGGTAGCAGTAAGTTACATAGACCTGACTAAATTTGGCATGTAGGCTGTACTGTTAATCTTTTTTTACTTCATTCATCTATCACTTTCCTAAAGAAAAAAAAATCCACAACTGATTATAGTCACGCTTAAAATACTCTTACTGGCTAGCTGGCTGTCTGGTATAGCTTTGTAAGAAGACTTTGGTATTTTTTGTTTTCATTTCCCCTCTCTGAGACAAAGAAAGACCAGGGACAGACCTACTCCTTGCTTTATCATGAGCAGGACTAGAGAGGCACTGAGAGAAGTAGGAGTGTTTTGGGGCAGGCCTAGATAGCAGAGCACCTCTGGGAATACAAAAGCATGTGTGAAAGTTCTTGTGGGGGCAAGTGGTGGTGAGTCACACACTGTGCTACAGTACAGTGCAGTGGCCTCGCTGTGTCAGATGCTCAGCAGTGTTCCAAAACAAGCTCTGAGGACTATCTAAATGACACTGACACTCTCAGTTTCCTCAAAAAGTCCATGTTCAGAAGGCCACCATTAGCCTAAGAGCAGCCTACCTTTTATTCTTGGCTGCAAGGCACTTTGCAGAAAGTTGCTTCGCTTTTTATCAGAGCAGAGCCATGCTTTGGATGTTACCTGCCTCGTGGATGCAGCACTGATTCAATCTAGTGTCTGATGCACAGACTGTGTTTCTCCCTCTCCATATAATGCTATGTGATAGGGAGATTAAACACAGACAATTGTCTTTGACTGCAACATGCGAAAAGGTGAGTAACCTTATTGACCAAGCACAGAGGTAGTAATTGGTAGTTTAGACCTGACTTTGGAGAAGACTGCTGTTTTTAAGGCTAATTCTGTCCTCTGATGTAGTCCCTAGTGGTACAGATATATTATCTTCTTGTCTACCTCTATAAACATAGACATTTTGAGTGAGGAGAGAGCTCTGGAACGTATACTTTTATATTAATCCCTAAATATTATTTTCTATGATAAAATAATGTGTAAATGAAAACATAACTTCTTAAATCTGTGCATGTGCCTTTTAAAACAGTTTCCAATGCAAGCAGGTTTTTAACTGTATTAAATACTGTATTTCTTTAAAATGCCCTGTACTTAGAGATTTCTGAAGTACCCCCTAGTGTGCTGTTGAACTTGATAATGTCCTCTCCACAGCAGAAGGGTTCAACTCTAATTTTCCAGTGTCCTAGTATGATAAGTCCTAATGTGGTATTTCTATATACTATTAATGCAAACTGATTTTGTTTCTGAAACATTTACATGTCTTATCTTTAGTAAAACATTGAGATCTGGAGAAAGCTGAAAAAATAAAATTTATTTTGAGCACATTTTTTATCTTTTTCAAAAGATGTGTTTGATTTTGTTCCTCCAAAATGTTTATCCTTTTATTGTCCAGCATAATGATTTCTCAAAAATAAATATAAATGAATTGATAACTTCAAGGAATATTTTAAGCTCTATAAATTTAATTTCCTAAACTTTTGCCCATTTTCTATGTAAATATATTCCTTCTTTCTTCTTGGTGTATTTTGGTTCCATAAAATCAATCAAGCAGAATTGAACTGAATAATAACAATAAAAGACAGCTACAGCTTGCCCACTGTGTTTGAATTCTCACAAACTTGTTTGCTTTTTCAAATTTTTTAAGCATTATTCTGTTCTCAGCTGTAATGCATATGTGCACCCTGAGGATCTGAAGTGCTGTAGCTTTGGCAGTAACATCACTTAGGGAAATATATGCCCAAAATTCTTGAGCTGGAACTCTTGAGCGCTCTGTCTTTCCATCTCATTGATGATCCTTTATCTTTTTGGAACGTTTTTTGTGAGATTTCAGAAAAATTTGAAATGATGTTGATTGTATTAAATGAGCTGGGTGTGTTGATAATAGACTGAGATAGCCAGGAGAAGACAAATGGAACTGTATTTCCTCTGAGCTTTGATTGAGCAAAGGTAGTGTCACAGGAGGAGTTTCTTGAGAGTGTGAATAATGCTTTCAGGTTGTCCAGTCTTTTTCTTTCCTTGGAATAGGGTATTGGTGAATATGTGAGATGGGATGCTTCTCACTTTACTTTAGACATCCCAAAGGTAGACCTGTAAATCTGAGCTCATCATCCTGGACTGCACTGCCAGATAATGGAGAGAAATGTACACTTGACCTCTTGAAGCCACTTAATACAGAACTAAATAAATTACCCTCCTGGTGTCCACAGCATTGTGCCACCCCGGGTTCTTATTTGCAGAGCCCTAAATTTTCATATTCACTTCCACTCATTAAACTGGTTGAACTAATCCACTGTTATGTCAAAGAAATATATCTGGTTTTATTCAGTGCTAATCAGTGTTGAATCATATGATCAGATGTGAATGTGGATACCTATTTTACTCTCATTTAAAATATTATTCCTTCCTGTTTGGAAGAAGTCACCTGTATTGTCACTTGAAACCCAAAGTGTATCTAATACTCCTCTTTCCTGCTTTCACTACAGTCATGTTAAGGTGATAGCTGCTTGGCTTGCAGGACAGTTTCTCAGGCACAAGGTTCTGATACTAACAGTCTACCTTACTATTGCTCAATATCTTGCCTTCTGTCACTGAAGAGATTGTGTAGTTCTTTGGATACTCAGATTTTTCTGACAGTTCAAATTGCCTAGTGACAGTGTGGAAGACTAAGCCAAGACTAAACTCATTGATTACACATTAATAAAGGCCAGAGATAAAATCTGGTGGTAGATTTTGAGTATTTCTTATCACTATTTCTTAAGTGGATTAATGAAAAATCATAAAGTGGTGTTGTTAACTAATTGTTTTTCTGCTGCAGGGTTTCTTTACTGTCCATGGAAGTCTCTTTTCCTGGCATTCAGTTCTGAGAGCCCTTTTTGAGCATTAGAGAACAGCGGAGGAAGCCTGTATGTCCTTGATCAACATAGAGCAGAGGAAAACAAAACCTAGAATCTATGTAACTGAGGGATAATAAATGGTGCAACAGTGACTCAGTGTTTGCAGAAGTAGATGGGTAAATTAGTAAAAGTGAGGAAAGGCTGTTCTTACTGGCAGAATAAGAAAGAGCCTGACCATACCGCAGTGCTGCCTATTTCACAGCTTATGAGGAGAGGGAGCTGTTGTCTATCCAGTCTAAGTTCTTTTTAGGACAGCAAGCCTGCTCCTGTAGACTTCACAAATACAGAGAGTGATGTCGGAAGTAAGCAATGAGAAAAAAACACACCTTCAGAATTAGCTGTGAACTAAAGAGCTTTCCTTTTTGCTTGGCTTTCATGAAAGTTCCTCTTAGAATCTTACTCACTGGACCAAAATCAGGAGCATGAAGCAGGCAGGTAATAAGTTACGCTGATTGTTTTCCTGCCTTTAATCAGTTCCTGGCTTGCTTTTTTCCAAGTTCTAAGTTCTGCTAGCTCTAGAAAACCAAAGTCTGAGGGTAAGGGAAAGGAAAGTGTCAACCTGACTTTCAGATCAAAATCCAGATTCTCTAACTTGACACAAATTTGTCTTTAACGGATGAGGTATTTGACTGCAAGAGACAATACAGGTTCCAAAAGTAAAATGCAGGAATAAGCTATAACAGTATGACCAACATTCACATAGAAGCAACTACTGACCAGTGGAATTCCTGACTGTAGTTATTGTGTAACTTAATCTCTAATTTGTGTGATCTAATTCATATGAAAGCATACGAATCCACAATTCTTACTGATAAATTTGAAGAATATTTTCTTGAAGAGGGAAGTGATTGTCCCTCTCTACACTGTACTGGTTTGACATCTCCTTGAACACTGTGGGCAATTTGGGCACCCCGGTACAAAAAGGACGTAAAGTACTGGAGGACATCCAAAGGAGGGCTACAAAGATGGTGAAAGGTCTGGAAGGCAAGGTGTATGAGGAGCAGCTGAGGTCCCTTCATGTGCTCAGCAGAGAGCTGAGGGAAGGCCTGATGGTGTCCTACAGCTGCTCACAGGGAGCAGAAGGGCAGCCCTAAGCTTCGCTCTCTCTGGCAGAGACAGGGCCAGAAGGAGCGGCATAGAGCTGTGTCAGGGGAAGGTCGGGTTGGGTGTAAGGGAAGAGTTCTTCACCAGAGGGCAGTGGGCATGGAACAGGCTGCCCAGGGCAGTGCACACAGCCCCAAGCTGCCAGAGATCAAGGAGTGTTTGAACAATGTTCTCAGACATAGGGACAAGCATGATGCAAACTGTCAATCTCTGTGGAACAAGGACCCCTTGTGGATCCCTTCCAACTCAAGATTTTCTGTGATTCTATGATTCTATGAAGTATGTGCTTGTCAAAATTAATGAAGCGATATTCATTGTCGTTTTCCACAGCTTAAGATGTCATTTATGGCAGCATTTGTAGCAAGTCTTCCAGCATGTCTAGGATAATTAGTTCCATGTTACACTTGATTATGTTACTTAGAGTCCTGTTCAGTGTAATGTCAGGAAAAGTCAAGGCATTTGAGGCCCCATTGAAAACTCTGGATCTAGATAACAAGAAGACTACAAAGATAGAAGTTCTCATCTAGCCTAAGTACTGAGCTTCAGATTGTTTCCAAATTTCAGCAGCCATATCTCGGGTTATTGACCTTGTTTGACTTGGGTCATTCATACACAATCATATAGAGTTCATTTAAATGAACAAACTGTGCAGATTAACTCTAGCCCTCATTACTATTCCAGATACCATTTGCTGGTAATTCAACAGAGAAAAACAACAGATACGTTAAGTAGCTCCTTTAATTAGTGCCTCTGAGTACTAGTTAACAGAGCAAGTATTAGATAGATAGTTTGCATCATGCTTGTTTAATAGTGGTATAAACTTAGTATTTTAATAAAGAAGTCCTCATTAAAATTATTTCAGCAGATACTATAGTAACTTTTCACTGTCACGAAAATTTTAGTGATGGTTCTACACATGAGCTTGATTTAGATATGTTTTCCTACAAGAGTTGTTTTTGGTTTTCCTTTGATATAAATACTCTCTCAGTGAACCACAGCAGTTGTACCTTTCCTAGAGATAATAGCCACAACTACTTTAAGGTAGCCTTCATTCATTCCATATGCTGTGTATCCATCCATATGTTCTTTGACATATCACAGCCTTGATATCTGCTTTACATGGAGATACACTTTTCAGCTTACATTTACATGTGTTCATAAAAGAAGAATCAAACTGATTCTTGACAGTAAGCATTCTAAAAGTCAGTTCTGTTGTTGGAGTTATGTATCATTTTTGCATCTGATTTTCTTGTGTAGATAAGAGCAGTGCAGCAAATTGTACAACACATTTCAGGGAATCACTGGCACTACAAGAGCATTCTGGAGAATAGAAAAACCTAGTGAGAACAGCTGAAGAAGTTGAGTAAGAGTCTTTGGCATGCACAAAAGAGAAGCTGTAGATCTCAGTTCTCCGCAGAGAGTTTAGTGCAGTGGATAGGTATGGATGTAACGTGCATCTATTCTGTAGAAGTGGGTGATGTTAATCCACATTCCCACAAAATTTCTTATGCATTGTTCATTCCTTCTACAATTATAGCAATAATTTTGTCCTATAACCTATGTTGAATATGTCCTTAGCAGAAGACCAGAACAAACTCTTTCAGGAAAACATGACAGTAGTTTCAAGGGAGTGCAAGAATTATTTTTAGCTGCTGGCTGTCAGCCTGTTGTCTTTTCAACTCATGCTTATGGTTTGTTCAAGATGCTCGCTGAAATTAGCTTGATATGGGTGTATTCATGTTGCAGTGCAGATGCTATGGACTGTTGCATAATGACAGCAGGGAACAGTCTGTGGAATCTGCTTTGGGAGGGTTAATCAAAACAGTTCTGAATTGCACTTTGAGAGAATGCTCAGCTTGGTGTTTCGAGTTGAATGAGGAAGGTGGTGTGAGTGGAGCTTCTTGAAGGCTTCTTAGCAACTTTGGGTAGCGGAAAGGGGGCTGAAAAATGCAAATATAATGTGTGTGTTTGTGATGCAGTTCAAGTCTTTGTCCATCCTCACAACTTCTGCCATTGTATGGGGGCTCTGCTGTCCCCTTCTCAGTTGTGTTTGTTCCGTGTGCTCTGCTCTCATCTATAACACCGTTTTTCTTTCCTGCAAGTGTGTTCACTGCCTTTCCCCATCTCCTTCACTTCTGCTCTTATAATAAGTAGTTTTTTTTTTTTTCCTTCTTCTCCTAGAATGCCATTACTTTCTGACCAGAGCAGAAAGCAAGAGACCCTGCTTCTCCTTATGACAGGGAGGCTGGAAGTGCCACTCTAAATATCCTGTCCTTTCCCTTTTCAGCAGCACCAACAAAGGCAGTATGAATTAGAACTAACTTTTCTAGCTAGAGAGGACTATCATTAGTAAACAAAAATCTGCCACTTTAGGCTGTTGACCGCTTTGCCTGCAGTTTGGAGCTCAGAAACTATGCTACTTTCTGGGCTCACCCAGTTACGCTATGCCAGGGTTGTTATCATCTGGAAGAGATTTGATCTTTGGCAATATATGCTCTGTCTGCTTGGCGGAACATACCCAAATAGCTGCCAGGATACACTTCTGAACTGAAAGTGCAGGTTGTGCTTTCAAGTTTTTGTGTTATCATTTGGTGATTTTATAAAGATTTTATAAAGTTTTTGAAAGCGTATGCTAGGATTTATTGGTCTCTCACATAGAAGAGTAAGGTCTCTTCTTAGTGAAATGTAACTCTTCAGAATTAATGTTTTATGAATGTCTTCATCATATTTGGCTAGAATTGTATTTTTCTCTAAGTAAAACAGTAAGTAAGTGGAAGGACTATGTAAAGAGTAGTGTGCTGGATAGAGACTAGAGAAATCTCAGGTGCTGTTTCCGCTATGGAATTGTTCGGTGACCTAGGTAAAATCATTTAAACTGTTTGTGTGTCAGTTTTCTCTCTGTAAAATGAAGATAAGAGAATAGGTGAGAGGTTATAAGAATTTCACAGACTCTTTTATTATAAATATGTTTTTAGATAATTGCTTTTACAGAAATAATATACAACTGTGTAGATATTCTGGCAAACAAAATTCAGATTGTATGCTTGTTTTCAAGATCACACTTTTGTACTTTCCATATGAAGTTCCTGGCTTTTAAACACAAATTTCACTTGGCTGATTGATACACAAAATGTAAACATTAGAACAGGGAAGGAAAGAGAGATATGAAAATGTTTGGTGCATAACAATAAATGAATCCAATTCTGAATGTGCTCAAACATGCTTTCATAGGTATTATTGCTCACTGACAACTTTAAGAGTAGAAGGGTTTCATTCTACCCCCCCAAAAAATCATTGTGAAATAAAAGAAGTAACACTTTTAATAACCTAGCCATCTGAAAATGGCCTCCATCAGCTCCTGAAATATATTCAAATTTAATCAGTTAATTTGAGTGACAGACACACCTACAAAATCAGGTTTTGGCAGTGATGAAAAACATTACATTATCCAACTTGCTGCAAAGTGTTAATTTTCAGCTGTAAGATCATTCCTTTTTATCTTGTACTTCTCCTCTGCTTTTTTTCTTTCTTTTTTTTTTTTTTTCCCTGTATGGAAAAGAAGAGCAAAGAAGAGATACTAAGCCCAATCTGAGGATTTTTTTTGTTTTATTTTTGCAAATGCTGGCTTTCAAAGGTGTTTGTTTGTTTGTTTGTTTGTTTGTTTGTTTGTTTGTTTTTTGATCTTTTCAACAAAGGTGATTAATTAAAATTAACACTAGCCTTCACTTATGTGGCAACTCTGAATCTATGAAAGATGATTTAAACCATGTGATTGCACTGATAATTGCATTGAATTTGAACTATTCTGTGCAGGATGCTTAAAATGCTCTTGTGTGTAGCTGAACGTCACTTGAAAAGTCCTCAAGTATTATGCATGTAAGAAAACATAATAATAAGCGTGCTTCACTTAACATTGTCATACTTTCTGAATCCTTTGATGTTACAGAGGTTGAATGCTGATTAAATTTAGCACTTACAGTGAGCTTATAAGCCAAATGGTGCTGCTGTACTTATCAAAGAGCAGACGTACGTTCTTGTCCTGTTTATGTGGAATTCCACAGATGGTACAAATCATAATGCCTCCATTATGCCACTTTGGATGTCTTAGAAAAGTAAAGTCCTCATCTGGACCTAAGTCAGCCCAGCGCTAGGAGTGGAAGATGGTGCTTTTATTTTCAAGGTCCTTGGGCCCATTTTGCAGGTTGCTCATCAGTTTTCTATGCAAAAGCATTATTTTTCCAGCTTCCTTTCCTGAATATGTATGACAGACGTCTCTAAGGTTTTAATCTTTGAATATCCAGACTTTTAGAAGTGGAAGGAGACGTATGTGAATTCAGGAGTTCATTTCACTCTTGCACAGGTTGTCTTGCTCAAAGCTTTTTTTTCCGTGCCAGTGTTCAACCTACTGTTTCAACTGAGCTGCCACAGAATTGCTGTTAAAGCAATGTGGGAAAATATATCCTGAATACATAAACTAATCCAGACGCTTGACCTTAAAGGTAAAGGAATGAGTCAGTGAATAAGAGTCTGACTTATTTTAAAATACCCCATTGTGGTTTAATGAATATATCCAGTTATTCATACATTGTGTATGCACAGAAATGTAACTGAAGTTAATCTGAGTTGCACATCTATGTTCTGAAGTGCTGCATTTTTTTCCTCTTCAAATTTATTCAAACAGAAAGCTAGTCATATGTTATTTCATAGGAAACAGATGATGCAGGGTGAGTTTTAAACCAGTGGCAAGTAAATCACTTCATTTCCATTGTTTCAACAACGTCGACCAGTTTGCTGCCAGCTTGGATTTTCTAATTTTGATTTAAGCACAAGATTTATAATAGGTTTGTTTGGCGATGGGACTAAGGGATTGATGGTACACGTGTATGTGGGATTCTCATCACTGTAAGGCAACAGTGTCGTTTTTGTGACAGAGTCTGTTTGACTGGTGCTGGATTTATGATAGAAATAATTCAGAACAGAGTAATAATTTTCCCTTGGCAATTACACTACCATTTGGTACTTTGTCCCTAAGGGGAAAACGAATGTGCTGGGATCTGTCCATAAGTTCAGTGGCTCAGTGTAAAGAACAAATCAAGGTCAAAATGCAGCTGAATACACACTGATGTTTCATAATATAGTCTAGATCTCTAGCTTTTATCTGACTTGTTAAGAGCTCATGTAACGTAAAGATTATTTTGGATTGATATAGGATTTTTAGTGGAATATTTTTGTGATGAATATTTTGTTATCACATTCATTGCTATTTATTATCTTTTTTTCTTTATAGCAGTGGTCACTGTAGCAGTTTCTTCAGTGTAAGCAGAATAGTAGCTTGTTCAAGGGTCGGTGCTTATGATATTATATAATGTCCTACACAACTTTATATTCATATTACTTTTGAGAGGTCTTTGTCTGTCTCTGCTCTTGTCATAAAAATAGGGAACAACCTTTTTACAATTTGTCAGCAACCTCTTTAGGCAAGAAAAACCTGCTGGGCCAGGATTCTTTTCTAGAAATAATTTGTCTAATGGCTTTTTGCTTACCCATGTTCTTATTCTCCTCTTTTGTTCATCACGAAAAAATGAAATCCAGGAACGTGGATGATAAGACAAACTTAATGTTTTGCCCTGTTTCTGACTGATGCTAAAGTTTTTTGCAACAGTGGCTATGGAAAAGTTGACATGCTGGTAAACTGTTGGATAAGGACAATAACATAAAGAGTGATAAAACAACCAATCGTCTCAAATGTAATCATTTTGGTTAAATTTTGCTTTCACTGGCCTATTTTTTACATTCAGTACAAAGTTTACAGTACAAAGAAGGCTGGCTTAGAGCTTGTAGAGTTTTTTTTCTAAACATGGTCTCTTCTCTGTGTGACCAGTGATTCCAATCAAAAACTTCTAATCTAGAATGCAGTAAAGACTCCAGCTTTTTATGTTTTACAGTGAAGTTACTTAAATAGCATTTCATTTTAGAACATGTACATGGATCTGCTAATACTCTTCCATGAAGAGTTATTGGGAGAAGGACCAGAATTAAAATATCACCATGCCCTTGGGAAGAGGAGTGCCAAAATTGTAGCGCTTCTAGGACATCAATCACTAGTGGCCTATAAAAACAAAGTCTAATTACTTACAGGAATGGCACTGTTAAGAACCTGCCTTGGAAGGGAAGGGACTAGATGAGTTCCTAATGTTATTTCCAACATTTTCATTCCAGATGTAGCTTTGTAAAATTTTTAGCCTTCACTTGAGAAATGCTTAACTTGAATATTAGTTTGCATTCAGCCACTGTTTATGAATCAGCTGTGAGTTTTGACTTTCATATGCTGCATGCTTACAATGACTATCCCACATTTCTTTGCAGAATTTTGGTTGTAGATTTGTGCTTGCTAAGATTCTCAGGTGTCTGCTTGAGATACCTGGAGAAACAGAATGATGTCTCAGACCAATTATATGATTTCACATCACAATATGTCTGTGGTGTTTATATTTATTACATGCTTTTGGTATAGTTTATAATCAATTATTTCCTGAGAGACAGATGATTTCTCAGTTTTCTTCTAACATGGATAGGCTGGAAAAGAACCTCATCTCTTTACTCTGGTACATTTGGCAGGCAATATCTGATGGTACATCTGTTGGGCTTTAAGGACAGAAATATGATAGCGAAAAGGACACAAGAAAAATAAGGATTTTTGTCACTGATGTTCCACTGACACTGATGGAAAAGATTGATAAATCAAGCTGCATGTGTAGAGTGAAAAACTTAACGTAGGATATTTGCTACCTTTGAATAAATAATACCAGACAATTATATGACAGGGAAATTATTTTATGTTTTTCCCCTTGATGGAAAAGTTGCTACAATTACTTTTCTTTTTGTTGTAATGATAATTGTTAAACATTCTGTTAAAAATTTATACAGGTCTGAATATGAGTTTGCAGAGAAATGTAGAACAGGCTCATTCTGTATTCTGCCTTCTTTCTTCATCTTAGTTGTCATCCTGCTCCATAAATGAGACAAGTGGTTTCAATTAGCAGTTGTCAGCCAGCTGGCGGTATTTCTTTGTCACAAGTCCTTCAACTTTCATTCCTTTGACCATTCCTTCCTACTTTACCAGGGACAAATATTTTGCTTTTGCTGACTGGATTGTACATAACCATTTTTGAAACTATTTCACTATTCACTATTCACAGATAGTGAAGGAGAATCCTAGATACACAATAGGACACCTTGGCTAATGGATGAATTTGCCACTGCTCAAGTGAGCCAGTATGTCTTTCTGGATTCCAGGGAGAGTCTTGAAATCAGTGTTTGTGCTGGACAAACTTTTAATGTAAATAATGTGATTATACAAAAATGCAAAGCTTGAGAAATAGCTGCTTGGTTTTGTGAAGATGCAGGATAATAAAATCGCAGAATGGTTTCGGTTGGAAGGGGCCTTTAAGATCCTCTGATTCCAACCCCCTGCTATAGGCAGGCACACCTCCCTCTAGACCAAGTTGCTCCAAGCCCCATCCAGCCTGGCCTTGAATGCTTCCAAGAAGGGAGCATCCACAACCTCACTGGGTTTCACTACTCTCACAGTAAAGAATTTCTTCCTGATATCTAGGCTAAATCTACCCTCTTCCAGTTTAAAATCAATTTTCCTTGTTCTGTCACTACTTGCCCTTCTAAAAAGTCCCTCTCCAGCTTTCCTGTAGGCCCCCTTCAGGTACTGGAAGGCCACTATATGGTTCTTCTGGAGCCTTCTCTTTTCCAGGCTGAAGAGCCCCAGCTCTCTCAGCCTGTCCTAATTGAGGAGGTGCTCCAGTCCTCTGATGATCTTTGTGGCTCTCCTCTGGACTCACTCCAACAGCTCCATGTCCTTCTTGTGTTGGGAGCTCCAGAACTGGACACAGTACTTCAGGTGGGGTCCTCCAAGAGTAGAGGGGCAGAATCACCTTGACCTGCTGGTCACTGGAGGTCAGTCATTCTGCTTTGACTGGTTCCTTTTCTTTTGCTGAGCTGTTTGGTGTGGCAGTCTTATTACCACGAGGACAGCTCACAGAACTCCTAGATCTGTGGTTTAGATTTTAGGATTTCTGAACTGTAAGAAATGTTATGGTTCATGGTTTACCCTTAAAAAAATATTATCATTATTAACTTATTATTATTATTATTATTATTGAGATGTTCTTTTACTCTGTTTTCTAATCTGTGAATGCCAAAAATTAGCAGTCTTTGAATTTGACCTGGCTGTTACTAAACTCCGTTTTTTTTGAATGACAATCTTCCTCAAACTTTTTAAGCTGTAGTATACATCAAAGATTTTATAGCATGTATGTTATATCCTACATCTTACACAAAAAGCCAGACAATTAGTGCATTTATCATAAGTTCTTGACAGAAACTATTCAATAGCAAATAATGTATTCAGAGTAGAATGTCCATGAACAGGACTTAGTGGCTGAGGCTGAAAAGATAGGACTGTCACAATTTTCTGTTCTTTGAAGTGTGTTGGCATGTATTCCACAAGGACGTGCTCTTAGCATTGATTCTGTTGATCTGAGAAGTTGATTTTATGATATTGTGCATAGGTATTTTTCAAGAGTCAGGTGCAGGAAGAGAAGGAAATTCAGGATGAAATAGGAAAAGCTCAGTCTTTGCCATAATCTGATAAGTATGGAAGTTTAAAACGGTGAGATGATGAGAGCAGCAGTTTCCATTGTGGATAGGATGAGTAGCATCAGCTTAGAATCACAATTCTAAAACTGATTAGGAAAACCAAAAGCTCATGAATAAGTAATAGATCTCTGAATTCAATGAATTTGTTTCTTTATGGAGAAGTTAAACTTACAAAGAAAAGGAAATAATCTGTTTGTTTTGCAGTGATGATTTCCCTTTTGTGATTAGCATAGAGAGACTCAATTTAGGCATGGTCCTAAATGTGCATTAGTGCAGCTGTAATAGACATTCATGTGTTTATTTTTTATGTAGCGTGTTTTCTAGAGCCATTCCTCTTGTTCTTTGCTCCACACTTTCTCATGTCAATCAAATTATCAGTAACAATAATCACAAATCCCATTAGGATCTAATTATATATATGGAACTTTGAGCTAATTTACCTCTTTGCTAACATTACCTCTAAGATGTTTAACTCTGCAGTCAATTAAGCTTGCTTCTGGCTCCCATGATTATAGTTACACATCTTTACAAAGTGTTAAGACCTAAAATTCATCTTGGTATTTTATTGCTTCAGAAATAAGAAAGGCCTGTAAAGATGAAGTAATTCCTATTTAGTTTACTTTCTCAGTTTTCAGATGTATTGAAGTCTATCACTATCCACTCTGAGAGCCCCATTCTCCTTTCATATCTGTTAAGTGGCTGAGTGACTTAGTGAACTCAAGTGATCTTAACTTTCCTTGCTTGAGTCTGCTCTGTAACGAGCTGAGAACAGAACCTTGCTGACAAAATGGAGACAAAGATGACAGCACACTGGAGAGTGTGTTATGAGCATGTGGCATAGATAATTTTGAAATATCATACATGAACTCACTTCTTCCACAAGAATTTGAAGGGAAGAAGATTATGAAGCACAATGGATATGCTGCACTTTACAAGAAAACTGGTTTTGGATCAGTCTATTTCAAAGATTTTAGCAAAGTAGTTCTTAAAAGAACTGACGTTACAGTTGAGATCACAATTTATCTCTGTATGTATGTATCGATTCATTTCTGTTATAATCTGTAATTTTCTTTGCTATAATTTGCTGTAATTAATTTGCTAAAACAAGCATTCAAGTATGCATCTTTTCCATGTGATGGAAATTAAGAGAACCATTGGTGACCAACAAGGACAAAATATATGTATCACACTGAAGCCTGTGTTAAACTGAAACTTGTAGACTTCAGCTTCCTGAGTTTAAGTGTTTAATGAAAATGAAATCATTATCTCCTCTCTAGGCAGGTAGAGAACTCCTGTGGGATTTAAAAACACACATCAGCAGAAGAACAGACTTGTGTGTTCTGGCAAGTTCACACCCACTGCGTTACACCTTGTTTTTGCAATCTGGGTAGTTAAGAAAAAATACTGTTTTGAAAAAGAAAATGAGTACAAATCCTGAAATGTGATGTTTCCAGTACTTAGATCTAAAAAGCAGCTTCCAAATGCTGTATTGCACTTTACTTGTAAATCTAAAGCTATTAATATATATAAAAAAAAAGTTCTTGAAACCCTACTAAACTCTTTTCCTTTCAGGGAGAGGTTTTATATGTCAGTAAAAGAGCAGGGCAAAATTCCATCTGATTGATTGATAAACCTGTGAAAAAAAAATTGCTTTCATGGAAAGTGCTGAAAAACTCTTAACCAAAATAGGTCATTGGATGCTACTAAAGTTTAATACAGTAAGTTGTTCTAAAATGGCTTACAGTTAGAAGACAAGGCAGCTATGAAGGGAGAGAAAACTGTGGGGAGGAAAACTATGAAACTAAAAGAACCTTATTCACTATTAGTTCTTCTGAGCTGACTGGGGCCATTTGAAATAATCTCTGAAACCTTGACTTGTTGATTTTATGCAGACAACTTTACTTCATTGTTTGTATTTTCTATAGCTACTAAAATCTACATTTATTAAGGATAGCTTCTTTAGTTTTTCTTCATGTTTTTTCATACCTTCCTTCATCCAGTATGTTTTTCACACTTGTGTGAACAGAACACGGTGTGTTCTGTTTTTTATACGATTGTCTTATATGTCATTATAGTGTGATGAGTTTATCATGTTTATCTGCCTTTTAATGTCATTTGGAAAAAAAAAAGTCATTTTTGCTTTATAATGTATCTCCCACAAAATCAATTTAATACTAACTTCATTTATTGCGCAGAGCTGGTTATTTGCCTCAGAATATTCCTTTGGAGATTATCAGATACCTTTCAGAGGAGAAGGATTTTCTGCCTTGGCATGCAGCCAGCCAAGCTCTTTATCCTCTAGATAAATTACTGGACCGCACAGAAAACTACAACATCTTCAGTGTAAGAGATGCATAGTCTCCCTCTCTCTTTCTCTCTTCCCTCACTCCCTTTTATTATCAAGAATTGAACTATTCTCCAGTTAGATTCTGTAAGTGACCTAGGGATACTAACTTCCTTCCTAATTATTCCTTATTTAAACATACCAGTTGTCAAGCTTTGGTTCATTTGCATTTGAACAGTAACGACTTGTTTGAGACGCATATGATAAATGGAAGGACAAGTAATTATTTTTCCTACAGAATACTACAACAAATAAAGTATTCTACTTAAAAGAGCCAAAGTAATCTATTTGCAGATTTTTATCTGTTGCGGAGCCCCTCAGCTGTATTTGGATTGATGCCCAAGCTCAGCAAGAACATCAAATGCAGGCACAACTTAAACAGGATGCATGCCACTGAAGTAAAGATTTGTAGTCATTATTTTCTCCAAAAAGCCATAGTGAATTCAATGCCGTTACCTTAATTAACAAGGATTAGATCACCATTGAATCAGAAGCCCATTCATAATTAGGTCCGAAGGGACAGCAGTAGCAACTAACGATAGGTAATTAAGATGGACATGACAAATATTTTACCAAGGGAAAAAAGAAAATCCTAGCTATGCTGAAATGTGTTTAATGAAAGTACAGTGAATTTTATGTAGTTTACATATTTTTAATATTGTGTAATTTAATAAAGATATTTGAGTGAAAGAACACTCTAAAGCTTGAAATGTTTAGATGTCCTTTTTTCTTCTTAGATGTGTATTTGTTTGTGTGTGTGTACATGTGTTTATACACACATGCTCAGAAGCAGGAAGCTAGAGGTGACTGTATGTATATATAACTCCATACACATATAAATATATACGTAGAGCTACCTGCTCTCTGCACTGTAGGCCTACGTGCAAACCAGAGCCATATCATAAAATGATGTTGAATTAATTTGCATTTTCAGTCTTTTATTAACTACACAGAAAAATTCTTACCAGACTGCGATTGGTATTTCACTTTTAAACATGCCTGTGTAAAGAAAAGACAATTTTAATAAATAAAAACGGTAAAATTCACAGCTGGCTTGTGTTTTATCACTACTGATGAGAGCTTTGAAAGCAGAGGTGATAGCAGAGGAAATAAAAAGTCATTTTAGTCACAGAATAAAGTATCTGCTAGAGAAAGTGGCACTATGAATCTCCTTTTGTCCTAAAATCACATATACGTGCCCATGCATCTATAATAATAAAGCAGATGCTATTCTGTGCAGTTCTTTATATTTCAGTTCTGTTTTTCAAATTGGTGAATTTCACTGGCAGAAGATTATGCTGAATATGACTGTTGTTTTCTTCACAACTGGTCAGAATATGTAAATACGTCTCCTGTATAAAAAATAAAATAAGCTGAAATACATCTTGTGCTGGCTTTGTTGTTTAAGCACACCAAGAACCTGAACTTAAAATATAGAGTCATTAAATGGTACAAAGCTCATTTGCAGCCATCTTGTTCAATATTCTGAGGTCAACTGACTGTTCCTATAGACCATTTTTGCCCTGGCTATGACTATTAAAACAATAATCTTTTAAAAATGAACATACATGGTAGTTGAGATTAACTGTAGATTAGATGTAAAGCTGTTGGCATTCTTGCAACTTTCCAGCCATGTACTGTGAGTTCAAAATAGCATGTAGGAAACCCTAAATTGCTATATTTATTATGACAATAAACTGGCTAATATGAGGCATCTGATCAATTAGCTTTTCTGCAGATTGCTTCTCACTATACCAATGAAGGGAAATTTTATGTGAGCATGCTATTTTGCTTACTGTCGATTGTATTTCAAGTTTGAACCAAAAATCAAAACAAAATGTTAACACTGAATATTCTTTTCCTCCTCAGGAGTATATTTTAAGACAAGTCGCATCAATGTATCTCAAGCTTGGATGGCCAACGAATAATTTAAACAAATCACTTGTTCAAGCATCCTACCAACATGAGTACTGTTATATTTCTTTGTTATTGGTTTTTGTTTATTTGTTTGTTTTCTTACAGAATGTAGATGTAATATTGCACAAAATGATCTTCAGCATGTCATACTTTCCTAGCTCTCTCTTCCTTCTGGTTTTTCTTTTGGGGTTAGAAAGAGAGCAGTAAGATGCTGTGAGATGAATTTTGTCTTCCTGTGTTTGAAGAACACTATTCATTAAGCATTAATTTAATATTTGTCTGCTTTGGATATTTAAGAACTTGGACTCTTGACCACAAGAGATCTGGAAGACTGAATAAATGTAAATGAAATCTAATTTTGATGCATAACCTTTCCTTTACCATTGCAGCAGCTGTAGGCTTGCTTTTATAACTAGATTATTATCTTTGATTTGTTACCCAACTATTAGCTGCTGCCACTATGTCATAAGAAATGCATATTTGTAAATTTTTTACTGCATATATTAATGGAACCTTATTGCTTTCTTTAATTTGGGCAGAGAGTTGCGCCGGGAAGTCATCATGTTGGCCTGCAGCTTTGGTAACAAACACTGTCACCAGCAGGCTGCAACATTAATTTCAGATTGGATTTCTAGCAATAGAAACCGGTAAGTGGAAGATAAATGTTATTACTCCTCTTTTCCTACTCAGAGTCAGTATAGCTGGCCTCCTCTTCCTTTCATGCCCCCCATAGTGCCTAACTCTGCAGAGTGATATGGGATGAAGAAGAGGTCATCAGTCATTATTAAAAGTCTGTGGGGCTTCAAAATGAATAATTTGATTCACATGTATGACTGAGTGGAGGGAACACCAGTGCAGCCTCTGCTCACTCCTGATAACTTGCTGTCAAATAATGATATGCTAGAGGGCAAAAAAACAGAGTTTTCAGGAGGAGTTTAAAGGAAGAAAGATAAAAGAGCATTGCATCAGCAGACAAATACAGATCTGTCTAATCCAGAGAGCAGAAGGTGCCAAATGATAGGAAAAGTGAGGGAGGCTAGAGGCAGAAGGACTGAGGAGTAAGAAAGGAGTTGGAACAATATATCTGAGGGAAATACTATACTGTACTTTAAGGTGAAGACTTGGAAGTTAAATGTGATTCAGAAATAGATGGAAAAGCTCATATAGGGTTTCACAAAGGGTAGTATGATAACTGATGTGTTGAGCACTAACAGCATAGAGCTTGTCTGACAGAAAATTTGTTAGGCTGTCCTGGCACGGGGTGAGGCAAGGGAACAGAGGCCATGGTCAGTATATGAAATTTATCTTTTAAGTGCGAAAAAACAATTTTAAACTACTGAAAATACAAGTAGCAATCAGTAGACAGTGAGATAAGTACAGACTGTAGATTAAGACTGTGAGGTCATGAGAAAGAACGATAGATTTTCTCATTATGTAGCATGTGGGTGTAGAGGTATGCATTTGTGTAAATATGACATTTTGTTTTAAAATAGAGTATCATTTCATGAAAGTGAGAAAAAGAGAAAAAGTCTTACTTTTTTAGTCCTAATCTTGTGTTAGAACTTCAAAAGGATCGGATCTCTGTAGACATATAGGCATTTAGGATTTATCAAAGACATCTCAGCCCATCAGCTGTTTATTTCCAGTTAAAATATGTCTCTCTCTCTCCTTTTGTAATCTTTGAAAATCCTTTGCAGGCATACCCAGTTACATAGTACTTGATAGTACCTCAGTGTTTTTTAAAAACAACCATGAAATGGGCATGACTGGAAATTGTATTTCTATAAGAACTTGAAACATCTGCAGATATTTTGGAACTATGACTATGTACCTTTAAACATTGTGTGGCTGGGTTAAAATTTTCTTCTGTAAGATGATTTCAGATACATTTACTATGAAATATATGTCCTAAGTTATGTATACCCTTGGGCAGCAATGGTAAGTATTAAAGTGTTCAAAAAGGAAATTACAGAGAAATAGTAATTGAGAACAATCTGAAAATGTAATTTACTTAGATATTCATTTACAAAATTGTATAATCAAACCTAGCACCATTTATTAGCATGCACAGTAGTATATTATTCGATGTTAAGATGCTGCCACCCAGCAAAGCTTTCTCCTAGCCTGTGTCTTCATTCCTTCCAAAAGAACTGAAGGAGTCATAACAAAAAGAAAAAAAACCAACCTTATTGCTTTGCTAACAATAGCAAGAGAGGAAAGGCATAAATTTAAGGAGCCATCTGAAGATTCATCTTAGCCTTTCTATGAGGCCATTCTCAGGAGCACAAGATTGTGGCTGCCAGCATATGACTAGTATTATGATAAAAGCATCACAGCAGGGCAGAGGAAGAGAATAGCTACTAAGCTAAAGCGGTACATTTCTCCAAAGGAACTGCATGCTTTTGAAAAATAGCTGCAACAAGTAATGTAATTATAGAATATGGATTGACACTCAGCTGATAAATATAGATACTACCTGCAAAGAAGACAGAAATATGTTTTTATTTATTTATAAAAATTATAGTATTTGTTCTATTCCTCACCCAAATTCTATTCTCAGAGTAGTTTCACATACTGAATGTAACTAACAAATGAGCAGATTCATTTAGTATCTACTCACATTGAAAAGACATCAGAAAGGTTAGTAGTATCCAGAGAATTGTGGTCAATGGCTCCATGTCTGGATGGAGATCAGTGACAAGTGGTGTCCCTCAGGGGTCGTTACTGGGACCAATACTCTTAAATATCTTCATCGATGACATTGGCCGTGGGATCAAGTGCACCCTCAGCAAGTTTGCTGATGACACCAAGCTGTGGGGTGCATTTGGCACTCCTGGGGATGGAATGCCATCCAGAGGGACCTAGACAGGCTTGAGCAGTGGGCCCAGAAGGACCTCATGAGATTCAATAAATCCAAGTGCAAGGTCACACCTGGGTTCAGGCAACCTCCACTACCAATGTAAGCTGGGGAATGAAATGATTAAGTACAGCCTGCAGAAAAGGACCTGACGGTACTGGTGGATGGTAAGCTGGATTTGTGCCAGCAATATGCCGTTGCAGTCCAGAAAACCAACTGTCCTGGTCTGCATCAAAAGAAGTGTGGCCAGCAGGTCAAGGGAGGTGATCCTACCCTTCTGCTCTGTGGTGGTAAGGCCTCACTTGAAGTACAGAATCCATCTGTGAAGTCCTCAGTGCAGAAGAGACATGGACCTATTGGAGCCCATCCAGAGGAGGGCCACAAAAATAATCCAAGGAATGGAACACCTCTCCTACGAGGACAGTCTGAGAGAGCTGGGGCTGTTCAGCCTGGAAAAGAGAAGGCTCTGGTAAGACCTGAGAGTGACCTTTCAGTGTCTTAAAAGAAACAACAGGAAGGAAGGGGACAGACTCTTTAGCAGAATCTTTGGTAACAGGACAAGGGGAAGTGGTTTCAAACTAAAAGAGGGCAAATTAGGGTTGGATAGAAGATAAAAAGTCTTTTACAGTGAGGGTGGTGAGGCACTGGAACAGGTCACCCAGAGAGGTGGTGGAAGTCCTCATCCCTGGAGACTTTCATTGCCAGGCTGGGCCAGACTCTGAGCAATCCGACCTAGCTGTGAGTGTCCCTGTTGACTGCGGAGAGTTGGACTAGATTATCTTTAAAGATCTCTTCCAACTCTGAGGATTCTACAATATTATGATTCTATTAGCAACTCTGTAGACAACCAGTCAGCCTATATTTTAAAATTTGTCAATGTTTTCTCACTTACGAATGATCAGATTCCTTTGGCATAGAGGTACCACATATCGCTTTTGTTCAGTTTAAACTGATCTGAAAATAAAGCAGGGAATTAGGTGGTACTGTGTCCAGCAAGAAATGTTGGAGAGGCGTTGTGTAAAAAGAAAGCTAAGAGTATTTTCAAGATTATGGCATACAGGTCTAATTTGAGTTTGACTATGAAACCAAAAGTAAAGACTAATTTGCAACTTTTCTGCCTCTTATTTTTTTAAGAAATAAGATGTTTCATACTATGAAGTAATTCACAAGCAACAGACTCTAGAATGAGACTAGTGGATTAGGCTTGTGTTCCAAGATCCTAATCAATACAAAATCAGTGTAATATTGAGTGTAAATGTTCATGTAAGTGTACAGGCAGTAAACCATGTAAAGGGGGTTGTTGACTCTCTGGCAGTTACTTCAGTCAAATTTTGAATGAGCATAGCAGAATGCCTAATTATTAATGCCGTATAAATGCTAAAATTCGTAACTTTTTGCCATGTTTTTAATCTATAGATTTTTAGAAGTTCTTATGAAATGAGTTTCTATTTTACTGGTATCATTTAATTGTGGATAAAGTGTTAGGTAATATAGAAAAATACAGTGATGTATAACTGTTTTACCCGCATTTGCTTGCAGTTTCTGTGGTTCCTAGTAATTATATTTAGTCTGGTAGGTCCAGAAATTAATTACCAGCTACTCTTCACTGTAGGGTATTGAAATAATCATAATTATCAGTTACTGTTTGTACTTTGTAATTACATGTTCTTTACTGTGCAAATAATTTACCGCTGTTCATGAAGTAAAATAGTGGTCATTTATAACACAAAGCCAAAAGTCCTCTTTGTATTTCTAGCATTATTTGAAAAAAGCCATTAGATTTCCATTCCTACCATAGCAGTTCAGATTTTCTTAAGGAATTAGTAAATAATAGTGATCTGCAACATCAGCCTCCATGCACAAAAGTAAAAATCACCTATGAGACTTGAAAATTTTTAATTTGTAAAGTGGCTTAAGCGTTGCAGTGCCTCATTTTTGGATGCCTGGCTTACTGGGCAGAATCATATGTTTGGAAGTGCCCTTCCTATGAGGAGATTTAGGAACCTCTTAATGGGGTTGGTAGCAGCTGGTTAGGGATCTTTCAAAATTGTCCTCTTTCAAAAGGTCCACTTCTTTGCTTTCCAAACACAACCAACAGAGGAGCAGTACTGTGATTAGTCAGTAACAGATTGCAGTACAGCTTCAGTGTAATACCCCAGCCCACCATTGCTATACGTAGAAGGCCACCCTCATCACTTCTCTGAGAAATCATCCAGTCATAGAATCATGCAGTTCCATGCCCCTGGGGTGGGGCAGGGTTGCCACCCACTGGATCAGGCCCAGGGTGCTAATCAGCCTGGCCTTGGAATGCCTCCAGGGATGGGGTATCCACAGCTTCTCTGGGCAGCCTGTTCACCACCCTGAACCTGCTCCAACATCTCTACGTCTTTCTTGTGCTGTGTATCCCAGGCCTGGACACAGCACTGCAGGTAGAGCCTTATGAGGGCAAATGAGGGGGACAATCCACTTCCCCACCCTGCTACCACCCCTCCTGTGATGCAGCCCACCATACAGTTGGCCTTCCCAGCTACAAGCGCACAGTGCTGACTCATCTCAAGCTTTTTGTCTGTCGATGTCTGGGGCTGGCTTAAGGCACCACAGCACACTTTACTCCTCTAACTGAAGCTCTGTTACTGTGTCTTATTTAGTTAGCAAGAGAAATAATTCATCTCTCCTGCCTAAAAATGAGAGCATTCATCTGACAGAAGAAGGCTTGAACGCCTGAAATAATCAAGATTACTTATTATGTAAAGGGTTTGAGGTGGTATTACTCACTACCATTTTTAGAAGGAAAAATAAGAAACATAACTAAAAAAAAGTGTGGCTCTAGATAGAAGCAGCAGTCCAAAGACATATCATTTAAGTAGTTCTTATAAGACAAGACATCTGGTTGTACCAGTCTATCTTTATATTTTAATCCCTACAGTTGTTAAAAAGATGCAGTTATTTCTGTTAGTTCTGAGATCAGACTTGAGGTTATGGCCTATTGTCTTTTTAGTCATGGAATTTAAATAATTTTTCTCTTCTAAAATGGCTGAAGTCTCTGAAATGTTTTGCTTGAAAGTCTGCATTGACTTCTGACTTAATACAAAGACTAACTTTTTTGCTCTGCCAGCTTGGGATATATGCCATTCCTATACTGATGCACTGGAAACACTTGAAGATTCTTTGCTGATGTTTAGAAGAATATAAGCTCAGTTCAAAACATGTAAGCACATTAAAATTTCCCTGGTAGTTTGAGAACATAAGGTTACTGGAATTCAGTCAACAGCAGAATGCTATACAAGAGAATCTACCGTTGTTTGAAAATTAAGATGTTTGCTTTTTACCTTCATTTAACGGGGCTCATCCCTGTGAAGCTCTTTCATGTGTGAAGAAATACATTATTCACACTCCTTAGATATAACAGCATTGTGGTTCAGCCTAAAAAATTAACAAAATTACCATACAATGCCTGCCTGAGCTTGAGAATCATCCTTGTTAACCCCTTTAACCTTCACTGCATTTCTATTCTGAAAGAAAAACACATTTCTAAGAGGATTAGCATTTTCAGACTTTCTGCCTTGGGTAGACTGAGTAAATGTGTATTTCTGAGGTTCAGGAAAGAATGTATGGGGGAGCTGCAATCTGTAAACTCCTGACAAGAGATACCAGAACAATGGTTAACATGCTAATACACAGTAGGATGTCTCAAATCATAACTTATCCATAGATACAAGTGTTTGCAGAACTCTCTGTGAGTTGCAGGCTTGATTTTCATCCAGTTGCTGTTACCGTCCATTAGCTGCAAGTTGCCACAAATGTATTTCTGCTTGCAAAATGGACTGTGGAGATATGCTATATTAATGATGGACAGGTTAGTATGAATACGTGAACAAGTGAAAAAGCTGCTTTGAACTGAGATGACTGATTTTACTTTCAGCAATTAAAGACATCCTTGTATTCTTTTTCTGATAGGGTTATGATGATGCTATTGTTTTGCTAATGGGGAGCAGTGAGCAGTGGGAGATGATTGTATTGCAACAGACTGAATTGCATGTTGATGTTTCTCTAAGACACTACTGAAGTCATTGGAAGGCCCATACCTATTCAGAGCAACTTTGGTCTGCTTTTATATTTTCTTTGTTACAAATTTGCTATAAAAATACTATTTACTAGTTGCTGTCTTATAAATAGAAACAAATTACCATAATTAATTGCCCTGGTTCCTCAATACCCCTCGAAAACTTCTAATAGATTCAAATTTTTTATCTGGACTTTATATCCTGGAGAGATTTTCAATTTAATGCAGTTTTTACATGTTTTTCAATTATTTTGTCACAAGTGCTCTGATCAGAGAGAGAGAGAGAGAGAGAGAGAGATATTTACATAAGAATACTATGTTGCAGATATAATCAGTGGAAAACACTGGGAAGATCTAATATTTTAACCTTGCATAAATTGAAAGAAATTCTGATGTTTGCATATTTGGTATCTCTTGTCCTTCGACCTGCTATGCTGATTTTACGGTTGATAACAATCTACTAATTCTTAATCAACAGAACTAAGCTTTACTGTGTTATTTCATAAGCAGAGGTAATGTAAAATACTTATTTTTTAATATTTTTTTTCTTTTTTACAATTCTGAGTATACTTTCAGTATACTTTTTCTAACAAGAGATAGGAAGGCATTGGTTTTCTTTTTTTCTTTTTTTAATAAAAGCAGTGCTTACATGAATAGATAATGTTTGTGGTGGAGTACTGGCTGCTGTACTGGAGTGAACTGAAGTCAGCATCCATTCTGTACCCCATTAGTGAATTAAAGTTGCATTCTTCTATCTTAATGATTGAGGAAAAAGCTGAGTAAGCCAGAAAATGGTGAATGCAAATCCAGATGTTTCAAATCTGTTCTGGTCTTTAATTGGTTCTGAGGACTTTTAGGGTACTGAGATAGGCCATAGATGTGGAATGAGAATATGCCAGGAATTTTCTTGTTCCGTCTCTGAGTTGTAAGTCAGGAAACATACAAGTGTCTTTATGTAGATCAGATCAACCTTTTTTGGTTTTGGTTACTAGTAAAATAAAATCAGGGTCTTGGATGATTGCATTCTGCAACTCAACTACCTCATTTTATCTTTTTAAGTGTAATAATGCATGTGTGAGCTTTTATGTTTGCCATTTTAAAGACTTTAATTATTAAACATGGCTGCGACTGTTTGGAGCACTAGTTAATTCTTTATCAGTCATAAGAAAGATGCAAGTAATGAAGTAAGATGACTTCCCTCACATAATTTGTACAAAGACAGAAGTAACCAATGAGCCTTATTTGAGAATACTGAATCCCCACACTTGCTGTGCAGAATTTGTATTTACTCTATAAGGGACAACGGATTCACGTTAATCCAGCTGCCTAAATTACAGTCTGCTTACTTGGATGGACCTTTAACTGCTCAATGGAAATGCCACCAAAAAAAAAGCAAATTACACTGCAGGAGTGTTTGTAACATGTCTATAAATGATACTGTCCATAGATCTGAGGGAATGGTAAATAACGCAAATTACCAGTTATTAATTGAGATCAGTTTCAATGAATCCTGGCTTAAGTGGTAGAAAATCAAATGTTTTTCCAAACAAAGCATTTTTCCTTTCCTAGTCCTCCTCCCTTATTTCTCTCTCTAATGATTTGAGACATGCAGTTGTGTTGCTTTGTTTCACGGGTGTGCATTAGTCCTACCATCTTGCAACAACTTATAAATGTACTGGAGTTTAACAACCTACATAAATATTTGTGGAAATGTGGCCAGCAAGTTAATTACTTTTGTTAGTTGCTTGGAAAATCGACTAACTTTTTTCACAAGTTTGATACCCACCAGTTATTTTTGGATATCGTTAGTAGCAAACATGAAAAAAAAATGAGAGTTATTTTAATTTTTTTCACACATGAGTGTCTGATAAATATAAAACAATAAAATGCATCCGTTGTTGTGTTCTCAACCCTTAGAAGTTTTAATCACTGAAAAAAAGAATCAGGCATAGCTATTCATGCATTTTGAAATATTATTGGAGCTTTTCCAGCTAATGTCAGCTGATGTTGCTGAAATGATTTAGCTAATTAATAGGTTGTTGCTACATTTGAGTAGAATCTTGCAATCCAATCAATAAAACTTTTTAAGGAGGAAGAAAGCAGTGCTGAGTGTGCAAGTTAATCAAGGAGTTAACACTCTGAAAGATCATCTGGGTAGTATGCCTGAAAAGTGGGAGGATTTAGTCTTGTGAAAAGCAGAACTGGGTTTTATGGGGTTCAGGTAACATTTTTATCTTCTGACTTCTGTGTGTGATCACACACACACAAAAAAAAAAAAAAAAGAAAAAAAAAAAAAGGACCCAATAAAAAGCAATTATGGATTAGCAATAAATAGCCTGAGATCCTTAGAAGCTATATAGTTTCTCCTCCAACTTTTCAGGAATGACCTCTCCACAACTCTGTGAAAAAATTGAACAGAAAGGACCATTTTTTTGTTGCAATAAATGTTCATAAAGGACAAAGGAAGAACTGTTTATTTTTTGCTCTGTCTCACAATGAAGTGCTTAACTCACCACTAACTCACTGAAATCAGTGTTGAATATATTCAGTGTGCTAGCATCATGTTCAGTTGTGGGATTTCTGCTGCAGGAAGGGAAAGGACCAATAGCAGTAAGCATCACTTGAAGAATTAAGTATTCTCTGCAGGCCTCAGTCAAACCCACGTGATTCCTGAAGGTCTGAAGCACACTGGGAATGAGGAGACATGGTATTCATAGCATTGCCACTCTGAGCAGCCATATAACAAAATAACAGAATCACAGAGTGTTTTAGGTTAGAAGAGATGTCTGGAGGTCATCTGGTCCAACATCTGCCCAAGCAGGGCCACCTGGGGCAGATTACTCAGGACTATGTCCAGGTGGCTCTTGAACGTTTCCAAGGAGGTAGACTCCACAACCTCTCTGGGCAATGTATCCCAAACAAAGTGGAGTTGTCAGTTAATGTCCCAGGGATTCTGTGTCAGAATAGTAATTAAATATCAAGTCCATCACAACTCTGCTTTGGTTTTCAAGGGAAAATTGTGCCCTCGATTTCTGGCTGAACATGTGCTGTGGCAGAGAACATTCCTCTCCGTCATGTGCACAGTGATACTCCCGGAGTTTGTAATAGTGAGTAAAAGTACAAACTTTGGGATTGCCCTCACAGAAAATAGAATTTGTGTGGTGCTGCAACTTGTAACAGAATCTGGATTACCTATCTGCAAACAAGGTAATAATATTCCATTCTTATCTCAGCATTGTAGCCTATTAAACGACTATAAATACAGTCATCAAGAAAAATAGGTATAAGTTAAATGTTAAATAGTCCAAAAATAAAGAAGAATGTTCCTGATTAATTTTCTTTGTCAAATATTACCCTAAATGGTATTGAAATTTGTCTCTTAATCAAAGAAGTCTAAAATGTGTGCAATTACTCTTTAAAAAATTAGAACACAGTTTGCCCAGAAGATAAATAATTATGGTTCAATTTTATAAATGTATCTCCAATTGTTAGAACATACTTTAAATGGGAGCAAGTATGTACCAATTAATTATAACTTAGAAGATTATTCTTAGCTCATTGTAGAGCCTTATTATTTGCTCTTGAAAAAAATCCCTGTAAAGGCACAGCACGATTTTAATTAATTTTTTTTCTAGCTGTTTAAATTTTCACTTTTTTTCCCAAAGTATTTAATTTTTAAACATGAGCTCTGCTAGCCACATATTTCATTCTCAGTCATATCTGTTAAGCAAGAAAAATAAAGTTAAGTAAATTGAATCACTGTTCAAATAAAAGCCATTTAAAGTGATGCTTTCAAAAGTTAATCTTTATTTTTATTCTTCTGAAGTATCCATCAATCATGTTAGTTCTTTAAAAATGAAAGCATCCTTGAAGGCCCAGATGAGGTTTAATGTAACAAGGGGATATGTTCTGCAGTGTTACTTCCTAAGCAGTATTGAAACAATAGTTAATTTTATCCACTTGATTCAGTTAAAACAGTGGGCTAACGTTCCATGCACTGATCCAACGGCATGGAACTGCAATTTTGGAAAAACGTTTTCCATTAAGCTATATAATTTAAAAAGACTATAGACTAGGGAGGTTTCGTATGTTTAGATAATGATGAAATACTGGCCCATAATGATTTCAGAGGAGAAAGAGCAAAAATCTCTACAAATGAAGAAAATTCAATTAGAAGGCTCTCTGTTGAGGCAATAGTTAAAGAGAAATTACTTTGGGGATATTCACATTTTCATAAACAATTTTCATTTCCACAAAAAAGAACTCACTATCTACAGTTCTGATTACAGAACTCTCAGAGGAGTAATTTGTAGCTTTTCATAGTTGTAAGTTTCATAATTTCTAAAATCAATATATTTTTTTTATATATCTTGGCTTGTGGGGGGTTGATTTTATTTTATTTATTTATTTATTTATTTATTTATTTTGCACTGTTCTTGTGACTTATTCACAGAGACCTAAAATTTTCCCTGGAGTGACTGCAGAGCTGAGAATATGATGCCCAAATTCAGTTGCAGTCACAATAGAGTTTTTTTAGCGTGAAGCCTGGTGACCAGACTGCAAGCGTGGAATCAGAGCCATCACTTGTCTAAGTCCTTCCTCCTTCTCAGAGCATGCAGCTGAGCATATGGTCACTGACTTAAATTCTTTCAGACATAAGGGACATCCCTTAATATGGCCTAGCTGGAAAAGCCTGTGGAGTTGATATGTTTTGTTTCAAACTGAAAAAATGTAAACCTCATGAGTGAGGAATGCTAACTTTTATAGGGTTCAAAGCATTTGCTTTGAGTTACCTTTGTTACTGACTGTACCCCAAAACAGAGTGACAGTCCCTCCAGCATACACTTCCTTCCTACCTGAATTAATGGCAAAATCAGCCTAAAAAGAATTGCCTTTTCCAGGTGCCTTATGGTTCCTTAGAGTATCTGTTGGCTGAATTGCATCTCTTGCAGTAAATGAAAGTATTTCTTCTGGCAAAGCTCAGTAAAAACTACACATGCTTTTAAAAAATGATTTAGTGTTTATGTGTCAAGGTATAAAGTCCTTCTGGAAGTGAAATAAGGCTTGGCTGGGTTCAGTTGTTCTTCATATAGGATACCACCTGTAAAGATGGATTTGGGACAACCAGTTGTTTGGTCCCCTACTTTCTTTAATTTATCATTTACTCTTATGTTTCTTTCCAATGTATTAAAAACCTAAATCCCAAATTAAAAGGAAAAAAAAAGATATTAGCCCGTAAGTTGTTCTGTTGAGAATCATTAATGTTTGAAATACCCCAACGATGGTGATTATGCGGGACAGCTGGGGATGGGACTGTTTTCACACGGTGATTTGGTGGTGGGAGAAGAGGAAACAAACAGATCTTGAGCCATGCCAGGATCTACACTATAACATCAATCTGTTCTACCTACATGGCAGAAGTTCATTGCAGAGGTGAGCCATTGCACCTCTAATTTTGCCTTAGAAGGCAAAATTGCAAGTATGTGGTAAGTAGATGATGTTTCATATTACTAGGAATTTTATAAAAGGTTGCATTTCTCTTGCTTACTCTTTTAGCTTGTCTTTGGAGAGTTTTCTCTTGAATAAGTATTTGAGTTTGTCTGTGTAAAATGCAAAATACCTCAGCAGTAGAACGGACAGCCCTGTGAGGAAAAATTCTTCAAGAAGCAGCTCTATCATGAGCTTTGTCCACTCCGCATAAGCAAAATTCATGTGGCAGTCTGCATCTGAACCTGCAGATGCACCTGCAGATCTGATGACTGCTTACCAGAGAACAAGAATAAAGTCTCAGAATGTAGCTTCTCCAAAAAAGCATAGCAGAAAAGCAGTCAGCATTGATTACCCATATGTCTTCAGCCAGGAGGAGAAGGGGGGGTCCACTTTTTCTTTCCAGTTTGTTTTTATTTAGCTTCACGTTCTTATTTGTTTTCTCAAGAGAGGTCATAGCTTTTGGGACTGGTTAACTCCTTAGAGGCAACAACAATCTTCATCCCTTCACAGTCACCATTATATGGCCTCCTGCCTCCAGAAGTGATGAGCAGCCAAAACTTCGAAATGTTAAAAACAAGGTTGTTCTCATTTTCCATGGATTCAAGTGTGATCGAAAGGATCAGCTGAAGTTTTTTATTTTTATTTTTACAAAAGCACCACTAAAGAAGGCTGACAATAGAAAGTTTCAGTGGAAAGGTTTTTTCCTGGAGGTCAAATAGACAAGAGTTAAAGAACTTTTTTGGTTCTTGAGCGATGTGGTATAGTCTGTGTTGTGAGACATTGGTAAAAGTCTTAAAACTGTGATGAAACCTTCTTTCTGTGTTGTGTAAGATTTGACATCAAATTTTACAGTGGAAATTTCATTCTCTATTCAACTATACTAGTGCCCAGATGATGACAGCAGTGTTTTGTACTTCTAGATTCTCTAAAGAGGTCTTGCATGTGAAGTTCTAGAAGTGATTCAAGCCAGCCACTAGTAACTAGAAAATGGTATTTTGATACAATTTTTACCAGCAAATGAAGGGTGCATTTTTTGCAGATGTCATACTTCTTTGAGAATGGGCTAGCTTTACCTGTAGGTAATCCTTCAGTTGGCAATTGTTTTAACTTCTATGCTTGTATAGGAAGCATAAGCAGAGTAGGAAATTGAAAGCTCAACTGAGATCTTGTTGGAAGAAAATGGTACAAATGCACATCCTATATAAGTAAGTTCTGAATTTGGCTTCAAGAGGCTGTTTCATTGAACTGTAGTCTGAGTTTATAGCATTGGAGTAGCATATTGTTTTACAACCATCCTATAGCATAGTGGTTTTTGTATTTGTATTAATAAGCTGAGTAAATGACCAGATCTCTACATCTCTTTACTCCTGAAAACATCGTTTTTGGATATAATTTTTTCTTTACTTGTATGTTACTGTATGAAGATGGAGCACTTCGCAGCACAAGCAATGAGAATGGATCAGCTCTCATTTTAAAACCTCAGTACTAAGGAAAGAAGGAGGAGTTTTGGCACAGAGCCCAGCAGCAGGCTGATAAGATCCCATATTAATTTGCAGAGCTTATGTTACCTGTCTTGCAGGTTACATGATACATTTCATATTGATGAACTGGACAGTTCATCAGTTATGTTCTTCTGTCACTATGACAGAGTTATGAAAGGAATGGCAAACATGCATTATCTATTAGAAAATCCATCAGGATGTCTGGGAAAATTTTTGTGCATTTAGGAGATGTAAATGTAGTTTTGCACAAAAACAGTTGCAGTTGGAATCTCCTAAAAGTAGTAATGTTCTTCCTTAGTTTCCAATATCAGGAGGCTGCTTATTAATCAGAGTGCAATTGCTGATTTCTTTTTCAGAATCCCGCTTAATGTGAGAGACATTGTCTACTGTACAGGAGTTTCACTGATGGATGAAGATGTATGGGAGTTCATTTGGATGAAATTTCATTCTACATTAGCAGTTTCTGAGAAGAAAATATTATTAGAAGCCTTAACTTGCAGTGATGACAGAAACTTGCTTAACAGGTACAAAAAATTATGTACAGATTTCTATTTAAATTTTCATGTTATTTTATTAATAAACATGAAAAATAAAACGTTATTTTATTTCTGAATTGTCTTATGTTCATTAGAAATGTTTGAAATCTAATAGTATATATATTTTTTGTTGGCATTCTCTTTTTGAAATGTATTGACCAGTCTGATCTTATTGATTTCATAAAAGTATACATGAAAGATTCTACTCAGCTTTTACTGAAGTATTTTGCATCCCTCAAACCATGCTATCTTTAGAAGTACCAGCATTCAGTACCAAAACTTAAGATTCATCTCATTCATAGATGTGTCTGGCCTTCAGAAATAAACCACAAAACTTACTTGGAGACTTAAACAAATCATTTGGCAGTGACTATTTTTTTTCAGAGTTTTTAGATATGCTGTTGTTAGAGTATGTGTTGACTGAACTAAATAGGATTTTTTTTTTCTTTTTTTTTCCTACCAGACTTTTGAATTTGTCTCTCAACTCAGAAGTTGTCCTGGATCAGGATGCAATTGATGTGATAATCCATGTGGCTCGAAATCCACATGGAAGAGATCTTGCTTGGAAGTTTTTCAGAGAAAAATGGAAAATATTAAATGCCAGGTAAATATAAAAAGAATACATGAAATTTAAGTTCATTTTCTTGTTTTTGTGTAGTTTGTGTAAGTATTGTACGTGTATGTATTTATGTATGTTCCTGAACCAAATCCATTCTCTTTTTCTATGTATAGATATGTATCTAAATATGAAATACATACATGTAAGTGACAAATACATTTAGTCTAATCACACCTAGAAACATTTCTCTCTTAATGATCATCTGTATGTATATCAATTACTGTACTGTGTCTGTGCTTAAGATAATGAATTCTGCCTGTGTGTCAAATTGCTGCAATTTTACTTCTACATAGATAAAAAAGCAGAAGTTCCCAAAGGAATTTAGCTGGTTTTAAGTCTGATAGAAAAAAATCTTTTCAAGCACAGTAGTTCAACTGCCATTGAGGACGTGGAGGGTAGGGAACAAAGCCAAACTCTTTTTGAAAATTTCTGTTTTCAAAAGGATTTCTGATGCTTTCCTTCCATGCTGTGTTTCAGTTGAGTTCTAAGTAACTGAAGAGAAACATTTGGAATTAAATATAAATGATGGGTTTGCTCCTTATACCATGAGCACTATGAATCCTTTGAACATGTGCAACATGCTCCTACTCAGATGCATAGTGAACGTTTGAAAATCATTTTTTGATGAAGATTTTGATATTAATTCAATGAATAAGAAGTTTATTTAGTTATTTATGAACCGCCAGATGGTCTGAAAGATTTCACAACTCATACTGACAGACTAGAAAGGACCATAGCTCAGATGAAGTTCAAGTTCTCAAAAGCAGATATCCAAGAAATTAGGACCTCAGGCTAGGCCACCCTCATGGTTTTGGTAGATATTGCCAGACGAAGTAGGGGAACTGTTCCGTTCTGGATCCATGGGAAGCCTTCTGTTGTACCACAGAGTACTTTAAATGATGTATTTTAAGTACTGTTTTTAATTAACTAAATCCTTCTTACTAACTAGATGCACAAACTTGAAATGTTTCATATCATCAAAAGAAGAGTTAAGGAAACTCAGAGACTATGCAACTTCCCTAAAAATTAAAAAACTTGTTCATGCTGTTTTGGATGATATTTTATAGTATATTTTATAGGTTGTAGAGGAAGTTTGGCTAGGAAAACAAGTTTGAGCTTAAACTTGGTTTGGGGAGTTGACATTGCAGGAGCATATTTTGTGAAAGCTGTAAGACTACGAAGAGTTTAAAAATTAATAGTCCTCCACTGCTGGTATGATTATTCTAGAACTGGACTTTTACTCAGAAAGTGCATGGCAAAACCATTATTATTATGCAACCCAGTGCAATTTAATATGCTCAGAGTAGCAGCTTGTATTTTTTTTCTCATTCAGGGATTTATATAGGGATTTATGCCTAAACTATTTGGACATAAATTTGTCAAAATTTGTATTGGGTATGTTCATCTGACAACCTAGCTAACAGCTGTGGTATTAGGCATGGTCAGAGTTAGACAGTGTAGGCAAATGGACAAGATTTAGAAAACAAAGTTCGATGCCAGTTTTTTTTTTAGTGTGTTTTAATTTTTGATAGCTTATCTGTGCTTAAAATTGTAATTTTACTTATCTCTCTTGGTGTTATTTTTATTGCTGTTATCTGAGCTCATAGCAATTGGCAAAGCCTCATTGAAAACCTTTTAATGTCTTTTTTTTTTTTCTAATGAGAAAATAACAAAGTCTATCTCTTTGCCCAACACTGACTTTGTATTTCATAAAGAGTTTGATCTCCAAACACAATTCAGAATCAACAAAAGGATTGTAGCAGTTGCCATTCGCCCTGTGCATTTTTTCTGAAAGGGACACCTGATGGAGTTTCTGTAATTGCCAAAGGATTCAATGCAGTGGAGTGAAATGCTTCATGCAAGCTGCACTTACACAGTGTTTATTGAAAATAACTTCAATTTTTAATTACAGATTAAAATCTTCTACGAAAGTATTTCAGAATGAGGAATTGTTCTAACACTTTATTTCTTAAAATATCCAGTGAAACACATAATAAAATGTAGAATTAAGCTTCAGATTTAAGCTTGCTACACTGCTACATTTTTAAAATGCAAGCTTTATTGCTGAATTATAGCTCAAGTGTACTCTGTCTCAAGACATTTTTTTCTACCATTATAATTAATCATTTAATTTTATGTAAAGCTATAATACTCTGTAATAAACATTAATTTAATAAGGTGATATCTCTATGGTATTTTCCATTGAATTTACTAGAGAAGATGTTGATGTATGAGATAATAAGAAATAGCTGAGGGCAATAGAATTATGCTATAATGATATTTCCTCTAACTTTAAAACACCGCATATCAAAGAATTGGAATGACAGCCAGATAATGTCATCCCTTCTTATTTATACATTATGCTTGTATTCACATTGCATGGAAGATATCAATAATGTCTGAAGTCTTTAAAAGCACTCATGTTGCTTTTATATAGGCTGCCTACAAATTAAGGTGCCCAGTAAGTCTTTGTGAGAAGTCAGTGGGAGTAAGACTGTAAGGATTTAAAAAATTCTGAAAAAGAGAATTGAAAACATTATGCTCAAATTCCTATTACCTGAGCGTGCAATACTTGGACTTCTGAATTATTTTGATTATGCATGCACATAGTGTCTGTGACAGCCACCTGTAGGAATTCCTCCTTTACTTCATGCCGAGTGCTGAGTCATTTCTCAATTTTGGGAAATTTGTCAATAACTGGGAAACCATTTACATCTGTCCAAAGTGGATGGAATATGCTGCCTCTCAGTTTCAGTTCACACAAATGCAGAGCCTGTACAATTGTAAAGAATCAGAGGATCGCTTCGGCAGAAGTAAAGGAGTGGGTGGAGAGCCCCTGACTTAGGAGCTGAAATGTTTAAAGTTTTGCTTCTACAGTGCTGTTGTTTTTTTTCTGTGAAGAGTAGAAAGACTGATATTTGCAAGATTTCTCATGTACATGTGTGTATTTTTATGTTTCACACTTGCAAGATGCCATTTTAGGCTGTAGCTTTACTGTAATTTTTGCCATTAGAGCCCATTTTGTAATTGCTATTAGTGACTGACTTTATAACAAATACACACAATGGTCAGTAACCAGTGCAGTTTCACATGGAGTTACAGTTTTCAGTGGAAGGAATTTTGCTACTTCTTGTTCACACTGTGGATTCAGTATGGAATTGAAGAAAAATAAAAACCCTCAAATGGTTTTTATGAGGTCACTTCTGTAAAGTGGATTGGTAACCTTGTCAAAAGACTCCATCAAGAGGAGGTTCCAATTTTCCAAGCAGTCAATTATGATTCTAAACTGAGAACCTAATAATAAAGGGCTTTGTTAGAAAGCCTAAACTTGCTTAGAGGACCGTGAAATCCATACTTCCCATAGGAGGTGTTTGCCTCTGGATGACTCTATACACTAGTGTGGCTGAGGTTTTAAAAAGAGGCATGTACTTTCTGAAATACCCATGAGTAATTCAATTATTAGTGCTCATAGAATAGGATTTTTGATCCCTGCACCAGTGTTTCCCTTCACACAAGCTCAAGATAGAGAGAAATATGGTATATACCTTCCTCAAAATAGAAATTTCTCAAAAAACAGCATTTCCCTTCTCTCTCCCTCTCTTATTCCTCTCCCCATACCTGTCCCTCTCCCTTTCTCTCTTCCCTTTTGGAAGGACTGTCTGGCTTACAGTACCTAGGTATGTAAGAGTAATTAATTTCAGGCTAATAGAAGCAGAACAGAAAGCTGTGACTGTGCTAGTTCATTTCATTTTGAACTTTGAATTCCTCTTCTCAGTCATTTTGTAAAAGCAAGGTGTGAACTGAATTATTCCCTCAGAGAAACTTAATTGCAGTGAGGTCTATTGGCATTATTTCTGCATGTCTGACAGGAGAGCTGAATTCCATATCTTCAAAACAGTCATGTTCAAATTAGCTACATATTTCTTTGGATATATGTGCAGATAAAGATGAAGATAACTATTTGTGAAGTGCTTCTTGCTGTGCTGAATGACAGCTAACTTGAAAAGAATTGCTTTTGGTTTACAGTGAAATTGCGTTCACCATACTGAAGACATTAGGAAAAAAAAACAACAACCCACAGTCTATTCCAACGTGTGATGCAAAACTTCAGGTGTAATACTGTTTGAGTTGCTTTGTTTGAGAAGCTGAAAAAAGCTTGTGGAGAACAAGATGGAAGGATAGTATTTGAATGGCCAGTTTCAAAGCAGCTGCCCACAGAATGCTATTGTTATTGAACATCCTACCCAGCTACAAATCAGCTTTTAAATATTCTTCGCCCAAACTTCTGAATTTTCATTGACAAGTTGATTCTTTGAAGATGTTACGTGATAGCCCAGGGGATTATTTTAGCACTATTATTTTCTATCAACATTGTTTATTTTAATTATCTGGTACTGGAACAAGAGGATTTGATTCAGTTTGCTTATCCAGTGGTTAATTGTAATGCAGATGAGGTGGATAAATGGAAAATACAGGGATAGCTGCAGCACTTCAAAAGTCTGTTGTGATGGTAGATGCTGCTGTTCTCCTTCAATAGTGCTTGTATTTTGAGCTGCTTGGTGTCATGATGTGGAAGGCTGTTTTGTAAAACATGGGATGTTCCTCCAATTTTGGTCCTCTCCCTCCTTTGGAAATCTCATCTGTGACTGGGGTTAAGCCCATTCTGCTTAGTAGTGGCTGACTAAAAGTTATCTACTATTGTCTTGGGTCTCCAGAATTGATCCCACATCTTCTCCCTTATGTAACAGAAGATTACTTTCTCAGTTTCATCTGGCCTGGCTCTTGCACTGACTTTATGCATCTTCTTTGCCCTTGCAGGTATGGAGAAGCATTATTTATGAATTCAAAGCTTATCAGTGGAGTCACAGAATTCCTTAATACCGAAGAAGAACTAAGAGAGGTAATTTTTGAATGACTTCCAGTTCATGAGGCTGTTTTTATTTTAAGGATGAAGCAGGGCAGGAGCAAGAATGTGTCAGCAGCTGCTAAGGTCAGAGAAGCTGAGAAAATGTGTGAAAAGGACTGGCTTTTTCACTTATTAACCCATAGAAAAGCTGCTGAAAATAAGATTTAAATACACAAGGTGAATTTGGCATCATCAGGAAACAAAAATTTACTAATTGTGAATAACAGTGGCTAAACCTACCTGATTTTATACAAGTCAATATAACTGGCAATGTACTGTGCAGATCAGCCTTGCAGCTCTCACTTAAAAAGAACAGTAATTCAAAGCACACCAGTGCCATCAGCTATAATAGCCCAGAGGCTAGGGCTATAATTTGAGTATACATGAGAACAGAGCAGAGACCTTTTCACTTTGTTGAAAAAAGATCAAAGTTTTATCGTAAGGGAAAGAATCTGTTTCAGGCATTCATCAAATGCATACCTACTTGCTTTGTTGCCAGTCGCTTCCCATTGTAACCAGCCACTCCTTTTCTAAACAACCAACTTGTATTATATCATCAAAAGGATTCTGCAAAGCCATTTGGTAAATAAACTCTTGAAATAAATTCGGTATAAAGTTTGGTTAAACCAAAGGACATCAAGGCTGCATTCTGCTGACATTTACAAATAAACCTGAGTTAGAATCTTTTACAGTGTTTCCAGCTAAGTTTCCTAGGTAAAAATAGAAGTTCAGAGCGGACCAGCTGTCTGTGCAGTGCAGCAGCTGGGCTACAGGAGAGAAAGAGGAAATGGTAGTATTAATGTGATCCAACACTGACATGTCAATACCTTCCAGTGCAATTTGAAGCATTTACTTCATATATAATTGACAATCTGCTGTCTTATTACATTTCCTATTAAATCCTTTTCTGTGATAGTACATATACTTCTGTAGCGATTATGCAGATTTGTCCTAAATGCCTGACTTGTTTATGTGAACTGGAAATATTTGCTTTCTTTAGTTCTTGCAAATTTAACTTGTTAAATTGTATTTCCAGCTAAAGAACTTTATAAAGAGTTATGAGGAGGGAGCTGCTGCCTCTTTCTCTCGTGCTGTGGAAACAGTGGAAGCCAATGTGCGGTGGCAAAGACTTTATAAGGAAGAACTATTCCAGTGGTTAAGAAAATCCTTGACACACTAATCTGTCTTTCCAGCTGAACTTTTAACCAGAAGCACTAAAAAAGGAAAAGAAATTTAAGAAGTGATCAGCATTAAAATCATGAAGACAAGATCAAATTGCAGGGAGTTTTCTTTTTCCTTTTTCTTAATTATGGGTTGGGTTTTTTTTTTTTTACACCGGGCTGTTGTGAAATTGTTAATAAGCTTTTCAGAAGAGAAGGTCATGAATGCTTGTGAAATCTGATCCTCAGTGTACACAACCAAACATGATATTAAGTGGTGCATGTAAATGTTGAAGAAAAACAAGCAAACAAAAAACCCTTCAAAGACTATTTTGTGCATGCTCGTACCGTCTCTGCCTGTATTCTAGCATGCTTATGTATAACAGCCACATTTTATATGTGAATTCCAGTTACATCAAAGATGGGCATTATACAAAGCACAAAGACTTCTCTATGACAATCAGTGTTGCAATGAACAAAAAGAAAGGAAGGAAGGAGAAATGCAGAAGGATTCCAACTTAGGGCAGTATGAGATGTAAGTTCAGCTTTCCTACTAGCTGCCAATTAGTCCGCCATTTAGACTGTCTTTTGATCGTCACAAAGGTGCCAGGTCATTTTTTGAGTTGCCTGTTGTTGTAGCTGCAGTTTCCATATTCCCATATTTAAATTATCATCTTGGAGGAGAAGAGAGAAAGAAAATGAGAGAGAAGGACATCATTCATTCATGCACTATAATTATAAATACATTCACTGCTGATCAGTGAAACCGTGTAACTTCAGCTGTGAACATAGTCAGTGTCTATGAGGAGAACTTTGCATTGATTTTATAGAATCCGTGAATACTTCTTCTGAGCAAATTTACAAGGCAGTGATATTCATGATGGGTCACCTAACCTGTGCAGTAATAACTTATGCAGCTGATAATGCACAAATATTGTGAGTAGGCATAGGATTTAAATGGGAATTAGGAAAAGAGGAGAATATCTTCCATTCAAAGACACAAAATTAACCAACTGCTGTCTCGCATGCAGTAGACCAGCCTCGATAGTGATTTACTATGGCAGACAAATCATTTTCTCCATGTGGGCAGTGTCTTTGCAAATATGGATTGTGCCATTTATGCCAACTTAGAAAACTGAAATATGGAGAAAGGAATGTGTGCGTGTGTATGTATTTGTATAGGATAATACCACAAACATGTTTTTTCTCTTTCCTTGTATATCACATAGAAGTGTTCTAAATGAGTGATACTTTTCTTACTCACTTGTTTCTTTTTTCTCAGTTTTTAATTTGAGTGGTCAGTGATGCAGTGGAAGTGTTGGTTGCACAGTGCCCATCTGCACCATTGGTGCTATTTGATAAGGACAAAACTGATTCATCTTAGAGTCAAATGCTCTCCTCTTCATGTGGAGGAAGACAAACAAACAAAAAAATAATAAAACTACTGAGTCTACAGGAGGCAGGTTGCAGCAATTTCAGAGGGCAGTTGTAGATGTATAAAAGTGTTTCTTTATCCCAGCCCAGTCCATCTCAACCATCTGATCACATCATTGCCTGTACACTGGAAACATGTGATCAGACAAATTAGAGGACGCACATTTCATTGTGCTGTTTCCTTCACAGGGCATGGAAATTACCAAAATGTTTTACACTATCAGTTTCTTAATTCTAGTGAGTTGCTTGTGAATTGAAATATTAGTGCAAAAAAGAACCAAAACCCAGCATCTTCAGTTATTGTGTGGAGACAGTATTGATTTCTGGGCTCGCATTCCCATGGCATTCTCTCCCTCAAGAAATGGTAAATATCTCATAACTAAGCTGTCCTACCACTATCATGGGCACCCATTTTGAGCCTCTTATTCTGTGTTGTTACCAAGGTACTGTTTGCAGACTAAGTGCATGAAATGCTTGGGTGGTCATCTGCTCCAGGGTATGTTAGCTTGACACATATAACCAAAAGAAGGGATAATCCTGTTCTCTTGTACTGTTAACTCTTTGCCTTATAGTAATCCCTAAACCTCTGTGCTGTGTTGCAGTACTAGTGAACCTACTGCCCAGAGACATTATTGTGTCCACGTTGAATGAAATCCTCCTCCTCCTCCTATGTATTTTACCTACCTCACAGGCATGTTGTGAGGCTTGACTAATGTTAGCAAAGCACTTGAATATCCTCTAAAGAAAGGCATTTAAAAGTGCAGAGTATTATTTTATGTGGTTGACCAAATTCAGCCTCAATGCCACTATGTAGCTGTCACACTTTTAATTTCTACTGAATGAAATTGTATGTGGATTTGTTATTATAAAAAAGCAAGCCAAATAATCTTTATATTTGTAATGAAGCCCAAAGTTATAATCTCCAAAGAGTGTGCAAAAAGCCAAGCACTCAAACATGAATTACTTCGGGGATTTCAGAGAAAAGAAAGGTGAATAATGGTTTTCCCATTTCAAATTCTGTTTAAGGTTGTCTTTGATAACTTCTTTTTTCATCACCACAGACTAAGCCACATACCTCCAGACTGCACATAGAAGTTTTGGGCCTTTCCACTGATAAAAGGCAAACTAACAATGTGTTTCAAAGTTGAAAATTTAATTCTGCCTGTGTATTCTGCACAGTGCACAGAAATTTCCGTTGTTGTTCATTAGAATTTAAGTTCTTGCACATTTATCTGGTTTTGGATGCAAATTAATATTGTAGTGGCCTTGAGCAACTGGTCTATCACAAATTTTAAGCCCTACATGACCTATTGATGTATTGGTTATAATTGTATTATAATGATGTTTGTATTACAGCTCTAATTAAGGTTGACTTAGTCTTTCCATTGCAATTCTCTATTGTTTTTATTTTTATTTTTATTTTTATTTATGCTGTTTCACACTGAATCAGGATGAAATTTAAATGGACTAAATCCAACAAAATTATAGCTTTTTTAAAATATTTTTTTACAATTCAATTCCCCTATATTTAATTATATGTCTTAATAATTTTTTTTGTAGGAAGTTTCACACAGCTATGTGTTAAAAGGATAGTTGATACCTCATGGGAAACTCTAATAGTCTTCTTAAAAAAAAATATCTATTTATCTGATTGATATTTTTTCTCCTTTATCAGTCCTTTTCTTCCTTTGTCCTCATTTAAAGATGGGCACATTTTTATAATTTGGATTAGGATTAATAAACCAAATACCCCAAACTTCTTAGCATTTTCAAATACAGTATGTAAATCTGTTCTTTTTAGTGAGAGGAGATGCTGCAAAATGTGAAACCAGTGTGAATGTGGCCCTTATTTAAGCTTAGAAGTCATTTTATAGAGATTTGATGAAGCCTTTGCATGACTTGAGGTTCCTTGCACTTATTAATTCCTACAATTTACTAAATCATATAGGAAGGCATAAGAACAGACACAATTTTATGCTGTCATAATAATATGGCAACCTATTGTACTTCTTTAACACTGTCCACTACAAAAATTCTCAACTTATTACTTTGTAGCTGGTAGAAATACTATTTTTATATCCTCTGCTGACAGCTATTAAAACGATAGTTGCTGCTAATTGTGACTAGAGCAGAACAATGAAGAAGCTTGCTTCTGAAATGAAATGTCACTTCTGCCATTACTGAGAGTACTTTGAACATTAAGTTTGACTGATTTAGATGGAAAAACTTCATATGTCATTAAGTTCTTTCAAATTTGTGACCTTTGATGATCTTTTCAGTGAATATAGCAAGAATTCTGATACTACGATGGGAACTGCAGGTGAATTTTATGTAGCTTTTTAGCTGTTGTGGATATTTCATTGGGCTTTAGAGTGTCAAAGAAAATATCACCACTGATGCAGAGAGGACTTTTCACAGCAAGGGTCTTAAACCATACAACTAGACCTAAATCTAAATAGCAAAAAATAAAAGAAGAAAATGTCATGTGTATGTACGTGTATGTGTGTGAAAGATCCTCTATAGAGATAATTTTCCCATAAAATGTTAGTCAGTCTAGTTCTTTGGATAGAATAGAGTGAATATCTGATGATGAGGGAGGCTTTGTTTGAGTACCTGTGTAATAAAATCTTTGTTTTCCACATGACCATAGCCAATATTGCAGTCAGTGAAAATAGACTTTGAGTCAAATGTGAAACTTTCTCTTTGAAGAAGAGCAATGTGACTTTGGAAACTGTTTATGTATATAATCAGTTTACCACCACTTCTGATACAAGAACTTAGCATATCAGGCACCTGTCCTAAAGCAGGGCTTATAGCCACAGTGTCAGTATGAGTACGAAGGAGTAAAAGAACTGTCCTGTTGCTAAGCAGCCTGAATGCAGGCTGTTATCCCAGCCTTAGGTGGAGCAGCCTGAAAACTGCACACTGTATCATCCACTGTCCATGAGCCTGCCTGCATCAGGAGGGCAGCTGGAGTGCAAAGAATCTCCATCCAAGTTTCTGTCAGCTAGATGGCAGGGACAGAAGGTCTCTGCTGGCTATGGATTGTGGATGGTCTTCGGAGATTAGCATCATTGCCTTGTGTGACCTTGGAAACAGGACCAGCTAGTGAGTCTGCACTGAATGGAAAAATCCAAATCTCTGCACTGCAGCCACCACAACAGGAAACTGTTGACCAAAATCTTTCTAAACGTCTCAAATATTGTAGTGTCTGTTGTTGAGAAATCATTTCAAACAGTCAAAAATATGTTAAATTTTCAAATATGCATAAGAATGCAGAGAATCCTTATGATATTTTTTGTTAATATTGAGAACGTTCCATGAGTTCAGCCCATTTTCTAACACAGGATTTGGAAGAATGTCACTACAAATTCTTTGTGCTTGTAGTAGTACGTACTGTACTAATACCACCAAAAAATTCAGGTGTCTGTATAAACATGTGTGACACTGGTGTCTGTGCAGTTCCCTTTTTACGTGTAAAACTAAAAAATGAGTCATTTTGTTTTCATGCAACTATGGGAGCTTCTGCCTATCTTCTGAAATCCAATAAAGCCACCTTGACTTGAGTGAGCAGGCCCTGCTGACATGAGGAATTTATTTTTCAAAGAGATGATGGAGAGGAAGGCAGTGCTGTGCATAAGGATTTTTTACTGAAGTAAGGCCATCTGCCCTGGTTGGAGCAGAATTTTAATGTCAAGTGTATTTTGAAGAACCTGGAACTGAAGTGCATCTTGTGTCTTCATGCTGGCAGTGGAGGCAGCTTCACCTCAGAATACCCTACGTTGTAACCCAGTTGAGGTCAGCTTGTATAAAACACTTTCTATATGGAATGGTTTCAGGGAGACTTTGTGTTTAAGGAGGAACCACCCACATGCACAAGTGCTGTGGATTCAGAGCTGGTGTCCTTTCTCTGAAAACAGCTTTTGTACTTTGCTGATTTGTACTGAGTGATTAAGTGTGGAGTGGTAAAGAAGTATTGCTGAATACTTTGCTTATGTTATGTACACTGTTTACTATGGAGTGATGTTGGTGAAGAGCATGTAGATGGGCAGCACTGTAAGAGTATGGGGTGCAGCAGGGGCTGTGAGCCAGAAGGCCCCACCATTTCCTGCTCAGCATCGTGTGGGTTTGCCCGATAAGGATGTCCGTAGTGCAATGGAGGAGGCCAAGAACTGAGATGCAGTCTCTGTTCTGTGCAATCCGTTTTGATACAGCTAATTTGTTCATCTCTGTAATTTCAAAATGAAGTCTCGCTGAACTGATGGCACACGTGTGGCCATGGCTCCTCAGACAGCGCAGCATGAGATAGATCCCTTGAAGTGACTGATGTGAATTGCAGCTGAGGATCTAACCCACTGCTGTCAGAGCAGCTCTGAGGTGCCTGCTAGGCTGGTGTACAGACTGGTTCACGTGTTTGTGTGTATGCTTCAGTAGCACGTATTTGATGACAGATTTTTTTTTGTTTTGTTTTTCTTTTTCTTTTTCTTTTTTTGTTAGCGTAATACTTTGTGATTGATTCCAGTGTGATAAAGCTTTATAATAATATGTTTGGAGAACTGCAGAATACTGTATTGTGAAGAGTGTGGCAATGACCCTCTCTTTCCTGCAAACAGTAGATTTCAGCAACGATGAAGTTCCCTGAACGTTCTGTGGAGAAATATTCCAAGCAGTTCCTAACGGAAACATCATTGTAATTACTGTATAACTACCCTGTACAAAGACAGCTTTATTATATGTGTAAATGTAATTTTGCTATGTTGTTTTTATGTTCGAGGGACAATAGACTTTGGTGTGGATGAGACATACAGCCTTATAAAAACAGAGATTGCAGTTCCTGTCTGATGTTTTACTGAAAGGTGTTTGTTTGCTCTATTTTTGCAGAAGATAAACACATACATTAACTATTTCCCTGAAAAGTAATGCTCTATTCCACTACATATGCTTCAATGACACAATGGACTATAATATTGAAAATAAAGGCTTGGTAATAAATTGCATTTTTTCCCAAGAGACTCCACACGTAAGATCTTTTGACACCTTAAGAGGAAAGAAAAAGTCTGGCAGCTATTAATGCTGGTTATAATGGATGAATCCCTCTATTAATTCTGTCTCAGCCTTAGATTAATTCTGAATACTGTAATTAGAAGAACATATTTTTCCATCACTTCTCAAATCTGTACTCTTATGGAATTCAGTTTTTTTGTCAAGTAAGAGGTGGATCTCGCTCAGCTGAGATACAATTCACTGGTGGTTTCACACAAATAAGTGTTTACAAAATCAGAATGCCATTTTCATTTACAGGAAGCACAGATCACTGCATTATGTCAGTTTTGTCTCTATGTACTACCTATACATGCATGTATAGCTTCTAATTCTGAATCATTTGCTTTGACAAAGCTTTCATTGCTTATTCATACTTAGACCTCTCACTCAAAAGTTTCAGCTCAGCAAAGCAGTTGACCACAGCTCAGCCATGTATGTAGGCAGGTAGGCAGTATCCCTAATTTCTGTGGAGTTAATCATGTGGTTCAAATTATGTAAAGTTGGCAAGTGATGTAGTCACTGGTTTCAAGCTCAGAATATAGTGATGTGGTTTTGCTCAGTTTAAAGTCATTAGTTTCTTTTTATTGAGCCAACTGCTCTTCTTGTCTTTTCATTTTTGTAGGAAAACATTTTGCATATAAAGATATTGATTCTTAGTTATCTAAAAATGCCAATTTTAATAGGGTTTTTCATTTAGTTTTTGAAACATCCTAGGATCTGGTAATATGAACAAAATTATTTTTACAATGTTAGTTAATGAATATACAACACTAATCAGCAAATTAAACCACTACCAAGATAAAATATATGAATTTATGTTACAGTTTACCAGAAAAGTGTTCTTCTATGATATGCCTTCAAAAATGACTCCATAAATATGAGACCAGGATGTGTTCAACATAAAATTTTATTCCACACCAAGAACTGACTAAATGGATCTTTTTTTTTTTTAATGAGAAGCTTTATCTTCTGTATTTTTAGCAGAACAAATTTGAATTTTGTCTCTGATAATAAAATTTTGTACAGGAATGTGTAATTCATCACTGTCTTAATTTTCTGATGTGGAGACACAGCTAAGATAAATAATACCCAGCCTTTTGATTATGTTCCCATTTCAGTTGAGATAACAGTTTAATAATGCTGAATAGATACACCGAGGTTTTACAAAGAAAAACATGCAAGAAAATGTATTTTTTTGACAAGAGGAATTTTTCAAAGCATTAAAATGCTGAGACTAGTAAAAAGCAGGGATCCTGAGAAAATACAAAATTTGGGCTTGGAAATATTCTTAAGCTGAGACCAGAATGAGAGCAGTGCCTGTCTTTTGTGGTTTTCTAATTATGTAAATTTTGAATAAGCAAAAAGATCTTTTCATTGCTAAAAGTGATTTCAACTGGAATGCAAATCAACTGATTTTTTAATAGAGTGCTTGAATCCAGGCTATTATTTTCCTTTTCTGAAGAACAGTTTTCAGTAACAATGAGATGTGAAATATGTGCAATTATTTACCCATTGGATAAAATCATGTTCTCACTGAACTCAATTGGAGCTTTGACATTGACATCACTGGCAGTAAAAGCCAACACTGTATTTTTCAGAATACACTTTTCAAGAACAGAATGTCTTCTTTCTTTTAGAATAAAGATGTTTTCTTCTGTATTTGCACACCTTAGCATGCTGAAAAAAAAAAAAGATAGGAATCTGTATGGTCCTGATTTTGTGAAGCACAACAGGTGCTTTGAGCATGGGTAAGCAGAGCTGGGTCCTACCTGAGCACATAGCATCCTACCCATAGAGCACTTCACACAGTGGGGCTAGAATTGTGACCTTCCTATGTGCACCTGCCTTTTAACTATGGAAATGTATCCTTCATGTCTTTCTGCTCACTTCAGTTCTGACACAGAAATACAGGACATCCGAAGAGGTGGCTTGGGAGCTGGTACGGAGGCTTGACATTAAGGTGGGATCCTGGTATGTTGAATGAATGGTGGAAGGCTAGGGTGTACTGCCTCCAAAAGGGGCCTCGTCCTTCCCTTTTCTACTACATAGACCTCTCTGGGGGAGTTGAAGCAGGTGAGACAAGCTGCACAGCCACCCTGGAAGCATCCTTAGGAAAGGAGGCAGGGTGTGAAAAGAGAGAAATGGCACTTCCCTCTGAAATCCCACTGGCAGAACATCTCCTAATCAAGCTTCAAAAAGAACATGCTTTTTTTCTTCCCCAGTGCAGCCACAGCAATCAGCAGCACTTCAGTCAGTGGCTGAGCTGCTTTCAAGTTGAACATTTTCATACAAGACCAAATGAAGAGCTGTTTATTTGCTCTCAGCTCAGTATCTTCAGTCAGAGCAGAACTTTAAAGACATTCATTTGCTTTGAAAGCTCAGCAGCTGAGCTGGAGGGAGAGAAGTTAGAGACTTTGGTTTGTAAATTGACTTGAGTATTTGCTTATTCAGATCTATCTTAATAATGGAAAATCAGTTTTTCCTGACTAATTCCCTGATTCCTCCTATACTTAGCAAAAAATATCTAGCTTCTTTTAATCTGCACCTTCTGGATAGAAGCCATCGTGCAGGGCCTGACTGCTATTAGGGGTACTTTGACTCCCATATGCTGGAACAGAGCAGGATCAAGGCCTCATGAGATGAAAGAAACCATTCTGTGACCTGGTGATAATCCTGGCTCTTCTGAGAATGAAACGCATAAACCACATTTTAGAGGAATGGTATTGAGAACAACCTATGTTGGTGGACAAGGCTGCATCGTGGATAGGATGGGAAGCTGAGAACAAAGGCAGTTGTCAAAACAGTGCAAGGAAGGTAAGGCTGATTTGATGTGAAATAATGAGGATGGGCTTGGGAAATTAAAGCCTCATTATGTTGAAGCTTAGTCTTTGAGTTAGCAGCCATATACACATCTGCATATACTGTGCGATCTAATTAAAACAAATTGCTGAATAGTTAGAAAGAGACACACTACTGAAATCCCTACAAGTGATTGTAGTGGTTGTTTGCATCTTCAGCTGATGTCAAATTACAGAAACTCCTGTGTATTGAACCTAGCTTGTTATGTATTGTATGTCTATGCCAATTGGACATACAGTAGAATAGGGGCTAATTCGGCAAGTCCGAATGAGAACTGCATCAACAGGGCCATAGTGAGAGTTAAGTCTCAGGTGTGTTTCTTTTGTATCACTTCCTCATTTTGACACAGACTTGCTCTCCTTCTCAGGCCACGGCAACTTTAGGAACAGCTGGGAGAGTCTGGGTGTATTTTGCATGTTTTTGGCCTTTGTATCATCTTGTATCTAAGCAGTAATTAGAAGGCTGCAAGAAAGAAACCGGTGCAGGGGGTTCTAAGTGGCCCTGGTCTTGCGTGGTGCTGTCCCTGTCCCACCGAAGTGCCTCAGTATCTGTTGAACTACAGGCGCAGCAGCAGCAGCATTACATCTCAAACCCTTGTATGGCACTTTCTGCACTTTCCTTTCTCGGTGATGCTAATTACTCACTCTACTGCCATACCATTACTTTTAGCAAAGTAATGCTTCTGGAACTTAGTCAGGAATCGCGTTTGTTATACTTACCATCATTTTTGACCTGCTCATTGCAGAAGGTTAAGAAAGAGGAGAAAGAGGGGGAGGATAATGAGATGCTATTACATGACATGTCTATTACACTAATTCATTTCATGTGGCACAGAACTGTTGCCAGTGATAAATGCATGTTCCTGGTACAATTATGAGATGTACCTTGAACTTTTCAACGATAAAACTGTCAGAAGGTTGCAGTGAGCTCAAGCACAAATGTGAGAGAGTCCGTTAAAAAGATGAAATAGCTCACAAATATGATTTCAATAAATGGTATCATTTTCAGAGATGCATTTTTAGATCCATTAACTATTTATAGTTAATATCCCAAATGGCATTTTTATGTATTGTTTCTGCTCTACAATCATGGATGTAACCCATTTGTTTCCATCCCACTCAGTTGCTTAGCAGATTGAATTTGAAACACATTTCTGTAGTTAGCATAATTGTGTCATAATAGAAGGCTTAACACAAAAATCAGCATGTATTTCCATATGTACACGTTGAAATCAGAGCAGTTCTGTCCCTTTCAAAGTGCCTATAAGTTTTTGGATATTTGATGTCACAGTAGGTTAACCCAAGCACATAAGTAACCTCAAGGCAGATAAGTAACTCCAAAGGAGGTCGTGTCAGCTTGGAAAGCAGAGGCACATGGGAGAATGGGAAAGGTGGAGCAGGGTGTCTTTCTTGACTGTTTTCTGAAGATCTGTGCAGCTGTAAAGACAGGCAGAGGAAAATCCCAACCAATGAAGCTGGAACAAATGAACAAGACACGAGTGAGAAGTGGGACTCTGGCTCTGCAAAAAGCTAATAAAAAAGAGGATTTAGGATAAATTTTGACTTTAAGAAAGGAAAAAAAAATAGGGTTATTCTGCATCAATATGTTCCATTTAATGCTAATCAGTTGCGATTATCTCCGGTGGAACCAGTGTGACAGGAGAGAGCTCAAGTTTTTATTCTTCACTGGCCAATGATCAGTGAAACATGCATTTTCAGATATTCTTCCCGTACTTATCAGTGACATAAGACAAGCTATGTCTAAATTAAGATCAATAGCTGATGATGGTTGTCACTAAATTTCACAGAGTTGAGAAGCAGTAAAATTTGAAGGCTTCAGTAGTGCCTTACCGTGACTGGTCTAGGCTGGGAGCTGGATGAGGATTTTATTGGTTGTGCCATGCAATACAGATTTTTGCTTCTAGTTTTAAAACAATGTAAGCCACGGGTTGTACCATGTATGCAGAGTTCTTGTATCATACTAAAGTATTCGAAGTGCTTAAGGGAGCTCCTGCTTGAGCTAGGATTAGTTCACAGAATTCAGTAGCAGATAAATGGTTGACTCAGGAATTTTTTTGTTCTGTTTAAATCTCCTTATCACTGAGGGTATTTTTCAATAACACAGTTCAGCCTGGGAAGAACAGTCAGCTGAATAAAAAAACAAAACAGGATCATGGTTCATAAAAACTGTCCCTGTCTCTCTCTTCACATAATTCATTCCTCTGTGACCTTGCCCAATACCAACATTTCAAAGGCGTGTATGAGGTAGGCGTTTTAATATTTTTGTGTGCAAGTATATGACACAATTAAAAAAGTGGGCAAATTTTTAATTGATACATCTGCATGGAACTGCTATAGAGGCTAGGTACTCCAAATTATGCATACAATAAACGAGGAAATGAAGGTCATAGTTTCAAACTTGTGTGTGCAATTGCAGTTATGACTTTAAAAGCATTTCATTTGTGTTCAGCAATTGTACTTTGTAAGAGGATATAAAATGGTGCTACACATTTTGAGTGCCTAAGTGATTTGTTTAGGAGTCTGCTGTTTCGTTTCTACATACATTACACCAGCAGCTTCTGCTGACCACATACAAGCCTGATGGCATAAATGTACAAAATACTAACTCTATTACATTTGAAAAACTAAAGTAAAAAATCTGCTAAAACTAAGAAATTGAGAACTGTCTCTATAAACTGCAGCAGAGTAAGTGTAGGCATGTGAATAGACTTGAGTAAGTGAAATGGACTCACCTTCAGCTGGGCAAGGTAGTTTGTCTTCTTAATGAGTAAGTACACCCACTCTCTCTGTGTTGTGCTACCAACTTCTAATTTGTACTGAAGTCAGTGAGAGAAGAATTGTATCCACTGGCCTGAAGGCAGAGCAGGACTGAGACTTCCATGTGTCCTGCTAGAAATGATTCAATTAATGTTCTATCCAGCCCTATTTTACCAGAGCTACAGAGATTTGAACAATTGAGACAAACCAGTGGAATGCACTACTTCCAGAGAGTCTGTTTCCTTCAACCTGTGTCAGATTTGCTAAGTTTAGATGTCTGCTGGATAGATGACTAAATCTGAGCTTGTTACCAAGGTTCTCTTAGTCAGTGTGGAGTAAAAACAATGTATCACATCATAAAATATGCAACTAATGCAATAAGGTGAGTAGAAAAGATTAATATTATGAATTAATTTCAGTAGTAGGTTAATTTAACTAGGAAATTTTAAGACATGACCCAAAGTGATTTATGCACTTCATGGAAAATGTTATTTCATTTACTGTAGAAGAAATTAGTAGTTGAAGATGAACTCAGGGAGAAGATCAGAACATGCATTTAAAAAAGTAATCATCAAACCAATGGAGTCTCAGTAGGACTTTTTTTTTTTTTTTTTTTTTTTTCCTCTCTGCAAACTTCTTTTGTCAAAATGCATGAGATCCAAAATAAGGATACTAATGGATATACACTTTTCTGAACGATGACACTTTACAGACAGCAGATAATAGTCCACCACTGCTGCAAATTTGATGATTGCTTTGATGACATATTTTTTCCACACGATATATAGAATAGTAACTTTCAATACCTAAATTGATATTTAGGGTTTGACTGTTTCTTGATGACATTACTCAGAAAAAGATACAGAGTAGTACTTTTGACTAAAACCAATGAAGTTCTTGAAATATTCAAAGGGTGGAGAGCAGATGCATTCTCCGTGTAAGGTTCTGGTTTGTTTGATTCGTAGAACCATAGAATCATAGGATGGTTTGGGTTGGAAGGGACCCTAATGATCAAAACCAAAACTCCCCTGCCATGGACAGTATTGCCAAACATTAAATCAGGCACTAGACCAGGATTGCTCAAGGCCCTCTCCAATCTAGCCTTGAATGCCTCCAGGGGTGGAGCATCCACAGCTTCTCTAGACAGCCTATGCCAGTGCCTCATCACTCTCTGTGTGAAAATTTTCCCCCTAATATCTAACCCTAGTTGAAAACCATTCCCCCTTGTCCTATCACTATCAGACTGTGTGAAAAGTCAGTCTCCCTCCTGATTATAAACTCCTGCTAAGTACTTGAAGGCCACAAGGCTCTCTCTTCTCCAGGCTAAACAAGCTCTGCTCCCTTGATTTTTCTTCATAAGAGAATGCTCCAGCATCCGCTGATCATCTTTTTGACCCTTCTCTGGACCCACTCCAACAGCTCTGCATCCTACCTGTATTGGAGGCCCTAGACCTGGATGCAGTACTCCAGATGTGGCCTCACAAGAGGAGAATAGAGAGGGACAGTAACACCCCTCTCCCTGCTGGCCATCCTTCTTTTGATGCAGACCATGACACTGCTGACCTTCTGGGCCACACTGCTTACTTATGTCCAGCTTTTTGTCCACCAGAATCCCCAAGTTCTTCTCAGCAGATCTGCTCTCATTTAGTTCTTCTCCCAGTCTGTACCTGTACCTGGCACTACTCTGACACAAGTGCAACAACTTGCACTTGACCTTGTTGAATCTCATTAGGTTCACATGGGCCCACTCTCCAAACCGGTCCGTATTCCTTGGGATACTGTTCATTCCATCACCTGCGCCACTCCACTTCGTGTCATCTGCAAACTTGCTGAGGGTGCCCTCAATTCCATTGTCTAGGTCATCAATAAAATGTTAAAGAGCACTGTTTCTATGATGGATCCTTGGGGAAACCACTACTGACCAGCTTCCTCTAGGACAAAGTGCCACTGACTGGCTGTGACCTTCCAACCAACTCGTTTTCCAATGAATAGTCCATAATTCAAACCCGTAAGTCTCCAGTTTAGAAATAAGGATGTGGTTGGGAACCATGTCAAAGGCCTTGCAGAAGTCCAGGCAGATGACATCAGTTTCCTTCCCTTTGTCCACAGATGTCATCATTCCATAACAGAAGGCCACCAGGTTGGTCAGGCACGACCTGCTCCTGGTGAAGCACTGCTTGCTGTCTTGGATCATTTCTGCCTTATTCATGAGTAATACCATTTCTTCCTGTTTCTTTGATGTCATGGTAGGGGAGGTCTTCTTGTCTGATATATAATAGCCTTTACATTCTCCAGTTCTTTTTGATTTGCAATGTCTTACATTATTATGAACAAAAACTTATTGGTATTATGTAACAACACAGGGAAGATGGCACAATTTTCTTCTTCACAGCAAAGGCAACTGGCAATAAGTTATGAATGAGGTGGCTATAAAAAAATTAACTTGCAGAAAAATAAAATAATAACACAAACTGTTATGGCTTTGAAAAAACACACTGGAAAGTAACTAGGTTAGCATAGTACTGGGAAACTGGAACAGAAAAATAGCACCAGGAAACTCAATGAAGAAAGACATTGAGAGACAAGTATGAAAGTGAAACAGTACAGCGTTGTGTCAATAATCTGGAAATTGTCTATAAAAACAAGACCAGACAAGACGCAGTTTTAAAGCTTCATATCCTCCACATGCATTTCAAATCACTATCGGTTACATATCATACAAACAGAAGAATAGAAATTGAGGAATAATTTTAAAAAATTATTATCTACTACTGGGCTTCAGAAAGTTGGAGGCAGCCAGACAATGTGGTTATATACATGTAACCATAATACTGCTCTAAGAAATTTGACTTTGATCTTTAGGATGCTAAAGAAGTGCTGGGGAAAAAGGATTTCTAAAATTCTGGAGGATGATGAAAGAAACAGCAACAAGTAATGTGAATTTACAAAGCATGGATCTTGCAAGACAAACATGATTGGTTGTTTTTTTAATACAAAATATCATTATTTTTTGATAAATTCAGAGTTGTGGCTATCATTTTATTTATTTGTTTGTTTGTTTGTTTGTTTATAAAGCATTCAGCAGAAGCTTTCAAAATTAATTCAAATTGTCTAGAGAACAAACCAGCACATGCATGGGCTGAAGCTGGCTGAAGACCTATTAACAAAAGATAATGAGAAGTGGCAATTTGTAAGACTTGGGTGAGATAGCTAGTGAATGCCTGGGTTTGCTCAAGTTTTAATATCTTCATTAATGATTTCTCAGAAAGGAAGAAAAAACAACCCATTAATGAAATTTACAGTGTGATGGACTTGTTAACAGTAAGGATGGGGAAAAAATTACAAGAGCCTAGAGAGTTGAATAATGAGCAGAAAATAAAATAAGATTCACCTCTAAATGCAAGGTTGTTCTCCTGGGAAAAAATAATTTACAAACTCAATTAATCAGTAGAATGGAGAAACTTGAATAACACTAGTGTAAAATAGTCTAGAGGACTTAGCAGAGTAAAGCAGGTACAAGTTTGCAATGAGTTACAGTAGCAAAATGAGCCAGCATCATTTTGGGATCACACTCTAATACACACTGTCATTGAGCAATGAGTTATAATCTGTGTTTTTCCAATTCTGATTTCACTACAATTGGAATAATACATTCCGTTTTTCATTCTCCAACAGAATTTGAAATAGGGAAGAATTCAAGATGAGAAACAAAACAAGTTTTAAGGAGATGGAACTTGATTGCTTTAATTAGGCATCTCAATTTGTTAACAAAATGAAATCCTGAGCAAAGGGATTAGGAAAATAAAATGTATCCAAGCAAGTAAATGTACACTGGATATAAGTTAACAGAGAAAATCTTAAATGAAAGACCCATGAAAGACAGTCTCACAGATTAATCAATGAGTAACAGAAATTCAGTAAAAAATAGGAAGTTTCTATGATTGTATCTTAAGATAAGTCCTAATGCCATTAAGAGTATATCTGCAATGTCATCTTTAGTTATTTCTATCATTTTAAGTTCAATATTGGGATTCTTATATCAGTTCCGGTGATATATGGCTTTAGAGGCGGAAGATGCACCACAGTGTAGGCATCCCAAATTTCCTAGAATAGTGAATCCTCCAATAAGGGCAAGGGGATGAAGTTAAGAGAAGAAATACCAGAAGAAGAACCAGGTGAGCATCCAGGTCTGCAAGCATTCTTTCAACATTTCTATAGAGTCTCCAGTGTGGGAAAAATATTATGAAGGAATCCAAATCAATAGTGGGGCAGATTTACTGCCCTGCCATGTCTTTAAATTTCTCCAGCTGCTGACAGTTTGTGTCTCTAAGAGATGCTTGAAGAACACTGAACACCTTCATTCACAAGTTAAAAGGTGTGCAGATTGACATCTGCCACTGGAAATGAATTCTACTTACCTGCTGACAGCAGGACTGCAAGCACTTTGCGTTCCTGAGAAGACCTGCAATGAGTGTGGGGAAAGTGAGGGTTTGAACTCACCTTCCCCCTGACAATGCCTTGAATCACATAACACCCTATGAAAAATCTTAGCACGGTGATTGTCAGAAGGGATGGCTTTACGGTGAGTAGTTACTGTTAAGAAAATTTAAAAGATATCATTCAATTTATTCCCACCTTTGTTTATCATATGATTGCAGCTGTACCTCAAAAAACTCTTACATGACTCAGATTTCTAACCCTCAGAGTCTCCCAGAAACAAATTACAGCAGAGCTTAAATCTTAAAATCATCCCACTGGTAATTGAAAGTACTTTGGGTATCTTAAAAATGAGTTTTTGATGCATAGATAAATCTAGCGACACATTGCAATATTGCCCTCTGAAAGTGTGCAAGATATTCCTGTCTTGCTGCATATTACATAACATAGCCATTAAATGCAGATTATCTTTCAAAGGAGAGGCAGAGATTAATGAGTCAAACGAAAATGATGAATTAAATGAGTCCGATCAGACACACTTACAAAATGAACTAGTGAAGAGTTCTATAGAAACAAGAAATATTAGAGCTAGATTGCTCAAACACAATTTTAAGAAGAGTGTCAATGCTTATAAACATACATTATCACATTATAGTATTCTTACTGTATTCTATTTTCTTCTGTCAAATACATAATGCAAAGACATTGCAGACATCACCCTGAAAGCAGTAGCTTGGGCAAGAAAAAGGGTGAATGCCTTCTCCTAGAAGTCCAGACTGCTGGATTCTGGCCCTGTTCTGGATCTTTCTCTGGTGGGGCTTCATGCAAATCCAGAAATGTCTTCCCCTACAGACAGGCCAGATCAGAGCTATAAATCAAAGCCACTGATTTGCTCTGTGCCTGTAGGCAAATCATTTATCCACCGAAGAATGCAAAGTAATTTAGTTTTTGCAAAGTAATACTTTCCCCTCAAGGGATACTGGGAGGTCTAATTATTGAAAGGTGAAGAAAAGTTGAGAGAGCCTTTTGTGAAAGTTGTTATGTGAAGTTGCTTTGTTTTTGCGAGCTGTTGTGGGAAAGAAGTTGGTGACTTGCTACTTGCCATTCTTAATGCTTGTTTCCTCCTCCTGTCTGCTAGTGAATTTCCTTGTGTATAGTCAAGGTTGTCACTTATACTTTTGTATCCAGCTATCACTAATATCATCTCTGGAACAAAAGATTAATACCTCCCCAAGTTACTTATTCTAACACAAATTTTTCTACAAAAGGAATGTAACAATCTCTATTGAATGGGAACACAGCTCATCTTGGGAGCATTTCATGAGATCCCCAGTCTCCTGAGATGCCCTGGGTACATCTGTGAACACAGTACAACACTGTGATCCCTGCCACCCAGCTCACAACCCAGCCTGAAGCAGCTGCCTTTCTACTTCCCCACTGCACCCCGCTTGACAGATTAAGGCCTGCACTGTTCCAGTGCAGCTAGATGTCTAATGTTCATTTCTCTGCTTCAGAAACAAACTTCTGTTCTCCTGTTCTCACTGATTAACACTGCAGCAATCTCAATTTATCAGTGGGTTCTTCTGTTTCAAAATTGAAGAAGAGCTTTGGTGCCTGAAATCTTAGGGATTATCTCCAACTCTATCAAAAGATTGAACAGGAGGTATATTTCTGCTCACCAGCCATCATACAAACAATTCTGGCTACAACAACAGTACCTCTGCAAAAATTTACAAACTGTGTACTCAGCAGTGACTGCCAAGATGCCTTGCTGACAATAGTTGAATTACCATATCATCTGATAAATGACTGCACAGCTTAGTGAGATTCCTTTGGCAATGGAGATCAAGACACCGGCTCCACTAGACTGAATGGAATCTCTTTGCTTAACTTATGTAAATCTCTGACATCAGTCATACCCTCAGCACATGTTTCTGGAACTCCATCCATCACCGTCACGATGTCTTTATCAGTGAATGTTAAAACTACTGTTTCTAACTTGAAAGCTAAAAGAAGATGTGAAAATTGATGGATAGATGAATAGCTGCTACTCCAGAGATATCTTATTTTTGATCAAGTTTGGACTGACAGGTATGTGTGAGTGAATTCAACAAGATCCTCACTGTGTTTGCAAATCTCCATTCTTATTTTTTACGATAACGCAGTATTTAGAATCAAAGGTCAAAAATATTGTTATGAAAGATCTGTAATCTATAGCACTTTAACAAGAATTCATACTGGGAGTAATATATTTTCTGAAAATGGGTAATAGAAATCACAAAAGAAAATGAAAATAATTCAGATACTTGATCACCGGCAGAGGTGCTGGCCTTGGAGAATATATCTCTAGTTAAAAGGAACATACAAGAGCTATATGTAGCTGTGCTGAATGTGGTGCTGTTTAATTAACTTGGAAATCTGACCTTCTCAGATGCCTTCTAATGTGAGGGATTGTCTTGGCACTTCACAAAGAAGTTGGAGGGGATCCTGAGCAACATCTCCAGAAGAGTCAAAGTAGGGAATAAGCACCACTGCTGGGATTCTTGTTCACTGGCAGAGGGCAAGAGAGGACTTCAGGTTGCCTGGGAGGGAGTGCCCAGCAGCCTTGGAGCAGTAGAGGACAACTACCAGATGGCTGCTGGGGCAGTAGGGGAGACCACTGCTGAGGCCTCTGCTACTTCTGTCTTCCTTGCTTTCACCATCAGGCCATGCCAGTGTCTGCTGAGCCCTTGACTCTGTATGCCCTAAAGACAGCTGAGACAGCTTCTTTCTTTGACGCAGAGCTTGTGGTGAAGGGGGCTATGTTCTGTTTACAGTTGTGTCCCAGTTTCTTAACATCAAGGCTTAACAGCCATAATTTGCCAAATATCTCAGTGTAAAAGGTGGCTGACATCTATTTCCACAGTAGAAACACCTGTTAACCTTTTCTTCTGGTCGAACATATTTGATAGTATTTTTTTAACACATTCATCCGTTACCCAACGCTTGACACTGCTGACTTGCTGCAGGAGTTATTGGAACACTACAACAGCCTGAAAGAGAGACGAGTGCAATTTCAGAAGGTTCCTACCAAATATTTTCACATGCTTTCCCTTGAGAAAGATAGAGACAAAGAAATCCAATAGCAGAGCACCTCTTGCTGGCTTCTGGTGCTCTGCTTCAGGCCAGAGTGTCTTGACAAAGCAGCAGAAATTTCAGTAGCTTGTGATCTCATGGGAAGAGCAGCACTGCTTGATCAGAGAAACACTTCAAAGCACTATCAAAATTATGATAATTCCTTCATGTAAGAAATCTTTCTGGCTTCCTATCAAAGTGTATGCCTACACTGCAACCACACAAGTGTTATTACAGATAGCTTTAAGCTAACTTTGTAGCTCTCATAATAGGACAAATAAGCTGATACTTTCCTGCACGCTGCCTCTGATCCAAAAACTTTAGGCACAGCCCACAGGCAGGTCCCACTTGATGTTTACAGTCTTTTGCTCGTATTTGTAGTCTAGCATAGTCCAATTTCATACTATGCTCATTTTTGAGTTCCTAATTGAATCTTTCTTGTTCTGGAGCCTCCAGAGAAGACTTACATTTAGAAATGACTCTCCTCATGACATGCAAATGTCATCATTTTGATGAATGTCATTTCTGCTTCAGGGAAAATTCAAAGTTATTTTCTCCTTGGTGATAATCTTTAACAACATACACACTATCTGTGAAATACAGAAAAGCTCTGGTTCACATTTTTCTTCTGGAAGACCAGAGCCAATACCAGGTAATGATGATGGGGTCAAGTCCGAACTCTCAGAAAGAGGGTAGATGCAGTCATGACAGATGACTTACTGCATCTTCAAATGGTGGCGATATTCTGGCTACTATCATTAAAATGTTCTCAGTGATTAACATTAACTAGACAGAAGTATAGTCACCAAAATAATGTTAACTGCGTTCAAGAATAATGTTTTAGAATATCTGATAGTGAATAATACACATAGAGATCATCCTTACAAAAAGTCAAATTAGACGTTAATATAGTCATTTTTCTTACAATGTAGACAGGAACATTTAGAAAGGGGAGATTGTCATTTTCTATCAGAGAACTTTGGTCGAGACTAATGACTTTCCTCCAAACCTCTATTTTTCTTCAGGTCTCAATATTTTCAATAAAAACTAAAGTTTTAATTATATTCTTCTTCCCTGGAGAGGGACTCCTATGAAAACAAATCTTGAGCCTTGCAGCACTTCAGCATTATACTCTTATTTCCTATGATTAGTATAATTAAGCAAGTAGATTTTACAGAGCCTATGGACACATTTTTATTAACCACTGCAAGCTCTCCAAGTGTACAACTTGCAAAGTTCGTTCTACACTATACTGTCTTCTCTTTCTTTGACCACATAACATTGGGACTCTAACAGAACAGTTTTCAAGGGGGTTGCATTTTGACAGACAAAGCAATCACCATTTTCAGAAAATCTTGGTAGGCATTCTGCTAATTCTATTCCCATAAGGTTAACTGCAAATTTATATTTATTCTCTGGGGGCAGAATTCCACACAGCTACTACAATCTCAGTATATTTTTATGCATGAGAGAGAGAATTCTGAGGAGCTTGCCCAATCAATATTTATTAAATGATCAGTCCTAACAATTAAGTGTGTTCAAGTAAGGAGTAGGCCTAAAATATAGCATTTTTGATTAGTAGAGATTTAATCAATTGAAGAAAACAGTGAGGCAAAATAATGAGTGATTGAAATACTGCACATGAACTATTTAAACAGTCTAATTAAGCTAGAAGTAAATACACAGCCTTTGCCAAACTCTTCTGCAAAAGAAAATGTTACCATGTTGAAACTCAGGAATTAAATTTCATAATCTTCATCACATGATGCAGAAGAAAGCAAATGTAAAAGTTTATGGTCTGGAGTCCAAAGTAACACTAACAGTATCTACATATTGTCAAAATATTAATAAATTTTTAATCTTCATCAACAATATACACCATTGGACAGAGAAGAGTCCAAATAGAATTTTAGGTATTATATACATTAAGAAGTAATAGAATTAGCATTTTAGTGTGCCACATTTTGAGTAATTAAATGATTTACTTTGGCATACAGATGGCACAAAGCATTTGAACCAAAGGATAGTACAGGTTGAACTCTGGCACCTTGGTTCATGAAAGGATTGTTGTCCCTGTTTTTCTACCTATGGTAAAGCAAAACTGTAGCACTGCCTCCTCAGGAATCACAAAGTTGTTGTTCAAATTGTGTATATATACAAAGGAGAAAGATATGGTTCAGGATTACATCACTGTGTCATGTTCATGTGTGATACAGGAGTCACCAGCCAAGACTACATTAGCAATTAGAGTGTGCGCATTAGGAATATCTCTGTAGAGAGAAACAAGACCCAGCACCAAGGATGATGGTGGAAATTTTGGCAGGATTTTAGCCTAGCTCAGGTCTCCTCCCATGGCCTAAAGTCCTGTTAGCTGCTGGAGTGCATCTTCTGGATCAGTTCCTACAGAAGGAATCCAGCTGAAGCTTTCCAGTGTGCATTCATGTTGTGAATTAGAGTGCTAAAATTCTGGGGGGAAATGATGGGAGATTCTTTTCAATTCCTGATTTTTTAGTAATAATGCACAAGTATTGTTTCATAGGCTGATTAAAAATATCTTTCTTATATATATATATTGTACATATGTTACTTCAAAAACATAAAACCCTAAAGGCACTACTACCGTAAATAGCTACTATTTTAGAATACAGAGCCATTTTTTTTTCACTGATGTTACTTATACTATGGAAAAAAAGACTAAAATAAACTGAAGATTTTTTTCAATTTAAGAGTATGCATAATAATCACAAAAAAATCTCTGAAACAGATCACATGAAAACCATAAAACTGTTATTATTTTAATGCTATCTGAACAAGAAATTTAATATCAACATTTTGTTGTCTTAAATTCATAGAATCGTAGAATCATTGAATGGCCTGGGTTGAAAAGGACTACAATGGCCATCTAGTTTCAACCCCCCTGCTATGTACAGGGTTGCCAGCCACTAGACCAGGCTGCCCAGAGCCACGTCCAGCCTGGTCTTGAATGCCTCCAGGGATGGGGCACCCACAACCTCCTTGGGCAACCTGTTCCAGTGCGTCACCACCCTCTGAGTGAAAAACTTCCTCCTAATATCTAACCTAAACCTCCCCTGTCTCAGTTTAAGACCGTTCCCCCTTGTCCTATCACTATCCATCCTTGTAAACAGCTGTTCCCATACTGAGGTTCCTTGGGTGAATATAGTGTTTAATAATGTGCAAATAGGGACAATAATAAGTGTATATTTGAATAAGTCACTCGCTCTTTTCAAAGTTATTGAAGAAAAATACGGTGTTATTCATCAAATTCTAATGTAGATATCTAAAATATTTCTGGTGATCATGAAACAGATTGCATGTAATGTCTATGAAAAAAGTCTAGACAATCAGGCAGACATGGAACAGGTGCAAAAAGGTACATGAGAAGAGATTAATATTGATCATAATACTTAAAACACACAGGATATTATTGAATCTCACCTTCATACATCATACATATGTAAATTGTCTAATATTATGAAAAAATAAAACTTAAATTTTTTTTTTATATCTGTACTACAGCTTGCATATAAAGATTATTTTGAAATCAGTGGCCTTGAATCAATATGAAAACAGTACAGAGATCAAGAATACCACCTTTATAATAAAATATTGCAATGCTGTTTGGAAGTAATTTAATTACTCAAAACTCTTAAAAACATACAAATTGAACAAATTTAAACCTTGAACCCACTTTCCACATTTTCTCTCTGTCAAGCACTTGAAATCAGACATGCAAAATGTTAATGACTTTAATCACTGGTCATTTCAAATGTTAATGTGAGTAATGTGCATCTTTTTTCCTGTATATTTAGAAGTAACATTGGTGCTAGTTCTGAATCTTCAGGAAATACCTATACACAAAAAATTACCTGGATTTTATTTGTTTACTGCACAGAAAATGTGTGTGCATTTACCATGGAAACCTTACTTTCTTCAATAACACTCGAAACATCTGTAAGCCGCTAATCTTAATGGAATAAATTTACTCATTTAAGCTATGAATGCATTGAAAATTGCCTGTAAATATAGGATAGGACACTGAATCAGGGTGAAACAGTCAGCTCCTGTCCATTTTATATTGTCCACTAATGTACTGTCTCTGTCTTTCAAATAAACAAAGCCTCTAAATCTATGTGTACAAGTTCATGGAGCTGGATGACATGCATACCAGGGTCTGAAGGGAACTGCCTGATCACCAAGCCACTCCATCATCTTTCAAAAGTTGTGGCTGTGTCATGGTTTTGTGATTTTTGGTTTTCGGTATTCCACATCATAACATCATGTAGTGCACTGGGAGTTAAAATGTTAATGCTCCAATTCTGGGTACCTATCCCTGTACATCACGGAAATCATGGGGTCTGGCCCTTCCGAGTGGGGCGGTCTCTTACTGCCTTGCAGTGGGTGCTGGAGGGTACTTTCCTAGCCTTACCAAACTTTTCAGTTTTGACTCGGTCTTGGGAACTCTCTCTCTCTCTCCTATTTTATTTGATTTATTAGTCCAATATCATAATCAGTAAAATAAGTTTTCCTCCAGCTGTTTTTTTTTTCCTTCCTTGAGCCCAACTCCTATCTCCCTATCCCTTTTCCCTTTTCGTTCCCATTTTGTGGGACCAGGGGGGCCCAAGGGCCTACTGCCCCCCTGTCACGGGCATAGATTGATGTAGTTAACTCCATGACAGGCTGTTAGACGAAATCCTTGGGGACTGGAAAAAGGGAAAGATCACTCCCATTTACAAGAAAGAGAGGGAGGAGGACCCAGGAAACCACAGGCCAGTGAGCTTCACCTCCATGCCTGTGAAGATCATGGAACAGATCCTCCTGAAAGACATGTTATGGCACATGAGGGATGAGAGGGTGATCTGAGACAGCCAGCATGGCTTTACCAAAGGAAGGTCATGCCTGACCAGTCTAGTGGGCTTCTATGATGTAGTGTCAGCACTGGTGGATTAAGGGAAGGCAACTGATGTCATCTACCTGGACTTCTGCAAACCCTTTGACATGGTCCTCCACTGATCCTTATCTCTAAATTGGAGAGCTATGGATTTCTGTGGATAAGGAATTGGTTGGAAGGCTACAGCCAGAGGACTGTAGTCAATGGTTCTATGACCAGGTGGAGGCTGGTAATGAGAGGTGTTCCCCAGGAATCCGTCATGGGTCTGATATTCTTTAACATCTTTATCAGTGGAATAGATGATGGGATTAAGTGCACTCTCAGCAAGTTTGCTGATGACACCAAGCTGTGTGGTGCGGTTGATACAGCAGAAGTAACAGACACCATTCAGAGGGACCCTGATAAACTTGAAAGCTGGGCCCTTGGGAATTTAATGAAGTTCAACAAAGCAAAATGCAAGGTTTAGCACTTGAGTTGAGGTAATCCCAGACGTATACAAACTGAGAGAACTCCTTGAGAGTAGCCCTGCGAGAAGGACTTAGGGGTCCTGGTTGATGAAAAACTTAACATGAGCCAGCAGTGTGCACTTGCAGTCCAGAAGGCAATGGTATCCTGGGTTCCATCAGAAGAGGGCTGGCCAGCAGGGCGAGGGAGGTGATTGTCCTTCTCTATTCTGCCCTTGTGAGACCCCAGCTGGAGTACTGCACTCATGCCTGGGGCCCTCAACACAGGAAAGATATGGAGCTTTTGGAGAAGGACACAAAGATTGTCCAAGGGCTGGATAGCCTCTCCTATGAAGATAGTCTGAAGGAACTGGACTTGTTTAGCCTGGAAAAGAGAAACCTGCAGGGAGACCTCATGCAGCCTTCCAGTGGTTAAAAGGAGCTTATAAACATGAGGGAAATCAAGTTTTAACACTGGTAGACAGTGATAGGACAAGGGGTAATGAATGGTTTTAAACTAAAGGAAGGGAGATTTAGATGAGATATCGGGGAAGTTTTTTACTGAGAGAGTGGTGAGGTGCTGGAACAGGTTGCCTGGAGAGGTTGTGGATGTCTTGTCCCTGGAGGTTTTCAAGGACAGGTTAGGTGGGATCATGGGCAATCTTAACTTGATCTAGTGGCTGATAACCTTGCTTCTGTCAGGGGATTTAGAACTTGATAATCCTTGAGGTATCTTTCTAATCAAGGCATTCTATGATTTACTTCTTTCCCCTAGCATTTCTCTGTCTCCCCTGGTCAGATGGTTGTTTTGCTGTGGTCAGAGACTTCTGAGCATTTTGAGGCTCACAGCTCATGCCAGGGTGGGATCCAGATTTGCAAGTGGCCTGCTGCTGATCTTGTACCATGCACAAGGTTGTCATACCGTGAGAAATTATTGGTGATCAGCTCTTGGAAACTGTCTCCTTCTAGTCTCCATAATCACTTCTGATCATATGATGGAATATCAAACCTATGGAGTACTGCGTAGTGTTTTGCACATTTTCATATATTTATCTGTTCATTTATCTGTACTGTTATAGCTCCTAACGTGAGCTCTGTGCCTGCCGTCATCAGAGCCCTGTGCTGCAGAGCACACAGACCCCAAGATAATATCCCAGCTATTTCTCTCCTGTTGTGACTTAGCTAGCAACTTCAGATCTAAATTGTGTCTTTTCATATGTCATGGCAGCCATTACAGGAGTCCCTGCATAATTCACTCCAGATTTGATTCTTGTCTCTAGGCCAGAAGGTGGTCTTGCTCACCACTGGAAAAAATCTCTAATTACGAGTACTTCCCTGGATGAAGGCATGGAGGAGATGAGCTGCTTCAGTGAAGAGTTCAGGAATAAATAAATGGTGTTAAGGTCTGAAGGGACATTTCTATGACTGCTGTTGTTTTCCAAACACATCACTTCTGTGGGCAATGATTCAATTTCTTAAGCTGCAGATATCTAAGGACCTTACAGAGAATCCCCATCTTTTTCACAGCAGACAAACTCTGGTGGCTGTTTTAAGATGTCTGTGTGATGTTCATGTCTTGGATGATTCAGCACAAACATATTCCACCTCTAGGCTATGTCTACACTGCTTAAAAGACATCTGCTTCAGAAAACAGTATCTTGATCCCAAACTAAATCACAGCACAATTTTATTTAAATTGCTCAAGGTTAGTCACCTTGTGTTCATGCTCTGCATTCGTGCCTTGTTTGGACTCTGCATAGCATGCAGATGGACCTAGGAAACAACTGCTTTTTTTCTCTGTGTTATTTTCTTCAGTTCAAAGGAAATATTTGGAATAATGTGAGGGTTGTGCAATAGCCTACCAGGCTGATTTTGTTTTCTTTTCTGTCATGAAGTAAGTATTCTTTTCTGTCACAGAAGTAAGTATGTGCTGCATACTGTTGGGCACATCAGGGAATGGCTGAAGGTGTTTGAAGAATGCAAGGTTTTTGGGCTAGTGTTTGAGGGCCAGGGTAGCCAAAGATGGCTGGTTGCATTTGTGCAGAGTGGGTTGTATAACAGCTTGGGTGTTTTAGAAACAAAACAGAAAGCTACAAATGCAGTGATCAGCGAAATATCAGCAGAGTAAGATAAATGGGGTCAGCTTTTGCTTTGTTATTTGAGCAGGATGGCAGCAAGAAGATAGGGTGTTTTCCATAATGTTAGAGTTACGCAAAATTATTTTTTAAAGACTCCATCTTCTTATTTTGGAAAAGCGAGCCATGCTGCAGACAATATCCTGCAGGCTTTGGCAGGATTTGCTTCTTAGTATTTTAAAACATGTATATGTATATATATATAAAACACTATGGATTATATGCTCTGTAATTGTTTGCATACTGATAATATGGAATGTAATTGCACCACTAAACATTGAAGAGCCCACTGATGCATTTGTCCAGACACATATTGTCTAGGGATGGATGATAACTTTTGTTTCCCTTCTGTACCATGCAATTAAATTTTCCTTTTTTGTACATTAGAAGTCATGGCAGCTTGACAGTCCTCAACAGAGGCTTGGGAATTTGCTCTAATGTCAATATTTACTCCTTTTCTACCAATTTATAGTAAAGCTGTTGTTCCTCCCTTGTGTGTGTGTGCATGTGTGTATGTCCAGAAAATGCTCTATTGTGTGAAAGGGCTAATCAGCTACAAAGTTAAAAACTAAAACAACCTCCAAAGGGAGAAAATACTGGGCACTAAATGTTTATGCAAAAGATTAAATCAATCTCATTGTAAATGGAATACGAAATAGCATTCAATATAAAATATATGGAATAGGACGGTAGCTTTCCCCAAGGACATGTGGAAGGGGAAAGAAGCACTACAGACTAGCCAGTGTTTGTAATTTTATTAGTGTGAATATGTGTTTTTTATGTGTTAATGAGAGGATTAAAAGAGCGTTCTTTGTGATATGATCATATTTTACTTTTAGCACAAGGAATTGTGACAGCAGCTTGTTTAATTTGATACTGTCAGGAGGTGTGAGTTTAAGCCATCTTACATCAGAAAATCCTACAGTCATAGCAGCAAAGAGAAAGAAGAGAGACAGTGAGAGGTGGGCTACGTGTTTAATTTTAATCAAACAATGCATGTTGCATTAGACAAGTTAGAGTTGATGGGAAAGACCACTGGAGGTTTTAAAAGCTTTCCATATGTTTTTGACCAGACTTAAACATCTAGTGTAAGCTGTGTGTTTCAAGCTTGCTTGCTTTAGAATTCTGTTTCAGGGGTTCAGTATGCCAACACACAGGTCACATTCTCTGTTAAAAACAATCATGTTCAAAAGAAATTTGGGCAGTCTCTTTGTTTTAACCCTGCAGATCTGGAACTTCAAATCTCTCTCTTACTCTTCTTCTAAAAAATAACCAAAAAATCCCCCAAACTTGTGATCAAACATATATACCTCTTTCGTATTTTCACTCCCTAGGCTCAAAAGACTACTGAGGATGTTTTCGGCAATTTCTTTGCAAATATGCGTTCTGAAATGTCTGTATATTTTGCGTGATCCAGACCTCACTAAAATCATAGTCAAGAGTCCTAGTGATTTTGCTGGGCTTCAGTTTAGATTCTAAAGAATTTGGAAGAGCACTGTACGGTAGAAGCCTCAATCCATATTCTGTACATCTTATCTAGCCTGCGGATGTACTGCAAGATCACACAGACTTACCATGGCATGTATGTGGGGAGCTGCAGGCTCCTGTAGCAGATCAAATAAATCAATGTGAAATTATCAGCTGAATGGCACACTTTGTCCCTGGCAAATGGAAACATTGAAAGGAGATGTTTAAAAAAGGGACTTCTTACAAATTTTATTGAGTATATGTTTAAATATATAAAGATTTGACTCTCATGGTATGTGATTTATGCTTACTTCACTCTCAAGCCTTTGCAAATCCTCTGCACATCAGGCTGAGATGAGGTTCCTATAATTTTAGCTAATTTATTTTGCTGACCAAAATATATTTTAATGAGACTACATATTTTTAAATAGTGTCTGGCTACTTCCCTGCAAAAGTGAGGAAGCACGTATTAGTGATACAAGCGGGAAAAGGGTAATATTACATACTCAGCCTTTTTAAATGATAGGAAAGTTCTGAAAGAAAAAGTTTAAACCCTTAAATTATACCAAAACTGATTATGACTTTGATTTTGGGCATAAAAGAGTCCACTTTCACCTCAGGGCTGAAGGTGTGATGTGTTCATAGCTACTGCACAATAATCACATGATGAACAAGCATGCTGCCAGTCAACACTTTCTCTACTCATAGGAACATGCGTCTTTATTGGCCTGCGGTGTGTCTACAATGATGAGAGCTATTTGGAATCGTTTAGCAAACTGGGGCTGGGCCGTCCCTGATGATGTTGTCAGTTTGTTCTTCCTGCCACATTAGCTTTGCAAATCTGCTTGGGATGCCAGCTGCCTCCTCCCCCTGGACTAGCTGAGTTGCCCTAATCTTTCAACCTCATCATTGAAAGCACAGGCTCCTGTGAGCAGGAGCCAGAGGAGTCAGAAAGCCACACACAACATCTTACCCTCCCTCAGCTGAGTGGAAAGCCAGAAGTGCTGCCGGGTCTGTGCTTCCAGCACGCAGATGATGACTATGTGGAATCTTTGCCAGAAGCTGGCCTGGCCTGAAGCACTGTTGGTCTTGCCAAAACCCATTTTGACCACTTTCTGTTTTGTATCTTTCCCACTGAAGCAAGCATTTGCAGTGAGGGCTATAACAAAGCTCGAAAATTTTGGTCTCCAGGAACACATGGTAACAGAGGAGAGGCAGAGGGTGAGGAGGTGTAGGTGATGGGAAGTGAGATGAGGCATGGGTGGGCTTGTAAACCTCTCTCATCCTTGTGCTCACCACATGCCATCTTCAACACAGACATCACTCACTATTTAGAATCAAGCAATTTCCCAGACTGATTTAATCAGAGGTGAGAGCAGAAGAGGAAGGATATGCAGTCTGAGATGTGGCCAGGATTTGGCTCTGGAAACATTTTGCCAAACCAGCTGTAAACACAGCTCTTCAGTGGTCACTGCAATATATAAATTGAGAAAAAGTAGAAAAGGGAGAGAATTAATTCATCGTACAGTGGAGCAGAAAACTCACATCTGTCCTTTATACAAGCCAGTACACCCCATTTATTAATGCTATTCTTCGCACTGCCGAGTCCAGGCAATTAACTTCCCCTGACTGGCTTCCCTAGTGTGAGGAAGGATAGACGGCATGTTTATCATGGGAACATAATGATTTCTTTTCTAAAATCCTAATGTAAATTGCATAATTTTCAATATGTCGACAATGGGAAGATAAATTCCCGGTCACTTGCAATAATTAAAGGAAGAACTTAATCCTCTAAATTCTGGAGCCAAAACATTCCCTAAAATGTAAACAAGCAAAAGGCAATTCTAGGTAAAGCAAGTTTGGGTTTCTTTAGTCTACAAATTGGGGTTTAGTTTCAAAACTCCAGGCACTTCTATACCCCAGAAAAACACATAAAATTTATCCCCTTAGATGTTCAAGCATTAAGAGCATCAGATTTTCTGAGATAGACAACCATGTGCATTGTGCATCTGAGATTAAAATCCACTAGCCCTGAGGCACCTATTTGTAAAAAGATATTTAGTTCATTTCAGTGCCCATTCTTTGTGTTTTGATGTGGAAAAATATGTAACACTCGCTTTTATGTAAAGCCCCTGCCTTCAACTTGTTAACTCTCCTCCCTCCCTACTCCTGCCTCTCAGTCATCTCTCTCATCTGCTGTAGTCTGTGCTGAAAGGAAAGAAAGGGTACAAAATTAAGGACTGATAAAACTTTCAAAGCAAACGACTGCATTCAATACAAAGAGAACTGGATGATTAAGATGTGTTGTCACCTCCAACATTTTAGAAAGATTTGGCCTGTTTACTCTGAGCCTCCTTACCCAAATCTTATTTACCCTGATGTTTTCCACTTTAAACAGATGGTGAATCAACCTTCCGGGTGTAAGGCTGGATAGGCTGCTTGAAAAAGACTTAAGCTAATAAATAAAAGGAAGGATACACTGCATCATCACAGAGAAGCTTTATGAGCACATATGAAGCACAGAGCATAGCTAAGACTAAATGTAAAAGGGTGGATGTTGCATTTGTTAAGAGCAAGGAGATGGTCAAGGTCAAACATCACACGCTCGTGTTTACAGGGGGCCAGACTCTGCCAACCACCTCAGCATCCTGAGGTTGCCACTAGGATTGGGATGAAGGGCACTGGTGCCAGCTGGGGGAGCAGGAATTGTGATGCAGGGCTGATCTATAAAGGATCAGATGACCTGCAGCATGATTGTCCAAGCCCTGTGACATTAATGAAATTCAGGTGGCTTTTCTTCTCTCAAGAAGTGCCCTGAGATATCAAGCTCAGAAAATCTGAATTCCAAAGGCCTTTTGCATGAGCTTCACATAAAAGAGGTAATTTAGGATCAAAGTCAGGAAAAGTGTTGCTCTAGAAGCTGAAAGCGGCAGCCCGAAGTGCCAGATTGATGGCAAAGGCAGCAACAGTCAACATCTGTAGGGCTATTGGGGAGAGGAAACAGCAAAATAAATAAAAAAATGAGAGGAGATTCATCAAACAAATATTAGGTCAGAAAACCAGAATGACTGAAAATAAAACATCAGGAAGAAATGACCTCTGAGAAAAATGTCATGAAACTGTGAAAACAAAACAAAACAAAACAAAACAAAACAAAACAAACAAAACAGAAGAAAATTATCAGAAGGCAAGAACTAGCTAAAACTAATGCATAACAGAAGTAGCAAACTCAGACATGAAAACAACCATTTCTAGAAAAAGGGGAAAACAGGTAGTGAAAGAGGACTAAAGCTAGATTTGTGGGGTTTATATAGCAAGACCTTGCAAGTGGGGGGCTGCTCTGCTGTGAGTGGAGCCCAGTGCTGTCCAGTTTGATCAGGACCCCACTGCTGCCACAGCAGGGCCATGAGCAATGCTGAGAGCACCCTTGGAAAGCAGATATAAGGGAAAAACTGCTGTACAAGAGTATCTGGGAGAAAACAGTAAGCAGTGCGAGAGACGCAGCCCTGAAGCCACCAAGGTCAGTGCAGGAGGAGGGCCAGAGGTGCTCATGCCACCAAGGCCATGGTGGGGCAGGCTGTCTCCCTGCAGCCCATAGGTTGCTATGTGGAGTTGCATTTTTTTCAGTTTGCTTTTTGTTCTCACCTTTTTTGTCTGTTAGTAATAGCCAAAAAATTACATTCATCTCTCAATGCTGAGTATATTTTTCCTATGATAGTAACTGGTGAGTGATCTCCCTGTCCTTATCTCAGCCCATATTTCATTATATTTTCTCCCCCTATTCTTCTGAAGAGGTGGAGTGACAGAGCAGTGAAGTGGAATAAGCTGCCCAGTAGTGTGAAAACACCATAATTTAAGAAACTAATTAGTGGAGGGTGGGAGTCCCAGCATCTTCTGGCTCCCAGGAACCCATGCAGGGCCTGGGGGCCATGATGCTCGCAGCCATGGTCAGGAGATGTGCTGGCAACATGCATTTTCCAGGTGATTCCTGCCAGCTGAGCAACATGAAATCTGGCAGAGTTTAAATTCATGCTGCTACTAGCTGTCCACTGGGGTGGATGTTTCCACTGGCAAAGAACCACCGACAATGAATCAAGCAGACAGAGAGTGAAAAATGAGTTCAACCAAATATTTGAGAGAAAAAATATTGTCAGAGAAAGTGTCTGGCTCATTTAGAGTTGTTTTTTCTTTTTCTTTTTCTTTTTCTTTTTCTTTTTCTTTTTCTTTTTCTTTTTCTTTTTCTTTTTCTTTTTCTTTT